>CM062815.1:564315691-565515691 GCA_031772625.1 Pinus tabuliformis | reverse complement strand
GAGGAGATATTCTAGTCCACATAGGTCAATCTTTATGTTATGAAACCAGCGCACAAAAATATAGAAAAGAGAGATCAACGCCTTAGAATTCAGCCTCTTCGAGGGGGAAACCTCCTTTATATTACACAAATGAGCAATTCTTGGATGATATAAATGAAAATACCTCCTTTCTATATATATGAGTCTAAAGGGTCATAACATACACAGATTCGACATAACAATAATAATGTAAGGGCACAATAATAACAATAGTGGGCTTCTATGGGGCACAATAGTAACAATATGGGCACTACATGGGTACATCAATATAATAAGTGGGTTGTACTAATCACAATAAGGGGTTACACTAGTAGTATAGGGGCCTAACATGCCCTTCTCCTTCAAAAAGCATTGTCGTCAACGCTTGAGTAGTTCTTGATGCTTCTGTATAAAATTCTTGTCCTCCCATGTGGAATCTTCAGCGGGTAAGTTCTTCCACTTGATGAGATACTCTGAAATTGATCGATTTCGTAGTTGTCGGGTTCCTGTTTCTGTGACTGCTCCAGGTTCCAATATGACTTGTCGTTCCTCTTCAATTTTTGGCAATATTGTTTGAATTGGGATCTTTTGCAACTTTTGAATAAGTGGCCATACTTCTTCGTCCTTCTTCCATTCATCCCTTGCTTCATTTATCCAATCTAGTTGGATAATAGAAATAGCACAAAACAATGCTTCCACATCCTCATCCTTGAAGAGTCTTCCCATTCGGTAAGGTCTCCATTTTTTAAGTGCATGTAGTGTTGCCAACATTTCCTTCTCATAAATATCTTGCTTGAGATGTAGCAGTAAAAATACCCAATCACCTACATCAAAACATTTTTTACTATGATGTTGATCTACATGTTGTTTCGTTTGATTTTGCATCGAAGTGGCATTATCCTTTAAAATTTGGAGAACTTGTTGTTGATGCTCGATGTGGTCTTTCACTGTTTAAACCTTTTTCTTCTTGATATTTCCTTCTATCTCTAGAGTTTGAGGAGTGGTAATTTCTTCCAATCCTTTACAAGATATGGTCGCATTCATTTCTTGATGCTCGATGTGATCTTTCACTTCTTGAGCATTTTTCTTCTTGATATGTCCTTCTATCTTGATAGTTTGAGGAGTGGTAATTTCGACCAATGAATTAAAAGATATGGTTGGATTCATTTCTTCTTTATCGATGTGATCTTTCACTTCTTGCACCTTTTTCTTCTTGATATTTCCTTCTATCTTGAGAGTTTGAGGAGTGGTAATTCTTGCCAATGCTTTACAAGATATGGTTTGATTCATTTCTTCTTTCTCTGGGGTGGGGTCCCGGCGTATATCTTCTTCCTTTGATGTTTCTTGATTTTTTTCTTCCTCCTCTTCATATTCTATGTAAAATAATTTCTTCTCAGCACACTTATGACCTTTAGTGCATTTGCTATCACAATTGTAACAAAGCCCTTTTTCTCTTTTTTCTTCCAATTGTTGTGGTGTAACTCTTGTAGGTTGTGGAAGGCTAGGAGAAACAACACTTCCATCTTTATAGTTGTGAGGGGTATGCTTCCTGATTTCCATAATTTTTCTTTCCACTATGTCACAAAGCCCTTTTACTCTTTCCAATTGTTGTGGTGTTGCTCTAAAGAAGGTGTTGCTCTTTGTATCCTCATAATGTGCTATCATTTCCTCCGTGAAAATTTACCACGTAACAAGTTTTTTACGAGAACAAAGCCCTTCATACCATAAAAATTGATCTGGTTCTAAATATGGAGATGCAATACATACCTTTTGTAACATTGGTACAGCATGTAGATCAAAATATTGCTCCATCTGAAGTATCCAATTTACCGGATCCTTGCCATCAAACTTCCTCATCTTGCTTTTTCTTGACATTAGGAGCTCGATCTTGAAACGACTGTAACTCTGTACTTTCGGATCTTTAAGTTCTAAAATTGTGACCTGTAGTAGCCCTTGGTGTCCTCTTTCCAATGCCACCAGTCTGATCCAAATTGGATTCTCCAAGAAAGAGTTATGCACAATCTCCCAAGATGACCTGATTATAGACCTTTTGAGAAGAGCGAACTTGTATGAAGTGCCACGTGTCACTTTTTCGACCTTTGGCTCTCAAAAATATCTACAAGAAACTACAGTCCGTCCTCTTTCTGTACCTTCTTACGAAATTTCAATCCGATGCTCAGAGAAAAAGTTATGATGATTTTCCCGAGGTCACCTGTTTGGAATGTAATTCATGAGTCTGCAAAAAGACCCACTACCTCAGATCATATCTCCGCAAATATAGAACGAAACGCTCTAAAATTAGGACCCGAGGTTCAGTGCAATTTCTTCTCAAATGGTTTTTTTTTAGCTTCTAAAACATCTCATAAAAAAAAGTTATAGCGAAAATGCCACGATGACCTGTTTGGAGCAGCGAAACCCTAGAATCCAAAGCTCTGATTCCAAATGTTATGAAACCAGCTCACAAAAAGATAGAAAAGAGAGATCAACGCCTTAGAATTCAGCCTCTTCGAGGGGGCAACCTCCTTTACATTACACAAATGAGCAATTCTTGGATGTTACAAATGAAAATACCTCCTTTCTATATATAGGAGTATAAGGGGTCATAACATACATAGATCCGACATAACAATAATAATGTAAGGGCACAATAATAACAATAGTGGGCTTCTATGGGGCACAATAGTAACAATATGGGCACTACATGATTACATAAATATAATAAATGGGTTGTACTAATAACAATAAGGGGTTACACTAGTAGTATAGGGGCCTAACACTTTACTTCTACAGTTGCAGCTTCAGTTTCAGCAGCTTCTGGTTTCAAACTAGGGCAGTCGATATCTTGCAAACCGTCCGTCGGATTGACTTGATTCCACCACCAAAAGTTGCAGCTTTTAGAGGAGGTTTAGATGAACCTATAGCCTAGTTCAGATGAGGAGATCTTCTAGTCCACGCAGGTCAATCTTTACTTCTGCAGTTGCAGCTTCAATTTCAGCAGCTTTCGGCTTCAAATGTGTGAGGGAGAGACCCTTTTCTGTGCAGTAGAGAGAGAGAGAGAGAGAGATGTGATGAGATGAGTGAGTCTAAATGAGGAAAATTTCTCCTGTATTTATACACAATGTTGGTGTTTGAATAGATGCGACTGTTGGGCTTCTTAGCCTACATGAGTTGTAGGTCGGCTTGATAATAATTCCATAATCAAAATAAATTCATATCTCCATGAATACTTATCGTAATCGGATGATCTTTATATCAATCCTACACCTCTCGACGAGAGGAATCTAATAAAAATATTATCAGCCATGAATAAGATTACCCATATGAATTTTTGCCCTAGTTTCCAATTTTAACAGTTACCTCTGTGTTTTTTTTCATAACCTCAAAAATTTCGGAGTGATAACATCCTAGCATCCATACTCGGGATGAGCATATATTCATTTGAAATTTTATTTCCTTCGTTCAAAAGCTTTATTACAACAATAGTTAAGATTTATTTAGAAAATAAATGCCTTGAGGTTGTAAAATTTGTACATATTTGAAATTGTGTGTTAAATACTATATAGATCTGGATCCTAAAAGAATTCATACCAGAGCTCACCCAGATCTAAATCCTCCCAATATCCTAGATAATCCTGAGAAATTGATAAGGAAGAAAATATTGAGCGACAGTCAAGGGAGTAACAGTCCTATGCCTAGAGCCAATTCTTTTCTAGAGAGTTTTGTTACCATAGAAAATATTCAATTTGATCTACCCTTTGAACTCAATTTGTTTAGAACCAAGTCTGAAAGCTTTGCAGTTGAAATTGTCATTGATGAGTCAGTGTTAAAACCATATATATATGAACATTAGTCTGTAGACCAGGATCTTTAAAAACAAGCTCTCTAGCAGTTTGAAAAATTAGAAGACCCAGTGATGGACCTAGACCAAGCTATCCACAAATATTACATCGAGCAATCAATTGAACTTTCACCCCTATCATTCTTTGTTTCTTCTCCCATCACACCATCTTTACATCTTGTTTCCACTAGTTCCATCTCCTCAACAATTTCCACTACCTCCCCATCAACATCACAAACTATAATTCAAACTGTCTTAATCCCTTCCACATCTACACCTCTTACAGTTTCATCTGTTGTTCACCCTCATATACCAGTCATGGAAACTCGATATGCTCCCCTTGTTTTACCTACCCAATTACATAACATGCCTTAAGACTATCAAAGTAGGATTCCTCAGTTTGATGGAACTGGGGCCATCACTCCACAACAACATGTAGATAAAATGAATGACTACTTTGACCTTCAGGAGGTTGATGAATATGAGGATTTTTGCCCAAATCCTTAATGGAGAGGTAAAAAAATGGTTTAAATATTTACCAGTAGCTACCAATAATGACCTTGCTGCCTTTCATCAATATTTCCTCAATAGATGGGAAACTAAAAAGAATCCCCTCTAGGTTTTAAATGAATATAAAAATCTAAAAAGAGGGCCTAATGAAACTGTTGAAGAATAATGTGATATATTTAATCGAGTCTATAATGCCATTCCAGTTGTTATAAATCCCCCACCAGGGTTAGCCCTCATTCACCCTAAAGGATTTGATGTTGGCATGGCCTGCCAATTAAGAGAAAGAGACCCTACTACACTTGAAGAAATGAAAAGTAACGTTGTCAAAGTAGAGGCTAATTTATTAGCCAAAAAAGCCAAGCTTAAAACTAAAAGAAGGGTTACCATCAAGGAGGAACCTTTCTCCTCTTCATTAGACTTAAAAATAGACAACCTAATCAAAACCACAGAAAAAATGATGGAGAGGGTGACAATGGTTGATAGAACCCCTCCTAGGGATAACCAAAGAAATTCTCAAAACAAAAATCAGAATCTCTGGAGAAATCCACCTCTAATAAAACAAAGGGAATAGAGGGGCCCTAATGATTAGCAACTTAGGCCTCCTTTCCAGGAAAACTATGCCTAAGAATTAGTGGAACCAGAAAAATATTTAGAGGAAAACCAAATTAATTTGTTCGAGGAGACAAAAATTGATCATATCTTTTTTGCTAACAAGAGCAAGATCAATTTCTGCTTTCACAACCAGAAACAATTCCATTAGAGCCTGAAGAATACAAACAAGGTTATCAGAATGCCATAATGGAAGTGCATAGGCAATATAGCCACAAGAGTAGAAAAATTGTTGATCATCGACCAAAGAAAATTCAGACTGATGTCCCTTCTTCTAGTCAAACTAAAGATGTTCCTTCCTATAGTCAATCCAAACAAGATACTCAAAAAGAAAAACTTAGAAAATAGGATCAGAACATCAAGGAAATAGAGAAGCCACAAACCTCTTTCAGCATAGAAAATGAATTGGCTAAAGTTAAAATTTCAATCCCCCTCACTGAACTGATGAATAAGAATGCATACAAGACACAAGTAATGAAAGCCTTAAAAGTAGGAGAAGGAACAAATACTGTAAACCTCGTTGATGACAAGCCTGAACTGTTGTTTGGTCCAGAGGTAGAAGGTAAACCCCAAGATGGAAATGTTCCCCCTTTCTACGTCAGTCTCAATATCCTTGATAAAATTCTTCACAATGCCATGCTCGACTCTGGTGCCTCACACAATTTAATGCCCCAAGCCATAATGGAGAAATTGAATCTTGACATCACTAGGCCATATAAAGACTTGTATTCATTTGATTCTAGCAAGGTAAGATGTCCTAGTCTCATTGAAGACCTCTGCATCACCCTAGCTCAAATCCCTACTAGGATCATATTTATGGATATCGTAGTGGCATACATACCCCCAAAGTATGGAATGCTACTCTCAAGATCATGGGGGGCAAATCTGCAAGGCACCTTGCAAATGGATATGAGTTATGCTACCATACCTATTTTTGGTCAACCTAGGAGACTTTACAGAGAAACCCTAATGAAATACATGGTTAGCAGTCAAGATAGACCAAACAACCATCCCTTGTATTCAATCCATTCAGGCCTAAACTATTTTATCTTGTATAATGATGGAGGTATAGAAGGAAAACTCCCTAACCTAGAAACTGATTTGTGTGAGATGGAAGAAATCAAAACAAATATTGTAAAATTGGATGAAGAAAATGAGCCTTTATGGAACATGGATTTTGATGGGGCTGTAAGCAAGGAAGGATCAGGAGCAGGTGTGTGGGTTTTCAATTCACAAACTAGAAAAGCCGAAGGACATTCATATAAATTGAACTTTCAATGTAGCAATAATATAGCTGAGTATGAAGCCTTAATCCTAGGATTGCAGCTTTTGAAAAGATTAGGTGCCAAAATAATTTTAGTTCATGGAGATTCTGAACTCATAATTAAACAAATCAAAGGGGAATATTCAGCTAAACATCCAAGGTTAAGGGCTTATAGGAATGTTGTTCTAGATTTCCTTGAATGTTTTGTTGAGTATGAGTTATTTGTAGTTCCAAGAGGTAAAAACATCATAGTTGATGGTCTGGCTACTTCAACTAGTACTTGCAAAATGCCTTATCGCCCAAGTCACTAGTACACAATTGAAGTTAAAAATAGACCAGTTGTCCCAGATAATATCAGGTACTAGCAAGTTTTTGGTAATGATGAACAGATTGAAATTTTTTTGCAGTCAAAGGATGAATTTGAGTGTGCCAATATAGACATATATTGTGATGTAGATAATAATGTACATAAGATGATGAATAAAGTAGAATTGAATGAATTAGATAAAGATCAAGAAGAGTAAGAATTTTTTTGGCAGTAAAGGATGAATTTGAGTGTGCCAATATAGACATATATTATGATGTAGATAATAATGTACATAAGACGATGAATAAAGTAGAATTGAATGAATTAGATAAAGATCAAGAAGAGTCAGAAATTTTGCAATTGAAGGATAATGTTTTGCCTAGAGGGTTAGTTCCCTTAGAAGAGTTATTTGATTTTAATGATGTGGCTAAAAAACCTAAAATAGAACCTACTAGAGCCAATGTGGAAAAATGTAACATAGGAACCAAAGAAAAGCCTAAAATAGTTCAATTGTCCAAATATTTTCCTTCTGCTAAAAAGCAGAAGTATATAGAGCTTTTCAAAGAATTCATAAATGTATTTGCCTGGAGAGTTTTTGAAAAATGTAGAAAATTTGGTATCTCTCTTAACCCTAAGAAAACGTTATTTGGCTTAGAAGAGGGAAAATTGCTAGGACATATCATCTCAAAAGATGGCATAAAAATTGACCCTAGCAGAGTGGAAGCAATATTGAAAATAGATCCCCCTAGGAACAAAAAAGAAGTCCAATCCTTTATTGGAAAAATAAACTTCCTTTGGAGATTTATACCAAATTTGGTTGAAATCTTAAAAGCAATAACTAACATGTTAAAGAAGGATACTGAAATCAAATGGAATAATGATGCAAAGGATTCTTTCACTAAGGTCAAGAAAGCATTAAAAACTGCACCCATTTTAATAAGTCATGATTTTACAAAGGATTTCATGATATTCTCTTTTGCATTTGATCATACAATATCAGTTGTGTTGTTGCAGAAGAATGCTAAAGGACATGAACAACCAATTGCCTTTTTCAGCAGAGCATTGAGAGATGCATCCCTGAAAGACAACATCATGGGAAAACAGGCATTTGCATTAGTAAAGGCACTTGAATATTTCAGGGTTTATATTCTGCATTCACACATTATTGCTTTTGTCCCAAGTGTAGTTGTCAAGGACATACTCACTCAAACAAATCCAGATGGCAGAAGGGGCAAATGGATTGTAACCATTCTGGAATATGATATTGAAATCAGACCAACAAAGCTTATCAAGGGTTAAGGGTTAGCAAAACTCATGTCAGAGTCTAATTGTAATGTGTTAGACATCAATTTTATTGCAGAATTAGATGAACATGAAGAGCAGGCAACTCCACCGATCTCAGAAGTTTTCAAAACATCATCATGGTATGTAGACATAAATTTTGTCTTACAAAACTTATATGCTCCTCCTAGTTTAACAAAAATCAAAGCAAGGTTCCTTAAAATGAAATCTTTGAGATTTTGCATTCTTGACAAGAATTTATATTGGAAAGATCTTGGAGCGATGTTACTAAACTGTTTGTTGAAAGATGAATCAAATAGGGTCCTAGAGGAATTTCATCAAGGGGACTGTTGTGGCCATCTATATTTGAAATCTATAGCCAATAAAAATCCTTAGAGCTGGTTTTTATTGGCCTACCCTATTATCTGATGTACATAAAAAGGTCACCTCCTACCATCAGTGCCAAATATTCAAAGGAAAAAAGAAAGCTACTACCTTTACCATTAAAACCAATTTCAGTAGAATTCCCTTTTCAACAATGGGGTCTAGACTTCATTGGTGAAATCCACCCTAGTTCCTCAGGCCAACACAAATGGATTTTGATAGCAAAAAACTATTTTACTAAATGGATAGAAGCCATTCCCACTAGACAAGCCACTGATACCATTATTACCCAATTTCTGGAAGGAAATATACTGTCTAGGTTTGGTTGCCCCCATAAAATTATAACAGACAATGATGTTGCTTTCAAGTCTATGAAAATGATAGATTTTTGTAACAAATATCAAATTAAGTTAGGGCACTCTATTGCTCATTACCTCCGAGGTAATGGGTTAGCTGAGTCCTCAAACAAGAGTTTGGTTAACATTATCAAGAAGCTATTACAGGAGAACAAGAAGTCATGGCACAAAACAATAATCAATGCATTATGGGGTGATCGAATTACTACCAAGAAGTCCAATGGAATGTCTTCATTCTAGATAATGTATGGGACAAATTCACTTTTTCCAACTTCTTTGGGAATTCCAGTGCTCAAAATTTTGCAGGAAACACAAGTGGAGACCAATGATATGCAAAAAAGGATAAAATAGAATATTCAGTTACAACAACCAAGGGAGGAAGTCTATCATAAAACTCAAGTCATCTAAGAAAATATTATAAGGATTTATGATATAAGGACTAAAGTTGATGATTTTCAACTCAATGATCTTGTTTTGAAATGGGGTTCCAGAAATGAGGATAAGGGGAAACATGGTAAATTTGAAAACTTATGGAAAGGACCTTTTAATATCGACGCCTTCATAGGTAACAATGCATTCCTTTTGTCATATTTGAAAGGAGAAGAGTTGTCAGGTGGACTAGTGAATGGCAAAAAATTAAAGCATTATTTCCCACCAAATTAGAGTAATTCATTCATCAACATTGTAAAATATCATTTCATTTTTATATTGCAAGAGTGCAGGTGACTCTCAGCAGAAGTTGAAGCCTGCAGAGAAGGCCCTGAGCTTCTGATGGTGTGTTACCATACATATGAATAATTCACAGGTATAACAGTTCAACTGAAATATTTTTTGAAACTGGCCCAATGGATGAGGCTACTGATCTACAGTGTTCTTTGGTACCTCATAGGGAGGATGCCATCCACAGTTGGAGCCACTGTTAGGGTCCTATATTTCATAGGATGAGTTGTTTTGACCTGATGATTTATATGTGAAAAAATGTAAATAATGTTTCATGTTTGAAATTTATTTCCAAAAGAAAATGAAGAAATATATATAGAAAAAAGAAAAGAAAAATAAATTGTAGGAGACAGAAAAAGTAGATTAAAGAAAGAAAAGAAAAGAAAAACAAAAAGAGAAAAATATATGAAAATGCCCCCTAGGTGAGCAAGTCTAAATTCCACCAAGAAAAATCAAAATTGCATGAAATCCTACTACAAGAATTTTTGTAGATAAAGTGTGCTGCTTGTTTAAATGCCACATTATGAATAGGAGAATTAGAAATAGTTAGTCTAATCACACTATTTAAATGTGATTGAGCTTGATTAGTGCAGTTAATCACACCATTTAATCATGGTTAATAGACATAGAAAAATAATAATAATAAAAACTTATAAAAATGAATAAATGGGCTTGCAAAATCAAATGCGCCCTAGATGCGATTAATTTGATTTAAATTAGTTAATTTGATTTTGAATAAGTTAACCATGAGGTTGAACATGATCAGTTATTTGTGATAAGTGTATATTATTCTTTAATGTTTCAAAAGGTTGTAATAAAGTTTGAGGCCGACATATTAGTTTATCGACGGGAGTATTAACTACGCAAACTCAACTGTCGAGACCTTCCTCACCCAGATCAATGGCAGTGAAGTCTTTTCGCACCCCCCCCCCCGAGCTCCATTCCACTTTATCCATTGGGGGGGGGGGTGGGCGGCGGGGTCCGAAAGGCCCGCTACGTGTCACCCCGACATTATTTCACCCCCCCCGCCTCTGAAAAGTCATCTAGCATTGATTGCTCGCTCACCCCACCAATCCCTATTTGCTACTACACCTATTCTCGGACCCACTCACTGTCCGCCAACTCAGCATCGCGGACCCCAATCCCATAACCTTCCCTTCCATTTAACCTGTCCCGACAATCCATCTCACTCATAATCAAATACTGCCATACTCCCCTACCCACGTAAGCAAACCGTTACGCCAATTAATTTCTCCTCCTCCCTTGCAACGGATCTACTCCCTATAACGGTAAAAACAAACTGTAATTTCAAAATCACCTTTTTAAACAAGGTTAAAACCACAAATTCCTTTCTTTCATTTGTTTTGCATGACTTATGAAAGCTTTCATCCTCCACGTTGTCACAGCAAACAGACAATTTCCTAGTGACAGTGATCCAGTAGCTATCAAAGACCCCCCTCCAGCATTTTGCAGCCAACATCCTTTTCCAGGTAATCTTAGTGTCATTGTCCCCTTGCTTTTACTTTTCAAGATTGACAATGCCTCCTAAGAGTAGAACCCTTAAGGACAAGGGAAAGAAATCAAAGGAAAATCCTATGCTACCCCCTCCTATTGATCTAGATCATCTACCCCCTAGTTGATCTACAATATAAAATCGTTGAAACAAATTGTGGATTCGACTTGTTCAAACTTCATAGTTGGTTGAAGTAGAAATTCTTTGATCAAAGTGATGAATTGAATCTATGGGAGTCTACCCTCCCTCAATTCATGTTCCCACAGACCCATCACTTCCCTGAACTAGTCTCATGGTGTCAATTGACCTATGTACCCTCCCAAAGAGCAATTATGAGCCGAAATGGTGAAATTCTGATAAGCATCATAGCCTAAGCCATATCTCAAATGCTCCAAGTGACAATTATGGAGTCTTC
The DNA here is from genome assembly GCA_031772625.1 of Pinus tabuliformis. Lineage (NCBI taxonomy): Eukaryota > Viridiplantae > Streptophyta > Pinopsida > Pinales > Pinaceae > Pinus > Pinus tabuliformis. The sequence goes on along the minus strand of CM062815.1, from coordinate 565,504,476 downwards.
TAAGCCACTTTCAGTAGACTCTCTCACAGAGCTCTACAAGAACTTAACCTTTCCCCAGAGAACGAAAATATTCAAAATATTTATTCCTAAAGATGCCCAATTACCTAAAACAAACCCTCCATACTCATATTCTATGTTCCCTGAGGTAAGCAAACAAATATGAACATCATCTCATACCTACTGGGCTATCACTCTGATAAGTAGGTTGACAAGGCCATTGTTGGCTTCGTGTCAATTTTTACCACTGGTGAGAAACCTATTTTTTTAATTATAGTGAATTTATTCAGAGGCAATGCATGAGAAATTCATGACATTTCCTAGAGAGGGAGCTTTCAAATATTCTCGTGTGCTAGTTTATATGTTTATTTATCATCAAGCAGACAGGTTTCCCTTCACTTTGCAGAATATGGTTGAGCAGGGTAGTGCTCAATCAGTCATACATTGGACCTCTCTGGTCAGGAAAAACTCCATAGAGTTCACTTTCACAAATTATGTTGATAAGTTTTTGTATACAATTATTTGTTTGTTACATAGTGATTTGGAGCCTAGGATAGGAGTAGATGTTAAGAAGGTTTTCCATCTTAGTGACTAGGTGAAGACAGGTGACTGGTATTATACCAGAATTACACTGAGATCAGAGTCTATGGGTGTGAATTGCCACACTATAGGCTACCAAAAATTGTTCCCATGAGATTGTTCTCAATAGAATACATCAAACAAATGATACATATGGATGACCTGCATTTTGTGGAAGCTTAGAAGAAGGCACAATTTAAAATCAAAGCACAAGTAGGACCTTTTGTATGTAATACCAAATCAAATGGTAAAGAAGCGGATTTGTTGCTAAAGCAACTAAACTTCAAACTGAGCTTCACTTGGTCTTATGACCCATTAGGTATGATTTCAAAGTTGATGGTGGATCAAAAGACTACTACCTACACACATAATCCTCGATGACAGATCGAGCAATACATGAACTAATATCAGTGGGAGGAGAACACCTTGCAAGAAGCAGAGGAGTAGATCTTATCTACAACCACCTCACAAACACCAATACCTCAGGAGAAGTATGATAAAAGGCCTAGAGAAGAAGTATCTTCTCCAGTAACAGAGATTGAAGCCAAGCAATTTTTAATCTACACTAAGAAGCCTAAAAAGAATCCACCACCAGTCTTTATGCAGGAGGAGGAAGGGCATAATACTATAGTCATGTCAGGTAAACATGCTTCAACAACATCAGAAGACATCTTTGCAGGTTTAAGATAGGAGGACATTTTTCTAGGCTCTCCATCTTCCTTTGTTTCACAAGATCCTCCAGAAACACCACAAACAGGTGACTTGGCCCAAGATACCGTTGAGCCTAATATTTTTGCTAAATATAGGGCAATCAAAAAGAGGAATGTGATGTTGAAAGCCACGACCTACACTCAAATTCGGAAGCAGACAACTACATCAAAGCACAGGCTCCTTTCAGCATTTGACATGGAGAAGGGTAAAATGAAAATTGCATTCCTAGAAGCTAAAGTGCCAACCCCAAGGACACCAGTAGATTACAAAGGATCTGTGTTTAGTTTTGATACACACCAAATTCATCACATAGATCAAATGGATATGCACAAACAAACAAGTGAAATGATGTATTCTACACTTACAAATGCTTCCATGTCCGCTTCCAGATTGCAGGTATCGTTAAACAATACACAGTCACAACTAAAGTTGGAAATGATTTCATCCTTAGCCAAGGATACTATAGTCAAGTCACTGGAAGACTTGGTGATCAAATTAGGATACAATCCTAAATATGTAAAGGTAGCAGAAGAGATGGCGAAAAGAAAGGATGTCGATATAACAGCATTAAGGAAACAATTTAAAATGCCTACCACAGAAGATCCACAGGCTAAGGAAGTCGGAGAGATGGAAAAGCAGAAAGAACTTATATTCCGAATAGTGATTAAACAAAACAGTCAAATCAGGGACATGGAAGTAGAACTAGAGAAACTTCTCAAAGAGAAGGAGCAGGCAATGGAGTTGGCCATAGTTCCACTTACAACAATCCCACTTTCAATGACCACAACCCTAGGAGAATCTACATCAACTTTAGTGCCAACACAGACATCAGATTCTGCAAGTGAGCTTGTTAAATCCATATACGATCTGTCCATTCAAGAACAAGAATTTGTTAAGTTAAAAGCTCAACTCAAGGCACTATCAGAACATAAGTTAAAATTTGATAATTTTTATGTGGCAAAGTTGCAGAAAACCCATCAGCTAAATCTTAAAATTGAGCAATTTCATAGTGAATCAATTATGGGTCAAACTCTAGCCCAAGCCAGAGAAAATATATGGATAGAAATCAGTGAAGCCATTACAAAAATATGGTCTTCCATACATATTATTTTTGAGCAACAAGAATTGATACAGATGTCCAAGGAGTTAGAAGGCAAATCAAAATAGACTTAAGACAAAAACATGGGGAAGCAACAACACTTACTAAATTCCTGAATTCCAAAAATAGAGAAGAATTAGAGCAGTTGGGAATTCAAGACAAGTCAGAGACTATTTTAGAAGTGAGAAGGATGCACACCAAGAGGAACCTTATGCTACAGCTTGACAATAAGTGTCAGAGTCTAGAAACCAGCATACATATATTTCACAAGAAGATGTAGGCGTTGAACATGAAAGGTCTACCAAAATTGATTGGTAAGGAAGATAAACTTATGAGCTTGACAGAGTACCAGGAGAAAATATCCACTATTTCCCAAGATAAGTCAAGATTTGCAGGTATAAAGGGGCACATAACAGGGAAAGCATTCCTAGAGGCCTTAGATTTCGACTTGTTCATCAGTCATGAGCTCAGGCATTTGTTCATCATCAAACCAACTTTCCAGAAGTACACAGATGTCGATGAGGCCTATAGAAAATTAGTTAAATTTTCTATCCCTACTGAAGATAGATGGGAGAAGCTGTGTGAATTACTTGAGTAATTTTTATCTTCGATGACAAGGCAAACAATGTAGCAAAGTTGGAGGCTCATTCATCAACAATCATCCTCAGAAATAGGGCCAACAGTTCCAGCAGTTTGAAGATTCCTAAATTTTTGTACTATTTTTGTAATCAGTTGTTAGATATTTTTAGGATCCTATCTTGATCTTTAGAATCAAGATATTTTGTAATATTTTCTATAAGTACTTCATAATTCGAATTATGAAGGGTTGGGACTTGTTTGAAGAAAAGGACTTGTATTGTAAAGCAGCTCACAGAGCCACCATTGATCAGATTTTTAGTAATACAGTGTAATCATTACAAGATTCTTGTGTCATTTTTATTGGTGAAGTGCATCTCTCTTTGTCAATTTGTTTTCTTTTTATTCTCATATGTGATTCTAAAATTTGAATTATTCTAAGAAGATAAAGAACAAAATTTGTTTGAATGTACACTCTGTCTCTAGCTTAAGAATAATTTTTATGTTTTCCACTGAAGATTAAAATCAAAACTTTTAACTGATCTGCTTTTTACTTTGATCTCTAAATCTTTTCCTCTCCTTCACACCATAGATCTTAAAGGATATAGTGAATTTTCCTAACCTGCCTTGTAAGTTTAGCCTATAAAATTTGTATTTGATCACCTCAAACCTGTGACTCCATTTGCCCAATGGCCTTTCTTCCCAATTTCAACCCAACAACACAAAAAACCCAAACCCGAACTTAATAGCTAGCCTAATACCTTCAATCAAACAAAGCTAAATCATAAAGAGAGACCCCTCTTTGAAATTGGAAGGGCTATATTCCCAATTTCTAAAGTCGTTCTATGGGTTACCTCTGTGATTTTTTCTGCAACCTCAAAAATTACGAAGTGATAACAGCTTCCAAGAATCGATCAAGGATGGATTTGAACCTTCTAACAACAGTGCAGGAAGCACCTCCTATAAATAAAGTATCATCAACAAATTGGGAGTGATTCATGCTTTTGGTTCCTCTGCCATACTGGATTCCAGTGAGAAGCCCACTTTGTCTATCTTGTTCAAGTTTCATGCTGAGATTTTCAGCCATTGTGATGTAAAGGAAAGGGGAAATAGGGTAGCCTTTTCTGTGTCCCCTAGAGATTTGGAAGAATTTCTCTGGCCTTCCATTCATTAAAGGGGCTATCCAGGGCCTATGGATACAAGCTTTAATGAGGTCAATGAAGTCCCTAGCAAAGCCCAATTTTTCTATAACAACAAAGAGAAATGAATGTCTAACCCTATCGAATGCATTTTCCATGTCTAGTTTCAAAATGAAACCTTGATCTTCCTAAGATAGGCTAGAGTGATTGGCTTCCTGGACTAAGAGGATGTTATCTACAATCTATGGGTTGGGAACGAAACCACCTTAGTTTTTTGAGATTGGGTGAGGGAAAATATTTTTGAGTCCGTTAGCATGGATTTTGGTTATAATTTTGTAAGAGGAATTACACAGTGAGATTGGTCTAAAGTGACTAAAGGAAGTTGGTCTAGTTTCTTTAGGAATAAGCGCAAGAAAGGTAGAGTTTGTGTTACCTCTTATTTTTCACTTGGCTTGAACCCATCAAATCATCTTGATTAGATCTTTTTTTATGATCTCCCAAAATGTGCGGTAGAAGGCTAGAGTGAATCCATCCAATCTCGGTGCTTTGTCTGGATGCAGACTCCAAATTGCTCTTTGCAACTCTTCTTCTTCCACTGATTTTGTTAGCGCTACATTGGCCTCCTCTGTTGCCAGTTTTGGAGTTGTTCATAGAAATTTCACGAAGCTATTTGGCTTTGCTTCTATTGTCAACAACCTTTTGTAGTGTTGGAATGCCTCCACTTTGATCTCATCCTACCCTTTATTAGCAACATTTCCTTCTCCACTAATCACTTCTATACAGTTCTTAATTCTTCTTGCTTTGGTTTGGTTTTGAAAGAAGGTTGTATTCTTGTCACCAACTTTTATCCACAACCTCCGAGATTTGATTCTCCAACTCTCTTCTTCTTTCCTATTGGCTTGGTATAACTCCCATTAGAGATGTTTTTCCTTGATTTGCAGTTTTTCTGTGTCTTCTTTGTTTTCCAGTTTTGCTTGAACATAGTCCAATTCTTTTTGTAGATCAATTTTCTTCTACACTTGTTCCTTGTATCGTGTTTTGGAACATTCTTTGAATTCTGTTCTAACTATCTTTAACTTGGTTTCCCATATATACCCTGGTGATTCGTTGATTGTCATTTTCCATGTGGATTGCACCAATTTCTTGACTTCTTATTTGGTGGACCATTGGGGGTTGTAACAGAAGGGTAGTGGCCCCAAATTTGAGTTTTATCCAATTGTCAAAGTGATGGGCTTGTGATCTGAAGCTGTAGTTGAAAGAAGTTTTGATGAGGCAAATCCAACTCTTGTTATGAGGTTTACATGAATTAAAAAATGATCTAATATTTCCTTTATATTACCTGGACCTGTCCTTCTATTGCTCCATGTGAATTTTCCATTATTTGGTGTGATATCCAGTAGATTCTGCTCCTCTATTATGGTTTTGATTTTTTCTTTGCTCGGATCTGGGAGGAATGAGCCTCCCCGCTTTACTCCAGCACTCATAACCAAGTTGGTGTCTCCTCCAACTATAACATTTTGATTGCTTGTTACTACTAGATGATCTGCTAAGGATTACTAGTAGTTCCCATTGTCTCTATAGTGTGTTGGGGCGTAGACATTATATACTGTAATGCTCTTCCTAATGTCTTTTATTTTGGAATTCTATTATGATCCAATGTTGTTCTTTGTGAACTCCTCGGAGTTCCATTATTATTTGGTTCCAAATAGTGTAGACACATCTCGATGCTCCTTTTGCACTAATTGTTGCTCCTTTGAAATTTTTTAGTCTTTGGATTACTAACGCCATTTCTTCCTCGCTTAACATAGTCTCCTGGAGTAGAAATATTTTTGGGTTTTCTGACTTGATGAGATCTTTGATTGCGTTTGTTTCGGAGATGTGCCCAAGACCTCTACAATTTTAGGAGGCCATATTCATTATTTACTTTGAGATGAGATGGCAAGGTCCTTACCTCTCCCTGCCTGGGCTTGTGTTTCCTTGATTCTTGTTCCTCTATCTATGTATGTGTCCATTGGTTGTTGGATTCCTAGTGCCATATCCTTTTGTGTTGCCTCGTCTCGGAGCTCCTTGTTTGATTTCCTTCTAGAATTTTCAGGATTTTTCTAGAGGTGCTAAGGTTTCTTTGGATTTATTTATAGTTATGATCCCTGCATAGGATGGAGCCAAAGAATTCAATGAGGGGCAAGGAGATGCAGGGGGGGAGGAAGGGGGAGGTGTAATGGGGAGTATTTTCAGGAGGAGGGGGATTGGGAGATGAAGGGGAAGATACAACAAAGTTTTTCTCTAGATTGACCTGCTAGACAGATGGAAGAATCTCTCCCTCTTCAAGATCTGAGGGATTTGTGTGGGGATCAGGATTAGAGGTTGTAAGGGGGTGAAAGGATTACTAAAGGAAGATTGAGAAGCTCCTATTTTCAATGGGTTAGTAGATTTTGGAGGGTGGGATTCATATGGGACTAATCCATACTATGAAGGCCCTACATGCTTAGAGGATTTGTTAGGGTTTCTAGGGTTTTTGCGCTTGATAGTTTCCCATTACGCTTCTTGGGTTTCTGTTGGTTCCCTTGTCATTTTTTTGGAAAATTTGTTTGCAAAATGACCATATTCATGGCATACCTTGCATTTAAACTAGAGTTGTTTGTAGTCTAGTGGCTGAATGTACGTCCAGTTATCTACCTTGATCTTCACTGCCTCCGGTAGCCCTTTTTCCATATAAATTTCTACACATATTCAAGTGCATGCATGTAGATTTTCTCTTAGATCACTTATATCTATGTATTTGTTGATTGATTTGACTGATTCATCTCCCCAGAACTGGAGAGGGAGACGAGGAAGGTGAACCCAGATCAAAACAACACTGGTTTTGTCGAGGTCGAGATCAAAATTTGGTGTCCACCGATTTAAATATAAACCTCTTGAGCCCATAAAATATGGCTTGTTCCTGAAGATCAGATCCTGATCTTGCTTGGATTCGAAGTATAAAGTAAAATAACCCTTGCCACAAAATCGAATGGAGATTTGGCCTTAAGTTTTTGCGGACCAGTTTCGTTCAACCTATTTCTGCATTATTTTTGGCGAAGGCCAGAGACCAATAAATTGTCCTGCTAATCATCGCTTGACTAGCGAGAGAGCCTCTTTGCGGAGGATTGATAGGGGCGGCTTTATTTCCAAGATTGCATCAAGTTTATTCACGAATTTGGTGACAAAAAGGCACTCTCGTGGGTGTCCAAGTGAACTGATGAGGCTCATGAATGCTTGGGCAGCTAGATCAGGAGGGTGCACTTGAGAGGGAGGATGACCTCCCTTCAAAGTTGCTTCCAAAGGGGCCATCGAGGGGGATCAATCAACGTGGGAGAGGTTCAGTGTGAACATAGGCAAAACAAAGAGCGATTTCTTGAAACGGACTATATTAATGCATTTTATTTGAATATGTTAAAATTATTCTATTAACATGAAGAAAGTGAACGCATGTCATTTAGATGTGAAATTCATTTTTTATTATAATATTCAAGAGTTGAAACAATTTTGGAATTGAAGAGACACCCTTGGAATGCAAAGAGACAAGTTTTTTCATTTCAGATTCATGTGTGTGGAATATTAATAACCGCCAAAGTCCATTTATAAAATGGTGTAAGGTTAGAAGGATGAATGGTTATAGAATTAGAGAATGTGAAACTTGATTGAGGTGTTATTCATTAATCATCTGACAACATATATAGAGCTGATGTGAAGCAAATTTGAGGAGAAGAAGTAGTGGGAACAAAGATAGAGGTATGTAAATTTACAGAATAGGTAACCAACACATTATTGTTTCTTGTATGTATCTGGGGATTGTAGTCTCCAATCAAGTTGTAGCTTGATAAATAGCATGTTGGAGCCTGTTTAGGTAGGAGCCTCCTGGTTGTAGCCTACAAAAAACTTTTGGGAGTTGGAGCTTCCTTACATGTTGTAGCTTGCAAAAAAAATGAGGTAGTAGCCTCGAGTAGGTTGGATCCTACAAAAAATCAGATGTAATAAGGGAGTAGGATCTTGTCGTTGCATCACAACAATAACAAAGTTGTATTTTTCTCCCTTTATGGATTTCCACTTATATCTGGTGTTCATATGTGATGATGTTGTGTGTTGATTCTATGTTTCCATGAAAGTTGTTATGTTATGGTTCACATATTACATATTATTCATATATTAAATATGCATTTTATATGGTGTTAAACTGCTCTCTGAATAGTTTAGACAAGCCTTAAGAAGAAAATAAAAAATTGTCCATGGATGTACTAAACTGATTCAACCCCCTCTTAGTTTAGTCAAGTTTCTATCACCAACTAGATGTGTAATACAAAAAGGGCTAGGACATATTGAGTTTATCTACTGTAGAGACTTAGTTATGACATCTTCCCATGAGGAACCAATCCAAGATAACCACATTGTGTCCACAAAGATGACGTTCCCATGCATTATTTCACTGTTCCATCTCACCAAAACTTCATCAAATATGTAGGGTGAAAAGAATTTACCCTAGATTTCTATGACGCCAAAAAATTCACCAATAATTTGTCATCTTTTCCTAATAACTATAATTATGCACGGGGAAGCTACTAAACCATATGGTTCCTCCCATTTAGTACCAATTTCTAAACCCATAGTAGGTGACATGCTTAAACAATGTACAAGTAGATCCCTACACTAAATATCAATCTAGGATCATAAGATTTAAAATGTTGTGCACTATATATGCATTTCTGGAATCTAAACTCCTTAAGCCTTATTTAATTACAAGAGAATTGATACAATATGGACAATTTTATTTTTAACAAAATTTATTGAAATCTAAATGGTGCAATTAAACATTTACTACAACTTTAAAACTAAGTAATCCAACTTGAAAACTAACTTTGTAGTATACTCTAATGATTCATTGCTACAAAGTTCAATACAACAATTCGAATAAAATAACTAACTACTCGTAGAAAATGAAATTATAGTAATTGATGACTCGATACGTGAAATGAACTACAATAATGCTACATAAATCAATTATAGCTACTATTATAAAAACATATTGCATCTACGTAATTTAGGCTAGGATCATAACATACATTGAATATATAACTACAACAATTAAAAAACTAACTATAACATCTAATATTAACTATTTTGGAAATACACAATTCTACTAAAAAATGCTCCTTGAGATGAAATATGTCCTAAGCATATGGAAATCATAAATTCATTATACAATAAAATATACTTTACAACAAACATATACATGCATGAATAAAGAAATGAATGCACAAAATTAAAAAGAGAATAGAAAGAAGATAAAGATAAACATCACCACGGCTATTGAACGAACCTTGCTCTATAGTTCCTTGAGATTGCATAGGTAAACACACAACAAACAAGAGTTTAAAGCAAGTAATTCAGAGATAAAAATAAGGAAAAACATTTGAACCCTTTTAAGTTCCCTTGTTTGATATTTTATACAAAAACTGTTAATTGCTATACAACCAATTAGCTAACTTCTAATGATTCTTTCCTTGGATGGAGGAAATAAACTATTAATTTCTATTTCAAAAATAAATTACCAACTACCAAGTACCAAAATTATTTGAACTAACTGCGTGATCATGCCTTATACTTTCGTTGAATAGGCTAATTGTTCTTGTAATGGCATGGACAAAATTATATTGGGTTGATGTGGCAAAAATAATTGAATACACAAGTGTGGTAACAATTAGATATGATGCAGGAGCATTCAGCCCAATAATGTCATTGTATTTTAGTAGACATAGGGGTATTGTGTTTTCAAGGGAGTTGGTCTCCTAAGTGTGAATTAATGTAATTATTTAGGCTTTTGAGTGATTTTAATGAGAATAAGGTTTAATTGAATATTGTGAGGCATATTTGTAAATGTTCTCGAATGTAGGAGAACATGAGAGATTTAGGATAGTTGAGAGATTGAGAGGATTTGAGAATTAATTGTAAAACTCATATTAGGAGTCAGTTCATGAATTTATGGATTAGAGAGAATTTTTAGGGATGAGGAAGAGATTTAGGATTTTGTTGAGGAATCTATGGATCTAAACCAGGAATTGGTTTTAGAATCCCTGTGTATAAATGTAAGCCTAAAAGGCAAAGACGAAGGTTAGATGGTTAGAGAGGTTAGATAATTAGATGGTTAATCTAGTAAGAGTGTGTTTGTAAGCCTACGGGCAAAGGTTGGAATAGAGGCCACTAATTAGAAGAATCATGCCAAGAAGACAAAACCTCAATATGTAATAATTTGTTATATGTGTTGGTATACAGGAATTCGATTCATGACTGTATAAATGTGTGATTGAATATCTAATGATAAATTACAATGAATCATAGATTTGCATAATCTATATATGCAGGCAGAGTCTAGCAAATGTACAAAGAGGAAGAGAGACAAGACAGAGGCTCGTAACGGGTCATTGATCCATTCGAAGGATCAAATTAATGCTCTAGAATGACAGTGATTTAAGAACTCACAGAGTTTAAGCTCAGGAGGGAGTCACAGTGGAACAGCGAAAGACCCAGAATCATTGAAGAAACCCAAAATCACAGTGACATACTGAAGAAATAGCAGAAAAACCCAAGTAAGCGAGGAGCGAAGAACTGAAATGTTAATGCACAGGAACTGTTGGATCCTTTTGATCAATGGCCAAGGTTAAATCGCAAAGAATAGGCGGAGTTCTAATATCGCATCAAGGAAGTAACAAGAGGAATGAACCCGGCCTCAAGCCTTGAGCGATTGCGATATGCGATCGAAGCATGAACCGTTGGATCATATACTCTGATCAACGGCCGAGAGTTAATCACACTTCGCATAAGTAATAACCCCCGGCTTCAAGCTTTAAGTGATTGCGATTGTCGATGTGATCATCGAAGTGATCACATCGCAACATTTAATCGTTGATGCGATCATCAGAGTGATTGCATCGCAAGATTTGTTGGTGCTTTATCGAAAAAAGGGAATGTGACGAGCGATGGAGCGGGCCCAATAAGTAATTAAGTGCAGTTAATGGTATTTGATTTCCGGAAGGATATGTTAATCACATATCGGGGGTGATAAGAGTCATGTGTTAATGTGACCCGCAGGATATGGAAATTGTGATTAGTTATAAAGGTAAATCTCAAAAAATGTGTAGAAGTCGTATTAAAGCGGAAAGGTATGAATACGCATGTTTTATGTGATTTCTATTATATAAACATTATAATAGAAATAGCGTCGGTATGAGGTTTTCATGTGTAAGTCCAACATTACCAAGGTTTAAAGAGTGGGTTAGATTATATATGTGGCAAAAATGTTATGAAGGTTTAATGTGCAAGCTTAAGGTTTTAAACTAAGGTTTATGAAGGTGGATAAAGTCCCGATAGAAGGAAATGATTAAGGGAAAGACTGAGCTATTGTAATGAACAATTTCACATAAGAGTTTAATAAATGGGCCTTAACCATTCCTTTCGATTTGAAGGTTTGACTTGGAAGAGAGTCTAAAATTCATGGGAAAAGAATGTTATATGCATATTGTGGGTAAGTAGGGGTAACCCTGCGTCATTTGGTATCATAGCAAAATTGTGATTGAAACAATTGATAACAGAACAGAATAAGAGAATTCAGTAGAAAAGGACTTAGAACAGAGATGTGTTTTAAGATGTGTATGCAGGAAAGGGAGATCAAATTTTAATCTAATAAATAGTAGGCACACAGAGATAAAGTGCAGCAGAACTTGCAGATGCAAGAAAAAGAGGACAATCCATTCAAAGTACAGGTAAATGGTGGAACAAGATCATGCAAAGATCTTGAAGGTGAGGTGATATGTTTTGTTCTGATTTGAATATTGGAGAATATGTGGTTGTTATGTTGATACACAGGTGACAACATAAGGAGGTGAGAAAGTTGCAGCAATAGCCTAAGAGCAAGAAGTTCTCAAGAGAAATTGAGAACAACTTCCAACTGTGGTTGGGTAGAAGTTGTTGAGGCAGCTCCACAGTTGCGATTGTGGGTAGAGTTGTCTTAGAGATAACAATTCCAGCAAAAGAAGTGTTGGGTAGAATTGTTAGTCAGCAAGAGGTTTGAAGAAAGAACCAGAGAGATGCCAAAACACTGTTTTCAAAGGACGGAAACTTAGTGAGGCATATGTAGCAAGGAGGAGAATTGTTACTGCATGGGTATTGTTGCAGATCACAAAGGCAATTCCACAAAGGATGTAGGTAGAATTGCTAGGTAATGAAGGAAGCTGGTAAGACTTTCTACGCAAAAGAAGAAGTGGTCAGAACCAAGTATTTCATGGTGATTGAAATACAAGAGGATAGTTGTGTTCTTGAGAAGGTGCATATGAGTTGAAGCCTAGAAGGAGCAGAGAAGAGTGCTCAAAGGAGGTTCTAGAGATAGAGAACTAAGTTCTTGCCAAAAGAGCAAGTATAGAGGAAAGGTTGGTGAGGTAAGTTGCAACAAGGAGGACTTGTTGTTGTAGAGGCTTTAGTGAAGCTCATAGTAAGTAAGTGAGGAGCTCACGAAGATAGAGAAGAAGATGGCTACTGACAATCATAACAAAGGTTCTGAGGAAGACCACAACAGAAGAAATATGAAGAAAGAGAATGCCAAAAAAAATGGCAAGAGGATGAGTCAAGAGGAAATTAACAAGGAAATTGCAGAGATGAAAGGACAACTCGATGTATTGATGATAATACTAGAGGAAAGCCAGAGACTAGGTTGGGTCTTGAGGAAGAAACCAGTGAGGTGGCATAAGTTGCAGATAAGGCTACAACAAATGAAAGTAAGGTGGTTGAAGGGAAAACTCAGAGAAGCTGAGTTGGAAATGGAAGTGTCCATTTGTGAACTAGAGTAGGGTGAAGTTCTAGGTGAAATGAAGACTTCAAGACTGAAACTTCAAGTGAGGGCAAAAGGTATGATGATTTTAAATCTGATAATTTGTGTATGTTTGTAGGTGAAACATGTAAAGAAGGAAAATTTGCCGATATTGACATAAAGAGGGAAGAAAGCAGACATAATCTAAATTATGTTTTAAAAGAGGAAGTAGAGAAGGATATCAAGCAATCAAGTAAAGGACTTAATGAGATTGAGGAGAAGACCATAAAAATATTTCTAAGTCATGTAAAGGACTTGGAACAGCTGGAGGAATTGGTGATTGAATCATCAAATGAAGTCATGAGGTCTTGTGGTTTTACAACTGACAAGGTGTGCGTGAATGTAGATATTGCAGAAGACAAACTATTTTATGGAATTGTCTTGAATGAAGCTGAAAATTGCCAGGTAAAGTATGATGATGACTGCCTTTCAAATGAAGATCAAATTGAGTTATTACAGTAGAAAGAGTTCATAAATTCCATGCTTAATGGAGGAAGTATCTTCAATAGGGATGAGACAGTTATGTCCTATGATAAGAAATTTGCTATTGAAGAGGATAACGAGGAATTGATTCTCTTAAATGATCAAAGGGAGAGTGATGGATAGACATCTAAAACTATCAAAGAGATAGAGGATCATAATTTTATTCTAATCGAGAATGAAGAAATAGTTCCAATAAGTTATGCTTGTGACAAAGAAGAAGATAGTGAGAATTGTACATAACTTTTGGGAGAAATTCCAAGTGAGATGGTAAATTTGTGGCAGGAGTTAAGTCTTTTGGAGAAAAGGCTAGAAGACCAAAAGTAAGTGTTCATGTTGTAAAATCAAAATTGAACAAGAATGAAGAAGTTCACTACAGTGGACAAGGAAAGAAAGACATCATAAGAACAGATGGTGTGGAGGAGAGACTAGTTGATAGTCTCATGAATTCTTTTGAGAATTCAAATCAACACACTGATGTGTTGATAGAGGAGGAGAAAATAAAGCAGCAAGCTGAATTGTTGCCAAAGGAGGAAAAGGCGCAAAAGTCTTACATTTTTTATTTTAATAATTGTTTTATGATTGCAAGTTTAGTTGCAGGGGTTGAAGGAATTTCGGCACAAATGAGCAGCCAAATAAAAATGGAAGAAGAAGATTCTATGGAAGAATTTAATCCATGGAACATAGATGTTCAATTGCTGGAGAGAATACTGGAAAGTCATGATTCAATGCAGACATAGATAATCATGAAAGAGGGTAAGGATGAAATGGAGGCAGTAAACGTAGAAGTCAAAGTAAAACTTGGAGCAAGAGAATGTCTACAATGGTAGCAAGAGCAAAAGTAGAAGAAAAAGTAAACCATCAACTACAAAGTGAAAGTAACAAACAATAGTTTGAAGAGTTAGTGGACAACAGCAACAACCTGAAGAAAAGAGAAAGAGGAAGAAGTAAGAGGCAGAATATGGACCAGTCCAAGGATGAACTGGAGACAAAGATTGAAGAATTATGGCAGTTGATGATGAAACAATCCATATGGAGGAGAATGATAGTAGCAGGAAGCATGATCAATCAGAGTATGAACCTGATTGACAAGGAGAGGAAGATGAAACAGAAGACAACAGAAGTACAACAACAGCAAAGGTGCAAGGCATTTGGGAGGCTACAAACTAAAGTTTGGGACCCTTGAGGTTTTTTTATCAACTTATGAACACACATGATCAGGAGATCATGAAAATTTTCTACTTTGGGAGTCTGATGCAGGAGCATTCAGCCCAATAATGTCATTGTATTTTAGTAGACATAGGGGTATTGTGTTTTCAAGGGAGTTGGTCTCCTAAGTGTGAATTAATGTAATTATTTAGGCTTTTGAGTGATTTTAATGAGAATAAGATTTAATTGAATATTGTGAGGCATATTTGTAAATGTTCTCGAATGTAAGAGAGCATGAGAGATTTAGGATAGTTGAGAGATTGAGAGGATTTGAGAATTAATTGTAAAACTCAGATTAGGATTTAGTTAATGAATTTATGGATTAGAGAGGATCTTTGGGATGAGGAAGAGATTTAGGATTTTGTTGAGGAATCTATAGATCTAAACTAGGAATTGGTTTTCGAATCCCTTTGCATAAATGTAAGCATAAAAGGAAAAGGCAGAGGTTAGATAATTAGACGGTTAAGCTAGTTAGAGTGTGTTTGTAAGCCTGCGGGCAGAGGTTGGAATAGAGGCCAAATCAGGCCAAAAAGACAAAACCTCAATATGTAATCATTTGTTATATGTGTTGGTATACAAGAATCCGATTCATGATTGTATAAATGTGTGATTGAATATCGAATGATAAATTACAATGAATCAGAGATTTGCATAATCTATATATGCAGGCGGAGTTCAACGAATGCATAGAGAGGAAGAGAGACGAGACAGAGGCTCGTAACGGGCCATTGCTCCATTCGAAGGATCAAATTAATTCTCTAGAATGACAGTGATTTAAGAACTCACAGAGTTTAAGCTTAGGAGGGAGTCACAATGAAACAACGGAAGACCCAAAATCATTGAAGAAACTTGAAACCATAGTGAAATACCGAAGAAATAGCAGAAAAATCCAAGTAAGCGAGGAGTGAAGAAGTGAAACGTTAATGCATAGGAACCGTTGGATCTTTTTGATCAATGGCCAGGGTTAAATCGCAAAGAATGGGCGAAGTTCTAATATCGCATCGGAGGAAGTAACAAGAGGAATGAACCCAACCTCAAGCCTTGAGCGATTGCGATATGCGATCGAAGCGTGAACCGTTGGATCATATACTCTGATCAACGACAGAGAGTTAATCGCACTTCGCAGAAGTAATAAACCTCGGCTTCAAGCTTTAAGCGATTGCGATCGCTGATGCGATCATCAGAGTGATCACATCACAACATTTAATCGCTGATGCAATCATCAGAGTGATTGCATCGCAAAATTTGTTGGTGCTTTATCGGTGAAAGGGAATGTGACGAGCGATGGAGCAGACCTGATATGTAATTAAGCGCGGATGAAGTTTGGAAGGATATGTTAATCGCATATCGGGGGTGATAAGAGTCATGTGTTAATGTGACCCGCGGGATATGGCGATTGCGATTAGCTATAAAAGTAAATCTCAGAAAATGTGCAGAAGCCGTATTAAAGAGGAAAGGTATGAATACGAATGTTTTATGTGATTTCTATTATATAAACATTATAATAGAAATAACGTCGGTATGAGGTTTTCATGTGTAAGTCCAACATTACCAAGGTTTAAAGAGTGGGTTAGGTTATATATGTAGCAACAATGTTATGAAGGTTTAATGTGCGGGCTTAAGGTTTTAAACTAAGGTTTATGAGGGTGGATAGAGTCCCGATAGAAGGAAATGATTAAGGGAAAGACTGAGCTATTGTAATGAATAATTCCGCGTAAGAGTTTAATAAAGGGGCCTTAACCATTCCTTTAGATTTGAAGGTTTGAATCGGAAGAGAGTCTAAAATTCCTGGGAAAAGAATGTTATATGCATATTGTGGGTAAGTAGTGGTAACCCTGTGTCAAGATATATACAAAATAATATTACATTGTTTCTAACAAAAGATTATGGAGTAGCATTTTTATTCTTCTGTGGCTATACGACTATAGAAAAACTTTGTAGTGGCTATTGCTCTCATTTGAGTGTCTCGATGCCAATGAAAGACTCTTCAACAATTATTGTCAATAAAAAACTTTTAACAATTATTTACTAATAAAAAAATTTGTAACTCCTCTTCTAACATGAAAGCAAATGGATGTTTCGTGAACTTGCAAAACACACATTATCCATCCAAAACACACTAGAGAGAGAATATAATTTCATTGTTTCCCTATTAAAAAGATTGTATTTCACACATAATCCAACCATGTTAAATGTGGATATGGATGGAAGAAAATAAGATAAAATAAGAAGATAGTGGAGGAAGAAGGTTGAGTTAAGGGTAAAAGAGTCAAAGTAAGGTTGAGTCAAAATTAATTTCAACTATATTGAACTTCAGTGGGACCGAGTCAATCTCAATATTAGATGCACATTTCTCAATTTATGACCATGTATTTATTTATTTAATATTTTTTTTAAACTATTTTTTTGGGGATAGAAATTAACCATTCTAGATATATACAATATTCATAATTAAATTAGTTTAATACCAAGACATCTGAAAAACACTCGTGTTGCATTAAGAAGGAACTCCATGTTTTTTTTTCTCCGTAAAACTGCACTAATTTATATTACAAAAACCAAAAATACAGCAAAATTTACAAAAGGCCGAAGCCTCGCATCTCCGAAGAGAATTTCCCATGATTATCCATTCTAAGCAACAGGCAAAAAGGGACCTGTTTCTTTCCTCCAACATAACCAGTATATAATCGACACAACAGGCTTTTGAGCCAACACAGCGGACATATGACTTGACACGATGGACCCATAACTGGACACAGTTGACACGTAGTCTAACACAGTGGACACGCAAACCTTCGCGGCGGACATTGACTCTATGACAAACAAACATACCAAGAAAACAGAAGGAGATGGACTGAGAGTAGCATTTCTGGCCATGAAGACAGAGGCTTCTGAACTAATCCTCATCAGTGAGGTAAGGCTCATCCGTTGCCAAGCCCTTGAGCTTCTTGTCATCCTCTGCATCTTGGTGCGACATTTTCGGAGCTGGCTCACTGGGTCCAGCCTCTTCTGCTTGCGTGGGTCGCCTCATGTCCACTCTGGGAACCTGCATATCCACCCTTGGCACTGTCAGGTTGTCCCCAGGCCTCCGGAGGTTGCTGCAATGCTCCACAGTGACTGAAACAATGAGTGTGTTATTTTCCAGCGTGCAGGGGATACGATATCTGACTGCCGGATGCTCCCTGTGACCGCAGTCCAGGATTTCACCCCTATCTCGTTCCATGCTATGGCTAACTGTGCCGCTCAGGCCTCTGTTCTGCCCAGAAGGATTGTCCACAGAGGCGGAGGGTGAAGAAGCGGGCCTCTGAGTAGCAGGGCGACCCCTTGTTCCACCACGTCGACTTCCCATCCTAAGTCTCTCAATTGGCATCCTGCAATGGCCTTCCTTAACCAAATTCCTCGAGGAAAGCTTACACCCTGCCAGAGTATGTTCCGCTGCTTCCAGAAGTTGCTGAAGCCGCTTGGAAGAATGCAAGAATACAGCATGGGCTCCGAATTTATGGATCGCCATGTGCCTTGTCCGTGGCTGCACATTGAATGACGCCTGAACCGGAATGGACATCCCAAGAAAAAACCCCTCTGCAATGAATGTCGCTTGAGCCGAACTGAGCCTCCCCATGGCTTCAACCTTTGGCGCCTGAACCGGAATGGACATCCCAAGAAAAATCCTCTCCGCAATGAATGTCGCTTGAGCCAAACTGAGCCTCCCTATGGCTTCACCCTCCTTCGCAGTTATTACCTCGGCGTGTTGATTTATGGTGGCTTGTCTGGGCTGCCAGCTGCCCATGTGACAAGCCACCTGCCGTTCATTCGTTAAATACACCCGCATCCGGGGAGAAGGAACTCCATGTTATAAAGATATCTTACATCATTTTTTTAATGATGTAGGTTTGCATTTGTTTCTTATTAAATATTATATGTGAGTAGGTTGTAACATAAGAGAGTTTTCTTTTCTAGTTTTTCCTTATTAGATGTTATAAGTGTGTAGGTAACTTGCCAATAAAACTTTATGGTTATTTTAATTTTAATTTTTTTGAATTAAAAACCATAAAATAATGTTTCATTTGTTTCTAATTAGATGTTATAAGCAAGCAAGATGGTAACATAAAAAGGATGAGATGTGGTAAATAAGTAGGTTGAAATATAACAAGTACTTTGATATTTGCTTTTGGAATAACGTGTAAATATTGATTATTAGTTTCAAAATATTTAATGAATTTTTTTTTTTATATTTTTTTAATACAAATAATGGAATATGTGTTTATTTTTTTATAAATTAATATATTTTAATTATAAATTTATCAATTTTTTAGAGGGATTAAATTTTTCAAGATATAATTTTTTTTTTTTTACTTTAAATCTTGAGAAAATATTTGCACCTCTTTTTACTGTAAATCTTGAGAAAATATTTGTACCTGAGAGATTTGATTCCTCTCTTCACTTGGTAGATTTTTAGTTAAAAGGATATATGCTAGATTTTTAGTTAAATGGATATGTGCTAGTTCTTAATAATATTAGTCATATTATAAATTTCGCATCTCTATATATAAAGTATTCTCAATTTTTATTTTATTAAAACCTTGATTTAATCTCTATGGAATATCCATGAAATATTTTTAGTAGTAGTGAAGACAAATGGTTTAGATATCTCAAAAGTAACTATATATATATTTTTTTCTTTTAAATTGAATTATTTTTTTTGTAAGCTAGAAAGCATTATAATACTAGAAATTTATAGATTGTACAAGTATGAAAGAGGATTTGTAGACCTTGTCCAACTTCAACATGATTACAAAAAATAGGGTGTGACTAAGCCAAAGAAAACCATCTACCCAAGAATGGGAAACAAGATTATCCCCTTGATAGTATTAAAGCAACGTTTTTTACATCTAAAGCAAAGTGAGTAAGCAAAAAAGTCAAATGAAACTGGTGAGTTCTTTCTTGGTCTTCGGTGGCGCTTCTGTGCATTCTGGTAGTTAGCCAATTGGGTACTCTTGTCTCTTTGGCAGCCAATTCGATCTTTCCCACCCTACAATAGCTCATCCCCAGTAGGTGTCCTCTGCTTGATGCAAAGTTGCATCTCTTGGATCATCAACAACAATAGCCAGATAGTTGGAGTTGCACGCACTCCTCTTTATGTTCAAAAGACCAAAATCTTAAGTAATATTTTGCCCATGTTTGGCAAACTCCGACATCCTTTGACTCGATGGATTGGCGTTAGGAAGGTTTGATTCCAGTTGGGTGGAAAGATGCTGATATCTTTGGTTGTTCGAGGAGTTGGAAGTCACAAGGAGCAGTGGAGGAGGGGGGAACTAGATGCCAATAGCTTTAATGACGACTCTTAGTGTAGACCTGACCTGGACCTATAGAAATTTTGAATAATTTAACACATATTCACAGAGATTATCCTAATCATACAATTATAAGCGAAACATGTATAATACATAATCTTCTCTACGTTGATCATCAATTTACAGAAGCAGAAACATTCACAGGCACACATAGAAGCATCAATCAAACTCATAAACACAGTATGTATCCCGGGGAAAGCATCTCGCTAAAAACCCCACACTATCTGTATATTATATTGATTGAATCATGTAACATTACAAAGTACAATGCTTATCACAAGCAATCCAGTACCAGCTCCACCTGTTACACACAATACAGCTCAGATCTGATCTCCAAATCTATTCCGCTGCTTGCCTGCCTCTCC
Organism: Pinus tabuliformis; assembly: GCA_031772625.1. Lineage (NCBI taxonomy): Eukaryota > Viridiplantae > Streptophyta > Pinopsida > Pinales > Pinaceae > Pinus > Pinus tabuliformis. The sequence goes on along the minus strand of CM062815.1, from coordinate 565,484,077 downwards.
AGCTCAATACCTGCTCAAGCACTGATGAGAATGGCTTACCAAACTCATATTTGACCTGCAAATAATCACGCACACTCTGTTGGACGTGAGAATAGGCTACAATTCTTGATATTGGCCAATTCATTGGCATACTCAATCCCTCTGATTGTGCAAATCATCATGCACAACTATAGTCACAACTGATAGCAATCTGATCCTCTAACACCTGTCCCTGCTGAACTGAACATGCACTAACATGCAACTGAGTTAACTAATGTATTCTATAGTTGCATTATGAGTTAATAACTTGTGAATTAATTAATAACTAATTCACCCAACTCATCTCTATTCTATTGATCAGTTAGACTAAATACAACTAGTTTAACAAAGCTAAACTGAACACAAATCCATCAACTGCACCTCCAGTCAACTAAACTCAACTCACTTGAGTTCTAACTGAAGTCCTGCATGCAAATATTAGTCATCCCATAGGTAACCACGTATTTCCCTCTGAGATCTGCATGTACCACATCCGTTGCTCATCCTGAAGTGCTCCAAGAGAATAAGATCAAGTTTATAGTCCAAATATTATTATGAGACAATAATATTTGACTTTTCTATTTTTGACAGCCAGTCTAAAAATAGACTTTGATCACTCACACTGTGATCACTCACACTGTGGTCACCCACACTGTGATCACTCATACTATGATCACTCACACTGTGATCATCCACACTGTGATCAAAAATAGAACTTGCGCCATAATTTGCCTGTGGGCCCACTTAGTAAAGGCGACTCTTTTCACTAAGCTCCATCATCTTGTTGCATTCTCAACAAGCATTTTTTGTTGCACACTTTTCAACAGGACCATCTGAAATCAAGATCAAAGATACAATTTTCAGTCACCTTTAAATAACCTCTTGGTCATAGAGATGCCTTCCAAGCAAATTGTGTAGGGCACATTGACTGCCACTAGTATTCCTGATTCTTCAGCCTCCATTTCAATTACCATTTTTCGGATATGAAGTAGGAGGTTTACATCATGTATGTTTTCTCTTAGGCCATGCCAAAATTCCGAGGCGGATGATCTCTTCCTCTACCTCCACGCTGGGGTCAACCTCTTTTTCACACAATGGCAATCCTCCTATCACTATGCAATTCACAATTGATTTTACAATTGTTGTGAAATTCTCTTGTTCTACTAGCATTAAAAATGCTCGATTGAGAGTTCCCCAGTCGAATTGTTTCTTATTTCACATTCTCAAGCTAAATTGAATGCAATCACGTTGTCATCCGGACATCCCTCCATAAACTGGCAATGTGGTGGGTGTAGATGGAGGGTGGGAAATGTCACCATCCCCTCGCTATTAATGCCCTAATGTGAGTTGTCACGGTAAAATTAGATGCGGACAATCTCAGCACCCACAATCGAGATTTCTTTTAGATTTAACTAAAAAAATGTTATAAAATTAAATTAAAATAAAACATTTATAGGATATTTTGATTGTGAAATGATTTATTATTTTTGGACATGCTGTATTAATAAGCCATGGCATTGTAACAAAACTTATTTACAAGTTAATTAGGTTGATTGGACTTTTTTTGAATCAGTTTAGTAGTATACACTTTGATTCTCTGATTGACATCTTGGTAGTCTACACTTTGATTCTCTAATTAACATCTAGCATATGGTCTGATTGACATTTATTCTCTGACATCTAGCTAAATATCTCGGATTTTTTCTCCTTCGCCAAAAACCGCGTTCCAATTTTTGCTCTTCCACGACCTGCTTTTCGATTTCTACTCTTCACCAAAACCACGTTTCAATTTCTGCTCTTCCACGACCTGCTACCATAACAATGCTTCTGGTTGCTTCCGGTTTCTATTGTGCATGACCTGCTATCATAACAACGAAATTATGTTGTCCTCTCCTCTTACAGCTCGGTTGTTCAGTGCTCATTCACTATTCTGCTATACCCTTTTTACAACGCGGTTGTTCTGTTCAGAAGTTGTTCATTCAATGCTCAAAGTTCAGTAAGTTGTTCGTTCAGTGCTCAAAGTTCAGTCAATGCTCAAGAGACTAGAGAAAGAGTGCTAAAGCCCTTTATGTAAGGACTAAATGCAAAAATTTATAAGTATCTTCTGTTTTAAATGCTTATCCACACTTGATTAGCATAGACTTCAGCCTTCTACAATCATTTAAGCCTGCCATCTCTTTTATGTTTTTACAACCGCTGATATCCAACAGTCAATGTTTTTCAAGACCAGAAAGCCCTGTTATTTCCTTCAATGCAACACAATTGTGTGAGTCCAAAGATCTTTGAAGGTTGGGGCAAAAGCATAATCGAAGCATGTACATGGTGCAATAGAAGAATCCAGCAGTTTGTGTCCTCTCGGATGTGCCAACTCAATGTCAAAAGGCATTTCACTTAGCGGACAACATCCTGCACTCAAATTTTCTAGATTGTTCAACTCCTTGACACCTTCTGCCCTATTTTCTGTGTAGCCTGGCCTGCATTGTCTATAACATCTTGGGTTGCCTTCTTTCCAATTTCATAGCCCTTGGTTGTTGTTTCCTTCACTGTTTCAGCTGTACCATGAGAATCATTGTCAACAATATCAACAGATGATCAGTAACTCTTGCAATCAAATTAATCAATCCGACAATGTACATTGTTAACATGAAATTGTGCATTTAAATGAAATTAAACATGACCATATAAAATTTCTATTCTAGGTCTTACTGGGAAGCTGGCTCTGCCGTATTCTTGAAACTAAAGGATTTAGGCAATTTCTCAGAGGCCACGTTGGCCCAAGTTTTGAATGTATCCCACGATGTTGTACCTGCACCTTCGACTGCCTTCTCACTAGTTTCCATAGCCTCTCTGACCTTCTCCTTTACATATCCAATCTTGCTGTCTTCTGCTAATTTATCTGCCTTGTTCTGATCAGACTCTACTGAAGTGGCCTGCCATATGGTCATGGGAAAACCCGCCAAGATAACCAACACCACCACATTAATAACTCCCCATCCCAGATCTGCAGCCATATTCAAATTACCAGTGATTATTTCACTGTATATTTTAGTCAACTGTATCAATACAGTTGAATTCACCAAGGCTAAGCACTGTTTATCTTCCTGTATTCCCTAATTTTTTCAGAAGTTGAGGGATGAATGCTGCAAGTAATGAGCAGAGGATGGATTCATAGAAAAATAACACGGTGGGATCACGTGATGAATCTCCATGTTGATCCTTCTTCTCTCACACTCTGTTTCTCATCGACATGTTTATAACACTTGTCAGGTAGGTTACCGTCATGCCACTTTATGCTACATACGTAGGCTGTTTAAATTAGAGCTCCATTGGATTGAAATGACAGAAGGCAGAGCTCCATAGGATTGAAATGACAAAAGGCAGCTCTAGGACCGTCCGATATTTACATGATAATATATTTGAAAAATTAGAATTTGATGACAGAACTTTATAATTAAACAAACATTTTTATCTTATAGTATGTTGTAGCAAGAAACCCCAATCTGCACTTTGCTACAGTCATATTGTTGTTGTACTGTTGAATTGTTGTTATCATTGCCGTAAAAGGGTATTTTCAGATCTGACAATTGGGTGATCTGGTGTCATATTTGGTTATTCTCCTTGAATTGCCAAGAAGTTTAGGTGTTTGTAAATGAAATAATGTACTATTTCTGTTATTGTTTCATACCTTGTTTTACAACAGACCTAATGCTGAAAATTCACAGGGCAAAGATATGAAGGTAAATTTTTTGTTTTGCATGAAATTTTGAATTTTAAGAAATTTCCACACCAAAAGCACAGCAACTTAGGCAAAGAGACTCTATAAAACATATTTCTCAAAAACGAATTTTTTTAAATCATAATTAAATAAATTTATCTCGAGTAGGAATACCATATGAGATCTTGTCAAACTTGTATGTCTTCCTTGCAGATTTTATTAAGGTCCACCAGTTTCAAGTCAATAGCTAAATACTCGATAATGAAATAACAATTTTAATAACAAAATGTTCCTTAATTTGTTACCCAAGATCCTTCTTCCTCCAACTGAATCCCAGGTTCATTAATTGTCTTCAATCAACTACTGAATTTCCTTCACTGTAACCATTGGGAAATAAATATTCTATGTGCCACTGATTTTCTCTAACTTCAGACAAACATCCCTTTCTGACAATCTTCATTTAACTTCAACCATCAAAAATAAAACCAATAGTCGTTAAGAGAATGTCGATGTCTATATTCCTTCTACTTGTAGCATTTTGTTTTTGCTCATCAAGATATCCTTGTATTTTCCAATATGTTGATGCATCATGAACTTCCATTTATTATTTTTGGCATGCATTTCCAGATCTGATAAGATTATTATAATTTATCCATTATGATCCTTTCAATAACAAGCTTCTATTTAGAATCATCTTATGACTTTCAAAATCGTTGGTATGATTTACATCACATTTTTTCACCATGATGTGTGCTTGCCTCTACTTGGATCAATGGCCTGAGCTGTTGAATTGCCAAGATATTTGTTATATTGAATCTCCAAGTAAGGAGTGTATGATAAAAGGAGCAATTACAAAGACAGGGCCATTAAAATTATAATTTGATATGTTATTGCATTTCATATTTCTGAAGTATTTCCTGGAAAAAGAAGAGGTACTGCAGAGTAGGACACATGGCTTGATTGAATCCTTTTGAAAGCTTATCATCTGGAGATTTCTGCAATTCTCAATATCCCACAGGGGGTTATGAACCCCCATGTGGAGCCACTGTTAGCACCCAGTTTTGCATGCAGTCTTGTTGTTAACGTCAACATCAGCAATCCACTTTTCATTAGTATTATCTTCCAGGGCCTTATTAATCATTTTCAGTTACATGCATGATTGCATGCATCCATCATTGGATCAGTTCTAGGTACAAGTACACAGTTGTTTGACATGGAGAGCAGACATAGATTTCAGTTGCATGCATGCATGCAGTGTTTCCTACATGTGCTCTTCAGGACACCTACACTATGAGTTTGGGAGTGTGTCTATTTTTAACGATGTATGTTTATATGCATTACTATTTCAGTAAGTGTCATCGTTGTTCATAATTGGATTTCCGAGGACTTCCTATTTTAGTAAAGCCTATTTTTAGATTTTTCTATTGATAACAAGTTTCTATTTTTAGCTGGGACCATTCATGCTTACTTCTTAGTGGCAGAACTTCAGGTTTTGATACTTCCTGTCTTTTTAGGAGGTCACTGCTATTTTTAGCAGGTGCCATTCTGGGGAAATTCAGTTACCATGTGTGGCAGGTGTTTCCTACTTTTTGGAAGACATCACTATTTTGGGTAGGGGGTGATATGGACAACATCCATATCCATTTATGTCATCATAATTTAATGAATTTGGTATACATGATGTGACTTGATGGTGTATTTGTATTTCCTGTAATTAATTTTAATTCAACATTGAGTTTGCTTGTATACTTGACATGTGGAACTGGATTCGTTCTCACTACAACATGTGCAATTATATGTTGATTTGGGTGATGGTGTAATGAGAATATTCCTTCCAAAGGATTAGCTTCAAGAAGAGGGAGTTCTTGCCACATTTAATGCTAATTTTGTGATAGTTGAGGATTGAGTAGTGGATGGAGGGTGCTCCACTTATGGGAAATTTTGGCATTAATATTTTTCTTTATCCACATTAAAGGGGGTGCTCAAATAAAGGATATTTTGAAAAACAAAAATTCATTTTTATACATACAAGAGAGCAACTCACCTTGTGTTATTTTTGGCATGCAAACATAGCATGAGATTGCTGGAAGATGGGTGCTCCATTTCATTTATTTTAGGTTGAATTTATCCTCCTTAATTCTTCATACTTAATTTTTAATATCTTTAAACAAGGCCCACTACTTGTGGGCATATTTGGAAAATTTTGCATTTGATATCTTGAGAGACGGCGCATCACTGGAGGGATCTTTTGGACTTTAACAACAGGTAAGGAGGGTGCAACAACAATTTTTGTAGTCAGATTGTTCTTAATAAATAGATCCAACATTATCCAAAAAATCTTCACCTAGCTCCACTAAGTTCTTGCATTCACATCAATGCGCACATGATTGTATTCACATCAGTGCACATGTGATTGTGAACAAGATCCAATATTCCTAGTTCTCTCCTTGCTACCCCTTTGGACACTGGTCTCTGTGTTGCTTACTTGCACGACATCCTTCACAAACCACACAATCTTACTTTATTTATGGCAACCCTCTAACCATTTGTTTCTAATACAAAAGGTAGAGATACTAAAGCTTAAGGTGGCCATAACTTTAATGTTATAACATATCAGAGTCATTTTGTTCAACAACCTCAATGCCTCTTGAATGACTAGAATTGCAACCAAATTATAAACCATCCACTGCTACTCTTGCCATAACTTCATTGTTAGTCTTGTTTGAGGTTTCACATTCCTTGTCATCAAAAGTTACCTAAAAAAAATTGTTTATCAATACTCTGAAGAGAAATTAAATTATTTTTAACACCTGGGGCATACCAAACATTTTTTATACTCTTGATATGGTGATCTAACGTTCTCAACACAATGCTACCTTTGCCTTTTACTTGGTAAGTAGCTTCAATGACAATTGACAATGTATTTAAATCATCATCCATGTCCACCAACTCGTTACACCTAGTGATATGTTAGGTTACACCCAAATCTAGCCACAAAATATCATTATTGACATGAGATGTACTTATTTGTGCAAAGGACAAATAAGTAGTCATTTTCATCCTAAGCTCCCAACTACCCACTAACTAAGTTAGCTGTCTGAGGTTTATTCTTTGGACCACCATGCTTTTGACCCTTGTAATTTGAACTTTGACGATTATGCGAACAATCCTTTTTAAAATGCCCAAATTTTACACAAACAAATTAAATTTTTGAATTTGAATCACAGTTACCTTTGGCCTCTTCTATTTCATGTTCTACTCCAGGTTTCCCTTGACCATGAAAGCTTTATCGAATTTGCTTTCCTCTTTGCAAATGTCAAAGTCTTAATCCATTAACAATCCAAAAAGCTCTTTAAGCATCAATTGTGTTAATTTCCCAGACAAATTCCATAAGGTTTCAAAAGGTCTTTCAGAAGAAGATAAGGCTCTTGGTGTAAGAGTTACCAACTCCTTGTCTTTATCTACTCCATCACCAATTCATCATTCACCACTTTAATATTGTTGGCTAATTCTTCTACTTTAGTTCCCTCCATTTTCGTAGCATAGAGTAAATATTTCAATACATTTTATACTGGAACCAAATGACAATTTAAAAAATATTTTCAACTTTTTTGCACACAAGTTTTGTTTCTTTCATATTTTCACATAAATTTTATATCATTTACATTTTGATGATGTTTTACCAAAAAATCAAATGGTGAGGGACTTTGCCAAACTTACAAATGCAATTTTAGAATTGGGCAAGTGCATAAAACTGTGAAGTATATCTTAGGGCTTGTGCAACAATGTTGAATGTAGAAGCTTGTTATGCATTTGAATATGCAATTAGGTTTTTTCAAAAAGTCTGGTCACTGTGGCACTCATGCTGATTCAAGTAAACAAGCGACTGCTATCTAACAATGGAGCTGTTTTATTGTTTTCCCTTGGGTATTTCTTGATAAATATGCCTTATGTCCCTTAGCAGGTAGACCGATTGGTCTCTACTGAGTGTTCACTAGCGTGAGGTCAACAATTTCATTACTAACCAGAAAAATAAAAAATAAACTTAAACTTTATGCATTGGGCTTGAATAATTGAAAATAAGCTTTGATCATTGGGCATGAATAATTATTTTGATTCAAGGAAAAACTGTCAATGCCATATGGATGAGGGAAAAGATGTATTTATTATACAAAAAACTTATAGATGAGGGAAAATATATATTTATTATACAAAACTTAGAAAACAAATTTTCATAAAAACAAGAAATAACATAAATTAATCTTATAGAGAGTCAGGTGCAGTGTGTTGGTGTAGGGGTTGTCCACTAAACAAAAAATCTATGCTTATTGAGAGTTGGATGCACTGCACTAGTGTGGCAGGTTTCACAAAACATGACATAGTGCATAAATGTTGGAGCAGAGTTGCGGTTGTGGAAGAATATGAATCAATGTTGGAGCAAAGTTGCAATTGTGGAAGCATATGATTGTGTAAAAGTTTTAATTTTCATGACATAGAATAATATCAAATTCTTTACATATATATAGTTGGTCATTTTGGTGTACCATAACCCATATTGTGTGTAACCATACCCAAATTGACAATACAATTGGGATTTTAATTAATTTAATAATATAATTTAGACTGTAGATGTTATGTGGTTTCCAATATTCATTATTCTCTATTTTTAATATTTTGTTAGAAGTATATCAAATTATTGTTTTTAAATTAAAACTAATATTAATGTTATTCAATAAAGTATACCCATACAAGATCTCATGGTCTGGTTTTTTTTTTTACATTGAAAAATATTTGTACTTTTTAATCTTCTATAGAAATTCAACAATCCCAACTTCATAATTCTATCGGCCTCTCTTTGTACCTTTTGGGACAATTGCTAGTATTATCCATGCTAATGTGGGGGTGAATACCCATTGTTAAAAATCTTGTAAATAGCTTTAATATTATAAATTATTGTAAATATTAAGTTTTTATGTGCTTATTAATTATTATTATTATTTTTAAATGAAATGGGTAGAGATTTGTATTATTAAAAAAATCTGGATTACAAGGCCATAACCTTTACATATTCCAATCTTCCTTGCAGGATTGAGATTAAGCACAAAAGCTCAATCCAAACCCTCAAGTGAGTTCCCCATGACACAAAAACTTCAATTCCTTTCCAACTAAATTTTTTCCAAAAAAGACCCCAAAATATAGACACATTTACATTCCATTTTTCACTATAATTTTATTTTGATCTAGTTTGACTTCTCATTTTTCTTGGAGAAAAACTTTTTCCTTTCTTTCCTACTTGAATCCAACCCGTATTTTATGCCAATTCCAATGGATCATTCTTCGACAAGTGCATGATAATATTCTTGAAATCTTCCTCATCTGCTTGATCTACCCAAGAAGTTTCCTTTTCAATGATATTGCTTGTGGTTTCCAGAGGGGATCCATTTTCTAGAGGGATTGTTGCTTTTCCACTAACTCCCGCGTTTGGGGAATCCTTACTGGAAATTAAAGGATCCACATTAGTAAACGATTTTTCATACTTAGATTTTGTTTCCATGAATGCAATTTCTTTGAATGTATCTGCTTCCTTCTTGTCTTCTGGTTCTTTTTTGTCTTAAAGCTTTTCCTATTTGAATACTGTATAGTGATCAACTTGTGCTCCTTCCTACCCTTTGGGCCTTCTAGATTTTTTCCACTCTTTGCTATTTTGAGAACATTTGGGGCAGTTTTTAATTGCATGCCCCATTTCATAGCATGCTTTACACCAAAATGAAATATTCTCATAGTTAAGCTTTTGGACCCAAACATAGTTTGAAGCCATCAAATTAATCTATGCGGGAAAACCCTTATTGAAGTCCATCTTCACACAATTGCAGACATAAGTAGTCTTGTAAAATTTATATGTTTCAAGACAACGACGATAAAACTTTCCCAACATATTCCCAATGGAGGAAAGTGATATATGATTCAAAAAATGCAAGGGAAGGTTCAAAATCCTTACCCAAACTAGGGCTATGGAGGTTGATGCTATTATCAGGTAAAAAGTGGGAGTCCAGGGCTACATGAAGAGGCCAACACTCCCCCAAAACCATGGCCCAACTTCACAGATGGCCTTCTTGTCCTTAGTATTATAAAAAACTACAGTGAAGAAATCCCGATCCATAGGGTAAATATTCAACTTGTCTGTCAAAAGGGGCTTCCATGTCTCAAAGATCCATTTATGCAGATCAACTAGCTACGGCTAGAACCCGTTAAACATGCAAACCAAACCATTCTCCAAAAAATATTTTTCACAACAAAAATCTTCCTCATCCATAGGAACATTGAGGGAAGAAATTTCTTGAACCACCGGAAGACCAAAACCAAATTTTAGCATAGAGCTGTACGAAACTGAAGAAGAGCTAGCTTGACCAACAACCAAACCTGCAAAAGAAATAGACTTTTTCACCAGTTCATATGGATTCACGATTGAATGATCTACACAAAATTGACACAAACAAAGCAAAGATTGAGTGACTAGGTGAAACCCTAGCCGCCCAAGAGTTTCTAGAACTCCTTCCATCTCTATAATGCTTATTAATTAAATTTAAATATGGTTACGACATAATTATTTTAATTTATAGGGTAAAATGGATTTTATTGTTGTTGTTGTTGTTGTTGTAAGCTTGGTAGGACTCTCCGATTTTCGATTTTACATGTCCATTATTCAACTCGCTACGGGGGAAGGGTAGCACAAGATTCGAATCCAAGATCTTCGGTTCGGTGAAACTTCATTCCACGACCATCCCAGCTACCTCAGGTGGACTAGGGTGAAATTGATTTTAATTTATAGCTACTATTTATATTTTATGTATTTTAAAGTGATATGTATATTATGTTTTTTTAATCTAAATTAATAAAAACAAAATTACAATATATCAAATTCAATTTTATTACTTTTACTACTTTTAACATTTTTATTATAAATTGAGCCAATATTTAAATGTTTACATTCATTTAGGGACAATATAACATACCCACTATATTGCCTTGGAGCTATAAAGCATTTATGGTGCATTTCCAAAATCATTATTTTATTATAATTCACTTATCAATATCTATAATTAAATGCCGTAGTCTTTAACGCGACTTTTTGAAAGCCTTTCCGGCGATTTTTTTCGGTGAAAATCCGGCAGTAATTTATTGAAATCCAAGTTTGATAACTAGTTTCTGCACAATGAAAGCGTCCCAGGGGTTTTTCAGGGTGCTGAATCCGAATATGCAGTTAAAAAACCATTTTAACTGCAACAAATCATGATTTCATCTCAATTTCTTCATCCGGATTCCGTCACCGGAATCTCAAAAAGTCGCATTATAGACAACTCCTAATTAAATAATTAATAGACAGAATACATAAATACAAACTAACTCATCATTATTATTTTAAAAAATACAACCCTTAAAATAATCCATTGAAAATTCCAAAAAAAATCATTAAAAATAAACTTTTACTTTATCAAATTAAAAAAAATCATTATTATTATTAAAAAAACTACATCCCTTAAAATAATCACACAAGTCTACCAAGGCGGAGGAATTACCTGAAAGACCACTTTTGGCATCGGAGCAAAAATATTTCAACAAATCTTGCAAAAGATTTAAATCATGTTTTGAAGGTGGCAATGGATTCAACACCATCAAAAACCTTTGGGGCACCCAAAATCTTGAAATTTAACAACTTTAACCTGGATTTACAAAAATCCCTGGGAGAATTTATCAAAATATTGCCAGAATTTTCATGATTTTTAGGGCAAAAAACACTTTGGTTAGACTATGGCAAAATAATCTATTGGAGTGTGCCCTAAAATTGCATTGGCTTGGCTAAGAGCCGTCTTTAACGACCCAATACTTAGAGGTATCCAGTGACCCATTACAGAATCAAAGGTGGTGTGATTTTCCTTGAATAACAATGATGAACAATGATGAGTAGGTAGTTTGATTTTTTTTAAATAACAAAGACGAGCCACCCCATTAGCTCAACTAGTAATGATTCTCTCCACTGTTGGTTTTACCATTGAATTATGATAGATTTTTCTCACCTATCATATAGTTTCTTTCTTGGATAGAAGAAAGGATAGGGTGAAGAAAGAATGTTATAGATGCATCGATGAAGTTCGTGAGCAATGAGAAGTTTTCTTGGTGTAGAGAAACAATGGGCATTATAAGGATGGACCAATGACTAAGCTCTCATGTGATCCCTTGTGTGGAAAAGAAAACAACAAGTGGGAGAATGTTGGGTGCATGTTATATTATGTATACTAGTTGTATTGGTGATCGAGGGGCATGATCCCTGGTACGGGGGCCCCATGATTCTTTTATTGATGGATTAATAAAATAATCGAGCTTTGGGCTCAAATCACTATGTACTTTATTGAGTTCAATGTTGAAGATTTCTGTTATGTAAAGTTGAGGGTTCCTAGTGTGTTTGTGAAAATTTCAAATTGCCATTTCCTCTACAGAACTCACACCGTCTCACTATCCAACAAATTCAACGTTCACTGACTTCACTGGATGGATTTAGTCTAAGAAGGGCCACGTTTTCGACTATAAAATAATGAAAATTATGACACAATTTTGATAAATTTGATGAATTTTTTTGAAAATGCTGATTACAACTCTCAAGGTTCAAGATTCTAGGTGCCTCAAATTTTTTTAATGAATTGAATCCATTCTTATTATCAAAAAATTGATTCAAACACTATCAATTTTCTTGATTGAAACATTATTGCAATAATTTAAAAAATAAAAAACCAAATCACCACTAAAAATTACCATATCAACGAAATTGTCACCTCGGTGGACAACCCCTCTATTTCGTTGTCAACCGCACCCGACAACATCAAATTCATCGTCAGCAGACAGAAGTTGACTTCCTTTTCGTTAACAGTAAACCCAGTTAGTCGATGCCATCGGCAACCCACTTTCCCGTCGCACCGTTTTGCATTTCTCCACAGCAATTGACAGAATCTTCAAAACTTTTGCCACAGAGACCTTTCTTCACCATTCCGCGCAAAATTCTCCCTCCTTTCTGCATTCCAGGTCGCGGGTTTGAGTCCAGCAGGGCACTATGAGCGTCATAGACATTTTAACTCGTGTGGATACCATATGCAAGAAGTACGAGAAATACGACATAGAATTACATAAGAACCAGAACATCTCCGGTAGCGATGCCTTTGCCAGGCTCTACTATGTTGTCGAAGCCGAAATAGAGGCGGCTCTCGCAGTCCGTTTCTTACTCGCTTTCCTTAAATTGCATTTGCAGTCATGGCAGGCTTTTTATTTTTATTTTTGACAATCTATTTCGTTAATTGTCGATTAATTTGTGTTCTTGGGTTTCAGAAAGCTAACGATGCGGCAAATGAGAAGAACAGGGCGGTGGCCGTGGCTATAAATGCCGAAATCCGGCGGACCAAGGCTAGACTGCGGGAGGAAGTACCGAAATTGCAAAAATTGGCTCAGAAAAAGGTGAATATTTTACATTACGTAGGCTATCGTTGATATCTGGTTGCATGTTCATCGATTACACAGAAAACTGCATCAGGTACACTGATTACTAATAATAACTCGATTTCGTTAATTAGACCAGAAAGTTCCGTTAATTACTGCTGAAATATTGAAATTACGGCTACCTCACACATTCTTGAAAAAAAATCCCAAATGATGACAGCTTTGTAGCTTGTTTCGACATCTATATATTTTCGTAGTTTACACATAAAAATTTCCGTTTTAAACATTATTATTGCCAGAATAGTACAATCTACGAGTGTATAATGCTATCGATTGTTGCAGGAATGCTAAACTTGTGGCCATTTTACACTGTTCGTCTATTGGAAAGAATATTAAACAGTGAACACTTTGGATTGACTATTGAAACCTATGATTAACCCTGCCTGTCTGGTATACGAACGAAGATAATTAGTTTCGTAGGTTTCTTGGTTGATATCACCGAAATCTTTGGAGAGTAGAAGTTTACACAGCATGCTCTGCACAAGCAAATTAGTTAAAAAAGAGTCACTTGCATGAATTCTCTAAAGGTTTCTACTAAGTGGGAAATTGAACAGATTACATTGTCATTAAGGTTTAACTAAAATGATGTATTTAAAGTACATCGCTGCCTCAGACACACATTTAAGTCCAATTTGCGCAGGTTGATACTAGGACTCAATGAAGGTAGTTTCTTAACCAAAGAAATCAAGGCATGACCAATTTTTTAAAGGACCTAGTCAAGCATTTCTCGGATCATTCCAATACCATGATTTTCAATTGATCCTGCTCAAGATGAGGGCTAAACAGTGAACGCTGTTAACTATATATATAATGTTTCTTTATGAAGTAAATGTAATCTTGAATTAACTCATCTTTATTTAGTTCCAACGCATAATGGTCCTAAATTTGGCATAGACTGTTTTGCCAGACCTCTGTCCATCTTAGTACGTTCAATGTATTTTAACAGAGAAAATAATGATAGCCAACTGTAATTTCTTAAATTAATCAGCAGGTTACTTTAGAAGAAACTTGGAAATTGGAAGTAAAGAACTCGGAATTTGGTCAGATTATTCTGAATGCCTTAACAGATTTGCTGACTCACTGTCTGTTAGTCCAACAAGCCACAGGAAAATTGAAATAACCCTTATTCCTGTGAAAGACAATTTACAGTAATAAATAAGTTTTAACAACTAGCCGGAAGTGGCTATAAGATTGGTCGACTTCTTTGCTTTCCTAGACTTTGTTAGCTGTTATGTCAGACGCCTTAAGAAAGTCTAACAAAAACAAAGGCTAATTCATGCGATACAATTGAACACCATTGTTCCTAAATAATCCTTGCCAATAAATTTAACACCGAACAGTAATTTTTTAAATGTGTCTCGGGCATACTTAAAATATAGAAAGAGCAAATTTGTTTATAGAATGTGTTCTAAAGCAAAACAGTAATGGAAAAAGTACCAACTGAACTCACTTTAATCTATTTGGTAATTGAAAGTGTCCCAAGTTAAATTAGAACAGAGAAAGGTCCAATTTTCAATGGCTGATCTTTTGAATTAAAAATTAAATTAAATATACCCTCTGTGGCCGGTTCAGTACCCTTCAACACAATTTTCTTAAAGAAGATATGGACCTACTTTATGTTTTGGCAACTTGCAGTAATTTTACTCAGATTTATTATGTTTTAACCTCAAGAAAACATTAGTCTGTCAGGCTGTGCTCTAGTTGTAAATGAGGGTGCTTACTGCTTTCCACTGTGATGACCCAGGGTTGAGTCCCAGCTCTACCAGATAAAGGGTCATGATAATGGAAAAGGGATTGCGTTTATGCAGTTGTTGTACCTGTTGTACATGATCTGGTGTTTCAGAGTTCCTACACCAAAAAAAGGGGATTTGGCAAAGGCAAAAATAAAATAAAATGTTTAAATAATTGTTGTATGAAGGCAGAATTTCAAAGAGAAATTACTATTTCAAACTATATTGGTTCTCATCTATCTGTGCAGAATGGCACAAAAATAGAGACTGCCCTGGCTCTTCAGAAAATGCAAATCGGGAGTTGGCTAGTCCAACTGAAAACTTTCCCGAACGCCCGATGATCTCAAAATCAAGAATTTCCTGCACAACTTAATTCAACCATTAATATAGAGAGAGAAAATGACAATAAAATTCAGATTTAATGGAGATACTTGCCATTATATTCAGAATTTAAACTATCATTCAAACCCCAGTGATCAAACAAGATACCTGTGCTTATATCATTCTTCATAAAGCTATCATCAATGGTTGAAAGTAAATCTATGCATGAAAATAAAACATCTTACAACATTTCCACGAAAAGTAACACCATCAGAAATTAACCTCAAAGTCTTTCTTTATTGCACATGAAAAACGATTACAAGAGAGCTTTCACATAGCACACGACTTCAAAATCGAATGATCTCAAATGACAACTGACCCCCTATTTAAAGATAAATTTCCCAATGGCTAGTTCAAGTGATCCTTGTCAAAGCGATCTCGACCATCGATGAGGATCAAAATTTCTTTTAATCTCATCCGTCGAAAGTTTAAATATTGAGGAAATTTTGAATTTTTCAATTAAATGCATTTTAATATATTTAAAAATTAAAATTTTGCATTTATTTCCTCAAAACTTTGACTTTGATTTAACCCCAGAGACCTAAGACATGAAATTTAGCAAAATAATCAACTAACCTTAGTCCTTGGACCAATTAAGATTTAATTTTTTAAAGGATCCACGAATTTTATCTCTGGAAAATTTAAATTTACCTAGGATCTAGGACCTATGAGGGGATAAATTATTTTTCTAACGCTCAAGACATTTTACATCATGAATTTTCACATTTTTTACATTTCAACGGAGAAAAACCCATTTGAACTAGACCCTCACAGACTACCCAGTTCTGCGACACAGATATAATTTAGCAGATCAAGCAATTTGTAATAAAATAACCTAACCAAATAGTTAGGATTATTCCCAAATCAATTTTACATAGACTCGATCTAGCACACTAGGACTCCCCTAACATTCTGGTGACAAAATCCATTCCGGCTTTGGGGTAAGGCTGAAAGAAAACTTTGTCGATCATGGATCGGTGAGACAAAAAAGTTAAAAACCTTCCGGAATGTAGATCGTCATCAAAAAATTAGGTTTACTTAGGCAATTACATACACTACATGGATCTGCTGAGATTATTTACAATTTACACATGCAGAAAGGGTTTACAATATAACATGATCAGGCTGATGATGATAGTTGAATGGCACGGACATGTCAATCAAGCGCTATCCCTTTTGTGAAAAAAAGGGGGTGTACTGCTATGGGTCGTTGACACGTAGTGGTCAACATCTGGCTCTACTTGGGGACATGTTGCTGCACTGTAGGAATGTGAGAATCCAGAATCTGCATCCACGCAACACACAACAAAACATAAGTAGCGTCCATCCAAAAATCATCATATAACATTAAGCACATGAAAGATATAAGCTCTTCATTTATTAACTATCTAGTAACATGAAAAGTAAATCTAATCCTAAAACAGAAATGAAATGCTGAAAAGACGAGTAGGGTTAGAAATACAGAGGATGCCCCATGGCATCAAATGCGTTCAATATGGTGTATACTGAGCATTTGCCTGCTTTCAGGAAAATCTGTCGACTGCTTCTCGGATGTGCCATGTCCAATTCTGCATACGGTAGGACTTTTTCCTATCCGAAAATCAAGCTGTTTACAGCTATCTGATGCATCAAATCACTTTCTCGTTCTCTTTTTCTTGCGTTTTTTCTTTGTGGTAGGTTGTATCGCTGATGACATGGAACATTCTGCTCCAAAACTCTCAGATGAAGTATGTAAGATATGCGTGACATATCTTTCTTCATCTTGCAGGTGAGTCCTTTTTTTATTTCATATGTATATGTATACAGATTAGGGTTAGAAATTTTTTTATTTTGAGAATTGATTTTTTATCAATTCTGATTTTTGATTTCATCTATTTTGTTTTTTATTTTATTTTTTTGATTTTGACTTTATTTCCCTTTTATTTTCAATTTGATTTTTTTTTTTTTTTTTTTTTTTTAAGCCTAAAATTTCAAAAGTCAAAAAATTTAAAATATTTAAAATCCTAAAAATTTAAAAAATCATATTTTTTTTTTTAAACAATGGTGACTAAGGATTTTAAAATAAAATAAAAAGGGTTTGTGCTTTGACGTTAAGAAAATTTAAATGTGGCCTATGGCACATTAAATTTTTTTATTTTAGGCCCTTTTCATTTTTCCGTTGCATTAAAAGATTTAAAATTTTTCAGTTACCATTAAAAATTATTGCCTAAGGAATAATTTAAAAAATTTGAACCTAAAGTTCCTTAGTGTCATTTGTCATTAAATGCTTTTTTTTATGATGGTCAAAGTGCGATAAATGTTTTGAATTACATTGACTGTTGGATAAAACTAATTGAATTTAGATTCTGGTCATTAACGATAATCATTCTAAATCTTGAATTCTCTTGCATGCTACAGTGTTGGGCGTTTTCAACATTTCGTGGATTATTTGTGATTGTCACATATTAAAAATCGTTCTGGATAGCTTGTTTTATTGATGGTTAATTCAGATATCGAAGGCACTGGTCTAAAATTATTTCTATCTTGTGTTCGTGTCTTGTTTACTTTGGCGTTTAATCTATCAATTTGATTTAATCATTTAAATTCATCAAGTTATCCATCATTAAGATCTCTTAGAGTCTGTTTCTCACAGGCTATCCTTATCTATTCACCTAGGGACTACCCCCCTTGACTTACCTAGGAGAGAGTCTAAACGGAGTGAGTAAGGATCAAGAGTGACAACCCTTACTCTGAGCGTTGTCGCGCTGCCTAGACACTCTGTGCGACAACAGATGGCACAAGTGAAACAATAGATGGCTCAACTGATGGCACAAGGGCAACAACAGATGGCCCAATTTTTTACCCAGGGTTTGGCAAATTTGAGTAATTAAAGCATAAAAACTGATAGCTTGGAGGCTTGAATGTAAAAATACACACATGTATTTGTAAATAATAATTTATTAATATATAAAATTGTATAAGTGATATGAATGTTACAATGAGGCCCTGCTTTTATACTTAAGCAGGTGACCTGTCATGATTAGGCATGTCTTTTAGACATGCCTTTTCACTTAATGTAATGACTATTCAACATAATCAATTTTTGATTATTTTAATATTTACATTTATTTATTTGTTATGAATTATATTCATAACATAGCCCCTTCTTTCAGAAGCTTTGTCCTCAAAGCTTGTTTATGAAAGGACCTGATCTCTTATCTGCCACAAATGTCTTCTTTTCACTTGACCGTTAATACTTTCTTCATTTGAATGCGTCATTGGTAGCTCATCTTCTATGATTCGTTGGGGACTTTAATTTGAGTCCAGGGTTATCAATTTTATTTTTTATTTTTTTTTTAAACTCTAATTTTTTTTAAAATAATATATGTATATATATATATATATATATATATATTTGTTTTTTAATAATAATAATATTTTAATATAGTTCTTTTTGGTTAAATTTAATTAATTAAACTAATCAAATTGTATTAATTAATTAAATTAATCAATCTATATAAATTAATTAAATTATATTGTTGTAATATATTGTACCTATACTTTGCTGCCGCGACTATGCGTGGTGGTATGGTCTGGACAACGCCGCTACGGGAGGATTCACGCTTCTTCCAGGATTTATCATCGGTTGTCTTGACTCTCAACAATATATTTCAAGAACTGGATATTGCAAAGGTATGGTAAACAAATAGGTTTGGAATCTTGCTTCAAGATATTGCTCCCATTCATTCTGTCGAGGTGGCTAAGTTGAAGCAAAAATAATGGCTGGCTTGAAATAAAACATCCCAACATCCTGTCTGAGAAGATGAATTCCTCAAGAAATGAGCTGAGCATTGGCAAGGCATAACTGGGGAAGCATATGTTTATATCATTTGATTTCTCAAAGCACCCTCGCAGATGGAAGACATTATAGGAGCATTGCTCTAAGAGGGATTGAACCGTTGACGCCCAACCGTAGTATAATCCTTTTAAAAGGCGTGATACATCATCGGGCACCGTAACGTATGACGCATGAACTGGGGGCGCAACGCTTGACGGCGGGGGGCAACAACCCCTCTTAATCGGCGTGTGCATGTGCAGCTCCTCATCGGTTGTCGGACAATGGCCACAGTCTGAGGGAGCTGTCGGGGGAGACAGACAATAGAATGAAAGAAGTCAGACTTGTTAACGATGTTAACAGGTATCCTTGCGTAAATACTTCAACTATTTTGATAAAATTTACAAAGTCGTCAACAAAATCCAATCTTGACTCCAACCAACGCAGTTGTGGAGAGGGCCAGGGGATAAATTCACGACAGAACAGTTCCTTGCACAAACAATGATTCGGATAATCGTGGCATCCGCAGCTGAAATTGGCTTCCAACCTGCAACAGGCACAACGGAGATACGTATTCCCCTGTGCCAGCGAGCATTTGAACCAATGTTACTTGGGAGCGGGAGCGGGAGCGACCATTTTCAGAAGCTCCCGGTTTGGGAGCGAATCGTGGAGCGATTTTTTAAAAATATATATATTTTTTATATTTTTTAATTTTTGATACATATATGTCAACAAAAACATGTAGAATGATGAAATAAACATAAAAAACATAAAAAAACATAAATTGATCATTGAACCATATCACATCAATCATCTAGAAATTATAATCGTCATCAACCATGTCCACAAGTTAGTAAAATACATATTACAACTGCAACATATTGAGTCTTATAAATCATGATTCATCAAATTCAATATTAAAGTTTCAACTTCAAGCTTTCAGAATTGAAAATTCAATAACATTTATCATCATTGATCACCAAAGTAACAAGTTGTACTTGTAAGCCAAGTTTAACCATTACAAGAAGTAATATCGAAGATATTTCTAAGTCCTAACTTCTAACTGTTAACATGATATGAAATGTTAAAAATTTATAAAATGAAACATGAATAATGAGATGAAATGAAACAACTTTAGTCTTTCACAAAGCATCATATTCATAATTCACAATCATTACCAATGAGTTATAATTGCCAAGGCCCAACTTCAAACTTCAAATTTTCATTGTCACAGTGATATAATGTTTACAAAAAA
Organism: Pinus tabuliformis; assembly: GCA_031772625.1. NCBI lineage: Eukaryota > Viridiplantae > Streptophyta > Pinopsida > Pinales > Pinaceae > Pinus > Pinus tabuliformis. The sequence continues at coordinate 565,463,621 of CM062815.1, read as the reverse complement.
TATCATAATGTCATAATGATATGAAAGAGTCAAGAGTCAAGAGTCAAGGACTCAAAACTCAACAGTTATGAAAACTAAAGTCTAATAGAAACTAAAAAAGACAAGTAAACTGTAAATCTACAAGTGGCCCTTGCCACGAGAGTCTCCAGGAGTATAAGTAGGTCGTGGTGGTCTTCTAGGAGTCTCCCGCACAGACCGACGACCAGAACTAAAGCCTCCACGCGAGGGTGTCGATGGAGGTGGCGACAGCAATGGAACAAGACTCGGGCCCTGAGAACTGCTACTGGATGGTGGAGGTGGAGGTGGCATGGCTGCTGCAGCTGCTTCATTTTCATCCCGTACAAGCTCCTCTTCTAGTTCTTCCATATGTACAATGCCATCCTCCAAATTGTCGTCCTCAGGGTGATTGTCCCAAATTTTATATGTGGGATCTTCATTAGCCCGATCACAGTAATGGCTCAACAACCTCAAGTTGTAGTGCACATAAACCAAGCTTTCTGCTCGGTTTTCGTTGAGCCTGTTTCTTTTCACATTATGTATATAACTGTAGGTGCTCCAACACCTCTCTGCAGAATAAGAATTTACAACCTGTTGTCGCGCGGTTTGGCACGACAACGCTCAGACCGGGGGCTGTCACTCTGATCCCCGATCCCTCCGTTTAAGCCTGTCTCCCACGGCTAAGGGGGGTAGACCCTGAGGAAAGATGAAGGCCAACTGCCAAACAGTTGGGCCGGGAGACGAGATGCACTAAAATGGTTTTATTGATTTGATAGACCAGTGCCTTGTTAGATTGGTGCCTAAATGATTACTTTCTAGGTGATATAAGAGCATAAATCATAAACAGCAATCACCTATCAACAAATGATCAGAACAATGCTTTAAATATCCAGTAAAAACCACAAAGTTCCTCGAATAACGATATCTGGCACTAAGAGAAATAAATTGCTTTGAATAACAGAGAAACCAGATACTTATTTTGTGTTCAGATCTAAGCGTGAAAGATATGCAGTGAAAAACCACTGATACTGGCAAAACTAAATTCCCACAAAATTTTAATATATATATATATATAATTTTTTTTTTTTTTTTTTTTTTAATTTTTTTTTATTTTCAGAAAAAAAGAAAAATCTAAAATAAAAATTTAAACTTAAAATCTAATTTAAAAGCTACCTATAAAACATTAAAGTCTAATATTTTTTTATTTTTATTTTTATTTATATTTAAAAAAAAAAGGAAAGAATTTAAAATCTAAGCAATTCAAAACAAATCTAAGGACTAGATGTTAAAATCTATTTTAAATAAAAATAAAAAAAAACTACGTTACTAATCCTTTTGGGCTTTATGCTTCATAAAAAAAGGACATCAAACTTACGCTAACCAAAAGATACATTCACCAAATGAGAAATGAAAATACTGCGGGTTTCAGCTTTCGACGGCGGGGTAAGTAGGGCACAGGCAGCGAAAGGAGAAGACAGCGGAATAAAAGGGCAGGCCCGACTACGGTTCAGCGTGCAGATGCAGATGAGAAAGCCAAATGGATGAAAGAAAACACGCAATAACAAAGGGAATGACGAACAGCCAAACGGCGGCTCGATCCGGGCAGAGAAAGCTCAAAACCGAAAAGGTTAACACGCTAGGCAGACACAGTCATACGCCGGGCAAAGGGAAACGCTGGGGAAAACTACGTCTATAGGGAAATTCGAGGACGCAAATGCCACTGATAGACTTACGCTGGCTCTCAACTGAAATACGATTTCATATAAGATAGATACGCATACCTGGTGTGATGTGGAATAAACTGGCGTGAAGACTAACCTGAGCCTTTGTGCTGAGATCAAACTTGAAAAACTTTGCAGAAACTGATTTCGTTTTGCCTGACCGAAGCATCGATTCAGAACGTCCGCGTAAGAAAAGAACGCATTCTTGTTGTGGGCGGACAGGAACAGCGTTTCACGAAAAACCCTTTTTATCAACACGCTTTACTTGAATAGTTTCCACTCCTGAAGTCTCTCAAGCCGCTCGATGATGGATGAACATTTGCTTAAGAGTCTTACGTTATTGATTTAGGGACGCAGCTTTCAGCGACCAAGTGATAATCAACTGAATGCTTGAAATTTAGTCTTGAGACAATCGCTTGCTATCCCAAATTAAATTTTTCTGTATGGTGAGATTGACTGGCTTGCATAATCAAATTGATGGCGGCAGTATGGCGTGATCTCTTAAGCAGATGCAATTCAGGGTTTTATTTGCCAGTGAAACCCCAGGCGTATCCCAAAACTATGATGACCCTTATAAATTTGAAATTTAAATCTTCCCTTTTGTCACAGGGATTGAGACGTCTGATATCAGATGAACAGTTTTCTTGGTTGTAGCAGCAGCATGAGCCTTTGAAACCCTGGAAAACAGAAAACAAGAGCCTGGCAGGGATATGCAAAACTTCAAAGTAAAACCCTTCAAAAGTAACCTAGAATCACAAAATTTTACAGCTCTAGAACAGCCAAATTTAACAATAATTGCAGCAATATTTTCGAAATATCAGAAATTTGAACTTTACTGTGAACAGAAAGAGAATCTCTCTTGTAAAACAGAAAATAAACTTTAAACGATTTAACCCAGGGCACAATCAGCTGGGCTCTGCACAGAAAAGCCTGTGGGAGTCGGCTGGTTCAGCCCAGAACTTCCCCAAACGCCCACCAGTATCCTTCACTTAAAGATTTCCTGCACACCTCAAGCAAACATCAGTAAAGAGGGCAAGAAATGCTGCTAGATTTCAAAAATAATGGAGATACCTGCCATTATTCCAGAAACCCTACAACATTCAAACCCTAGCACGTGAGCAAGATACCTGTACTCACAATACTCTGAAAACAAGCTATTTTTAACTGCTGAAAACTGAAATATGCAGAAAAACAAACATCTCATAGCAATTCCAGAGAGTAACACCAGCCAGTTTTGAACCCCAAAGTCTTTTTATTAATCAGAAAATCAGATTACAAGAGAACTTTCTCAGTACAGATTCACAGATCAGATAAACCTGTAAAATGACCCCCTAAGACCCTATATAAAGGAAATGATCCCAACGGCTAGTTTTGGGTGATCCATGTTGAAGCGATCTCGACCGTCGATGACGGTTAAGACATCCCCTAATCTCATCCGTCGATGAGGGTTAAGACATCCCTTAATCTCATCCGTCGATTTTATTTAAAAAAGTTATTTTTGCATGCATTCACAAAAATATTATTATTTTATTGCTTAGGGTTTTTGCTTTATGTTTTTTTAATTTTTTATTATTTTTAATTAATTAATTAATTTTTTTAATTTTATTAATTTTTTAAAATTTTAATTCATTTTAAGATGGATCATCAAACTAAGCCGTTGGAAACATCACCTAGGACCTAGGACCTAGGACTCATGAGGGGATTTACAACATTTCCAACCCTCAAGACACATTTTATCATGATTTTTACAATTTACATCTCAAAGGGATGAACCCACTTAATACAGACCCTCATAGAACACCCAGTTCTGCGACACAACTATAATCTAGCAGATTTACATATAAGATTCTCCTAAAGTTCTGATGACGAAATCCATCCCGGCTTTGGGGTCAGGTTTGAAGGAAAACTCTGCCGATTGTAGATCGGTGAGACGAAAAACCTCCCAGGACGCAGATCATCATTAGAAAGTTAGGTCCACCTAGGCAACTTTACATACATGACTCTGATCTGCTTAGATTATTTACAACTTATACATGCAGACTGGGTTTACAACAAAAATGATCAAGCTGTCGATGACTGTAGGCTGGCACGGACATGTCGCTCAGGAGCTACCCCTCTCTGCCAACAGAAAGGAGGTGTACTGCATGGGCAGTTGACCAGTAGTGGTCAACATCTGGCTCTACTTGGGGACACGTTGCTGCACTGGTAGGAATGTGAGAATCCAGAATCTGCATCCATACAACACACAAATGAAAATCAGTAGCGTCCATTCCAAAATCATCATATACATTAAGTACAGGAAAGATAAAAGCTCTTCATTTATTGACTATCTAATAACATGAAAAGTAAATCTAATCCTAAAAACAAAAATGAAATGCTGAAAAGACAAGGAGTAGGGATAGAAATACAATACAAAAGATGCCCCATGGCATCAAATATCATCTCTGAAGAACAGCTTGAGCATTTGGCCGTTCACTGGTAGATCAAGTGGTTCGCCATCCAATCTGCTCAAGTAGAATGAGTTTGGCCCAGCTGTATCTCTAATGATGTATGGTCCCAGCCACAAGCTGTCAAACTTTTTATGCTTTTCTGGTTTTTCATTTTTGCGATCCCAAAGTAAAACCATATCTCCAACCTGCAAAGATCTAGATCTAGAGCATTTATCAAAGCTTTTCTTAATATTAGATTGATTTTTACATATAGTTTCAAAAGCTGTCCGACGAGTCTCATCTAATTCCACAATCTGATCTATCCTATTCTGAACAACATCTTTATCAGTGGAAAAATTTTGGAGAAGCTGATAGGCTGGCAATTTTAGGTGCACAGGTAAGGTAACATCCAAGCCATAAACCAATTCAAAGGGAGATTTACCAGTAGATTTCTTCTTAGTAATTCTGTCTGCCCACAAAGCATACTTGATTTTGCTGTCCCAAGACTTCTTGTTATCTCCTACTATTTTCTTGATAATGGTTATGAGATTTTTATTACTTGATTCAGCCAAACCATTACCCTGAGGATAGTAATTCGACGAATGAGATAAGACAATGCCATATTTGAAACAAAAAGATGTAAACTCTGAAGAACTGAAAGCCTTGGCATTGTCAGTAGTGATCTTAGCGGGGACACCAAATCTAGTAATGATATTATTCTCAATGAAATCCATAATCACCTTTTCAGTGGCATTCTTAGCAGGAATGGCTTCGACCCATTTAGTGAAATAATCAGTAGCAGTCAAAATCCAAGAGTAGCCATTGCTAGAATTTTCATGGAACTTCCCTATGAAGTCCAGACCCCAATGCTGAAAAGGTGCCTCTACAATAACAGGTTGTAGAGGAAGGGCAACAAGCTTCTGCTTCCCAGTGAACAGTTGACAGGCTTGACACGTTCTAACAAACTTGTGCACATCAGAAAAAATCGAAGGCCAATAATAGCCAGCTCTCAGGATTTTGTGGGCGGTAGTTCTAGCAGCATAATGACCACCACAAAATCCTGAGTGAAAATCTGAAATTAATCTTTTGGACTCAACATCATCAACACACCTAAGCACTATGCCCTCAGGATTTCTCCATCCAAGGCCATCCTTCATAAGGCAATACTTAGTGGCCTTTAGTCTAAGAGCCCTTCTCTTATGAGCGACTAAATGGTTAGGACATGAAAGATTTGTCAAGTAGTAAACTATGTCCTTATACCATTCATGCTCTGCTAATCTTCTCAATTCTGGTGAAGATAGATCGTCAAGGCAAAACAAACCAAGAGTCTTTTCATTACTTTCCGTTAACATTTGAGCTAAACCTTGGCCTTTGATCAGCTTGGTGGGTTTAATTTCTAAATCATACTCTTGTATCTTAGTAACCCATCTAGCACGAGTCCCTAAGCAATCGGTTTGAGTTAATATGTCCTTAACAGCAGAATGTGGGACGAAAGCAATGATCTTAGAATAACCCACATAAGTTTTAAAATGCTTGAGAGACTTGACCAGGGCATAGGCCTGCTTTTCCATGGTATTGTACTTCAACTCAGAGTTTTGAAGTGCTCTACTCATGAAAGCAATAGGCTGCTCGTGACCATCTCGATTCTTTTGAAGCAAGACACCGACAATGGTATCTTCAGAAGCGAAAGAAAAAATCATGAAATTCTTGGAGTAATCAGGACTAACCAGGACAGGAGCTTTCGCGATAGCAGACTTGATTTCTTGGAAAGCCCTTTTGCCCTCTTCTTGCCAGACAAATTTCGCATTTTTCTTCAGAAGACTTTGAATGGGCTTAGCTATTTCCGCATAATTTGGGATGAATCTTCTAATAAAATTTATCTTTCCAAGGAAAGACTGAAGGGACTTGAGGTTATGCGGGAGAGGAATCTTTTGAATTGCTTCAACTCGTTCGGGATCGACCTTGACTCCTTCCTTAGAAATGATATGACCGAGTAATTTCCCTTCTATTACCCCAAAAACAGACTTAGCCGGATTCAAAGAAATTCCATATTCTCTACATCTATCGAAAACTTGCCTAAGATGATCTATATGACTGATACCATCTTTAGAGAAAACAGTAAGATCATCTTGATATATTTCGATAATTTTCCCGATTAACCCTTTGAAGGCATAGTCCATGGCCCTCTGGAAAGTAGCTCCAGCGTTTGTTAACCCAAATGGCATTCTAATGTATTCGAAAGTCCCCCATGGTGTTGTGAATGTGGTCTTGTGTCGATCTTCCTTTTTAACCCAAACTTGATTATACCCAGAAAAACCGTCTAGCAATGACATCATTCCAGACCCAGTTACTCTTTGCAACAAAGTTTCCATTTTTGGCAAAGGGTAATTATCCTTTTTGCATGCTAGATTAAGGTTTCTAAAATCGACACAGAGTCTTATTGTACCATTCTTTTTCCTGACAATCACTAAATTCGAACACCATGTCGAATGCCTAGTTTGAGCGATGATCCCTGCTGCAAGCATTTTCGTAAGCTCTTTCTGGACCAGGGGGGCTAACTTAGGATTAATCTGCCTAAGCTTCTGCCGGAAGGGTCTAGCATTTTCGTCCTTTAATGGAATAGTATGCTCCATAATATCCTCCCTATAGCCCTTCAATTCATCATAGGAAAAAGCTAAAACATCTCGATATTCGCGAAGTAAATCGGTTAACTTTTTCCTTTCCTCCAAACTAGTACCTTTACCGATTTTAACTATTTTCGGATTTTCAGAAGTGCCAATGTTGACTTCAAGGTACTCACCTGGGTCCATCTTGTTTTCTTCTCTCAGCTTCGTGGCATCATGCCGATCAAAATGTTGCTCTAAGGCAACCACATTTCTGGGAGTGGGATTTATGATATGTCTATGATCTAAAGACCCATCCTCGTCAGAAACTAACCGGAAATCCTCAAACTCGTCTAAACTATTGAGAAAACGAACGACTTGCTTTTCATCATTAAAAACTTGCCAATGTTCCGAGTTGTCTGGGACAGATGGTCTAAATATTACCTCCATTTTAATTTTATCGTTAATTAACTCATCAGACAACTGGAAAGTGGTAGCAGCTACGGCAAGTTCATCTGCCGAACTATTCAGCTCTCTAGGAATTGCTTCAAGGTTAAGAGCATCGAAGTGCTCCATAGTATCCCACACAGCATTTCGATAGTTTCTTAATCTCTGATTTCTACATGTGAATTTGTTCTTAAGCTGCATGATAACCAGATCGGAATCCCCCTTTATGCTAAGCAACTTAATCTTCAAGGCTTTGGCCAATTCAAGGCCCAACAATATGGCTTCATACTCAGCGACATTGTTGGTTGCTTCAAATTCTAGACGATAGGCAAACTTGAATACGTGACCAAGGGAAGACTTAAGCACAATTCCAGCACCCTTACCATGACTAGAGAACGCACCATCGAAATACATATACCAGACTTCATCTTTAAGACTTTTGACCTTTTCGTCGGGAGGAGTTATGAAGTTAGACAGGATAGCATAGTTCCCGATGTCAGATTGCTCTCTAATTATTTCGTTATGAGGCTTTTTAGGATTTTCAACATGAAATTTCCTCTCAGGCTCTCTATTTAGTCTAACGAAACCTTCACCGCTAGAAGGAATCATAGCATATGACCAATTCATTTGAATGCTTTCCCCTAGATCAGAGGCCCACTTCCTAGATAACAGCATACCCCAAGCATCAGGTACATCAACAACAACAATATCCATAACAACCATGATGTCTGGGTAAACCGAAAGATGAACTTGCAAATCCTTGATTAAACCATGTACTTCGATTTTCTTAGAATCCATGGCACATATATTATAGTAGGGTCTGGAAACTCTTAAGTTAAGCTGTTCCATAACCCTTTTAGTCATAACACAAGCAGATGCACCTGAATCCAACATGCAGTTATTCAATTTATACCCATTGACTAACAAGGTGATAAAGAAGGGTTGATGATCCTTGTTATCAGCATCTACGCTTTGCAGGTAAATAGGAGCATCCTGATAGTCAACCTCACGAATCTTATGTTGAGAAGCATTGACTTGAGGACCCTGAATTGCTTTTAGTAACTTGTCTCTTTGGGAAGGGATCTTAGCAATCTCAGATACGGGAACCCAGATTTTAGCATTATTAAACCAACTCCCCAAATCGACATCTATTCCAGAGTTTATACCAGGGTTTAAAGTTCGAGGAGGAATTTGATTCCCGCTCTGATCTTTATCCCTTCTCTGGTATGTTAAACCCTTATCTCTAGCAATTTCCAGAATTTTCTCAGGAGAGGGTTTCTCACCATACAACCTAGCCAAAATGTCATCTTCGTCTTCAAGGTTATTTATATTAAAAGCAGATTGAGGATTCCCAACATCATAGCTCCTTTCCTTAACATCTATCCAATCATTCATAGGCAAAGGAAACTTGCCCCCTACTACGTTTATTTGCTCACCTGTCCCAAGCATTCCATTGTCTAGGAGTCTTCTGATGGTGGGACAGGAGGACTCTTCGTGAAAAGCATCGCAAGCACGACAGTAAGGAGGAGCATTATCAACCCGATTAGTAAGCGGATTAGGAGGCCTCTGCTCACTGGATTGACCCTTTCTTTGCCAGTTACTATTTCTGTTATTATTATTTCGTGGTTGAAAATTTTGCGATTGCGCTCTTTCCATTTGAATCAACCTATTCTGCAAAGTGTTTATCTCCTTGTTATGATTAATTTCCATGGTTTCAATTTTCTGAAGCAATTTGAGAACAAGTTCATTTTCAGGCTCTTGGACTGCTTTTCCCTTAGGTTCCTTCAGTTTTGTAGCAGCCCTGTCATAACCTGGGATTTCAGACTTCCCAGAAGCTGCCTTGTCCTTTTCCAGTTCTATAGCTAAGGCTTGGCAATCTCGATAATCAGTAAGTTTAGCACGCCTTAACTCATAAGATGGTTCAGGACCAAAGGCGTCAATATAAAAATCTTGGAGAGTTTTATCTGAAGGTTTATAGTCTTGAGGTAATTCTCTAATAATACCATTAAACCTTCTATTAAATTCTTCAACAGTTTCGTCTTCTCTCTTTTTCATCAGAGTAAGAGCTCTTACAAGATGTCTTCCCTCTCTCTTATCTCCATATTTTTCTCTAAATGAATTAATGATTGATTGTAAAGAGTCAAAAGAATTAGGAGGTTTTTCTGTAAACCAGTCATGAGCATCACCTCCTAGAGTCAAGATAAAAAGGGTCATCCTGACATCTTCATGATCAAAATCAGGAGATCTAGCATACTTAGCCATCCATATGTTGAAATCTCGCAAATGGGAATTAACCGTAATGGCATTATCTCCATGAAAGCTAGGCAATTTGTCTATCCCAACAGATGGAATATCATTGGGGGCTCCAGGAATGTTAGAAAAATCACAAGGGCCCAACAGACTCATGGTGTTGCGCCTAACTTGACCCCTAAAGAGCAGATGGACGTCAGAAAGGGCTTCTTGTCCAAGATTTGTAAGGAGTGCACGAGAAGCGAGTTTATGTGATCGCACCCTGTAAACCTTTTCAGGATCCGGAGTGGGGTTGCACAGACTGCCTGGATGTCTTCTAGTGTACACTCTTGCAGATAATATGGGAAGTGGAGTCGCCACTTGAACAAGAAGTTAAGCACAGAAAAGCTTGAAAAAACAAGGACCAAGGACAGAAAAAACTCTATCCCCGGCAACGGCGCCAAAAAATGTTGTCGCGCGGTTTGGCACGACAACGCTCAGACCGGGGGCTGTCACTCTGATCCCCGATCCCTCCGTTTAAGCCTGTCTCCCACGGCTAAGGGGGGTAGACCCTGAGGAAAGATGAAGGCCAACTGCCAAACAGTTGGGCCGGGAGACGAGATGCACTAAAATGGTTTTATTGATTTGATAGACCAGTGCCTTGTTAGATTGGTGCCTAAATGATTACTTTCTAGGTGATATAAGAGCATAAATCATAAACAACAATCACCTATCAACAAATGATCAGAACAATGCTTTAAATATCCAGTAAAAACCACAAAGTTCCTCGAATAACGATATCCGGCACTAAGAGAAATAAATTGCTTTGAATAACAGAGAAACCAGATACTTGTTTTGTGTTCAGATCTCAGCGTGAAAGATATGCAGTGAAAAACCACTGATACTGGCAAAACTAAATTCCCACAAAATTTTAATATATATATATTTTTTTTTCAAAAAAAAGAAAAATCTAAAATAAAAATTTAAACTTAAAATCTAATTTAAAAGCTAACTATAAAACATTAAAGTCTAATATTTTTTTATTTTTTATTTTTTTATTTTTTTATTTATTTATATTTTAAAAAAAAAGGAAAGAATTTAAAATCTAAGCAATTCAAAACAAATCTAAGGACTAGATGTTAAAATCTATTTTAAATAAATAAAAAAAAAACTACGTTACTAATCCTTTTGGGCTTTATGCTTCATAAAAAAAGGACATCAAACTTACGCTAACCAAAAGATACATTCACCAAATGAGAAATGAAAATACTGCGGGTTTCAGCTTTCGACGGTGGGGTAAGTAGGGCACAGGCAGCGAAAGGAGAAGACAGCGGAATAAAAGGGCAGGCCCGACTACGGTTCAGCGTGCAGATGCAGATGAGAAAGCCAAATGGATGAAAGAAAACACGCAGTAACAAAGGGAATGACGAACAGCCAAACGGCGGCTCGATCCGGGCAGAGAAAGCTCAAAACCGAAAAGGTTAACACGCTAGGCAGACACAGTCATACGCCGGGCAAAGGGAAACGCTGGGAAAACTACGTCTACAGGGAAATTCGAGGACGCAAATGCCACTGATAGACTTACGCTGGCTCTCAACTGAAATACGATTTCATATAAGATAGATACGCATACCTGGTGTGATGTGGAATAAACTGGCGTGAAGACTAACCTGAGCCTTTGTGCTGAGATCAAACTTGAAAAAATTTGCAGAAACTGATTTCGTTTTGCCTGACCGAAGCATCGATTCAGAACATCCGCGTAAGAAAAGAACGCATTCTTGTTGTGGGCGGACAGGAACAACGTTTCACGAAAATCGCAAGAAACCCTTTTTATCAACACGCTTTACTTGAATAGTTTCCACTCCTGAAGTCTCTCAAGCCGCTCGATGATGGATGAACATTTGCTTAAGAGCCTTACGTTATTGATTTAGGGACGCAGCTTTCAGCGACCAAGTGATAATCAACTGAATGCTTGAAATTTAGTCTTGAGACAATCGCTTGCTATCCCAAATTAAATTTTTCTGTATGGTGAGATTGACTGGCTTGCATAATCAAATTGATGGCAGCAGTATGGTGTGATCTCTTAAGCAGATGCAATTCAGGGTTTTATTTGCCAGTGAAACCCCAGGCGTATCCCAAAACTATGATGACCCTTATAAATTTGAAATTTAAATCTTCCCTCTGTCACTGGGATTGAGACATCTGATATCAGATGAACAGTTTTCTTGGTTGTAGCAGCAGCATGAGCCTTTGAAACCCTGGAAAACAGAAAACAAGAGCCTGGCAGGGATATGCAAAACTTCAAAGTAAAACCCTTCAAAAGTAACCTAGAAGCACAAAAATTTACAGCTCTAGAACAACCAAATTTAACAATAATTGCAGCAATATTTTCGAAATATCAGAAATTTGAACTTTACTGTGAACAGAAAGAGAATCTCTCATGTAAAACAGAAAATAAACTTTAAACGATTTAACCCAGGGCACAATCAGCTGGGCTCTGCACAGAAAAGCCTGTGGGAGTCGGCTGGTTCAGCCCAGAACTTCCCCAAACGCCCACCAGTATCCTTCACTTAAAGATTTCCTGCACACCTCAAACAAACATCAGTAAAGAGGGCAAGCAATGCTGCTAGATTTCAAAAATAATGGAGATACCTGCCATTATTCCAGAAACCATACAACATTCAAACCCTAGGACGTGAGCAAGATACCTGTACTCACAATACTCTGAAAACAAGCTATTTTTAACTGCTGAAAACTGAAATATGCAGAAAAACAAACATCTCACAACAATTCCAAAGAGTAACACCAGCTAGTTTTGAACCCCAAAGTCTTTTTATTAATCAGAAAATCAGATTACAAGAGAGCTTTCTCAGTACAGACTCACAGATCAGATAAACCTGTAAAATGACCCCCTAAGACCCTATATAAAGGAAATGATCCCAACGGCTAGTTTTGGGTGATCCATGTTGAAGCGATCTCGACCGTCGATGAGGGTTAAGACATCCCTTAATCTCATCCGTCGATTTTATTTAAAAAAGTTATTTTTGCATGCATTCACAAAAATATTATTATTTTATTGCTTAGGGTTTTTGCTTTATGTTTTTTTAATTTTTTATTATTTTTAATTAATTAATTAATTAATTTTTTTTTTTTTAATTTTATTCATTTTTAAAATTTTTAATTCATTTTAAGATGGATCATCAAACTAAGCCGTTGGAAACATCACCTAGGACCTAGGACCTAGGACTCATGAGGGGATTTACAACATTTCCAACCCTCAAGACACATTTTATCATGATTTTTACAATTTACATCTCAAAGGGATGAACCCACTTAATACAGACCCTCATAGAACACCCAGTTCTGCGACACAACTATAATCTAGCAGATTTACATATAAGATTCTCCTAAAGTTCTGATGACGAAATCCATCCCGACTTTGGGGTCAGGTTTGAAGGAAAACTCTGCCGATCGTAGATCGGTGAGACGAAAAACCTCCCGGGACGCAGATCATCATTAGAAAGTTAGGTCCACCTAGGCAACTTTACATACATGACTCTGATCTGCTTAGATTATTTACAACTTATACATGCAGATTGGGTTTACAACAAAAATGATCAAGCTGTCGATGACTGTAGGCTGGCACGGACATGTCGCTCAGGAGCTACCCCTCTCTGCCAACAGAAAGGAGGTGCACTGCATGGGTAGTTGACCAGTAGTGGTCAACACAACCTGTGAAAGAACTTTTTTTGCCAATTTTGGCAAAAGTCCGTGGCCGCCATATGTTTCCCACCATGTGGGAGAATCAAATTTATCTTTGTCGTCCATTGCATGGAAGTTACCATACAAACCACTGCCACTGAAGTATTTGCCTATTTCAAGGCGCACAGCTGCACATTCCTCCCTGTCAGGCACCAACTTTTCTAATGCTTCTAGATATCCTCTAGTTACCTCTTTGATCTAAATGGGGTTTGGTCCTAACACCACCCCCTGCTGCAGGTTTGCCCAACCAAGATTCTGAGTAGTATTTTGGCGTAAGGATATACGCCAAGCAATGTAGTGGAAGATTAAGCCTATTCCACCGTTCACACACACAATCATGAATCAGTTTGTACAAGTTGGGATCTTTATTATGAACAATGTCTTTTATTTCCCCCAACATGGTATCCATTTGCTCATACACCTCGCCAATCACTGGTTTGTCTGTATCTGCAAACCGAATCATGTTATAAATTGGCTTGGTGAAATCCAATACTTGTCTCACAGTTGTCCAAAACTGCCCATCAAGAGCGGCCTCCTCCACCGTTTCAAAACCTGCCATGTCAGCGACATTTGTAGCCCTTTCCTTTAACACCTGCCAATGTGGAATTGATACCATGCTAGCTAATGCCTCTCTTACCTTCAAAAAGGCGCCTGAAGGTGAGGTAATAGCTACCAAATCTAGTCCTCGCAATCTTCAGCAACTCCAATCTCGAGTGACTGCGGAAAAGGCCATGGGTATTGCTATGATTTGTAATAAATTTTATCATTTTTTTTCCTTTCTTGTACAAATCACCAATCCATTGGTATTGTTCATTTTTGTTTTTGACAATATCATGCAGCAGAAGGTTCAATGTGTGAACCAAACATCCAGACCAAAATATGTTCGGGTATTTATCCTCAATAATTGCTCCCGCTGCCTTACAATTAGGAGAATTATCAGTGATGATTTGGGTGACATTGTATGGGCCAATACGCTCAATTGTTTCAAGCAATGCTTCTGCAATGTTGATAGCGGTCTTGAACTTGTCTGAGTAATCATGTGCAGCTAGAAAGATGGGACCACTTCGGGACACAACAAGAACACTTATCAATGGCTTGCCTTTTACATTTGTCCATCCATCAGATACAATGGACACCCCATTGTCAGTCCAAGAACTTGTCATTTTATTCAAAGAATGTGATATTTTTGCTTTTTCATGATCAAGGCCAACAGTTCTTGCCTTGTCATACCCAGGGCTCTTGTATCCTTTAGGGGCATCATTTATGGCAGAAACCATTTCGTGCCAATAAGGTGAGCGTAGAACATTGAATGGTATCCCACATGCATAGAGGAACTTGTAAACTTTTGAATCCACATCATTCCTACACCCCTCATCAAGGAAATCTGATATGGTTCTACGCCTTAAAGATGATGACTCTGTGCCTCCATGTCCATATCCACTGCCTTGGGAGGAAGCTGAAGGAGTTCTTTGTGATGGTGAGATTGGTTCAAAGAAACCCCTTGATCTTTTTGTTCTGTATTGGGCGTCCTCCTCTTCCTTTATGTATTTGTCTCTATCTGCTGTTGACACCGCTGCACAAGTTTTGATTCCTATTTGTTTGTCTCCATCCCATGGCCTTTTCCCGCAGAGGTGTCTTCTAGCACGGGTGTATGAGCCTGTGTAATCAGTGTTGCAATGGGGGCAATGAAATTTAGTGGTTCCACCCCCTCTCCCTGTTTCAGCCCTGTGAACATATTTCCACAATGGAGTTTGGTATTGTTTAGTTTTTTGAGGGTCATGTTCACCCTCCTCCACCTCCTCCTCACTGGGGTTTTCACCCATTTGACTTCCTCCGGCTTCTTCATCCACCTCTTCAGTTTCAGGCCCCCTCCGTTTCCTACTCTCCACCACCATAATAACCATAAAAGGGACCAGGAAGAGGAAAATGCCAATAAATATCCCCAGGTCCATGGTGTTTGATGTTTGTAGGGTTTGAGTCTTGAATCTGCAAATTAATTTAGTTTATTGGGATTAATTCATTTAATTTATTAATTTAATTTAAATACATGATCTTTAAACTCAAACAGGTAAATTAAACTAACCAAATTAACTACCTAACCAGCTAAACTAACTAAATGATTAAGTTACTTACCTCTGCAGGCTTGCTCCTCGCTCCTTGGCACTTGCTCCTCGCTCCTCAGCTCTGGCTCCTTGCTCCTCAGCTCTTGCTCCTTGCTCCTTTGCTCTTGCTCCAGCTCTCAATCTCTTGCTCAATGAAGTTGAAATGAAATTTTTTTGGCCCATTGGGCTTATAAAATAATTTTTTTTTTCTAAAATTTTTAGAAATTTCGGGTCCGGCGGATTTTTTTTCCGCCGAACCGCTCCCGGCCCGTCTAAAATCGCTCCCGGAGCATTTTTAATGCCCGGGAGCGATCGCTCCCCGATCGCTCCCGGGCATTAAAAAACGCTTCGGGAGCGCGGGAGCGATCGCTCCTTGAATCGCTCCCTCACAGACCAGGGAGCGCAAATTTTTTTACGGGAGCGTACTCCCGACCCGCTCCCGCCCGGAGCGCGCTTCGGGAGCGGGTTCGAAGGGGGGGGGGCGCTCCCCCACAACACTGATTTGAACAAATGATGGTTGGAGGCAGGATTTCTATTAACAATTGACTTGGCTTTTGTGTGACAGGACGCAATAGCTTTGTCTCTGCTATACTGATGAGTTTCTTCCGGAGCCTGCTGCAGCACCTCGTTTTTAGGAAGAGAGGGTGCAACAAGCTCGGTAGGGTAACTCCCAGTACCAACCTCCGGAGATTTCTCCGTAACTGCTTCTTTCGAAATATCATCTTCCTTCAAAGGCATCGCAGGAGCTGTTGCTTCTCCCCCTGCCTCGTCAGAAGGAAATTCATTCACTGCTTTCACTGCTTGAGACCCATCCCGCACAATTTCCAGCGAACCACTTTGAATTTCAGGCTCTTTTGAAACCTCAGAAACCATAGAGGTATCTACCTTCTCCCCCGCTGGAATTTCAACAGCTACGAGATGCTCCATATGCTTCTTTAAATTACTAAACTGCTCCATGAATTTAGGATGTGAACGTAATGGCATATTGTGTGGTGAACAACGTTCAAAGACTTGCATCATTATATTGTGCGCCATGGCTCTGATACCACTGAAGCAAAAAAACTGATAGCTTGGAGGCTTGAATGTAAAAATACACACAGGTATTTGTAAATAATAATTTATTAATATATAAAATTGTATAAGTGATATGAATGTTACAATGAGGCCCTGCTTTTATACCTAAGCAGGTGACCTTTCATGATTACGCATGTCTTTTAGACATGCCTTTTCACTTAACTTAATGACTATTTAACATATCAATTTTTGATTATTTTAATATTTACATTTATTTATTTTATTTATTTGTTATGAATTATATTCATAATAGTAATGCAAATAACAATGGTGCTAATGGATCTAATGGAGGTAGCCAAAGTCTAGCAGAAGGAAGCAACAACCATAATCCTTGTCCTTTTAATATCTATGCACAAACTAACACAGGGGAAACCAGTAGGAGGATCCCTAGACCTCTACTATCCCAACTACTTAATGGTTAGGGAGCATGTTTGAACATAACAAAGATATTTTGGAATATTTCAGGGAGTAGGCATCACTAGGAGAGGACATTTGAGTAGCAATGACCTTTACAGAGTTCAATTACATTAAGTAAAATAGGCCCTATTACTGCTCAAACTATCAGGGGTCCAAGAAGGGGATCCTATGGAGCAACTACTAGGCCAAGGGGCAACAACAAAGCGGTAGCCCATTGTCACCTTAGCTAAGGCTCCTTGCTTTTTACGGACTTTCACCGATGGGAGGAGACCGAGTATAAGGGGAATCACTAGATGAATGGATCAATAAGAGGATAAGGAGTGATTGCTAAGGCTTATTCGCAAGAGAGGCTCAATTGGATAGCTTGCTTTCTTCAAAGCAAGGTGATGGGCTCTCTAGGAAGGGCTAAGACGATTCTTGAGCCTAGGTTTGGAGGATGTTCCTTAACAAGGGGCTTCCTAGACCTAACAATCCTTATGGATAAGAGACTTCTACGTAATCCTTGTGGAATTGGAGTTACAAAGTTTACGGGACCACATAGAGCCAAGTGGACCCAAAACTAGGTCCAGGGTATGGAGTTGATCACCCAATGAGGGGCTTGACCTAATTAGGGTAGGGAAAAGAATCAAAGGACTAATTTTCTTTGAGATTTGAATGCAATGATCCCAATGAGGACACTAACAGAGCAATAATTGGTCTTGGGGCTAGGGCTTGCTATATCTCATGATTCCACTGTCAAAATTGCTTGAAATTTGGAGGACCTCTAGAGATAACCCCAACACAATAGTGGACCAAAATTTGAGGGTTTTGAATGGCTAGAATGAATTTCGCTTGATGCCCTAGGTGACCCTCTAGGGTTAAGCATAGAATTTGGAAAAGTGAAGAAAAGGGGTAAATTTGACCACTAAAGGGACACGAGGATCAATGCCTTATTGCTTGGGCTTAATGGAGTCAATATACACATAGATCGAGAATTTTTGTGAGCTAAGGAGCCTTAATTGATCTTTGCTAGCCTCTCCATGGGCAACAACTAGGGCAATAGAGATTTATACTTCAAATTTGCGAAAGAGACAGTTTCGAGGTCTTCAACCTAATAGGTGCCTCTAGGAACATTCACCCAATCCCTCAAAGATCAACACATGCATTTAATCACTTATACAAGGTCCCAAAAGAATTTTGCATTACATTAACCCATACAAGAATAATGATAACAAGACACATGCATTTGATAAGTAAGATGTTGAGAATTCAATAGGGCAATGAATATGTTAATTCTCTTTAACTTGATAACTGCTTGTGTTACCTTTTTCCTTATCAACTTTATTCGTTATTATTATAATGTGAGATACATCAAACAACTACCAAAACAATAAGAACAATGACAGTATATAGGCTGCAAGCCAGGGCCAAAACCCCTCCTCTTGAGGGGAAAACCCTTAAATCTCTTCTCTTCTTATAAATCCTTCAATTGACGAATACCAAGACCTTGTGACTCAGACAAATACCCTCCAATATCAAGATCAACCACCAACTCGGCCTCCTGCTGCAAGAACTTCGACCTCCTACTGCATATTCGAAATTGTCTGCGCGACAACTGCTGCCGCCACACTTGAAGACTTTGATCTTCTTCTTAGAGCCTCTTCTTCCCTTCGATTTCCTTTCCTTGTGACTTAGGGCTAGAGAGATACCCTTAGTGACCTTTGCTTGCCTCCTTTCCTCTCTTCCTTCCAAGATCGAACTAGAAGCAACCCTTGCTCAGAAACCCTAGCTTCATCTAGCACACAAGAGAGAGAACTAGCCCAAACACTTCGACTTTGTTCGACCTCTTCTTCGTCCTTCTTCTTTGACCTCTTCTTCGTCCTCTTCTTCGCATAGAATGAGAGATGAGTGAGTGAACCTTTGGAGGACGAGTTCCTCTCTTTATATAGGCCTCTTCAAGGGGTAGACGTGGCTCTTCAATTAGGCTGACTTGACAGCTCTAAGGCCGACTTGATCTTGGAGGGCATTTCAACACTTTAAAGACAAAAATAATTTTTCTTTACGAGACACAAAGTGCCCATTGGGGTATTCAATATATGACAATGACTCTTAGACCTAGGACAAACCCTAGAAGCACTCAATGGAGCATGACCTATAAAATAAAAGAACTTGAGCATGAAACCCATGCTCCAATAATAATAATTTCTTTTTCATTTTATAATTTACAAGAATACATTTTATACTTATGAAGACCGAACCTAGTTACACATTTTACAACACTCACTCTTAACAAGGGAGGTATTCAAAAGAGGTACATTGTCATTCTCAATATGAAGAGATCTCATAAAAAGAGTCGGATTGGTAACCCATTTGTTTAGCATCGTATTAACTAGTATTGTCACATAGCAAGGCCTTGAATAACAACTCTATCTCTCCACAAGGTCAAAGCACAATGCTGGCGAGACCAATGATATATAGATACCATCATCATTGTCTCTCAAGGTACATACTCCACCCGGGTGTTCACCGAGTATGACCTTCTTGTTGAAACTTCTGAATCTAACCCATTAGAAATCCCTACTTCATTATCTCGTTTATTATCTCCTACTTGTTCTTTCCATTAACAAGTTATTTATAAATATAAATACTGAAATAAACACAAATGCAACCTTAACACATATACAGATCAGAAATCGAAATAACTGAGACAATCACACAATGGACACCATTATTTTTGGACAATCATCACCGGAAAAACCAATGCGGGAAAACTGGTGCAACAGATATGAGGGTTTTATTATTATGCAGTTTTCTGAATACAACTAGGGTGCCAGAAATGGCTCACCTTAAAAGAATTTTCTTGGTAGAAGTACCTCTCCTTGGAGACAGATATTTCGGCTGATCGACAACCGAATGATTGATCCCACAACAACTTCGACAGTTCCTTAGCTGGACAACGAAAGCTGCTCCAAGCTTCTCTCTGGAACTGCGTCACCCTCCAGGGACTGCGTCACCCTCTTCTGCTCTGTGTCTACCTTTCAGCTCCCAGTTTGCCCCACGAAAGTTCCTTAGCTTTGCCTCTTCAGCCCAACGTCAGCTTTGCTAGCCTTTGCTGGTTCTGCGTCAGCCTCTTGGCTCGCCGCGTCACCTGCGTTGGCCTCCTCAACTTCTGTGTCAGTCCTGGCTGCCTCTGTGTCAGCCTTCCAAGGATTTGCGCTATCTCTCCGACACTTTCTCTGCCTCTTTGATATGTATTCTTGGCCTTCTGCCGAACTGCCTCTAGCTGCAACAAATCACTAACTCGATTTCTCAGCGAACCCTGCCCTAGAAAATCGAATTCTTGATCAACTTGGTGTATCTCCAACTGACCCTCAAGCCTTCTCTTATACTTTTCCTATTGATGAATCAACGACCAAGATTAAGTTTCTAATCAACAACTAAGATTAGAAGTGGCTTGATCTTTGTCACTTAGGACTTTCTCACCCATTTTATATTAATACACATTAATATTTTTATTTTCCCAAGTTTAGCCTTAGGGACCCATTAAAAATATTAATTATTTTAATATCTCTTCATCCAGGTGGAATTTCTCCAAACGATTTTTGGGTCTTGGAGATCTCATGTGCCTTAGCCTCTCTACCAAATTTCATGGCTAGAGCACATCCGATGCTACCAAAAATCAACACTTCTTTGGACTATTCTTATCTTGGATAACTAGTCCTCAAAGAATATCAGTCCACAACTACTCGTCTTGAATTCCCTACCACATTCTCAAAGAGTGTCGAATGCCAGATGGTTACCCAATCCTCCATTCTTTCTTCCCAAATGAAGACCAGAATGTAGTGTCTATCTCTCCCTCTCAATTAGGGAGGATACATCAACCAAACCAAGATTGTCTCTGAAGTACACAAGCTTCTTGTTCGGAAGTGATTTTGTCAATATGTCAGCTACCTGCTCATCAGTGGAGATATACTGTAGCTGTAGCACACCATTTTGTACTAGCTCTCGAATATAGTGATACTTGTTGTTTATATGCTTTGTCTTTCCATGAAACACTGGATCTTCAGACAAACGTATACAACTGGTGTTATCACAAAGTATCACTGTAGGGTTCATCGGTCCTTCAAACAGGTCGGATAGCAGCTTCCTCAACCATACTGCTTCTCTGCTTACTTCACAGGCTGCAACATATTCAGCCTCAACACTACTCAAAGCAACTGTGTCTTGCTTTTTGCTCATCCATGAGACCATGGAGGATCCCAAACTGAAACATCCTCCTGTAGTGCTCCTTCCATCTTGCTCACTACCTCCCCAGTCGGAATCTGTATATCCAATCAGTTGGACATCATTCCTTCTATCATACTTCAGACAATAGTGGATGGTTCCTCGTAGATATCTCAGAATATGTTTTGCTGCTATCCAATGATCATGCTTCGACTCCACTTGGAATTGACTGAGAATATTTACTGCAAAGCATATGCTGGTTGAGTATTCACCAAGTACATCAGTGAGCCAATAAGTTGTCTATACTTGGAAGGATCCACAAGGCTTGATTCAGAACTCCTTAGTCTCTTCAAGTTTGTGATCATTGGAGTGGTCATAGGTTTGCAATCCATCATGTCAAACCTCTTCAACATCTTGATCACATACTTTCCTTGACCTAAATAAACTTCATTAGGTCCTTGCCAGAATTCTAGTCCCAAATAATAATGCATCAACCCAAGATCCTTCATGTCAAATTTTGTTGCTAGTTGCTTCTTAAATTCTTAAATTCAACCTTCTACACCTATTAAGAGAAGATCATCTATATATAGAAGAATGATTACAGGTTCTCCATCTACAACCTTGATATAAAGGTTTGAATCAACAAAACTTTTGTGAAGCCTATTCTTTGTAGGTATGCATCCATTCTAGCATACCATGCCCTTGGTGCTTGCTTGAGGCCATATAATGCTTTCTTCAATCTACAAACATATGCCTTCCTATCTTTAACTTCGAATCCCAAGGGTTGCTCTATATAGACTTCTTCATCTATTGTGCCATTTAGAAAAGCAGTCTTGACATCCATTTGGTGGATGTTCCATCCCATCGATGCTGCCAGAGAGACTAATGAACGAATCGTTGTATATCTTGCTGTTGGAGCAAATGTCTCTTCGTAGTCGATGCCTTCTAGTTGAGAGAAGCCCCTAGCCACAAATCTTGCCTTATATTTATCTATACTTCCATTTGCCGCATGTTTGATCTTATAGATCCACTTAGAAGTTACCACAGATTTGTCTTTGGGCCTAGGTATGATCTCCCAGACTCCATTCTTCATTATAGATTGATACTCTTCATTCATGGCATCTTTCCATTCTTGATTATTTACAACCTCTTCAAAAGTGGATGGTTCTGCTTCGTCTTCGTCCTTCTTCTTCGCCCTCTTCTTCGCATAGAATGAGAGATGAGTGAGTGATCCTTTGGAGGATGAGTTCCTCTCTTTATATAGGCCTCTTTAAGCAGTAGACGTGGCTCTTCAATTAGGCCGACTTGATAGCAACTAGGCCAACTTGATCTTGGAGGGCATTTCGACACTTTAAAGAAAAAAATAATTTTTCTTTACAAGATACAATGTGCCCATTGGGGTCTTCAATATATGATAATGACTCTTAGACCTAGGACAAACCCTAGAAACACTCAGTGGGTGCTTTATGTATAAAATAAAAGAACTTGAGCATGAAACCCATGTTCCAATAATAATAATTTATTTTTCATTTTATAATTTACAAGAATACATTTCATTCTTATGAAGACTGAACCTAGTTACACGTTTTTCAACATAAGATAACAAGAATATCATAAAAAATTCTATTACATGAGAGAGAGAGAGTATATCCATTAGTCAATTTCGCATTAGAAAGAAGCTCCAAAGACAATAGTGAAAATCCAAACATAATAGTGCGTCAACATCAAGAAAGCTCCAAAAAGTAATCCCAACAAAAAGTGCGAAATTCTCTCAAGAGATACTAATCCAAATCCAAGTGATGATGAGTGAAATGAATCACCTCTCATAAATTTATATGATCTCTAAAGAGTTTGATTTTCCTAATTAGGCCTAATTGAGCCCCAAATAATAAAATAATGTGCAATAACAACATCACTTGGTGACAAGCCCACCAAGATAGCTCAATAACATAAAAATAAGCCTCTCAAGAGGGCAGAATAATCAATATAATGAGTCGTTGGGCCATTGAGAAGGCCTAATGAAGTCCAAAGTGTGCCATGGTGAGAGAATGGACTCCAAAAATAGTGGACAAGTGGTTGGCCCCTTGTTTCCCAAGTAAGCGACATTTGGTGCTCCCAAATGGTGTGGGGGGGCACAAGGACATCCTCATGGGTCTTCAGGTGGATTGATAATGTCTGTAGATCATTTGTAAGGGCTATGATGATGAGATAAGCCCTCCCTTTGTCTCCTGCAGTGAGACACATTCTCATTTGGACCTTGGAACATCTGCCAAGTGTATGGTGAAAGTGTGGAACCGACTGGGTATAGTGAACTAGGTGCATCTTCATCTAAAAGGTGGAATACGGGCAATTACTGAGAGGTGTTGAGGATCCATGAAGTATTCTTTGCTATGGTGGAGGCCCATGGCTCTCAACATTCATCCTACAAATGCCAATGTGGCCCTCTGGAGGGCTTGGACTATGTATAGGGAGACCCAGGGTTACTTGGGAGCGGGACGAAAACGAGAGCGACATTTTCAGAAGCTCCTGGTTTGGGAGCGAATCCCGGAGTGTTATATATATATATATATAAATATAATATTTTGATGCATATATGTCAACAAAAGCATGTAGAATGATGAATTAGATATAAAAAACATAAAAAACATAGATTGAACCATATAACAACAATCATCTAGAAGTTATAATCTTCATCAACCACGTCCACAAGTTAGTAACATACAACATATTGAGTCTCATGAATCATGATTCATCAATTTTAAAGTTTCAAGCTTTCAAAATTCAATATATCACATTTATCATCATTGATCACCAAAGTTGGAAGCTAAGTGTAACCATTACAACAAATAATATCTAACATGAAATGAAATGTTATAAAATGAAATGAAATGAAACAACTTTCAACTTTCACGAAGCATCATATTCATAATTCATTACCAATGAGTTATAATTGCCAACTTCAAACTTCAAACTTAAATTGTCATATATTGTTTACAAAAAATATCATAATAAATATGAAAGAGTCAACAGTTATAAAAACTACTAGAAACTAGAAAAGACAAGGAAATATATCATCTACATCTTCCTTTTGGCACCACGAATAATGTCTAATTTCTGAGTAGGTCGCAGTGGTCTTCTAGGAGTCTCCTCCCGCATAGTCCCACGACCAGAACCAGAAGGCACTTGCCCTCCACATTAGGATGTACATGGAGGCGGCAACAACAAAGGAACAAGACTTGGAACTCGAGCATTGCTACTGGATGGTGGGGGTGACATGGTTGTTGCTTCATCTTCCTCTCTCATAAGTTCTGCTTCCTGTTCTTCAAGATGTATAGTGCCATCCTCCAAATTATCATCCTCTAGGTGGTTGTCCCAAATTTTATATGTTGGATCCTCATAAGCCCGATCACAGTGATGACTCAACAACCTCAAGTTGTGGTGCACATAAACCAAGCTTTCTGCTCGATTTTCATTGAGTCTGTTTCTTCTCACATTATGTATGAATTGTAGGTGCTCCATCACCTCTCTGCAAAAGAAGTATTTACAACCTGTGAGAGAACCTTTTTTTTGCCAATTTTGGCAAAAGTCCCTGGCCGCCATATGCTTCCCACCATGTGAGAGCATCAAATATGTCTCTATCTTCCATTGCATGGAAGGAACCAAACAAACTAGTGCAATTGAAGTATCTGCCTAATTCAAGACGTAGATTAGCACATTCCTCCTTGTCAGGTATCAACTTGTCTAATGCTTGCGAATATCCTGTAGATACCTCTTCATCTATATGGGGTTTGACCCTTACCCCACCCCCAGGTGTAGGTTGGCCCAACCAAGATGAATAGCAGTATTTTGGCGTAAGGATATATGCAAGGCATGTAGTGGAACATTAAGTTTATTCCACCGTGTACACACACAATTGTGAATCACTGTATACAAGTTGGGATCATCTTTTTGAACAATATCTTTTATTTGCCCCAACATGGTATCCATCTGCTCATACACCTCCCCAATCAATGGTTTATCTGTATCTGCAAAACAAATCATGTGATAAATGGGCTTGGTGAATTCCAATACTTGCCTCACACGTGCCCAAAATTGACCATCAAGAGCTGTCTTCTCCACCTGTTCAAAATATTGCTTGTTCGCTGCATTTGTAGCTCTTTCCTTTAATATCTGCCAGTGTGGACTTGATACCATGCTGGCCAATGACTCTTTTACCTTCAAAAGGTGCCTGAAGGTGAGGTAATAGCTAGCAAATA
This sequence comes from Pinus tabuliformis, assembly GCA_031772625.1. Lineage (NCBI taxonomy): Eukaryota > Viridiplantae > Streptophyta > Pinopsida > Pinales > Pinaceae > Pinus > Pinus tabuliformis. The sequence continues at coordinate 565,438,381 of CM062815.1, read as the reverse complement.
TAGTCTTCGCAATCTTCAACAACTCCAATCTTGAGTGACTACGGAAAGGGCCATGGGTATTGCTATGATTTGTAATAAATTTTATCATTTGTTTGCGTCTCTTGTACAAATCACCAATCCATTCATATTGGTTGTTTTTGTTCTTAATAATATCATTCATCAAAAGGTTCATTGTGTGAACCAAACACCCAGACCAAAATATGTTGGGGTATTTATCCTCAATAATTGCTTTCGCTGCCTTACAATTAAGAGCATTATCAGTGATGACTTGGATGACATTGTATGGCCCAATACGTTCAATTGTTTCAAGTAATGGTTCTACAATGTTGATGCCAGTCTTGAACTTGTCTGAGTAATCATATGCTAAAAGAAAGATGGCACCACTAACAGACACAACAAGAACACTTATCAATGGCTTGCCTTTTACATTTGTCCATCCATCAGATACAGTGGACACCCCATGCTCAGTCCAAGAATTTGTCATTCTACTCAAAGAATGTGATATTTTTGCTTTTTCATGATCAAGTCCAATGGTTCTAGCCTTGTGATACCTAGGGCTCTTGTATCCTTTAGGGGCATCATTTATGGTAGAAACCATTTCATGCCAATAAGATGAGTGAAGAACATTGAGTGGTATCCCACATGCATAGAGAAACAGGTAAACTTTTGAATCCACATCATTCTTACACCCTTCATCAAGGAAATATGATATGGCTCTACGCCTTAAAGAGATGTTTTGTGACCTTGTGCTTCCATATCCACTGCCATGGGAGGATGCTGAAGGATTTCTTTGTACATGTGATTGCAAGCTTGGTTCAAAGAAACCCTTTGATCTTTTAGATTTGTATTGGACTTCCTCCTCTTCCCTTATGTATTTGGTTGTCTCTGTTGCTGACACACCTGTGCAAGTTTTGATTCCTATTTGCTTATCTCCATCCCATGGCCTTTTCCCTCAGAAGTGCTTTCTGGCACGGGTGTATGAACCTGTGTAATTATTGTTGCAATGGGGGTAGTGAAATTTAGTGGTTCCACCCCTTTTCCTTGCTTCAGGCCTAGTAACATATTTCCACAGTGGAGTTTGGTCTTATTTAGTTTTTTTGAGCTGAATCATGTTCACTCTCCCTCAGCTCCTCCTCACCAAGGTACTTCTCTTCGGGGTTTTCATCAAATCCACTATAACCCACTTCTTCATCCCCTTCTTCATTTTCAACCCTCCTTTTTCTACTCTCCAACACCATAATAACCAAAAAAGGAACCAAGAAGAAGAAAATGGCAAGCAATATAACCATGATGTTTGAAATTTGAAGTTTTGAATATGCAAAAAAATGGAATGGGAAATAGAGAATTTTATTTATTTATTTAGCAATGAACATAATTTTTTTTTTGCTAGATTAGAGTGTAGATCCTACCTCTTTGGCCTCCAATCTCCCCTTGCAAGCTCTTCAAACTCCTCCAAGCTCCCTCTCACCAAGCTCCTCTCCTTGCTTCAAACTCTCTCTTGCTCTCCAAACTCTCTTGCTCTCTCTTACTTAGGATGAAGTGAATAATGGGAGGGGAGAGGGTTTATTTATTGCCCCCCCCCTTGCCTCTCTCCCTTTTTCCCTCCGCTCCCCTCTCTCCACGCCACCTTTGCCTCTCTCTCAGCTGCGAGGGCTTTGCTCTCCGCCGATCGTGACCGACGCTCCCTCCTTCGATCCCAAGAAAACCAAGGAGTGGTTTTTTTGGGTCGGGAGCACGCTCCCGAGTCACTTCTGACCAGTGCGCGGATTGGAAGCTGGATCGAGAGGGGGGGCGCTCCCCCGCAACCCTGGGCAGACCAATCCCCAAATGCAGACCCACTTGCAATCCTGCATAAGATCTAATGCGTCCCCTTGTCCTCCAATACAACAAATCATTAGAATAATCAAGTAAAAGAGCTTACAAATCATGGAATCAAATTTCAATAGGGCACTTCATGGTGGCATGCCCTTCCATAGTGGGCTTTGGCATGTACAAGTGTCTCCAAGCTCAATAAGGGGAATTAACCAAGGACCCTATTAGGTGGTTTCAACCTTTAAAGGGGGTGAGACGTCCACGGTACATCCATCAGGTGGTAGGTGGTACGTGATATAATGATGGAACAAAGTGGGGATCAGGGGAATGCTCCAAGCCACATGTCATGGTACAAGGGTAGCTATGATGAGGGAAACCCACAATTGGGTATATGAGTGTAGGAGGGAGCAAATCGTGGTGCATGAGTTACCCCGACCTTTGTTTTTCCACCCTCACTCATATGCCTTTTTCCTTTTGATTGATTCTTTTCATAATTACTCGAGGCTCCAGGGGATGAGAGCATGATGCGTAGGATTCAACAACAGGTACCATTGAGAAATATAGAGGGCAACAAGTGTAGGTGATTTCTCTTACTTTGGTAATTGCTTGTGACGTATTTTTGCTTTACTTGATTAATTTCTTCTTTCCTTTGTTATTATTAGTGTTATTTATCATCAAACAACTACCAAATCATAAAGAACAATGAGACAATAGGACACAAGATATAGGCGATCAACTAGGGCCAAAACCTCTCCAACTGAGAGGAAAACCCACCAGAATCCTTCTCTTCTTATAGAACTTCAATTGACGAATTCCAAGACCTATGACCCTTGACCAAGACCCTCCAAGACCAAGTCATCCTTCCTTCTTGATGAGCTTTCCTTACACAGTTTCCAGTGCTTTGACCTTCCAACAACTTCTCCAACAACTTCGACCCTAGCAACAATTTCTGCAACTTCGACCTAGTAGCTTCAACAACTTTGACCTAGCAGCTTCACAACTTCGACCTTGATGCAACTTCAGTAGCTTCGACCTAACAACTTCACAACTTCGATCTAGAGGCAACTTCACAGCTTCGATCTTGCAGCTTCACAACTTCGACCTTGCAGCTTCACAAATTTGACTTTGCAGCTTCACAACTTCGACCTTGCAGCTTCACAACATCGACCTTGCAGCTTCACAAATTCGACCTTGTAGCTTCACAACGTTGACCTTGCAGCTTCACAACTTCGATGCAGCTTTAGAATTTCGTCTAGCCCAAAAATTGTAGAAACCCTAACAAAAGAGAGAGAGAGAGGCCTAAAAACTTCGATCTTGATCTTCTTCTTCTTCTTCGTCCTTTTCCAACTTTTATCTAGATGAGATCAAACTTGCTTGACTAAGTGTGCAAATGAGGTCAAATTCCTTCTTATTTATAGGCTTGTGAGCGGTACGAATTGCTATGTTGAGGCCAACTTGTCCCTTCATGTAGGCCAACTTGATCTTTGTGCCATGACGAGGCCTTGGAGAGTCTTTTGACTCTATTTTGACTCAATAATTTTTTCTTTACAATATGTAACATGCCCAAATGGGTCTTCAATACATGACACTGATTCAGTTGACTTTATGACAAACCTAGAAGCACTCAATGGGTGCTTGACGTAAAAATAAATTTTCCTTGAGCATGAAACCCATGCCTCAAGAACACAAATAATAAATTTATTTTTTTCTTTTCATTAAATACATAAAATCACGATTACATATGCCATTATGAAGACCAGACCTAGTTACATATTTCAATAGGTACCCCCTTTTGAGGTGGGGCATTTCATTGCCCACCAGGGGTTGGGACAGTCATGGGTTCCTTAATGTGGAGGGGGCTCATAGAGCCCATAGGAACTAGGGTGATGGTCATAAATATAGGGTAGAGCTCATGTTTGGCTTTCACCCACATGCTATGTTTGTATGTCCCAGCCATCTGTTGCATTTCGTGGTACATTTCCTACTGTGAGTGGCCAAATTATGCTTTTTCTTTTCTTTTTAGCTGCATCAACCTCGAGGCATCCTTCCAGGTCTGACCCAAGGTGTAGACAAGGGGAGGGGGAGGCTAGCCCTATGTGGACCCAATGGACACATGTGGACCAGGATGGTAAAAGAGATGAATGGGGCTAAAATGAGTGGAGGAGAGTGATGTATATGATGTCAGGAAGCGGGACCACGCAACTAAAATCGAGATTTCTCATGTAGTGCCAACCCTAAAGCTAATGGCCAGTAAAGGAGATCCCATGGGACTAGGATACATGGGAAAGGATACAAGAGTACAAACCTAGCCCACTCTTTCCGCCGAATCCCCCCACCAATCCATACTCGAAGTGTCCATGATAAGTAAGGAAAATTACCCAACTATACCAATGGAAAAGCCATACCTTTGGGGTCGAGAGGCCCACCTTCAAATATATGATCATAATAGATGGGCGAGGTACCACATGGCCGGGTCAGGTGGCGGAGATAGTGGCACATCGAGCTATCTGGTGGCTGCAAGGCGCTGTTGGCTACTGGCTGAGGACTATCTAGGCGAATTTTTTTCTCCTATGCATACTACCCACAGGTGGTGGGTAACATCTGGTTCCAATTGGGACATGAGCTCTCGGAAAGAAGCGCAAAGCTACTTGGACGGGTGGCCATGAGAACACCAACAATCTTTTGATACTGCAGACCTGTTACCTGCACATATCAAAGACCAAGCACACATGGCAACATGTTTTTGTGGTGTCTTATGATCACCCATGCTTAATATTAGGCCATAAAATCAATAAAAAAATAAAATATATTCTAAATGCAATTTCAATCTAAGTGCAACTAATCTATCATGATTATATCATATGATGTTAGTTCTAATGAGAAAATCAACATGCAATGCATCCTACCCTAACATGCATGCTACATCACCCAAATACTAAGTGTAATCATAGACCCAATGCAATCAACATATCATCCAATCAATGTGAAAACAATTTCCTTTCTGCTTACTCGTGCAACGGATCCAAATTCAAGGGTAGGAATGATAACATGGAAGGTCACAAGGGTGGGAGGTGGGAAAATGAGATAACCACACATGGAGCATTATGGGAAAGAGGGAGCCAAGGGATGTAATCTATTCTACAAGATCCTTTCTTCCAACCAAAAGATAGAGATATCAACAATTAAGCTCAGAAATGTCCGATGGATAACAACCTCAGGCATATCATCCCCTTATGGTCCTCAACATTAATATGATGCTTTATGACCACCACAGGGTCATAATTGGGAGGAAAGGGAGATCAATGACATGGGGAGATGCAACAAGCAGGTTGCTCATGATAATCATATTCACAATCCTAAGGGTATGAGGGGGAAGGAGGGGTATATCTAATGGATGGTTCTTCCTCAACATCATACCTAGGAGAGGAAAAGGGATAATCAATAATTGTGATAATGTGAGAATGGCCAAGGCAAGGGCTCGTGGATATTATAGCTATGCTATTCGGATCCTGGAGAAGGCATGGGAAAGCAAGGCCTTTGTTAGTGTCATCACTGATGTCATAAATGGGCTCCACTATTTCTAATATATCTTAATATAATAAATATGATAAATAATTAAGAAAATATATATAAATATCTTTGAATATATATATATATAAGTGAACCATGAAGTGCATTCGAGTGGAGAGTTGAGAGTCAAGGAAAAGCATTGTTGAGCAAAGAGTGACACTAAATCTTTAAGAATACGTGCTTAGTGCTTTTCTGAGTGTAGGTCTTGATGTAAATTTGGTGAAAGTTTCGAATGAGCCTATAATGCTGTAAGTGGTGCATTGGTCAAGTAATAAGAAAGAGCATTGCCGAGTAAGAAGGGAAAGCATCAAATGGTTATCCGAGTTGGAGCTTGGAGAGAACAACATTGAGCAAGCTATGAGAAACAAAAACCAAGTTCTAAGTGGTAGAGAATTAGGGATTTTCCCTTTCTAATTTGAAAAATGAAACCTAAATCACAAATTGGAATCGAATTTGAATTAATTTGATCGAGTTTATTCACCAAGTGGTTCATTTTTGGGTCCCACATTCAATTCTGCTTGAAATTAGTGAACAAGATCGAATATGTTCAGATTACCTTGAAATTCGGCGCACATCGAACTTGAAGCTTCAATTTTGCAGAACTTGGTGACTTAGGTATTGAATCATGAAATATCTACCTCGACAAAGTGATCCATTTGGTTAGTATACTAGGTTATCATGAAGACTGGCAAGGAAGGGCTATAGCTCAACAAGTTAGAGCACCTCGTTTACACCTGTGCCAAGATTTCTTCTTCCCTAGGGATTCGCACCAAGCCCTAGCTTGGCTGCTTGGCCTTAAAGGGGCTGAATTAGGTCTCGAATAAAAGAGAGCATATTTATGGATAAAAAGTAGATTTTATCACCAACAAGGAAGGCTAGTGCCTAGTCCTAGGGTCAGTGGAGTCTATGGGTTCTTAAAATCGATTTGACCTTGCAAGGGAGTAAGGATATTTTAATGCCCTAGCATCAAAACCCTAACTATCACCTTTGAGGGGGATCAAAGTGTTGAGAAATCTATAGGGCAATAGATAGGATTATTTCTCCTTTTATGATAACGGCTTGTGATGTCTTTTTACTTTTTTCTTACTTATTAGCTTCTTCTCTTATTATTATGTTTGTTCTTATCATCAAACAAATACCAAAACAATAAGAACAATAGTACACAAGGACACAGGATATAGGTTGCAAGCCAGGGCCAAAACCTCTCCACTTGAGAGGAAAACCAGTAAATCTCTTCTCTTCTTATAGATTTTTCAATTGACGAATTCCAAGATGTCTAAACCAAGACGAACACCCATCCAGACCAAGTCCAACCTTCTTGATGATGTGCTTTCCTTGTCCAAGTCTGTTAAATTATGGTATGTTCTATGCTTAGTGCAGTTTACTTCTTATTAGCCACATATTAGCAATCACATATACATTAAGTAAAGTGCAGATAGAACATTAAACGATCAATAGAAAACAAGCCAAGACAAGAGACACAAGATGTGGCAGCTAGCCAGGGACAAACCCCAATGTAGGGAAACCCTTTGATCAAATCTTCTTTTATCTTCAATAGTTCAGCAGAGAGAAATAGTACAAAATCAGAATTTTGTAATTTTATATCAGCAGCAGAAAACCCTAGATCAGCAAAGTCAAACTTGGTCAAACAAGTTGAAATTGACCTCCAATATGCTTGGTCAATTTCCGGTAAACTAGCCCTTGAATAACTTGAAGAAACAACCCTTGAACAGCCCCAAAAACACAGTGAAACTACTGTTGACTGAAGTCAACCTGCTGCCCAAAACTAGGGCAGTCAACACTGGTCAAACCTGTGGACGGATTGCCTCGATTTTTGTGCCAAAATCTGCAGCCTGCCTAGGAGAGGCAGCCACACCAAAACTGCACCCTTGATGAGTCAACACTTGGTCAACGCAGGTCAAAGAGACCTTCAGCGATTTCTGCGTCCTTTCAACGTCCTCCTTGCCCTAATGTGTCCTCTTTCTTCCCACGTGAGAGCTGCTCCTAGTATAACCTAAAGCTAAGGAGAGAGAGAGAAGAATGAGTGAGATGAGATGATGAAAAAATGAATCAACCTCTCTTGTATTTATATGATTCACTGGGCATGTGTGCCACACATTTAATTGCTGGTCGACCTTGACAATTTGTCAAGTAAATACAAATAAATTCATATCTCCATAAATACTTGTCGGAATTGGATGATCTTTAGATCAATCCTATACCTCTCGACAAGAGGAATCTAGGAAAAATATCAGCTGCCATAACTGAGGTGACCCACAAAGAGTTTGGCCCTAGTTGCCAATTTTAACACTCCCTCTCAACTAGGGAGAACTCCATCTGCAATCTGTCTGACCGTTGCTACTATCCCAACCATCAAATGCACTGCCCTGCACTGCTTGGCCCTGCTTTGCTTTGATTTGCTATGCTCTGCTCGAACTATGAAGAAGAAGAAATGATTGAGGATGTATCATACCATCCTCCACTGACCCGAAGTCAGTCTCAGAGTGTGTCATACCACTCTCACTGATCCCAGATCAGTATCATTTATCCCAGATCAATGGAGGTCATCCTAGCATAGGGAGTACGGTAGATACAACGATGCGTCCATCGATAGTACTACTATGTTCCCTAACCCCATTTCGCTGCTCATTGATCAGATGAGAGGTACTTCCCATGAGTCCCAGACTGCATGGGTAGGATGCCTCGACAGGAGAACTAATCATCCTGTCCACAGGAGAACGAATCATCCTGTCCAACAGTCACCACAAGAGAACTAATCATCCTGGCCCACAGGAGAACTAATCATCCTGTTCCACAATCGCCATGGAGAAGTAATCATCCTGGCCCATAGGAGAATTAATCATCCTGTTCCACAGTCACCACAGAGAACTAATCATCTTGGCCCACAAGAGAACTAATCATCCTGTCCTACAATGGCCACGGGGTGTCACAGGGGAAGGTTGAACCTTTCACCCTGTACATAGTGCACCACCAGGGGATGGTGAGTCGCCCTGTGGTCGCATGTCGCTCCAAGAAGTACCTCGCGCCCCTTGGAGCTCCCAGAGCTCAATACATCATACTTGACTCTCATAAGAGGGTCTTTGAACGACACCAAGTCATTCTCGGAAAGTTAAGAATTTGACCTTTCCTAGGGGTTTCGTCAAAATGTCGGCGACCTGTTCATCTGTACCGATATGTTGGAGCCTTATTGCTCCCCGCTACACCATATCTCGAATATAGTGGTACCTGATATCGATATGCTTGGAGCGATCATGAAATACGAGATTCTCTGATAAACGAACCTCGCTCTTGTTATCACACAGGATCACGGTGGTATCTAATGTAAATCCAAACAGCTCATTGAAGAGCTTTTGCAACCAGACCGCCTCACAAGAGGCCATACTAGCAGCAATGTACTTTGCCTTGGCAGTGCTCAAAGCCACCGACTTCTGCTTCCTGCTCATCTAGGATATCGAGGCAGATCCCAAAGAGAAATATCACCCAGAAGTGCTCTTTCGGTCCACCACATTGCCTGCCTAATTAGCGTCGGTAAATCCATGTAGTCTCACATCTCCAATAGTGTATCTCAAGCCATGAGTGATTGTGCCACGAAGATATCTCAACAGATTCTTGGCACCAATCCAATGTGAGTGGTGAGGCTCAACCATATGTTGACTCAACGTGTTGACTGCAAAACATATATCTGGACGAGAGTTCATCAAGAACATCAATGATTCGATGAGTTGACGATACTCGGTAGTATTTCGTAAAATGGGTCCGGCAAAACTACCGCTTACTTCTTGAAGTCAAGCTCCATCGGGGTAGTCACGGGCTTGTAGTCCATCATGCCGAATCTCTCCAATATCTTCACCACATATTTTCCTTGCGATAGGAAAATCTCCCCTGGCTTTTGCCAGACTTCTAGTCCTAAGAAATAGTGCATTAGTCCTAGGTCCTTCATCTCAAATTCAGAAGCCAACTCCCTCTTACATTTGCGAATGAGAGGGTCTGCACCTGTTAGAAAGAGGTCATCAATGTACAGCACCAGTATGAGAGGATTGTCATCTTCAACCTTAACTTTAAAGTAAAGGTTATGGTCAGCTTCACTCCTAGTGAATCCCAACTTCATCAAGTAGCTATCGATCCTCTCATACCATGCTCGGGCTGCTTGCGTCAACCCATAGAGGGCCTTCTTCAACCTGCACACAAGAGATTCTCGATCATGAATCTCAAATCCTTCGGGTTGCTCCACATAGACCTCCTCTTTGATCAAACCATGCAAGAACGCGGTCTTGACATCCATCTGATGTAGGTTCCATCCTTGCGAAGCAATAAGGGCTATGATCGAGCGGATGGTGGTATATCGGGCAACAGGTGCAAATATCTTGTCATAGTCTATACCTTCCTTCTGAGAGAAACCACGAGCAACAAAACGAGCCTTATACTTTTCCGCACTTCCATCAACTGCATGCTTTATCTTGTAAAGCCATTTTGAAGTGACAACTGCTTTGTCTTGGGGTCTGGGGACCACATCCCAGACATCCTTTTTCATGATGGACTCATATTCCTCAGTCATAGCATCCTTCCATACTTGATGCTTGACAACTTCTGCGAATGACGAAGGCTCATTTTGGGTGATCGTGCTCATGATGGTCAAGTATCCTTGATACCTAGTCGGCTTCTTACTTACTTGGAAGGTTCCCCTGTGTGCAACGTGCCCTTCAACATCATTAAGTGTCCCCCTTAGCCATGAAGGCCTCTTCCTAGAAGAGGAAGGCTCTCGCGGAGGGGGATTAATAGGATCCATAGTTTCTTCCACATTGGGCATCGTCTCATATTCCTTTTCCTTTGGTTCCCTGGTGTCAGCTTCTTTAGATCCCCTTTGAGTAGGAAGTTTGTCAACTTTGCTAAGAGCCATATCTTCGTCAAAGGTAACATCATGGCTAATCTCGATTTCCCTTTGACCAACCAATAGATTCTATATCCCTTAGTGTTTTCGCTATAGCCCACGAAGATTCCTTTCTTTCCAGATGCACCCAAGTTATTTCTCTTCTCCTTCGGCACATGAAAATATATTGGACTTCCAAAAATTCTAAAATGAGATACGTCAGGTTTCTTACTAGTGAACATCTCTTCGGGAGTCTTGGAATCCAATGCTTGATGAGGGCATTGATTTTGCACATATACGGCAGTATTCGCAGCTTTAGCACATAGAAACTTCGGAAGTCTTTGATCGTGGAGCATAGCACGGACAACTTCCACAATCATACGATTCTTCCTTTCCGCCACACCATTCTGCTCAGGAGTATATGGTGTTGTAGTCTCCCTCTTAATGCCAGCCTCTTTGGTTAAGGCCATATAATGCCTTCTTCAATTTGCAAATATATGCTTCTCTATTTTTGACTTCAAATTCCAAGGGTTACTCTATATAGACTTCCTCATCAATTGTGCCATTCAAAAATGCAGTCTTGACATCCATTTGATGTATATTCCATCCCATCGATGCTGCCAAAGATACCAGTGAGCGTATAGTCACTAGTTGTATACCTTGCTGTTGGAGAAAATGTCTCTTCATAATGGATGCCTTCTTGTTGAGAGAAGCCCCTAGCCAAGAATCTTGCCTTATATTTGTCAATACTTCCATATGCCACATGTTTAATCTTGTAAAGCCACTTGGAAGTTACCACAGACTTGTTTTTAGGCCTAGGTACGATCTCCCATACCCCATTCTTCATTATCAATTGGTATTCTTCGTTCATAACATCTTTCCATTCTTGATGTTTGACAACTTCTTCAAAAGTGGATGGCTCTACTTCTATTAACTTTGTCGTATATGCTGCATACCCTGAATATCTTTTGGGCTTCTTGCTTTCTCTAAATGTGCCTTTAGCTGCTCCATGACCCTCTGCATCTAGTAGAGTAGATTTTAACCAGTTAGCTCTCTTTCTAGTCTCGGGGATTACCATAGGTTGTATAGCTTCACTGGGACATTCATCTTCATGATTTGATTCTTCTTCCTCCCTAGTAACTTGCTCTTTCAAGTACCGGAAGTTCTTTATCATCAGAGTCCATAGGGAGATCCTTTGATTTCTTGAATGTAATACTTTCGTCAAATATCACATCTCGACTGACTTCTATTCGACATCCTTCTTTTATATAGATCCTATAGGTCTTAGAAGAATTAATGTAGCCAACAAATGTTCCCTCCATACCTGATGGATACAGGACAACCAAAGATTCAGAGATGATCCACGTTTGGTTTCTTTCCAGTGAATGCTTCTTCAGGAGTCATGTTATCTAGTGATCTGTGGGGACTTCGATTTTGTATGTATACAACCGTCTTCGTAGCTTCACCCCACCAAAATTTCGACAAATCTTGATAATGTAGCATAGCTTTTACACTTTCTTCAATGGACCGATTCTTTCATTCCGCAACTCCATTTTGCTTGGGATTATATGGGACTATCAGCTCCCTCTTAATCCCAGACTCCTTACAAAAGGCTATAATTTCCTTGGATGTGTATTCTCCTCCATTGTCAGACCTTTAAATCTTGATTCTCCTTTCTGTAAGGTTCTCTACTTCAGCTTTGAATTATTGAAATTTGATAAATACTTCATCCTTGGACTTCATTGAGTAAACCCAAGTTTTCCTTGAATGGTCATTTATGAATGTGACATAATATAGATGACCTCCAAGTGACTTTGGAGTCATAGGACCACAAACATCGGAATGAATAAGATCCAAGATTTCTTTTGACCTTGAAGAACTGCTTCCAAATGGTCTCTTGGTGTTCTCACCCAATGCACATCCCTTGCATGCTCCTTCATGATCTTCTTTTAGTTCAGAAATGCCATTCACTATTGAATTTAGGGTTGGTAAGACTTTATAGTGGAGATGACCAAATCTTCTATGCAAAAGTTCACATGGGCTAACTTCAATGTGAACCAAAGCTTGAGTGAGGGGAGTTAATAGTTTGTAAAGTTTTCCTTTATGGATCTGAATAATTCTTGCATCTTCTATGCTTGAGTTTTTACCCCATACTACATCCTTTCCATCAATGAAAGAAACTCTATCACCCTTGTCTTCTAGACATGAAATGGAAAGTAAATTCTTGTGCAAACTTGGAACAAATAAGATATTGTTGAGATGAATGTTTCCTCCATTCTCCAATGCGAGTGAAGTTGATCCAATTCCTCTCATAGGGTATCTTTGATTGTCACCAAGCTCTACAGAGTAAGAGGACTTTCCTTTTGATATTGTCTTTAATTGCTTGTGATGACCGGTCATATGTCTTGATGCTTCCTTGTCAATCACCCAAATATTCTCATCTTGAAACGTGACAGTGAGTGCTGAGAATAGTCTTTCATCCTTTGTAGATGTCTTGGTCACTTCCTTCTTAGAAGAAAATAGGAGATCCCATACTTCTTTGATGACCTTCTTGAGTTGACTTGCCACCTTTGTACATTTCTTTAGGAACTTCTTCAATGTAGTAGAGATATTCATCATGCCCTTAGCCAACCTTAGCTCTGATACCATGTTGAGAAATCTATAGGGCAGTAGATAGGATGATTTCTCCTTTTATGATAACTGTTTTTGATGTCTTTTTACTTTTTCTTACTCATTAACTTCTTCTCTTATTATTATGTTGTTCTTATCATCAAACAACTACCAAAACAAGAAGAACAATAGTACACAAGGACACAGGATATAGGCTGCAAGCTAGTGCCAAAACCCTCCACTTGAGACGAAAACCTGTAAATCTCTTCTCTTCTTTTAGATTCTTCAATTGACGAATTCCAAGACCTCTAGACCAAGACTAACACCCTTCCAAGACCAAGTCCAACCTTCTTGATGATGTGCTTTCCTTGTCCAAGTCAAACCCAGTCAAATCTCTTCCAGCGACACAACTTCAATCCCTAGCAACAAAATTTCGGCCTCTACTGCTTCGGACCTCCCATTAGCAATTGCTTCCACATGAGTGAGATTTTTTCGGCCCTTTAAGACTTCTTTAGACCTTCGCTTGACTTTATTTCTCTTCTAGGGCTTGAGGATGACCTAATGAGCCCTCCTTCGATCTTCTTTCTGCACTTCTTCCAAGTTCGATCCTGCAACAACAAACCTTAACCCAATAGCATAAACCCTAGCTTCCTTCGCACGTGTGAGGAGAGAGAAAATAGCCCAAACACTTGATCTTCGTCCTCCTCCTTCCTTCGCTTGCCTCTTTCTTCTTCTTCTTCGCTCACTTGATGAGAGAATGAATTGTGTCTCTAGGAGGTCGAGTTCCCTCCTATATATAGGCTTCCAAGGTGGACGAAGTTCCTCAAATTAGGTCGACTTCTTTGTTGGCAGGCTGACTTGGTCTTGGAGGGTTTCTTGACACTTTAAAATACAAAATAATTCTTTTTACAAGTTACAATGTGCTAGAGGGGTTTTCAACATGACAATGACTCTTTTGACTTCTTGACCTAGGAAAAACCCTAGAAGCACTTAATGGGTGCTTGACCTCTAACATAAAAGACCTTGAGCATGAAACTCATGCTCCAAAAATGACAATAATAATTTTTTCTTTCATTTTACAATATACAAGAATCAAAAGTACATTTCATGAAGACCGAACCTAGCTACACATTTTTCAACACAAAGATCACTTGGGAGAGCTAACATGAGATCGCCTAAGGGATTTCCATTCCTATATCATACTATGAGTAATGCATGCAATGATATGACCTAGATTCCAATAAATTGATCTTCAACAAAATTAGGGCACGAAATTTACACTAGATCATTAATTCATTCCATACATTAGACATGAAGTCAGAAATTTGCAATTGTTAAGTTATGGTATGTTCTATGCTTATAACAATTTACTTCTTTTTCTTATTATATTCCACCGATTAGCAATCACATGTACATAAAGTAAAGTGCAGATAAAACATTAAACGATCGACAAAAAACAAGCCAAGACAAGAGACACAAGATGTGGCGGCTAGCTAGGGACAAACCCCACAATGTGTGGGGAAACCCTTTGATCAAATCTTCTTTTATCTTCAATAATTCAGTAGAGAGAAATAGTACAATAAATCTGATTCATATCAGCAGTAGCAAACCCTAGATCAGTAGTATCAGCATTAGCGGCTTCATTATCAAACTAGGGCAGACCATATCTCACAAATCGACAGTCGGATTGACTTCATTCCACCACCAAAAGTTGCGGCTTCCAGAGGAGGTTCAGATGAACCTACAACGCAGTTCAGATGAGGAGATCTTCTAGGCCACGCAAGTCAATCTTTACTTCTGCAGTTGCAGCTTTAGTTTCAGCAGTTTCCGGCTTCAAACTAGGGCAGTCGATATCTTGCAAACCGTTCGTCAGATTGACTTCATTCCACCACCAAAAGTTGCGGCTTTCAAAGGAGGTTCAGATGAACCTACAACACAGTTCCAAAGAGGAGATCTTCTAGGCCACGCAAGTCAATCTTTACTTCTGCAGTTGCAGCTTCAGTTTCAGCTGTTTCTGGCTTCAAACTAGGGCAGTCGATATCTTGCAAACCGTTCGTGGGATTGACTTCATTCCACCACCAAAAGTTGCGGCTTTCAAAGGAGGTTCAGATGAACCTACAATGCAGTTCCAAAGAGGAGATCTTCTAGGCCACGCAAGTCAATCTTTACTTCTGCAGTTGCAGCTTCAAACAACTTCCGGCTTCACATGTGTGAGAGAGAGAGACCCATTTCAGCGCAGTAGAGAAGACACTCATATCTGTGCAGTAGAGAGAGAGAGATGTGATGAGATGAGTGAGTCCAAATGAGGAAAAGTCCTCTTATATTTATACACAACGTTGGAGGGTGAATAGATGCGACTGTTGGGCTTCTGAGCCTACATGAGTTGTAGGTCGGCTTGATAATAATTCCATAATCAAAATAAATTCATATCTCCATGAATACTTATCGTATTTGGATGATCTTTATATCAATCCTACACCTCTCGACGAGAGGAATCTAATAAAAATATTATTAGCCATGAATAAGATGACCCACATGAAGTTTTGCCCTGGTTGCCAATTTTAACACTCCCTCTCAACCATGGAGAACTTCATCTGCAATCTGTCTATTGGTCGTTACTATTTATCCATCAAATGCACTACCCTGTACAGCCTGACCCTTGCCCTGCTCTGCTCTATTCTGCCTGTTCTGCTTTGTCTTGTTCTGCCCTGCACTGATCTGTACTGTTTTGCTCTGTTCAGCTCTGCTCTTGCATTGTTCTGTTCTGCTCTGCTTTTGTCCGAATTATGAAGAAGAAGAAATGATCGAGGATGTATCATACTGACTCAAAGTCAGTCTCAGAGTATGTACCACTGGTCCCAGACCTGTCTCAACCAACCTAAAGTCAGCGTCATAGTGAGTACAACTCCAATGGTCCCAGACCAATATCATCCTCCACTGACTCAAAGTCAGTCTCAGAGTATGTACCACTGATCCCAGACCAGTCTCAACCGACCCGAAGTCAGCGTCATAGTATGGTACAACTCCTACCATTGGTCCCAGACCAGTATCATTGATCCTAGATCAATGGAGGTCATCCTAGTGTAGGGAGTACGGTAGTTACAACGATGCGTCCATCGGTACTACTATGGTCCCTAACTTCATTTCCCTGCTCATTGATCAGATGAGAGGTACTTCCCATGAGTTCCAGACTGCATGGGTAGGATGCCTCGACAGGAGAACTAATCAATCCTGTCCTCACAGGAGAACACATCAATCCTGCTACAATTGCCATGGAGAACACATCAATCCAGGCCTCACAGGAGAACACATCAATCCTGCTACAATTGCCATGGAGAACACATCAATCTAGGCCTCACAGGAGAACACATCAATCCTGCTACAATTGCCATGGAGAACACATCAATCCAGGCTGCCAGAACACATCAATCCAGGCCTCACAGGAGAACACATCAATCCTGCTACAATTGCCATGGAGAACACATCAATCCAGGCCTCACAGGAGAACACATCAATCCTGCTACAATTGCCATGGAGAACACATCAATCCAGGCTGCCATGGAGAACACATCAATCCAGGCCTCACAGGGGAACACATCAATCCTGCTACAATTGCCATGGAGAACACATCAATCCAGGCCTCACAGGAGAACACACCAATCTTGCTACAATTGCCATGGAGAACACATCAATCCAGGCTGCCATGGAGAACACATCAATCCAGGCCTCACAGGAGAACTAGTCATCCTGCTACACAGGAGAGCGAATCATCCTGTTCCACAAGAGAGCGAATCATCTTGTCCCACAAGAGAGCGAATCATCTTGTTCCAGTGTGCACCACCAAGGGAGGGTGAGTCACCCTGTGGTCATATGTTGCTCCAGTAGGAACCGCAAGCCCTCAGAGCTTCCAGAGCTCAATGTATGCAACATGCAGGACCCTTGTACAAGGGTTTCTTTCCGACTCCAAGTCGTTTGGGAAAATCACAGATTAGATCTTTCCTCCGGGCTTTGACAAGGTGTATCAACCTGTACAACATCTTAATGTGATGGAGCTTCCTTGCTCATCGACTTACCATATCCCAGATGATGTCTATCTGCTGGAGCAATTGACGAATACGGGATTCCTCAATAATCGAATCCCACCTCTGGTTGTTACAGAGAATCATAGTGGTATCCAATGTAAATCCAAACAGCTCACTGAAGAGCTTTCGCAACCAGACTGCCTCACACGAGGTTATGCTAGCAACAATATATCCTGCTTCGGCGGTGCTCAAAGCCACCGACTTCTGCTTCCTGCTCATCCAGGATATCGAAGCAGATCCCAAGGTGAAACAGTGCTCGGAAGTGCTCTTACGGTCCACCACACTGCCTGCCCAATCAACATCAGTGTATCCAAGTAGTCTCACATCTCCGGCAGTGTATCTTAATCCATGAGAGATTGTGTCCTGAAGACATCTCAGAAGATTCCTGGCATCAATCCAGTGAGGCTCAATCAAATATGAGCTCACAATGCTAACTGCAAAACATATGTTCCGACGGAGGTTCACCAAGAACATCAATGCGAATGAGTTTTTGAAACTCAGAGGCATTTCCCAAGTCTGGTCCGACATCACTACCATATAACTTCAAAAATTTAAGATCCTCGAGGTAGTCACAGGCTTGCAGTCCATCATACCGAATCTTTCCAATATATTTACCACATATTTTCCTTGAGATAGGAAAATTTCCCTTGGCTTCTGCCACACTTCAAGTCCTTGGTCCTTCATTTCAAATTCAGAAGCCATCTCCCTCTTACATTTGTGAATGAGAGGGTTTGCACCTGTTAGAAAGAGGTCATCTACATACAACACCAGTATGAGAGGCTTGTCATCTTCAACCTTAAAGTAAAGGTTAGGATCAGCTTCACTCCTAGTGAATCCCAACTTCATCAAGTAGCTATGGATCCTCTCATACCATGCTCGGGGTGCTTGCTTCAGCCCATAGAGAGCCTTCTTCAACCTGCATACATGAGATTTTCAATCATAAATCTCAAATTTTTCAGGTTGCTCCACATAGACCTCTTCTTTGATAGAACCATGCAAGAACACGGTCTTAACATCCATCTGATGTAGGTTCCATCCTTGTGAAGCCACAAGGGCTATGATCAAGCGGATGGTCGTATATCTGGCAACATGTGCAAATATCATAGTCTATACCTCCCTTCTGGGATAAACCACGAGCAACAAAATGAACCTTATACTTTTCCATACTTCCATTTGTTGCATGCTTTATCTTGTAAAGCCATTTTGAAGTAACAATTGTCTTGTCCAGGGTCTGGGAACTACTTCCTAGATATCATTCTCCATAATAGACTCATATTCTATGGTCATAGCATCCTTCCATAGTTAATGCTTGATGACATCTGAGAATGATGAAGGTTCATTTTCTATGATCGTGCTCATGATGGTCAGGTATCCCTGATACCTGTTAAGTTTCTTACTTTCACGAAAGGTTCCTCGGGGTGCATCATGTCCTTCAGCATCATCAAGTAACCCCTTAAGCCATGAAGGCCTCTTCCTAGAAGAGGAAGGCTCATATGGAGGAGGATCAATCGGATCCATGAGTTCTTCTACATCAGGCATTGATTCATCATCCTTTTCTTTCGGTTCCCTGGTGTCGGCTTCTTGAGAGCTCCTCAAAGTCAGAAGATTGATCACCTTGCTGAGAGCCATATCTTCGTCAAAGGTGACATCATGACTAATTATGACTTCCCTTTGACCGGCTACATAGATTCTATAGCCTTTAGTATTTTCACCATAGCCCACAAAAATTCCCTTCTTTCCAGATGCTCCCAATTATATTTCTTTTCTCTTTCGGCACATGAAAGTATACAAGGCTTCCAAAAATTTTAAAATGAGAAACATCAGGTTTCTTACCAATGAATTTTTCTTCAGGAGTCTTGGAACCCAATGCTTGATGAGGGCATCGATTTTGTACATATACGACGGTGATTGTAGTTTCAGCCCATAGAAACTTCGGAAGTCTTTGATCGTGTAGCATGTCCTGGACAGCTTCCATCATCGTGTGGTTCTTCCTTCCCACCACACCATTCTGCTCAGGAGTATGTGGTGTAGTAGTCTCCCTCTTAATGCCAACCTCAGGTATGCCTGAGTAAACCAATTGTAATATATCGGAGGTCTTGCTTTGGCTTGAGGGGAATGATCCCCTTTTGAGCTTTCCTTTGGCACATCCCGGACATACACCTTCTTTCTCTACTTGGAATTCGGGCATCCCTGTTACAATCTGTCTTACATCGGGTAGAGCTTTGTAATGAAGGTGGGAAAACCTCCGATGCCAAAGTTCGGACTAAAGAGTTGTGTCACAAGACATGACACCTAGCGGACTTCCATCGACCTGATATAATGAATCAACACTAAACCCAAGAGTAAAGGCATCTTTAACATTATTTTGCCATATACATACCTTGCCATTGCTGAAGGTTGCCTTGTAGCCTTTGTCTTCCATTGCCAAGATAGACACTAGGTTCCTTTTGAGGTCAGGTGTATTTAATACATCCTGGACTTTCTAGCCTTCTTGAATGGTTGTCCTCTTCCTCGATCTCCAGCTCTCCTCTTACCTTTGCTGTTGAATTTGTCATTCCTTTGATTTGCCATCAGAGGGATTTTGATCATCGTCCCGGTGTGAGTCCTTTCTTCTCTTTGCATGAGAAGAAAAGGCAACAGGAGGACCTTTAGGCATGGGCATTTCTTGCACTTCTTCCCTTGTTTCTTCTTGAATGCATCTAGCCATTAATTCCTCGAAACCAGGAATTACATTATAGTTCAGAAGAGTAGTCTTGAACACGTACCATTCGGATGGTAATCCTCCAAGAGTTGTGAGTGCCATTTCTCTGTCAGTAATAGTTTCCCCAATAGATAGGAGATCGTTCTTGATCTCAGTGATTCTTAAGAAGTATGCTTGCATACTTTCATCCTTACCCTTCTTGATTTCCCTCAACTTATTTCTAAGAAACAAAACTTGATTTGCATCATTAACTTTAAATAAACTCACCAGTCTGTCGTAGATTTCCTTGGAGGTGTCTAGATCAGAGATGTAGGCCACCAAGCGCTTGTCGATAGAGTCCCGGATGATCTTCTTTGTTTTGACTTCTCCATTTTTCCATTTGTTCCAAGCAGTAGCAGATGCATTTGATGAAGGCTCAACAATATTGCCTCTTACATGGTCCAACACTCCTTGATCTTCAAGGGTTAGATCGATAGACATCTTCCATCCGTGATAGTCAGCTTTCTCACGGAGCTTGTCTTCGGCAGGAAAGAGTGTTGAGGACCCCATAGTTTTTTTAGGATAGCCTTGCCAATCTTCTCTTCAATGATTGCTCTTGCTCTTGCTCGGGCTTTGTCTTCACCTCGACTCTGATACCATGTTAAGTTATGGTATGTTCTATGCTTATAACAGTTTACTTCTTTTTCTTATTATATTCCACCGATTAGCAATCACATGTACATAAAGTAAAGTGCAGATAGAACATTAAACGATCGACAAAAAACAAGGCAAGACAAGAGACACAAGATGTGGCGGCTAGCCAGGGACAAACCCCACAATGTGTGGGGAAACCCTTTGAACAAATCTTCTTTTATCTTCAATAATTCAGCAGAGAGAAATAGTACAATAAATCTGATTCATATCAGCAGTAGCAAACCCTAGATCAGTAGTATCAGCATTAGCGGCTTCATTATCAAACTAGGGCAGACCATATCTCACAAACCGACAGTCGGATTGACTTCATTCCACCACCAAAAGTTGCGGCTTCCAGAGGAGGTTCAGATGAACCTACAGCGCAGTTTAGATGAGGAGATCTTCTAGGCCACGCAAGTCAATCTTTACTTCTGCAGTTGCAGCTTTAGTTTCAGCAGTTTCCGGCTTCAAACTAGGGCAGTCGATATCTTGCAAACCGTTCGTCGGATTGACTTCATTCCACCACCAAAAGTTGCGGCTTTCAAAGGAGGTTCAGATGAACCTACAACGCAGTTCCAAATAGGAGATCTTCTAGGCCACGCAAGTCAATCTTTACTTCTGCAGTTGCAGCTTCAGTTTCAGCAGTTTCCGGCTTCAAACTAGGGAAGTCGATATCTTGCAAACCGTTCGTCGGATTGACTTCATTCCACCACCAAAAGTTGCGGCTTTCAAAGGAGGTTCAGATGAACCTACAATGCAGTTCCAAAGAGGAGATATTCTAGGTCACGCAAGTCAATCTTTACTTCTGTAGTTGCAGCTTCAAACAGCTTCCGGCTTCACATGTGTGAGAGAGAGAGACCCATTTCAGCGCAGTAGAGAAGCCACTCATATCTGTGCAGTAGAGAGAGAGAGATGTGATGAGATGAGTGAGTCTAAATGAGAAAAAGTTCTCTTATATTTATACACAACGTTGGAGGGTGAATAGATGCGACTGTTGGGCTTCTGAGCCTACATGAGTTGTAGGTCGGCTTGATAATAATTCCATAATCAAAATAAATTCATATCTCCATGAATACTTATCGGAATTAGATGATCTTTATATCAATCCTACACCTCTCGACGAGAGGAATCTAATAAAAATATTATTAGCCATGAATAAGATGACCCACATGAAGTTTTGCCCTGGTTGCCAATTTTAACAGCAATAAACATGGCACTTAAAAGACAATATGCATGAAACAATCCAATTATCGATCTAAAGTGAATTCTCTAAAGATGAACAAATGCTTAAGACAAATTTCTTTCCATAAATCACATCTTTCCCATTAGAACACGAGGTCGAAATCTCCAAAGAGGATGAATTCACAAGTCCAAGTGATCTTGATTTTACAAATGATCCTCTTTCTATTTATATGAAGCGAAACAATGTCTAATTAGCCTAAAAGCCCCTAAATCTCAAGTAAAATCACAATGATGAATTGGGTTACAAGCCAACACACTAGCCAAGACATAAAACATAAGAAATATCCCACACGTGTGAGCCATAGGGCTGAAATAGCTTACATCATCCATCAAGGCAGCTCGATGCGGCATGCATTGAGGATTTTTAGTGCCAAACAAGGTATAGAAGCCTCTAAAAATCATCTCCGAAGGGTTGGCCTTCAGGTCTCTGTCAATACTCCTTTGTGGACCCTAAAATTCAACTTGGGGCACCAATGGTGATCTCATGGGTCTCCAAATGGTTATGGTGTCAGTCTTTGCTCCAATGTTGAGGGATTCCAAGGTGGTGCTAGCCCTCCCATGTCTCAAGGGGTGAGACCATCCTCATCTGGGCCCTGGATCAACTACCATCCCTCACAAAGTGACAAGGACGACCTGGGGCATGTTGCGTCTAGGTGTATCAGCTCAAAATGTCATCAAATGTAGGGCAAAGTGCCAAAATGCTCTAGGTGCTGGAGGTGTCCAAGGGTGTGTGTAATGCTCTGTTGCTTGCTTGGAGTCCCATGGCTCTTCATGCTTCATCCGTGAGTGCCAATTGTTGGACATTGGATAAACCAACGCTCCCCGTGTGTTTCGTGACATGGACTAATCGCCTCTCATGGATCCTTATCTCTGGTGATGCGATCGTTGTCTAACACTTGCGGGTTTTGGTTTAACGACAATCGTGATTTCTAACAAGTGGTATTAGAGCGTAGGTCATGAGTTCGATACACACCCATCTCGCGTTGGGGGGGAGATTGTTGGACATTGGATAAACCAAGTTCCAACGCTCCCCGTGTGTTTCGTGACATGGACTAACTGCCTCTCGTGGATCTTTATCTCTAGCAATGTGATCGTTGACAAACACCTACGGGTTTTGGTCTAACGACAATCGTGACTCCCAACACCAATATGCTTCTTTGGATGCCTGGGTACCTATGGGCGAGGTGCCCAGGTCATGGCTATGGAACCACCTGACAATCACAACATAAAGTCTAGTGCAAGCACCCAATCATCAGGTACAATAATCATTTTTGCATCTAAGTGAACCAAGCTTGAATGTAAAGGGCTATTTAACATTTCAAATAAGGCTTCCCTTCCAACATTGAGGCTTTGAACTCGTAATGGTGTTTCCTCCTTAGGTAGGAGTGGCTAAAAGGCAACCCTATTAGGTGTTTCCAGCCCCCAAGGGGAGGTAACCTTTTCGTAGTCAACCTTTCAAACAATAGGTGTTATGTGAAGAGTGATGGTAACAGAGGGGAGAAGACTTCATGGCCAATTTCCATGGTCAAAAGGACCAACATGATGGGGGATCCACATCCTGAGTATATAAACGTGAGGAGGGAGCAATCGTGGATACATGAGTTACCAACTCGGCCTTTGTTTTTCTACCCCTCTTGTGCGCCTTTTACTTTTGCTTGACTTTTCTTTGTATTACTACTCATAGCTCAAGGGTTAGAGCTTGCTTTGTATGATGTATAAAAATTGTATTACCCCTTAATGATGAGGCAACTCATTGCCCATCAGGGTTGGGACATGCAAGGGTTCCAACTTCCTTTCATGATGTATAGGTGCAATATGATGCTCAGGAAGCAAGTGATGGCCATAATGGGTGAGTTAGAGCTCATGCTCGGCTTTTTCCCACATGCTAATGTGTATGTCTTGACCATCTTGCATTTTGATATTCTTTCTTTTATTTTGCTTGTGGCCATTATATGCTTTTTCCTTTTCTTTTAGTTGCTTCAACCTCACAGGGCAATGTTTCGGGCCCTATGGGTATGCGGATCATTGATGTATGGGTGCCAAATCCTAGAGAACTAATGGTTAGTTGAACCCGAAGAATGGAGGTGGAATAAGGGATTGTAATCTAAGATGGAAAGTGTTAAGTATGGAATAGCGATAGATGGAGCATGCTATCTCAATCAAGGCTTTCCGAGTAGTTCCCCTCCAATACCCATTGCACCATTAGGGGAGGTCCCAATGGACTAGGATCAAAGATTAACCCCTCATTTAAGGTGAGGGAACAAAATCACAGTCAAAACCCCTAATTTTTCTAGGTCACCCCATAATCCATATCAAAATCCCAAATACAAACAAGCATAAGCACCTAATTGCAAAATGAATAAAGTACCTTTTGATCGGAAGCCCACCCTCGTCCATGCGCTCTTGCTGGATGGGTGAGAAAGCATAGGATTGATCCAGGTGATGGAGATAAAATAACACATCATAAGCTAGTGGTGGCTGTCAGGGGTTGCTGGCTCGTCGATTGGATGTGAAGTGTGGGGGAAAAAAATTCTCCTATGGGTCACCCACTTTTGGTGGGGTAATAGGATTGACACCATCCATAAAATGAGCTCCAAAAATCAAGCGTTGATGCTACAAGGTGCTAAATGTGATGTGGTAGCATCTAAAAATCACGATTTGAGGGTTGGACCTCAAATCAACCTCAATATCTCTCCGTGGTCCCAAAATCTAGCCGGGGCACCACAAAGGGGTCTCCATGGGTCTCCAACTGCTCATAATGTCCATCTCTGCTCCAACGTTGAGGGCTTTCCAGGTGCTACTTGTTGAAGAATGTAACTAGGTTCAGTCTTCATAAAATGTATTTGAGTCATGATGAAATGTATTTATCAAAAGAATGAAAAATATATTTTATTATTATTATTATGACTTATTAAAGCATGAGTTTCATGCTTAGGTCATCATGTTTTAGGTCAAAGTCCCCATTGAGGACTTCTAGGATTTATTCTGAGTCATTAGAGTCATTGTCCATTTAAAGAAACCCTTCTCGAGCTTTTGAATCATGTAAAAAGAATTAATATTGATTCAAATATGCTATTTGCTCCCTCCACACCAAGTCGGCCTCAAGGAGATTGAGTTAGCCTCAAACAAGGCAATTCAACCTCACCTAAACCCTATATATACAAGCAGTTCGAATTCATTTGGAGTATCTCTCACACAAGTTCGATATCCAAGAGAAGGAGCCAAAAAAGTGCAAAATTCCAAGAAGAAGAAGAAGAAGAAGAAGAAGAAGTGTTGGAAGGGTCAAGGTCAAATTTTTGGGCTATCTCTTTCTCTCTTTTATGCAAAGTTACTGGGAAAATTGCTGGATCGAAGTTTTACTGCTGGAGGGGTTGAAATTCTGAAAGTGTCGGGTCGAAGATTTTGCTGCTAGAAGGCCAAAAATTCTAGATTTGCTGGGTCGAAGTGTTGCTGCTTCAAGGTCGAAGTTCTAGGTCGAAGTTGCTGGAAGAAGAGGATGACTTGGTAGTTGGAGGAGGTCTGTGTCTAGGTTGAAGAGTCTCAAGAAACTATTGAAGGAAGATATTTTTGTTGAAGAAAGTGTAACTAGGTTCGGTCTTCATAATGACATGATCTTTGTATTTGATGTAATAAAAGGAAATAAATTATTTTTGTAATCTTGCTACATGGGTTTCATGAGCAAGAAGTGTCTCTAGGTAAAAGACTTCTTCTTGATGTCTTTAGGATTTATTTATATGTCAAAGAGTCATGTCATGTGTATAGAAACTCTTCATGAGTTCATGTAAATATGTACAAGTCTTCAAAGTTGTGTAACAACCCTCCAAGACCAAGATCAATGCCTCAAAAGCAAGCCTACCGAAGTCTGCAAGCAAAACAACAAGGTATTTTCAAGTCGGCTAGAAAATATATTAAATTAAATAAATGGAAGTAACGTCGGCTTGCACATATGGGCATAACCACTATAAATACTCATAAAGGGTCAGCGCAAAAGTGACAAGACAGAATTTGTATACCTTTGAAATTTTCGCATACAAGTGCAAGCTGCAGTAGGGTTTCACTGCACCTCATTTGGGGTTTTAGGTGCAGTCATAACCAAGGCTATATGGAGCAATAATGACGCAGCTGTGAGACAAGTTTTAGGGCTAAATATATCCTCAATTGCAGGTGCAAAATCTCAGATAGATGAAGTAGAGGAGATCTCGGATGAGGATACAGTTTTGGCATGAAGTCTGGACATTCTTGGCATCACCGTAATAGGCTAATCTCGCATGATAAGGAGCAGTCTTGGCATCAAGATCTCAGTGGCACTCCTGTTGCAGACTAGACATTGGACAACAGCGATAGATCTTCTCTCTCGGCTCAATGAAGATTATGTCAAACGTTGTCTCTCCTATATATATTACAATCTTGTCATGACCTGATGATGAAATAAGGGTTCGGTGAAGAGATCCTCGGCATACATGTGGAAGGAGACTAAGTCATCACAGTATTCAGATCTAGTATAAGGCAGTCTCAATGTGCTACGAGGAATAGTGCTACGAGGAATAGTGACAAGGATCATAGTTTTGATCCTGAATTAATTGTAACCATAATAATTGTAGATCATTATCATATATATATATCGGTGATCTCATTGTCTCGAGGTGTAACAATGATCTCAGTGCAGCAAGAGATGCATTAGCAAATGATCCTGGTGATACTATTGTGAAGGCCTCTATGTTACAACAATGGGGTTGTAGCAGTGATAATGATCAGGGCATTGCAACAGTGATAAAGATCAGGATGTTGCAGCAGTGATAAAGATCAGGATGGTGCAGCAGTGATGACTTCTGTGGTGTAGCAAAGATAATGATATCAGCAGTAACTCGAAAAGGATTGATGGCTTGGTTTGGAGAGGCAGATTGTGTCAAGGGTCATGGTCTTGGTATTTGTCAATGAAATTTCTATAAGAAGAATTTATGCATGGGTTTTCCTCTCCAAGAGGGAGAGGTTTTGTCCTTGGCAGAAAGCCAAATACTTTGTGTTCTTCTCTCTTTTGTTTTTGTTAGCAGTTTGATGAAGCTAACTTACACATGCTAATAATGAAGTAAACATCAAGCTAAGATAGAATTGCATAAACACTTCACAAATTGTTATCATGTAATGAAGAATCATCTTATCTATGCATGCCCTAGATTCTTCAACATGGCATCAGAGGGATTGGTTCAGCAGTCAAGGAAAGGGGGAAAAGAGACATTCAAAGGTCAAGGCATCACTCTAGCTGAAGGATATACAATCAAAGAACAAGACCTCAAGACCTAGAAGCAGTCTACATCAAGTCTACAACAAAGGTTTTGAAGGACAATAGTCAAAAGATGAAGCATTCATGGAAATGTCTTTGGTGACTGTCACAATTTTGATCTATGCAACAGTATGACTGCTACAGTCTTGACAACTCGGATCGTCAAAAGTTTGATAAGGCATACAAAATCAGATCACCTACAACATTGTAATGGGTCTCACTACACTTCAGTCATAAGTTGTATGGACAGAACTCGATGTAGAATGAAGGTGTTCATTAACACCAGAATGATAACTCTATCTGTTGAGTCTCTATACATCATGGCTCGCAACCTTAAGTCTATGCTGCAAGGATCAAATGTTCAAGTCAATTATATTGAAGGCTTGAGGATAAGCTTCAGCAAGGATCCTATCCGGAGGTAGCATCAATGCATCTACCTCAACAACTGCCAACATGATCAAGGTGAAGATCTCATCTTCGCGTATCAAGTAAGTATATTTTTATTCTATAATCCAGTTTGGTTTATTGACTTCATCATTGCAAGAAGATCTATGGGTTAGATAAGTCGTCGAAAGTTCTTGCAGTAGAATTGACAGAATCCTTATGAAGGAGTGAAGTTAGTACATCAAGGTCTCCTTTGAAGCCATAAGAACTCTTAAGGTTCTATGAAGTAATAAAGGAGACATAAAAGGATATACTCTCTGAAATGAAGTGCAGAAGGTGCCAAGGAATGAAGAAATATGTTCATGAGATCTCAACTGAGAGATCTAGGAAAATGATGAATAGATGATCATCATTGATAAGCAAGGTGACAAATGTCTATGAACAAGAAGGCATTGATAAGCAAGGTGACAAATGTCTATGAGCAAGAAGGTCAACTCAATCAATAGTTTGTGGTCTCTATGTTGTATAGAGAAAGATAAAAGGCTCAATATGTGTAAAGGAAAGGTTGACAAGATAAGTACTATGGAAAGATTACCTGAAGGATGGAGGAAGCTGAAGAAAGGATCAGGGGAAAGAGGGAGTAATAGATCTCCATTATGAATGAGATGGTATCCCTCTCAAAAGGATCCTATCAGAACTCCCTGCAAATATGATCATGGTAAGGAGATGCATCGTGGCATCATAGAATCAAGGGTTCGTATAGGAAGGACATAGCTCTTGGGAATCTCTTTGGACATTAAAGAAAAGGATGAAGTCATCCATGACAAGGGAAACATTTTCCAGATGGAGATAAACTAGATCCCGAAGGATCTTTGATGGAAATCTCAGTGGAGGATCTCCTAGTTCAAGAAGGCACCAAATGTCTCGTCAAGAATTCCAACCTTTGGAACTCATGAGATGTTGGTTCAATGACATGGAAAATAAAGCAGACCGAGGGATTGAAGATATTTTCAATCAAGGAAGCTGCTGAAAGATACCTGAAGGAGAAATGAGGTATGTATGATTGTATTTGCATTTGATATTGTAATATCATGATATATGGTTGCAAATAAAATGGATCAAGCATGATCAAAAGGGAAAGGATCTCCTCCTCTGAAAGGACGCAGAAAGACACAAGTCTAACTAGATGAAATCAACATAATATGTCCTCGTATGAATTATGAGGTAGCTAACTACAATTGAAGAACTCTGAGAGCTCTTGGGAATGAAAGATGTGAGGACGAAGAGATCGTAAAAGTATGCAACCTTGATGAAGGTAATCAACATCCAGAGGATCAAGAAGACTTGACTCGAAAATCTCTCGGAATGATGTGAAGACTTTGATGGAACTCTGAAAAGATGAGGACCCTTGACAACAAATATCATTGGGAGATGTGTCAACATGTACGCAGGGTGATTGATACCTACTAGAAGATGTCACTGGAAGAAAGCCATCACCAAAAGGTAATATGTGATTTGTTTTTGGTATTTGACCTCTTGGAAAAGTCTGGGTATGTGTGCAGGGCCATTGTAAGAAGAGTTGTAAAGGATGTCACAACTATGTACCTTGTGATCAATAGCAATCACTGTTGAAGGAAAGACAAATGGCCCTATGAAGGAAGCCCCAGATATAAAGCCAAGGAGGATAATTTCCGGGAAAAGAAGGAATGACATAATAGAGGAAAGTGATGGATGGCCGAACCCTACATGTGAAGAAATTGATGACATCAAAGTCTTGAATCGTCAGTCAACTAGAAGACCCTATAAAGCACTGATGAGAGAGTCCCTGGGTAAGAGGGAGCTCTGGTAAGTTCCTATAAGCAAAGGAACTCTAGCAAGTTTCTGAGTAAAGATCGTCCCTGGTTAAGAGGGAGAGTTAGACACGACATTCTTGTCTTCAGTTTGGAAGAAAGAATGGAGGATTGTGTAATCATCTGGCATCCGACACTCTTTGAGGATGTGGTAGGGCATCCAAGACAAGAGTGGGCAAGAGGACTGATATTCTTGAGGGTTGGGAACCCAAGATGAGAATAGTCCTAGTAGGGCATACTCGGAGAACACCCAGGTGGGTATGACCCTAAGAGAGACAATGATGATGCGTGTCTATCAATCATTGGTCTCGCCAACATTGTGTGCTCTGATCTAAGTGAGAGATAGAGTTGTTAGTCAAGGCCTTGCTAAATGGAAAAAATGTTGGTTGAAATGATGCTATAACAGATGGATTGCAAATCCGATTCTTCTTATGAGAAATTCTTCAGATTGAGAAATGACCAAGTACCATTATGAATACCCACCTAGTTAAGAGGGAGTGTTGAAGAAAGTGTAACTAGATTCGGTCTTCATAATGACATGATCTTTGTATTTGATGTAATAAAAGGAAATAAATTATTTTTATAATCTTGCTACATGGGTTTCATGAGCAAGAAGTGTCTCTAGGTAAAATACTTCTTCTTGATGTCTTTAGGATTTATTTATATGTCAAAGAGTTATGTCATGTGTATAGAAACTCTTCATGAGTTCATGTAAATATGTACAAGTCTTCAAAGTTGTGTAACAACCCTCCAAGACCAAGATCAATGCCTCAAAAGCAAGCCTACCGAAGTCTGCAAGCAAAACAACAAGGGATCTTCAAGTCGGCTAGAAAATATATTAAATTAAATAAATGGAAGTAACGTCGGCTCAATAGAATAGTCACGACAGTTCATAAGTTTATGTCAGCTTGCATATATGGGCATAACCACTATAAATACCCATAAAGGGTCAACGCAAAAGAGACAAGACAGAATTCGTATGCCTCTGAAATTTTCGCATATAACTGCAAGCCGCAGTAGGGTTTGACTGCACCTCGTTTGGGGTTTTAGGTGCAGTCATAACCAAGGCTATATGGAGCAATAATGACGCAGTTGTGAGACAAGTTTTTGGGCTAAATATATCCTCAATTGCAGGTGCAAAATCTCGGATAGATGGAGCAGAGGAGATCTCGGATGAGGATACAATTTTGGCATGAAGTCTGGACATTCTCGGCATGTCAATCTTGGCATCACAGTAATAGGCTAATCTCGCATGACAAGGATCAATCTTGGCATCAAGATCTCGATGGCACTCCTATAACAGACTAGACATTGGACAACAGTGATAGATATTCTCTCTCGGCTCAATGAAGATTATGTCAAACGTTGTCTCTCCTATATATATTACAGTCTTGCCATTACCTGATGATGAAATAAGGGTTCGGTGAAGAGGTCCTTGGCATACATGTAGAAGGAGATTAAGTCATCACAGTATTCAGATCTAGTATAAGGCAGTGTCAATGTGCTATGAGGAATAGTGACAAGGATCATAGTTTTGATTCTGACTTAATTGTAACCATAGTAATTGTAGATCATGATCATATATGTATCAGTGATCTCATGGTCTCGGGTTGTAACAATGATCTCAGTGCAGCAAGAGATGCATTGGTAAATGATCCTGGTGAGACTATTGTGAATGCCTCTATGTTACAGCAATGGAGTTGCAGCAGTGATAAAGATCAGGACGTTGCAACAATGATAAAGATCAGGATGGTGCAGCAGTGATGACCTCTGTGGTGTAGCAAAGATAATGATCTCAGCAGTAACTCGAAGAGGATTGATGGCTTGTTCTTGGAGAGGTAGATTGTGTCAAGGGTCATGGTCTTGGTATTCATCAATGAAATTTCTATAAGAAGAATTTATGCATGGGTTTTCCTCTCCAAGAGGGAGAGGTTTTGGCCTTGGCAAAAAGCCAAATACTTTGTGTTCTTGTCTCTTTTGTTTTTGATAGTAGTTTGATGAAGCTAACTTACACATGCTAATAATGAAGTAAACATCAAGCTAAGATAAAATTGCATAAACACTTCACAAATTGTTATCATGTAATGAAGAATCATCTTGTCTATGCATGCCCTATATTCTTCAACAATTTTGACTGGGTTTCCCCTAGATAGGGGTTTTGCCCTCGCATAGTGCATATATCTTGTGTCTTGTGTTTTTGTGATCTTCATACACACATAATTTGGTAATTGCTTGATGAAAGATAATATAACAAAGAAGTAAAATAAGGCAACATATTTCACAAGTAATTATCAAGAAAGAGAAATCTAACCCTAACTCTACTAGCATTGATTTCTCAACACTACTAGCCCTCCCAAGTCCTTGAAGGTGAGACCATTCTCATATGGGTCCCGAATCAACTGCCATTCCTCATATGGACCTAAGGCTAGCCTGGGGGCATGCTTGGTCCAAGTGTATAATCTCAAAGAATCATCAAATGTAGTGCAGAGAAGTAGAACGTCCTGGGTGGAGGATGTGCCTAGCATCATGTGCGATGTACTACTGTTGCTCGAAGGCCCAAGGCTCTCAACGCTTCACTTTGTGGGTGCCAATATACTTTTCTGATGGCCTGGGTACATGTGGGTAATGTGCCCAAGACATGGGTTGTTGAACCACTTAACAATCACAACATAAAGTCTAGTGAAAGCAACTAGTCATCAGGGACAAGAATCATTATTGCATCTAAGTGAACCAAGTTTGAATGTAATGGGATATTTAATACTTCCAATAAGGATTCCCTTCCAAAATCAGGGCCTTAAACTCACAATGTTGTTTTCTCCCCTCCCTAGGTAGGAGTGACTAAAGGACAACCCTACTAGGTGTTTCTAGTCCTCAAGTGGAAGTAACATTTCCTGAGTCCACACTTTAATTGATAGGTGTTAATGAATAATTATAGTGGTCCAGAGGGGAGAAGACTTCATGGCCAAGTGCCATGGTCAAAAGGACCAACATGATGGGGGATCCACATCCTGGGTCTGTAGATGTGAGGAGGGAGCAATCGTAGATGCATGAGTTACCAACTCGGCCTTTGTTTTTCCCACCCCTCTTGTGCTCCGTTTACTTTTACTTGATTTTTTCTTTGTATTATTGCTCGTAGCTCAAAGTGTTAGAGCTTGATTTGAATGATATTATAGTTGTATTACCCCTTAAGGATGAGTCAGGTCATTTCTCATCAGGGTTGGGACATGCAAGGGTTCCTTCAATGATGTAAGGGAACAACATGTGCTCAGGAATTGGGTGATGGCCATAATGAGTGAGGTAGAGCTCATGCTAGGCTTTTGCCCACATGCCAATGTGTATGTCCCGACCATATTTTGCATTTTGATATTCTTTCTTTTTTATTTTATTTGTGGCCATGCTATGCTCTTTCTTTTTCTTTTTAGCTACGTCAACCTCCCAGGGCAAAGTTCTAGGCCCACCTAGGTATGCGAATGTATGGGTGCCAAATATTAGAGAACCGATGGTCAGTTGAACCCAAAGAATGGATGTGAGATAAGGGCATGTAATGTATGATGGAAAGTGGTAAGTATAAAGTAGGGATAGATAGAACTACACTATCTCAATCAAGGTTTCTCGAGTGCTTCCCCTCCTATACCCATTAGGCCATTATGGGATGTCCTACTGGACTAGGATTGAATATTAACCCCCCATTTAAGGTGAGGGAACAAGATCATGGTCAAATCCCCTCCTTCTTCTAGGTCATCCAATAATCCATGTCAAATGCTCAAATACAAACAAGCATAACCGCCTTATTGCAAAATGGATAAAGTACCTTTTGAATGGAAACCCACCTTCGTCCATGTGCTCATGTCGAATGGGTGAGAAGCATATGGCTGATGCAGGTGGCAGAGATATAATGGCACTTCATCAACTAGTGGTGGCTGTTAAGGGTTGCATGGTTGATCGACCAGATATGAAGAATAGGAGAAATTTTTTCTCCTATAAGGTTACCCATTTTGGTGGGTAACAAGTCCTATTGCCAAAAAATCTAGCGGGTCTTGTGAGGGGCCTCATGAGACCAGGGCTAGACTAAGATACAACAATGAGGTGGAGGCCACTATCACTTTAGCACTCCACCCCTTGCTCTTTAGTGGAGTTTCACCACAAGGGAGGCTTCTTGGTATGAGTCACCTAATAGATATTCTAAGGTAATAGCTCAAAGGTGACCATTTTAATAGGATTAGGTAGGTACTCAAACTAGTAACAAGGCTCAATC
This sequence comes from Pinus tabuliformis, assembly GCA_031772625.1. Lineage (NCBI taxonomy): Eukaryota > Viridiplantae > Streptophyta > Pinopsida > Pinales > Pinaceae > Pinus > Pinus tabuliformis. The sequence goes on along the minus strand of CM062815.1, from coordinate 565,405,034 downwards.
GAATGAAAAAAGGAATAACGTGCCCTCCAAGGGACCTACCAAAAGTACTTATAGCCTAGGGTTTGAGTAATATGCTACAAGAATGGCACACCTAGGCATATAAGACCAAGACAAGACTTGTAAGATAGGTATGGCCAACAAAATGGAGGCACAAGCCTTCAATAAGCCCCAAGTTGAAGCTTTAATGTTAAAGTGGGTTTTTCCTAGGGCAAAATTGCCTAGGGTTTCTGACATCAGCCCTAAGGAGGCTATTCCAACCGTGCAACAAGGAATATATTGATGTTAAAAGGTTAAACCAACAAGAAGAGTGTTAGAACAAGCCAACGACTTGACCCTAGTTGAATTCAACCCTACACCCTAGCCCTAGCAACTTGCTTGGAAGCGCCAAAATTGCTTAAGAGAGAGAAAACAATGAAGTTGTAGTAGTGTTTGATCATCTATGTGGAAGCCAGTTCCTACTTCTTGGGTGATGGAGTCTAAGGGAAAATTTACTATGGAGATATCAAACCCTAGAAGGGAATGGGGCAAACTCTAGTTTTTCTCTTTCAAAACCTTAGCTATCACTCAATATGGGGATAAAATCAAGAGAAAAAGCTCTCTAGGTGGTTCTCAAGGGATGTTCAAGATTTTTTAATTAAAGCATACAATATTCTACCAAAATTTCATATAAAGATATGCAATTAGACAAGGAACATAGAAGCCCCAGAAAACTATATTGCATGCAATAACTATAAAGATATTCAATAATAGATATACTCACAAAATATCCATGAACAATCCTTTTATCCCAAAGTGACATCTCCACAACAAGGATTAGTCTCCAATAGCAAAAATATCCACAAAGATCACATCTCCACAAGAGTAGCAAGCTACAAGAGCTAGGCCAAAATCTCTAAGAGGGCTAAAATAGTCCACAAGTGATGATGAAATGTAAGAGTGAGGTGACCTTTATTTATGAGGTCTACCTCACCTAATTTTAGCCTATGAAGCCCCTAAATAAGTTTGATAATGAGTAAACATAAAATAATCCTTGGGTTACAAGCCAACCCACTAGCTCAATGTGAAAATATGGCAAAATGGACCCACTCGTGTGATTCGTTAGCCTCTAAATGATGACATGGGCTTCAAATACCATGTCATGGTGAGATGAACGCTGAAAGCATCTCCATGAATCATGATTATCCATCATTTGAGGAATATTCCTCATATCCAACCTTAAAGCAGCTCCAAGGGCCCCAAATCCAGCTGGGTTGCCCTCACGTCATCTCCATGGGTGTCCAATGGTCAACGTAGTACTCTCCAACTTTAGGGCTCGATCAAGTGCAACAAACCCTCCCTTCTCATCTCTTGGAAGACCATCCTCATTTGGGCTCTGAATCATGGCCTACCCATCAGGTTGTATCAGGGCTAGCCTGGGGGCATGTTGGGTCCAGTGTAGCAATCATAAAGAATCCCCTATGCTGGGCCAAAGAAAATAAATGTCCTGGGTCTTGGGGGTACTTTTGAGATGTGCATCAACTGCTTAAGTCATCATATATCCCGACACTCCAATGCAAGTGGGAAACGTTGCATTTGCTAAGTTATTAACCTCTTTGAAAGGCATGGGTACCTATGGAGTGGGTACCCTCAAAGCTTGTGCTGCTGTGGACCACATCGCAAGACCAACTTAAACTCAAGTGAGCGCAACCATCCATCAGAGACTAAGATCATATAACCATCTAAGTGGGCCAAACTTGTATGTTAAGGGAATATTAATACTTCAAACTGGGATCACCTTCCAATATCTAACTAGACCAAGCCTCGTAAAGGTGTTCCCTACCTTGGTAGGGGTGTCTAATAGTCCACCCAATTAGGTGCTTCCAACCCCCATGGGAAGGTGGCATTTCCAAGGTTAACTAAAAACCCTTCAATCAATAGGTGTTAGTGTAAATATGTGGCAATGAAGGGGAAAGACTTCATGGCCAAATGCCTGTTGAAATTTCTAAGTCTGACACGTTAGAAATCCCTACTGCATTATCTGGTTTAATTTCTCCTACTTGTTTATTCCATTAACAAGTTATTTATAAATGTAAACACTGAAATAAACACAAATGCAACCTTAACTCATATACAGATCAACAACTAAAATCACTGAGACAACCACACAAGGGACACTGTTATTTTTGTACAATTGTCCCCGGAAAAACCCAATGCGGGAAAACCGGTGCAACAGATATGAGGGTTTTATTATTATGCAGTTTCTGAACTCATCTAGGGTGAAAGAAATGGCTCACCCAATAGAGAATGTCCTCGGTAGTAATACCTCTCGTTGGAGGCAGATATTTCAGCTGATCAATCACTGGATGAACGATCCCGCAACAACTACGACAACTCTTAGCCGGACAACTAAAGTTGCTCCAAGCTTCTCCTCTGCTTTGCATCACTTTGATAGGGACTGCGTCACCCTCTCAGCTCACCAGCACTCAGTCTGCCCCACGAAAATCACCCAGCGCTGCCTCTTGGCCATGCGTCAGCTCTGCTAGCCTTTGCACAGCTACTGAAGCCTATGCGTTAGCCCCTTGGCTCTTTGTGTCAGCGCTTTGGCCCTTTGCGTCACCCACGCTGGCCTCTTCAGCCTTTGCATAAGTCCCAGCTGCCTCTGCGTCAGCCTCCCCAGGCTCTGCGCTGTCTCTCTGGTACTATCTCTGCCTCTCTGCTATGTATTCTTGGCCTCGTGCCGAACTGCCCCTTGGTACAACAGATCACTGGTTGGATCCTCTCAGCAAATCTGGCTCCAGAAAATCGCACTGATTGATCAATTTGGTGTGTCTCCAACTGACTGTCAAGCCTTCTCTTATACTTTTTCTGTTGAGTCTTCAACAGCCGAGATTAAGTCTCTAATCAACTGCTAAGATTAGATTTGGCTTGATCCATGTCATTTAGAACATTCTCACCCTAGTTTTATATTAATACCCACTAATATTTTAATTTTCCTAAGTTTAGACTTAGGAACTCCATTAAAAATATTAATATTTTAATATCTCTCCAGCCGGGTGGAATTTCCCCAAACCATTTATGGGTCTTGGAGATATTATTTTCCTTAGCCTCCCCACCAATTTTCATGGCTAGAACACATCTGATGCTACCACAAATCAACACTCCTTGGCGAGGAATGTGCTCTAGTAATGCTCCACCTCTAAAACATCACACTGATCCTTCCACACCGGGTGCTTGACCTGATGCCTCACATCATCTGCACTGCTGCTTCCTGTACTGTTGCCCATGACTCTGCCACTGCCACTGCTACATCTGTACTGTAGCTCCCTCTCAACATGTTGCCCAGGCTGCCCCTAGCACTGCCATTGCTAACTGCTGCACTGCAACTCAGTTATCGAAAAGTAAGTAACTGATCTACCTAAATAATGACATCCCAGTCAATTTGGAAGCCTTATGAAACTGAAGCTGCCTCTGTTGCTATACTGTGCTCCCTCTGCTGCCACTGCGCTGCTGCATACACCTCTGTGACTCTCGCATTGCTGCAACCTCCTATGCGCTGCCTCAGATTTTTGCACCCAAGTACTACCTTGCTGCTCCACTACACTTTGCTCCACCCGACCTCTGTCATCCTGCTACTATCGTTAATGGCTCCCGTAGTCGGATATGATCCAAGAGTTTGGGCACCTCAAGGATCTTGCCCCTAGTATGTAGTCCTTCTGACTACAACTCGATGTCTCCCCACCTCTTCTCTAGAGGTGCATGAGTACTCATGGCACAGTCGTCATTAGTCTCGACCTCTTTCTCTGCCTTAGCTGGAGCTTGCTTAGAATTGGAAGCCTCTCCCTTGTTTTTCTTCTAGGGACATTGAGATGCATAATGTTCCAGCTCCCCACAATGGATCACTTCACCTTGGAGATGTCCTTCTTCTTCCTCTTCCCCTGCCGTCCCGCAAATGCTAAAGCTGCATCCTCCTCCTCTTTCTTGATTCGACTTCCCTTGCCACTACTCCCCGCCTTGATCAACCCCTGATCTCTTCTTGGCGAAGAGCTACCCTCATCTCTTCCCATCCTAGAAGAGTGGCCCTGCCCAAAATACTTTGGACAAATGTCTCCCACCCCTCGGAGACTGCATTCAGGGCAGCCCTAACCATAAATTCTGGATCCGGTGTAGACCCCACGTAGGTAAGCTGTTCGCGAATCTCCTGCAACCTGGGAAGGAATGGATCTAGCTGCTCTCCCTTATGCATCTGATACGACCACAACTAATTTTCCAATAGCATCTTCCACTGCACGGAAGTGCCTTGATACAAGGTCGTCACAGTATCCCACATCTCTTTTGCTGTGTTCTTTTCAACAATATGTGGTATGACATGATCTTTGAATTCGTCTAGGATCATGCACTTGGCCCTCGCCATTGCATCCTCATACTTCTCATTCTCAGCTGGGTCGATTGGGATAGCCATGACTCTCAAGGAAAAGTCCTTGATGCGATGTCGATCCAGGACTGCTAGGATCCTGGCCTTCCAGATGACAAAGCTGGAAGCCTCGTCCAACTTGTCCTAATTCCTCAGTCCGTTCATTGCCATTTAGCTCCTCTTCTGGACTCCTTCGGAGATTCAACTTCCCTCCTGGAAATCTCTCTCTAAGACCCGATTTCCCTCTTGGAAATCCTCTGGCCAACTGTCAAACTGCTCCTCTCCAATCCTCCTTGCAACTGCAACTCAGATCTGGATTTCTTGTCTAGAAATCCATCAAGGTAGCGACTCCCTCTACCTTGGTTTTGTCTCCTTAGGTACTATTCTGCACTGACAGAAACAAAACACCACCAGCTTCTCAACCACAATCTGCCCATAGCTCCCCAAGCCTTGACAACTGAAGAAACTGAGCCTTTCAGGCTCTGCACAATCCCAACAATGGTAGAATCTGTTCCTCTTGGCCACAGTGTCAATCCTTCCTAGCTGAGAAAGATGATCGGGCATTGCGTAGGTTTGGTTTGCGGCTTGCCCCTCTCTGCCTCTGCGCTGACTCTCCTCTTAGCTCGAAATGATGATGCAGGCCCTTTGCGTCACTTCTTCTCTATTGCTTTTGCTCTGGAAAAACATTGTCTCGGGACAACTGCTACTGCTGCAAATTCTTTAGATTACTGCTGGTGCCTTCAATTCTCCTGTGATCTGCAATCCTCTGATACTATATAGAAATTTCTAAGTTTAACACGTTAGAAATCACTATTGCATTATCTAGCTTAATTTCTCCTACTTGTTTATTCCATTAACAAGTTATTTATAAATATAAATGCTGAAATAAACACAAATGCAACCTTAACTCATATACAGATCAACAACTGAAATAATTGAGACAAACACACAAGGGACACTGTTATTTTTGGACAATCGTCCCCGGAAAAACCCAATGCGGGAAAACCAGTGCAGTAGATATGAGGGTTTTATTATTATGCAGTTTCTGAATAGATCTAGGGTGCCAGAAATGGCTCACCCAACAGAGAATGTCCTCGGTAGTAATACCTCTCCTCGGAGACAGATATTCCTGCTCCTCAATCACCTGAGGAACGATCCCACAACAACTACGATAACTCTTAGTCAGACAACTAAAGTTGCTCCAAGCTTCTCCTCTACTCTGCGTCATTCTGATAGGCATTGCGTCACCCTCTCAGTTCACCAGCACTCAGTCTGCCCCACAAAAATCACCCAGCACTGCCTCTTGGCCATGCGTCATCTCTTCTAGCCTCTGCGCAGCTACTGAAGCCTCTGCATGAACCCCTTTGTGTCACCCACGCTGGCCTCTTCAGCCTCTGCGTAAGTCCCAATTGCCTATGCGTCAGCCTCCTCAGGCTCTGCGCTCTCTCTGGCACTATCTTTGCCTCTCTGCTATGTATTCTCGACCTTGTGCCAAACTGCCCTTGTTGCAATAGATCACTGGTTCGATTTTCTTAGCAAACTCCGCTCCAAAAAAATCAAACTGACTAATCAATTTGGTGCGTCTCCAACTGACCCTCAAGCCTCCTCTTATACTTTTTCTGTTGAGTCTTCAACGACCGAGATTAAGTCTCTAATCAACGTTTAAGATTAGTTTTGGCTTGATTCATGTCATTTAGAACATTCTCACCCTAGTTTTATATTAATACCCATTAATATTTTAATTTTCCTAAGTTTAGACTTAGGAACCCCATTAAAAATATTAATTATTTTAATATCTCTCCAACTGGGTGGAATTTCCCCAAACCATTTCTGGGTCTTGGAGATCTTATGTGCCTTAGCCTCCCCACCAATTTTCATGGCTAGAGCACATTCGATGCTACCACAAATCAACATTGGCATGGTCAAGGAGACCAACTAATGGGAGTCCACATCCTAAGTGTATAGATGTAATGGAGGGAGCAATTTTGGAGGCATGAGTTACCCTGCTTGACTTGCTTTTTCCACCCCTCTAGTGTGCCTTTTACTTCTTTTTAATAATGCCTTTTATTTTGGGTGTGTTACCCACCATTTTGTGGGTGATATCCCTAGGAGATTTTTTTTCTCCAAGATGGTCCTCAACCGGTAGCCAACAACCCCTTGCAGCCACCAGCTGGCTCATTGTGCCATTTTTCCTCCACCTGAACCAACCATGTGGTCCCTCACCCATCTGCCATGATCGTATGTTTGAAGGTGGGCCTACCGAGCCTAAAGGTATGCCTTGTCATTTGGTAATTGAGTATTGTAGTTTTCTTATCATTGACACTTCTGGGCATGGATTAATGGGGGGATTCAACAAAATGAATGGGTTAAGTCTGTGCTCTTGTCGCCTAAACTCCTTTTGGATATTAACCTTGGATTCTAGTCTCGTGGGATCTCTTTTACTGACCATTTGGCTTTAGGGATGGTATTTCATGAGAAACCCTGATTTTGGTTGCGTGGTTCCACTTCCTTATTCGCTTATATTACCCCATTTCCACACATTATTACCCAATTAAGCATTTCTCCCACTTGGATCCACATTCCTCCACTGGGTCCACATATGGTTAGCTTGCCTCTTCCCCTTGCCCACACCTTGGGTTAGGCTTGGAGTAATGCTTGGAGGTTGATGTAGCTAAAAAGAAAGACAAAAGCATATTTGGCCACATTCAACAGGAAAATGTACCACAAAATGCAAAATATGGTCAGGACAAACAAATTTAGCACGTGGGCAAAAGCTAATACATGAGCTCTACCCCATCATCATGGCCATCACCCTGGTTCCTACAGGTTCTATGAGCCTCCCTCATCATATAGGAACCCATGATTGTCCCAATCCCAGGTGGGCAATGGACTAGTCTACCTTAAAAGGGGGTATTCACTGCTATATCTTATGTATCATGCTCTTACCCTTTCAGCCCCGAGCAATTAATCAAATAAAATCATAAAAGGAAAAAAGGCATATAAATAAGGGTGGAAAATCAAGGCTGGGTCACCTCATGTACCACGATTACTCCCTCCTGTACATTATAACCTCAAGTGTGGGCTTCCCTTTTATTAGCTACCCTTGTACCCCAACATGTGGCCCAGGGCTGCCCCTTCTCATCCCCTACTTCATTCACCTATCTGTCACATGGCACCACCTTTGAAGGATATATCTTAAACATATTATCCCCTTTAGAAGTAGAAACTACCTGATAAAATACTTGGTTAACTCCATTTAGAGTTTAGGAGACACTGGCACATCCCGAAGACCATTATGGAAGGGCAGACCATTATGAAGTTCCCACTTGTGGTCCATAGTTGGTAAGCTCATTTACTCGATTTCTCTAATGACTTTTTGTATTGGAAGGCTAGGGGATGCATTGGATTTTATGCAGGATTGCAGATGGTCTCTATCTTGGGTTTGGTCTCCCTATACGGAGTCCTAATCCTCTAGAGGGCTACATTGGCACATGTAGGGTGTGTGCTGAGAGCTACAGGTCTCCACAGTAGTAGATAATACTCCATGGATCCCTGAAGATGTTCAGAAATTGCTCGCGATTCACCTATTAGATGAGGAAGATGCATCTGGCTCACCTTTGCCTAGCCAACCTCACAAATGTACCATGCACTTGGTAGCTGACATAGGACTTGTAGGATGAGGTGGCATCACCTACACCATCATTGAAGCCCTTCCAGATGATCTACAGACATCTTTGACTCATTTGGAGACCCATGAGGTTGTTATTGTGCCACCACATCCATTGGGAGCACCACAGGTTTATTGTTTGGAGAACAAGGGGCCAACCCTTTGTCCATCACTTTTGAGGGTCCTACTCTTCATTATAACACCCATGGACCTCATCAGGCCTCTTAGAGGGCCCTACGAGATGCATAGATTATTATTTGACCTCTTGAGAGGCTTATTCTTTCATTTGTAAGCTAGTTTGGTGGGTTTGTCATCAAAAGTTAGATTATTAGAACATTATTTTATTTTTGGGGCTTCTGTAGGCGAAGGAGGTTAATTCGAACTCCTCATTAGTGTATAAATACAAGTGAGATGAGTGCATTTGCTCATCATCACTTTCGATTGGATATTTTCTCTCTCCTGAGAATTTCACACTTTTTCTAGAGGATGAGTTGGAGCTTTATGGATGAATTTTGGTGTGTGGATATTGGTCTACTTTATCTTGGAGCTTCTCTTTTGTCAATTGTGGATGGTTGGATATATCATGCTACATGTAAGTACATGCTTTTAATGTTATTTTTGTTTTACTTTGTCATATACATTGGATTGGGATTTTCACTATTTTTAGGGCTAATTGCTGCATTAAACTGTGGAATTGTTTCTATTATAGCATCTCTCAATGTATGGGCCATGTAATGTGAATGAAATATCCTAAGGGTAACTGTATCAACGAATTGAACTTGATAAGTCATCTCTTTGGAAAATTGAAGAATATAATCTGCAGGACTGCTTCTCTTTGACCTAGAAGGCTAACGAAGTAGTCTTGAGGCCTCCTTGACCAAGAACCAAAGGCCCTCACTCATATTCATCATAGACTCCATTCTCCCAAGACTAAGGCACTGATCTACCAAGAGGTGGTCACCTAAAATCACATCTTTTTCACCTTTTCCCAGGTCTAGCCAAGTTGGGTCACCTAGGGCATCATTTTCCTGACAAACTATCCCTCCAAAAAGTTCGATCTCCTAGGGTCTCCTACGTTGGTGTCTCCTCAAGGCCTCCTCCAATTTTGAAGCCATTCCGACGGTGGAGTTGGGAGAAAAGCCAAGCCCTAGCTCCGAGATCAAACTTTGCCCTAGCATCCCCAAGGCTAGCACCTTATAGGATCAATTCAACACCTTCAAGTGAAAATTATTTCTTTGATTCTTTCCTCTACATTGTCTAGGGTAAGAACATCATTTGTTGCCATACTCTTTCTTTCTACCCTAGACTAGGCCCACTTGGTCCCTTTCCTTTGAAAAGACAGCTCTTTAAAAACCATTTGGGATACTAATTTCAACAAGGATTTTAGGGATTGGGAAACTCCTTCACAAGTCATATCCCATAAACCTAACCCTCAAATCCTCCCTTCTTTTCCCTAGAAGACATTGTACCTTGCTTAGAAAGCAAGCAAGCTGCATCCTTCAAGCTCTTCCGAGAAAGAGATTATTTGGGTAACTCATATCCATTCATTGATTTATTCTTCATCGGTGACTCCATAATATAACGGGTTTCGTTCCATCGGTGAAAGTCCTTAAATAGAAGGGAGCCTTAGCTAAGGTGATAGTGGGCTAAGTCTCCATTTGTTGCCCTTGGCCTAACATTTGCCCTTTAGGAATCCCCTTTAGGTCCCCTCCTAGTTTGAGCAGTAATAGGGTGCATAACTCAAGGGTAAGAGTTTGCTTTTTATGATATAGTATTTAATTTTATCCCTTAAGACAATTTATTGCTCATTAGGGTTGAGACAAGCAAGGGTTCCTTTTTCTGATGAAAATGGAACATAAAGTGCTTAGGAACCAGGTGATGGCTAATCTCTGTTGCCAACTCCCGATAACATCTCGATAAAATTGAGGAATCGCGAGTTTTTCACTTGCCGATTTTATTGACCGATTTTTTTGAGAGTTTTCAAATTTCAAAGAGTCACAATTTAATCAATAAAATCGCGATTTTATCAATGAGTTGAACGAAAAAATCATGGGGGGTTTTGCGAACGTGAAATTAAATTGTAAAAATAAGGATTAAATCATAAAAATCAGGTGTTTTTCGAAATTGAAAAAAATGGATATTTTTGTACCTTTTTTGTCAATTTTTTTTTCGATTTTCTCTTGACTTTTATGACTTTTTCATTTTTTGGACCCTTGCCTATTTATTCCTGAGTCTGACTTTTGCAACATTGTGGCTAATGAGGAAGGTAGAGCTCATGCTAGGCTTTTTCCCATGCGCTAATTGATATCTTGGCCATCTTTTGCTTTTTGAATTTTTTTTTTCTTTCATTGTGTCCATATTATGCTTTTCCATTCTTTAAGTTGCATCAACCTCCAGGGCATTGTTTTCTGGCACTCTTGAAGGATGTGGATAAGAGGGAGCCAAATCTTAATGAATTGACGACAAGTTAGACTTGAAGAATGGAGATGATATAAATGGTTTGTAATGTGACATGGAAAGTGTTAAATATGGTGAAAGGGAGAATGAACACACTACTTCAATCCAGGCTCTCCAAGTAGTGCCCCTCCTATAGCCCTAAGGCCTTAAGTTAAGTCCCTTTCAACTAGGGCTAAAGATTAACCCCCCTTGTAAGGTGGGAGAACAATTTACAGTGAAGATCGGTTAATCATCTAGATCACCCCTTTATTCATACTAGATGCCCAAAACATTAAGTAATAACACCTGATTGCAAAATGATGAAAGTACTTGTTGAGTGGTAGCCCACCTTCATCTAAGAGGCATGTCGGATGGTGAGAGGTGTAATGACTAGTGTAGATGGTGGAGGAGCTAGCATGTCATCATCATCAAGCTAATGTGTAGGGCTGCAGACTAGCTTGCTGTGCAAAATTGGAGACAAATTTCTCCTTGGGGGGCTTACCCATTTTGGTGGGTAATAGGTCCAATGATGCCCGAACGTTCCATTGACTGTCCATAACGGTTAGTTTGAAACTCTAATGGCTTTTTTGACATAAAAAACAAGTAGTAAATCAACTTCACCACCCTTGCTTGAGATCTCCAACTCCTTGATGACATCCCTTGCAGCTTATTTGACTTCACTCTTCCCTCCCTTTCTTTATATTTATATCTCTTCTCTTCTCCTCCTTATCTCCAATCAATCAATCATTTTGTCTTGATGATGGGTCCTATTTTGGACTCGAAACATTGACTTACAAATGAAACTATGGATTATATTCTGGTCACATTCTCTTCAAATTCTAACCACACAAACTTACAAACAAGAATTCACTAATCTCGCCACTTGTATCTGTTGTAACTCGACCTAATTTCATCTGGGTCTTGCTTCATTTGACCAAATTATGCCTTGTGTTGCCACATCGTCATTGCCTCTACCATGTCGTCACACCCACTTGAATAATCTCTATTGCCCTTGGGAATTCAGAGAAACTGAGATGTGGGTTTTGTTCCACTTTTTCTGTAGATCAATTTTGACATATTTCATGTCAAATTTTGTCAAGATCTGCCCCTATTATGCCACCTGGAAACTTGTTGTACCTATTGACCAACGTTGACTAGTTGTAACTTGCCACTGCCTTCATTGACTGGAAAAATTCTACATGGAATGTTTTCTTCTCATCAAGCTGAATAAAATGAGACCAAGTTGACATTTTGACTTCGAGAGCACTTGCATTGGGAAACATAAAAATACCTCGAGAAATGTGAATAGTTATCTGTGTGAGATTGCCATGTGTGAAAACTGTATAAGGGACATTGCACCAATGCCAAGGAAATGTACAGACTCAATAGACACATTCCATGCCATAAGACATAGTTGTAGTGAGAGGTAGGTTGGACTAGTCGATACACGGTGATCACCCCTACAAAAGTAGGCTTTTCTAGAACCATGAGTCCTCAAGTAAAGCCTATCCAAAACCCTCCAATCCTATCCAAGTCGAAAGGACCCAGAGATGAACCCAAAGGGACCAACCATGGTTTGAGCAAACACAAGGTCTAGGATACCTAACATAGGGCCTCACATGATTGTTACAAGTATTTTGGCTTGTGACATTGGACTTACAATGGTGGTGAAAGATACATCAAAAATATATATCTACCCTTGTTGACTTAAGGGGTAACATGTCCCAAAGCACACATTTGAAGAATGAGAAGAATCATTGAGGAAGAGGCCTTATATGTATATTATGATTTCAAAATTTTATTGTTTGAAGAGTAACTTTATAATGTATTGGTGTATCCTTGATTTATCTTTTAAAGTGATTTCACAAGATCCTCCCTTCTTCCCTGTAATATTTGGATGGAGGATGGTTTTAATAGCCAACTATAAGAGTTTGTGGAAACCGCGAGGGACATGACCAAAATGGTACCTATCACCTCTTGTTAATTTTTCCTTGAACCTAGCGCCTGACAATTCATTAACCTAGCAGATTATAGATCTACTGAATGAAAGCACAACTAAGTTCTTAACTTAATTAGTGTAAGCACAATTTCTCATAACCAATCTCAATAACAATGACACAAATGGATTCTGCCCAATCAATAGTTCTTCATTAAAATTTTGAACGAACTTGAGCTCTTGTCCTAGGATAATGGCCCCACTGAGAAAATTACAGATACACAATGCTTTGGATCTGATTCAGTAGATTAGACCCTAGATTGGTCCTCAATATGCTTGGTTGATCTGGATCTCGGATGCTACACTGCACCTGCAACTTTGTTGAACCCGACACACTAGAGTGTCACCTCCTCACTGGAGAAAATCCCTCTGTCAAAGGCTAGTACCACTGTATAGTGTCTTTTTCTCTCCTTGGCTTTGCTTTTATAACTGTACATTGAAATAAATCCCTAAGCTTAATGTCCAAAGTGATTGATGGTCAATGAAAATTCCTTGATCTAACAATCTCAGGAATCCTACTACAACCAATTGAATCTACTTCACCTAGATCGTAAATTACATTACAAACTTATTTCAGATTTCTTCTTGAAACATTGAAGTAAATTACTGAAGCAACCTACACCAAATTAAATATGATTATGAAACATAGAAATTGAGCAAGGAAATACAAACACATAGGACACCGTTATTTTTGGACAAATCTCCCATTAAAAACCCAACTTAGGAAAACCGGTGTAGCAGTAAGGGTTTTATTTTATTATGCAGTGAAATCTGAGTACATCTATGGATGCCCAATTGGTAATCCAAACAGCAAGAAAATCTGGCAGAAATATTCCCTAAGCAACCTCGACACTCGTGTTGTCTGCACTCGTGTTCCCCTTAAAAACCCAACTTGGGAAAACCGTTGCAGCAGTGAGGGTTTTATTTTATTATGCAGTAGTGAAATCTGAGTACATCTATGGATGCCCAACTAGCAATCCAAACAGCAAGAAAGTCTAGCAGAGATATTCCCTAAGCAACCTTGACACTCGTGTTGCCTGCACTCGTGTTCATGCACTTGCGTGTTCCTGCACTCGCGTTCTTGCACTCGTGCGTTCCTGCACTCGTGAGTTCCTGCACTCGCGAGTTCCTGCACTCGCGTTCCTGCACTCGCTCATTCTTGCACTTGCGAGGTCCTGCACAAGGAATAACTCAACGTCTTGCTACTGCCTCTCTGGATCTGGAAATCTTCCTCCAAATCACTGTCCCTGCCCCTCTACTGCAAAGGATCTCTTCGATCAGAATTTCCTCTTGAGAATTTCTCACTTTAGAAATTCAATCTCTTGATCTCTCAGTGTATTTTCCAAATGACCCTCAAGCCCCTCCTTATATCTTCCTGGTGGACAACCAACGACCTAGATTAACTCCTAATCAAAGGCTCAGATCATTTTGACTTGATCTCCGTCTTTATCTAGAAGATTCACCCACAATTAGATTAATACTCATTAATATTTTAATTTAACTAAGTTTAGACTTAGGAGCTCCATTAAAAATATTAATTATTTTAGTATAATTGTCTTTGGCTGGAATTTCCCAAAATGGTTTCTAGGTTCTTTGGAATGCATGTGCCCAAGCCTCCCTGCAAAATTTGAGGCTTAGAGCACATCTGATGCTACCCCAAATCAACACTCCCTCTTAGCGAGGAATGTGCTCTAGCAATATACACTGCTGCATACTGCTCTGACTCTGAAGTATAATCCTTTGTGCTGTTGATGTCTGACATGCTGTCCACCAACTACTGCGTTGCTACTACCACTGTACTGCTGCCTTTGACACTGCCACTGCCAATACTATATTTGTACTATAGCTCCCTCTCAAATGCTACATCTGCGGTGCTGCTAGCACTACCACTGCTAACACTGCATCCGTACTGCAATTCAGTTGCTGAGAGAAGCAACTGAAAAACATCCAAAATTATTGAACTAACTGTGTTCAGTATGATACTACGTGAGTGTTGGAATTGACTGTTGCTAGTCTATGTGCTGACCCTCTGAATCTACTGCGTTGTTGTTGACCTCTGCTCTGTGCCATCTGCACTGTTGCAAACTCTGCTCCACGTTGTTCAGTCTTTGGTGCTCCTAGCCATTGCAACTGTCTCCCTGTCACTCATCATCCGACACTAGTCCATCCTGCTACTGCAAAACTGGGCTCCTGTAGCAAGGTATTGATCCAAGAGGTGGACTCCTCAAGGATCCTACCCATCTGTAGCTCTTTCGAACTATAACTCCAAATCAGCCCATCTCCCTCTTGGAGGTATCTTGGCTGTCATGGCGAACTCCTCCTCGTTGATCTTCGCGGCTGCAACCTTAGGATTGTGCTTCTCATCCTTGTCCTTTTTCTTTAAAGAACACTGGGATGCATAGCGGCCCAACTCGCCACATCTGAAACATTTCACCTTGGAGACGTCCTTCTTTCGTCTCTGTTGCCCCTGCTGCCCCTTCGATGCAAGCGCTGCATTACCCTCCTCTACTTTGGGCTTCGACCCATTGCTGCTGCTGCTTCCGTCAAGTTTGACCTTGACCAGGTCTCTCCTCAACTCTTCTTGTTTTAGAGCTGCCCACATCTCATCCCAATTAGGCAATGCTGTTCTGCCCAAGATACTATGGACAAAGACTTGCCACTCATTCGAGACAGAATTTAGGGCTAGCCTCACTAACTCCGAATCTTGAGGTGTATGCCCCGCAACTGACAACTCATCACGGGTTAGCTTCAGCTTCATGAGGAATGGATCCACACGTTCTCCCTTTTGCATTTGCGCAGATCTCAACTTACGTTCCAAGTGCATCTTCCACTGCTGAAAAGATCTGTGATACAATGTGGCCAAAGCATCCCACATCTCCTCAGTAGTTGTGTTAAAATTGGCAACTAGGACCAAACTCCATGTGGGTCACCTTATTTATGACAACTGATATTTTTCTTGAATTCCTCTCTCTGAGAGTTGTAGGATTGATCTAGAGATCATCTGATTTCGACATGTATAAATGGAGATATGAATTTATTTGTATTACTGACAAATTGTCAAGGTCAGCCAGCAAGCAAAACGACATTTTTACCCCTACTTCATCCTCAATGTGGCATATAAAAGGAGGAGACCTCAAGGCATTATTTCATCATCTCATCCTCACATCTCTCTCTCCTCACTTGATTGGGTACGCAGATAAGGGTAGGTAGCTTTCTCTCACATGTGCGAAGGAACGAGGGCATTTTCTGTTTGGGCAGCGTTGATTAGTTTGACCGAATTTCAGTTTGCTGTTTTGGGCTGCGTTGACTAGCGTTGACCTCCTCTTCACTGCGGATTTGGGTGAGGGTCTTCTCCTTGGCAAGCCGCAGTTTTAGGCACGGATTTCGAGGCTGCTTTGACCTTGCGTTCGCTGTCCTAGGGCTGGTCGCAGGGTTGACTTCAGTTGACCAAACTTTTATTGAGTATTTTCGGATTGTTTTGGGTTGACTCATCTTGCTGTTGGAGGCCGAGTTGATTTGGCTTTGACCAAGCTGATTTGGAGGTCAAATCTGACCTATTTGACCAATGTTGAATTTTCTAGTTAGGGTTTACTACTGCTGTCATAAATTATCGGATTTGTAAATTTGGTACTATCTCTCTCTACTGTACTATTGAAGAATATAAGAAGAATTGATCATGGGTTTCCCCACATTGGGGTTTGTCCTTGGCTGGTGCCACATCTTGTGTCCTTTGGTCTTGGCTTGTCTTCTACTGTTTATGTTTATGTTCTATATGCATTTTACTATCATGCTGATGTGATTGCTATTCTGGATATTGATATTGGGCTAATTAAGAAATTGAAGTAAATTGCTCTTAAGCATAGAACATACCAAAAATTAACATGGTATTAGAGTTGAGGTGAAGACAAAGCCCAAGCAAGAGTGAAAGAGCAATCACCAAAGGCAGTTGGACAAGGACAAAGGCTCAATGGGTTCCTCATTCCACTTCCCTGTTGAAGACAAGCTCCGTGAAAAGTTTGACTATCGTGGATGGAAGATGTCTCTTGATCTGACATTGGAAGAACAAGAAGTGTTGGACTATGTGAGGGGTAAAATCCTCGAGCCTCCTTCAAATGCACCGACTGCTACAAAGAACAAGTACAACAAGGCTGAAGTCAAAGCAAAGAAGATTATCAAAGATTCCATTGACAAGCGTCTGGTGGCCTACATCTCCGATCTAAACACCTCTAAGGAAATCTATGATAGGTTGGTCAACATGTTCAAGATAAGTGATGTAAATCAAATTTTATTTCTCAAAAATAAATTGAAGGACATTAAGAAGGGCAAGGATGAGGATATTCAATCCTACTTCTTAAGGATCACGGAGATCAAGGATGATCTTCTATCGATTGGAGAGGTCATTCTTGACTGGGAACTTATGATCACTACCCTTGGAGGACTCCCACCTGAGTGGTATATATTTAGAACCACTATTCTCAATAATAATCGAATTCTGAGATTTGAAGAATTGATGTGGAGATGCATTCAAGAAGAGACAAGAAGGGTGGAACAAGAAATGCCTTCTAATAGAGGCAACCCCACTGCTTTCTCCGCTCATGCCAAAAGGAGAAATAATGCAGGGTTTAAAGGTCATTTCAATGGAAAGCTCGGATCTAAGGGTGGAAGGAAGGGAAGGTGCGTTGTTTGCAATAAGTTTGGCTGCTATGCAAGGGAGTGTCCAAATAGAAGGGACACATCACATGATGATGATCAAAACCATTCCAGGGGCAACTTCAACAACCACAATCAAAGGAATGACAGGTTCAATGGCAAAGGAAAAAGGAATGCGGGACATCAAGGAAATGGTCAACCCTCCAAGAAAGCAAGGAACTCCAGGTATGAAGAATCAAATGTTGTTAACAATAAGCAAAAGGAATACTATCTTATATTGGCCCTCTCCACTACCTCTCCTTCGGACACTTTGGGGAATTGGCTAATTGATAGTGGTGCCTCAAGGCACTTCACCGGGTACAAGGAAGCTCTCTCTAATCTGATAGAGAAGGAGACAAACTTGGAGATTATTCTTGGAAACGATGCCACCTATCCTGTGAAGGGAGTAGGGAATGTTACCCTTCAATTGAATCAAGGTAACACGATTCATTACAAGAAGTTCTATATGTACCTGATCTCAAGAAGAACCTGGTGTCCATTTCGGCTATGGAAGATAAAGGATACAAGGTGGCATTCATCGATGGAAAGGTATGTGTTTGGAAAAGAAATTTTAAAGATGTTTTTACTCTTGGGTTCCGGGTTGACACTTTTTATCAAGTTGGAGGAAGTCCATTGGGAGCCATGTCTTGCAACACATCTCTACAATCCGAACTATGGCATTGGAGGTGTGCCCATCGTCATTATAAGGTCCTTCCCGATGTGAGACAGATGGTGACAGGTATGCCCGAGTTCAAAGTAGAGCATGAAGGTATATGTTTGGGTTGTGCTGAAGGAAAACTTACAAGGGGACCATTCCCCTCAAGTAATAGGAAGACCACTGATATATTGCAGTTGATCCACTCCGACATATCTGGTATGATGCCCGTAAACTCTTTGGGAGGATACTTATATTATCTCACCTTTACGGATGACTATTCTCGCAAGACTTGGATCTACTTCTTCAAAAAGAAGGATGAAGTATTCACCTGGTTCTGTCACTTCAAAGCCATGATCGAAAATCAATCCGAGAAGAGAATCAAGATATTGAGGTCTGATAATGGGACCGAGCATGAATCCAATGAATTCTATGACTATTGCAGAGACGCTGGCATTAAGAGGGAGACCACAACACCATACACTCCCGAGTAGAATGGTGTGGCCAAAAGAAAGAATCGTACTATTGTGGAAGCTGTTCGTGCCATGCTTCATGATCAAGGGCTTCCAAAGTTTCTATGGGCTGAAGCTGCGAATATCGTCGTGTATGTTCAAAATCGATGCCCTCATCAAGCATTGGACTCAAGACTCCTGAAGAAATGTTCACTGGTAAGAAACCTGATGTCTCCCATTTTAGAATTTTCGGAAGTCTCGTATACTTTCATGTGTCGAAAGAGAAAAGAAGCAAATTGGGTGCATCTGGAAAGAAAGGAATCTTTGTGGGCTATAGCGAAAATTCTAAGGGCTATAGAATTTATGTGGCTAATCAACCGAAAGTTGAGATAAGTCATGATGTCACCTTTGACGAAGATATGGCTCTTAGCAAAATCAACAACCTTCCTATCCCAAGGAAGGACAGAAGCAGGCATCGAAAGTCAGGGTGAAAAAGAGGATGAAACGATGCTGGATGTTGATGAACCTATGGATCCTATTGATCCTCCTCCCCAAGGGCCCTCCTCCTCCAAGAGGAGGCCCTCATGGCTTAGGGAAACTCTCAAAGATGCCGAGAGACATATTGCATTGAGGGGGACTTTTTGTGAGAGAAAGAAGTCGAACAGGTATCAAGGATACTTGACCGCCATGAGCAGTATCATTCAAAACAAACCTTCATCATTTCAAGAAGCTGTGAAGCAACAAGTTTGGAAGGATGCTATGAATGAAGAGTACGAGTCTATTATGAAGAATGATGTCTGGGATGTGGTCCCTAGACCCCAGGACAAATCGGTTGTCACCTCTAAGTGGCTCTACAAAATCAAGCATGGAGTTGATGGAAATGTAGAAAAGTTCAAGGCTCGCTTTGTTGCCCGAGGCTTCTCTCAAAAGGAAGGTGTATATTATGATGAGATATTTGCACCTGTCGCCCGATACACCACCATCCATTCGACCATAGCCCTTGCTGCCTCGCAAGGATGGAACCTATATCAGATGGATGTCAAGACTGCTTTCTTGAATGGTTCGATTATAGAGGAAGTCTATGTGGAACAACCCGAGGGGTTTGAGGTTCATGACTGGGAATCTCATGTATGCAGGTTGAAGAAGGCTCTCTATGGCTTGAAGCAAGCACCCCAAGCTTGGTATGAGAGGATGGATAGCTATCTGATGAATATGAGATTCACTAGGAGTGAAGTCGATTTGAACCTTTACTTTAAGGTTGAAGATGATAAACCTCTCATACTGGTACTTTATGTGGATGACCTCTTTCTGACAGGTGTAGATCCTCTCATTCACAAATGTAAGAGGGAGTTGGCTTCCAAATTTGAGATGAAGGACCTAGGACTGATGCACTACTTCCTAAAGTTAGAGGTCTGGCAAAAGCCACGCGAAATTTTCCTATCTCAACGAAAATATGTTGTGAAGATATTGGAAAGATTTGGGATGGTGGACTGCAAGCCTGTGACTACCCCGATGGAACTTAACTTCAAGAAGTTATGTGGTAGAGCTGTCGGGCCTGTATTGGGAAATGCTTTTGAGTATCGTCAACTCATAGGAGTGCTGATGTTCTTGGTGAACTCCCGTTCGGATATATGTTTTGTAGTTAATACGTTGAGCCAATATATGGTTGAGCCTCATCATGCACATTGGATTGGTGCCAAGAATTTTCTGAGATATCTTCGGGGCACAATCACTCATGGATTGAGATAGATTGTCGGAGATGTGAGGCTGCATGGTTATTCGGATGTTGATTGGTCTGGCAGTGTGGTAGATCGCAAGAAGACTTCTGGGCACTGTTTCTCTTTGGGTTTCGCTTCAGTATCCTGGATGAGTAGGAAGCAGAAGTCGGTTGCCTTGAGCACCGCTGAGGCCGAATACATAGCTACTAGTATGGCCTCTTGTGAAGCTGTCTGGTTGAGGAAGCTCTTCAGTGAGCTGTTTGGACATGTGTTGGATAACATCGTGATCCTCTGTGACAACCAGAGTGGGATCCGATTATCAGATAATCCTGTATTTCATGATCACTCAAAGCATATAGATATCAGGTACCATTTTATCAGGGATATGGTACAACGAGGAGCAATAAGGCTCCATCACATTGGGACTGATGAGTAGATCGCCAACATTCTGACAAAGCCCCTGAGAAAGGTCGAATTCTTGACTTTCCAAAACGACTAGGAGTCGTGGAGAGATCCTCTTATAAGGGTCCTGTATGATATGGACATTGAGCTCTGGTAGCTCCGGGGGGCTTGGGGTACTTCTTGGAGCGATGAGCAACCATAGGGTGAGTGGTTCAGCCTTCCCCTAATGGTTTGTTGTGTATAGGGTGAGTGGTTTGACCTTCCCCTGTGAAACCCCGTGGCAACATGTAGGCAGGATGTGTGGTTCATCCTTCTCCTACTGAGACATCCTACCCATGTAGTCTGGGACTCATGGGAAGTACCTCTCAATTGGCCAATGAGTAGGGAAATGAGAATAGGGACCATAGTACTACTGATGGACGCATCGTGTACTATTGTACTCCCTATGCTAGGATGATATTGGTCTGGGATCAATTGGAACTGACTTCAGGTCAGTAAGAGTGGTATGACACACTCTCTTTATTGGAATTGACTTCGAGTCAGTAAGAGTGGTATGAGACACTCTCTTTTATCTGGGACTGACTTCGGGTCAGTAGAGAATGGTATGATACATTCTCGATCACTTCTTTTTCTTCATAATTCAGTAAAGCAGAGCAGTGCAAAGCAGTACATTGATGGCAGAGATAGTACCGACTGATAGATGGATTAGCAGATGGAGTTCTCCCTAGTTGAGAGGGAGTGTTAAAATTGGAAACTAGGGCCAAACTCCATGTGGATCAACTTATTTATGACATCTGATATTTTTCTTGGATTCCTCTCTTCGAGAGGTGTAGGATTGATCTAGAGATCATCCGATTCCGACATGTATAAATGGGGATATGAATTTATTTGTTTTATTGACAAATTGTCAAGGTCGGCCAGCAAGCAAAACATGGATTTTTACCCCCACTTCATCCTCAACGTGGCATATAAAAGGAGAAGACCTCAAGGCATTATTTCATCATCTCATTCTCACATCTCTCTCTCTCCTCACTTGATTGGGTACGTAGATAAGGGCAACTTTCTCTCACACGTGCGAAGGAAGGAGGGCATTTTCTGTTTGGGCAACATTGACAAGTTTGACCGAATTTCAGTTTGCTGTTTTGGGCTACATTGACCAGCGTTGACCTCCTCTTGACTGCGGATTTGGGTGAGGCTCTTCTCCTTGGCAGGCCATAGTTTTGGGCATGGATTTCGAGGCTGCTTTGACCCTGCGTTGACCAGCGTTGTCTGTCTTAGAGCTAGCCGTAGGGTTGACTTCAGTTGACCAGACTTTGACTGAGTATTTTCAGACTGTTTTGGGTTGATTCATCTTGTTGTTGGAGGTTGAGTTGACTGGGCTTTGACCGAGCTGATTTGGAGGTCAAATCTGACCTGTTTGACCAACATTGACTTTTCTGGTTAGGGTTTACTGCTGCTGTCATAAATTATCAGATTTGTAAATTTTGTACTATCCCTCTCCATTGAAATATTGAAGAATATATGAAGAATTGATCAAGGGTTTCCCCACATTGGGGTTTGTCCCTGGCTGGTGCCACATCTTGTGTCCTCTTGTCTTGGCTTGTCTTCTACTATTTATGTTTATGTTCTATCTGCGTTTTACTATCATGTTGATGTGATTGCTAAACTGGATATTGATATTGGGCTAATTAAGAAATTGAAGTAAATTGCTCTTAAGCATAGAACATACCAAAAATTAACAAGTTGCTTTGCTAGCAATGTGGCACACCACGTGATCCTTGACTCCATCCAAGATCATCCTCTTGGCCTTTGCCATTTCAACTCTGTACTTCTTCAGCAGATTTGTATCTGTAGGGATAGCTACCACACTATCAACATACGTCTTGAGGGCATGCTCATCTAGAAGGAAGGACATTCCAGCCTTCCAGACGACATAGTTGGAAGCTCCGTCCAACCTGTCCTGATCCCTCAAGCCACTGGTTGCCATATCCTCTGAAAACTGTTGAACAACTCCCTCTTCTTCCTTACTACGTAGCTTCTAGGCTGGCTTACGCACTCCCTGATGGAGCTAGTAAGTTTGCTGCTCCTCTGTTGCTCAGCAAATGAGAAATATTGATTTCCTCGGCAAGAAATCATTGAGGAAGTATTCCCTCACTATGCGATTTGCTTACTTCTTCCGACGGATTTTCTGCCCAACACTCAGCTTGCAGAAAACTGTGCCCCTCTAGCTCTGCGTTGATGCTCTGCATGGTTCCCTCTGCCTTGGAAAATCTTGATCCAACAGTCTTACCTCTCTGTTAGCTCACTCACAGAGAGACACACACGAAAATATAGCCCTCCTAGCTAGAACTGTGCAATCCCTCAGCGGATTCAAACTGCTGCTTGCTGCAGCAAGTTGGCCCTTGCTTCAATGCTAGATCTTCCCTTCCTGTTTCACATCAACAACTTCGATACCATGTGAAAATTCCTTGATCTAACAATCTTAGGAATCCTACTGCAACCAACTGAATCTACTTAACCTAGATCATAAATTACATTACAAACTTATTTCAGAGTTTTTCTTGAAACATTGAAGTAAATTACTGAAGCAACCTACACCATATTAAATATGATTTTGAAACATAGAAATTGAGGAAGGAAATACAAACACATAGGACACCGTTATTTTTGGACAAATGTCTTCGAAAAAAGATAACTTGGGAAAATCGGTGCAGCAGTGAGGGTTTTATTTTATTATGTAGTAGTGAAATCTGAGTACATCTATGGATGCCCAACTGGCAATCCAAACAACAAGAAAATCTGGCAGAGATATTCCCTAAGCAACCCTGACACTCATGTTGCTTGCACTCGTCTTCCTGCACTTGCGTGTTTCTACACTTGCATGTTCCTGCACTAGCGTTCCAGCGCTTGCGAGTTCCTAAACTCACGCGTTCCTGCGCTCACGCGTTCCTGCGCTCACGCGTTCCTGCACTCACGAGTTTCTGCACTGGGAAAAACTCAGCCTCTTGCTATTGCCTCTCCGGATTTGGAAATCTTCGTTCGGATCATTGCCCCTGCCCCTTTACTGTAAAGGATCTCTTCGATCAAAATTTCCTCTGGAGAACTTCTCACTTCAGAAATTCGATCTCTTGATCTCTTGGTGTATTTTCCAAAATACCCTCAAGCCCCTTCTTATATTTTCTTGTTGGACAACCAACGACCTAGATTAACTCCTAATCAAAGGCTCATATCATTTTGACTTGATCTCCGTCTTTATCTAGAAGATTCACCCACAATTAGATTAATACCCATTAATATTTTATTCTTCCTAAGTTTAGATTTAGGAACTCCATTAAAAATATTAATTATTTTAATATAATTGTCTTTGGGTGGAATTTACCAAAACGGTTTCT
This sequence comes from Pinus tabuliformis, assembly GCA_031772625.1. Taxonomy (NCBI): domain Eukaryota; kingdom Viridiplantae; phylum Streptophyta; class Pinopsida; order Pinales; family Pinaceae; genus Pinus; species Pinus tabuliformis. The sequence goes on along the minus strand of CM062815.1, from coordinate 565,381,237 downwards.
GGGTTCTTTGGAATGCATGTGCCCAAGCCTCCCTGCAAAATTTGAGGCTTGGAGTACATCCAATGCTACCCGAAATCAACATGGCCAAGATTAGATTTCGCCTTACTTGAGATTAATGGCTGAGATTAAAACATAATCATTAAAGTAATTTACGTTACTTTTCCGAAGTTTACTTTAGCTCAATTAACCAACATAATAATTATGTGCTTTTCCTAAGTCAAAATTTAGGCTAAGTTATATTAGCAACTTGCTTAAATTTGAGCAAGTGTCCTAAGGAGATTTGGGGGAGACTTGTTGCAGGCCTAGATACTTAGGCCTGTACAAAAGTACTTGCCTGGGCTACAAATGTCAACACCGCTCCATTGCAACATTCCTTTGGTGGATGGTCCAATCGATTGAGCTAACCCTTGGGGCTAATATATCATTCATAGTAAACAATCAATGTTCCCTTATGACTTTCTGAATGTATTATAGGTGATTAGTATGTTATTAATAATAATAATAATAATAATCTATTTTTAAGGTCACGGCCAAGGAATACACCAAATTGGTGTATGAGACCCCCTTGTTTATGGGACAAAGGATCTGTTTCCACAACAATTTGACTGCTAAAGTCTATGAAGGTGTACATACTCTACTCCTGTTTGGATTTGAACTTGTGACCTCTTAAGAGGAAGCAGATGTTTTTAACCATTAACCGTTAATACAACAATAATATAACCACATGATTAATAAATTATCATTAATGATGTATCAATTATATTAACAACATGATTTATTAGGGATACATCATTAATATCATTATTAATTATACAGTAATAATGTATCATCAATATTGATACTGCATTCATGACATACCATTAGTAATAATAATAGCATGTTAACAAATGCAAATCATGTACTAATGATGATGCACTACTGATGTCGTAGTATTAATACTATTAATAAAGTACTATTAAGGTGCCTGTCAGTGTTCCGTTTCTGTGTTTCCTTAGATTTTAAGGTTATTGTTTCCAAAATTTGTACTGTTCTGGAAACCTGCATTTGTTTCCTCATACCAGGTGACAGCTTGAAAATTAGCTTAGCTTTCTCATGTATTTGTTTATGTTTGGATAATGTTCAGGACTCTTAGGCACCTTCACTCTTGTTTGTTGATATTGTTCAATGCCTAGAGGGTGCACCATTCCCTCTTTCAATATCTTTTTCTTGGCGACATTTAAGTTTATGTTTTTGTTCTTTTCTATGTGGACAATGTATTGAATTATTGAATGCTATACTGTTTTGTCTACTTTATGTCTTGCCTTGCTGACTTAGAGTGATTTAATTCCGTTTATACTGTCTGATCTAATCCCTTTGAAGTTTCGGGCAAAGTGTGTTCCCAGTGTAAGAAAGACTATAAAATAATACCTTACCTTTTATGTATCTTTTATGATTTAAATTGCTTGGAAATGTTTAATATTTGCTTTCTAGCGAAGGTACAATCTACTAACCAGGAGATTGTTTCTGTTTTACATACAGTTTAAAGGGCTTTCAAATGAAGAACTTGCTGCACGTAGTGATTTGGTCATGGCATTGGCGGAGAAGATTGAGTCAGTACCAGATGGAATGGGCGCTGGGACAAAACAGACAGGAGGCTTGTGGACCTCAAATACTCGAATGGAGATTAAGCTTGATTCTTCCGCATCAGGTGGGGTTGAAATCATCTGAGTTGGAACCTCTTTTTTATTTGGATCTGAATGGCTATTTTCACAAAATACAAATTATTTTCTTGTGTATTATAAGTTATACTTTATGGCAACTGTATGAATAGCATTTTCTTAGCACACATTTTGTAACTGTCTGCTTGAAAACTATGTAATGCTGTTAATGTATTAAATTGTTTGATACTTTTCCTTTTCATCAATTTATGCTATCTAGAGGATACGATGCGAAGTGACTTCTATGAGCACACTGAAGAATCTAAACAATTCAGGCAAGAGTATGAGATGCGGAAAGCAGGACAGGTAACTGAAATAGCTGTTAATAATTTGTAGTGTCATCAGTTGGGCAAATTGATTTGCAAGTAAAGAGAGATGTTAAATTTTATTAACCCCAGCTACAGGCTATTATCTAGTAAATTACCTGCTGTTAATTAAATTTACTGCAGATTTGCTTAACAAAAGCATTGCTGGAATTCTAACAGGTAAATAAAATATAAACAACGGAAACAAAACAGCCAATTTCATACACATGCACACACATAGATTCGGCCCTTCAAATCTGTTGTTTCATTAATAAATTATCTTCAGCATACAAGGGCTCCCTGTTGGGAAATGTAACTAGTATGGGTCTTCATAATTGTTGTCTAGCTCATGACATGATGTAATTTTTATGTATTTGTCAAAAGAAAGAAAAAGAAATATTATTGTAAAGATCAAAGAAAATTATTTTTATAAGCATGGGTTTCATGCTCAATTTATTTTGTTTCTAGGTCTAACCACCCATCGTGTGCTTTTAGGGTTTGTGTCTTGACTTATAGTTCCTGTCATCATATAGTAGACCCTTCTTGAGCTTTTTGTGTCAAAGAAGAAAAATAATTTTATGTAAAAATTTTCATTTGTCACTCCTCCATCAAGTTGGCCTCATGAATACAATTCGAGCACACAAAGAGACTATATATAAGCAATGACTATAAGCTATTTGTGAAAATTCTATTACTGCAACATCTGATTTATTTTGCCTACTTATTTTCAATAAGTTATTTATGAAATTCCTTCAAGAAGCATTAAATAAATTATGCTGCAGATATCACACCATAATTCAGAAACAAACACATTCACAAGAATCAACACATCGACACAGATATTTTGGACAACAGTGCTCGGAAAAACCCAATGTGGGAAAACTGATGCAGCAAGGGAGGACTTTATTATTCAACAATTCTTTAGTACAACCGGGTGCCAAACTGGCTTACCCAACAGAGAGAAAAATTCTCCAGCATTTCTCCCAGTCCCACCGTTAGCCTAGCTGACCTCTATGTAGCTCCCAGACACTTTGCGTCAGTCCCTGCTTGTCTGAGTCAGCCTTGGGCCTCTTTGTGTCACCCACACATGCCCTCTAGTGACTGTGCAGTCTCTTGTTGCCTTAGCGTCTGCCTGAAATACCCTGCGTCTGTCTCTCCTGCCTCTGTGCTGGTCTTCTGTTGCTGATCCTGACTCTCTGCTCCATACTTGTTGCCTCCTGCTGCTCTCCAGACCACTAGTTCGAATTTCTCAGCTAACCCCGCTCCAGAAATCGAACTGACTAGTCTCCCTCAGTATGTTCTCCAACTGACCCTCAAGCCTCTTCTTATACTTTTCTCGTTGGTCCATCAACGGCCGAGATTAAGTCCCTAATCAATGACTAAGATTAGATCTAGCTTGATCCATGACTTTTGGACCATTCTAACTCTGTTTTATATTAATTTACATTAATATTTTATTTTCCCTAAGTTTAGACTTAGGGACTCCATTAAAAATATTAATTATTTTAATATCTTCCAAAATAGTTAGATTATGTCCAAACCATTTCTGGGTCTTGGAGATCTCATGTGCTTTAGCCTCTCCACCAATTTTCGTGGCTAGAGCACATCCGATTCTACCCCAAATCAACAATCCGTCTTAGCGAGGACTATGGTCTAGTAATACTCCTCACTGAGTATCACCCTGATCATCTGGCATCTGTCCCTGTGCTAATGCTAAGCCTCCTTGCCCAACATCCTCTACACTGTTGCATCCTGTACCGCTGCCCATGGCTTTTCTACTACCACTGCTGCATCTATATGGCAATTCCCTCTGCATTCGTGCCGCTGGTGGTCCTTTTCTCCCAACACTGCATCTGCACTGCAACTCCCTTTGCATCCGTGCTACTATCACCCCCATTTCTGCTACTGAAATGGGTACTTTATCATCCCCATCTTTTCCTTGAATTAATCGAACTTTGTCCTTCCAAGGGCCTTGGTGAGGATGTCCACCACCTGTTCTCCTGTAGGAGTGTAGCTCAACTGTATAGCTTTTCGTTGGACACAGTCTCTAACAAAGTGACACCGGATATCAATATGCTTTGACCAATCATGAAACACTAGATTCTCAGAGAGCCTGATGCAACTCTAATTATTGCACATGATCCTGGGCGCCGCCATTTTCCTTTTGAATAGGTTCACAAGCAGTTTTCTAAGCCATATGGCCTCACGCGAAGCTGTGCTCACCACCATATATTCTACCTCAAATGAGCTTAGAGCCACAAACTTCTGTTTCCTACTGCACCAGGAAGTCATTCCTGATCCAATGTTGAAATAGTACCCAGAGGTACTTTTCTGATCCACTGAACTTCCTGCCCAATCTGCATCAGTGAATCCACTCAATCTGATATCCTTACCCTTGGTTTACAAGAGTCCGTAATCGACTGTTCCCTGTAAATACCTGAGAATGTGTTTGGCTGCTGCCTAGTGCGCCCTCTTTGGTTCCACCATGAACTGACTGAGGGTGTTGACGGTGTAGCAAATCTCTGGCCTCGTATTGACCAGATACATCAGGGACCCTATGAGTTGCCTGTATAGGGTGGGATCAACATCCTTGTCTTCTGATGCATCAATCTTCTTCCAGTTAGTGATCATTGGAGTAGCCATGGGTTTACAGTCCTCCATCTTGAATCTTTTCAGATTTTTGTAGCATACGTCCCTTGCCCAAGGAAGATCTCTCCCTTCTGCTGCCAAACTTCCAACCCTAGGAAGTAATGCATTAGTCCCAAATCCTTCATATCGAATTCTGTGGCTAGATTCTTCTTGCAGTCCCCAATGAGCCTGGATGATCCTGTTAGAAAGAGATCATCCACATACAATACTAAGATTAGCAGCTCATTCTCTATAACTAGATAGTAGAGATTCGGATCCGCATCACTCTTGACAAATCCCATCTTCTACAAGTAGCCATCGATTCGACCATACCATGCTCTAGGTGCCTGTTTCAGCCCATACAAGGCTTTCTTCAATCTGCATACATGAGACTTCTTCTCATGTGTCTCAAAGCCCTCTGGTTGTTCAATGTATACCTCTTCTTCTATTACCTCATTCAGAAAAGCCATTTTGACATCCATCTGATGAATCTCCCACCCCATCTGAATTGCGAGAGATATCACGGTCCTAATAGATGTATGCCTGACTACTGGGGTGAAGGTCATCATAGTCATTTCCTTCCTTTTGAGCATACCCCTTAGCCAAAAACCTGGCCTTGTATTTCTCAACACTGCCGTCTACAACATATTTGATCTTGTAGATCCATCTCGAACCTACTACCAATCTATCTTGAGGCCTTGGCACTACCTCCCATACATCGTTCACCATTATGGAGTTATACTCCTCTACCATCGCATCTAGTCAACCCTGATGTTGAGCTGCCTCCTAGAAATTTGCAGACTCCCATCTTGAGCTACTAATGCCTGATATCTATTTGGCTGTTTTCGCTCCTTATTGTTTCTTGGTGCACCGATGAAGTCCTCTGCATCTCGCGGAATTTGACAAAGTTCCCTTCTAGTTCTTCCTTTGCTAGCAGGTGCCTCTGTTAACTCCTCCTCATCCTGTGAATCTTCCTGATCCGAGGAAGAATTCTTTACTTCTGTTGGTTGAAGAGGTTTAACCAACAACTCTTCTTTTGATTGCTCCTCGGAAGGCATCTCACGAGATTTTCTAAAAGCCCTGTTCTCTATGAACTTTACATCTCATTGAACCACTACCTTCCTGCTCCCTGGAAGATAGATTCTATATGATATAGCGCTCTCGCTATATGCCACTAGATATCCTTTTTCCGCAGTTTGATCCAACTTTTTCCTCTTTTCCTTGGGTATGTGGCAATATGCTAAACTCCCAAATATCCTGAAATGACTGACTTCAGGCGTCTTCCCTGTGAAAAGTTTCTCTGGAGTAATCTTGCCCAACGCCCGATGAGGAGTCCTGTTCTGAACATAGACTACTGTGTTGCATGCTTCTACCCACAGGAATTATGGCATATCCTGATCATACATCATGGCCCTAGCTGCTTCTACAATAGTCCTGTTCTTCCTTTCTACTACTCCATTCTACTTCGAATTGTACGGAGCTGTCCACTCTCCTCTGATGCCCTCCTTAGCGCAAAAATCAATGAAGTCCTTATCAACATACTCCCCTCCATTATTTGAGCGCAAAACTTTTATTTTCTTCCCAGTCAGATTCTCCACCAGAGCTTTGAACTCTTTGAATCGACAAAAAACCTTCTCCTTGGTTTTCAGAAAATAAATCCAAGTTTTCCTTAAGTGGTGCAATTTTCTGAAAATCTGTGCGAGTCCCCTGATGTGGATGCCTCTGCATCATGGTCTCGACCCATAACTGATTTTCCCTTCCTGTCTCTGATTACTTCCTCTGATACCATGTGAAAATTCTATCACTGCAACATCTGATTTATTTTTCCTACTTATTTTCAATAAGTTATTTATGAAATTCCTTCAATAAACATTAAAATAAATTCTACTGCAGATATCACACCATAATACAGAAACAAACACATGCCCAAGAATCAACACATCGACACAGATGTTTTGGACAATGGTCCTTGGAAAAACCCAATGTGGGAAAACCGGTGCAGCAAGAGGGGACTTTATTATTCAACAATTCTTCAGTACAACTGGGTGCCAAATTGGCTTACCCAACAGAGCGAAAAATTCTCCAGCACTTCTCCTAGTCTCAACGTCAGCTTGGATAACCTCTGCGTAGCTCCCAGACACTTTGCGTCAACCCCTGCTTGTCTGCATCAGCCTTGGGCCTCTCTGCGTCACCCATGCAGGCCCCTCTAGTGACTGCGCAGTGTCCTGCTGCCTCAGTGTCTGCCTGAAATGCCTTGTGTCTGCCTTTCCTGCCTCTGCGTTGGTCTTCTGTTGCTGATCCTAACTCTTTGCTTCGTACTTGCTCTTCTTGCTGCTCTCCAGACCATTAGTTCGAATTTCTCAGCAAACCCCGCTCTAGAGATCGAACTGACTGGTCTCCCTCAGTATGTTCTCCAACTGACCCTCAAGCCTCTTCTTATACTTTTTTCGTTGGTCCATCAACGGCCGAGATTAAGTCCCTAATCAACAGATAAGATTAGATCTGGCTTGATCCATGACTTTTGGACCATTCTAACTCAGTTTTATATTAATTCACATTAATATTTTATTTTCCCTAAGTTTAGAGGGACTCCATTAAAAATATTAATTATTTTAATATCTTCCAAACAGGTTAGATTTTGTCCAAACCATTTCTGGGTCTTGGAGATCTCATGTGCTTTAGCCTCTCCACCAATTTTTGTGGCTAGAGCACATCCGATGCTACTCAAATCAACACTATTGTTGCATCAACTCAAGCAAGTTCAATTTGAAGTAAGAAAGCAAGGAAAAAGAGCGAAAGTTTAAAGGAAACAAGGAGACAAAAGGAGAAAGCCGAAATCTGAAGTTTGCATCCATCTCTCTCACATGTGCGAGTATTTGCTAGGGTTATTGCAGCTGTAATAAAGAAAGTTTGATTTGCAGTTCTAAGGAGTGCGAAGGCAAGAAAGAAGTGAAAAGACTTCAAGAAGGAAAATCCTTAGCAAAGAAAGGAGGAACCCTAGCGAAGAATGAAGATAATTTTTCTCTTGTTTTAGACCACACATGCGAAATTCTGAGTTGCAAGAGGGGCCAAAAGTTGCAGTTCTGCACTAGAGGCCGAAATCTGTGACTGAAGCAGTTTTGAAGAAGGTTTGACTTTTGTTGACTAGAAGTAGACTTTTGTCATCTTGAAAGGACATTGTTGGGAAGCTGACTTGGTGGATTGGAGGTTTCATTGTTGGTCCAAGGGTCTTGGTTATGTCATTTGATTTGGTTCTAAAGGAAGAGAAGATAATTTTTGGGTTTTCCCTTAGGAGAGGGGTTTTTCCCTAGCTGAGAGCCTACATCCCGCGTCCTTGTTGTTTTGATCTTCATGCATTTATGTTTTGGTAGTTGCTTGATGATAAAAATATTAAAGAAGACATAAAAGACGATATTAAGAATACAAAAAAATCACAAGTAATTATCAAGATAAAGAAATCTTTTTTCCTTTATGATTTTCTAACATGGTATCAGAGCAAAGGTGAAGTAGAAGAAGGAAAAAGGCAGCTTGAAGGTCAATTGCTCTCATAGGATATAAGAAAGATCATAAGAAGAAGAGGAGTCTCATCATTTGACTTTTGAAGATCTATTGAAGGATTTCATCTACTAGGAAGAAGGAAGTTTTATAGAAGTCTTGATCTATCAAACTTGAAGAAATTGTCTTGTGACTATAAGTTTCGAGACTCCATCAAAGAGTAACTAGATTAGAAGTCTTTTGATGTAGTTAAGAAAATATTTTAAGGAAGGAAGCAAAGGGCTCTACGGTTTTGATGTAAGTTTGCGATCAAGGACCAATTATCTCTGTGGTAAGATGGTCCAGTTATTCAAAGTATTGCTTATGAGGATATTTATGTGTGTGAGTAGTTGAGTAACCAATATTGAGAAAATCATGAAAGAGGAGCCACATTGTTCGATGGGTTGTGTTGTGGTGTTAAGTGTAATGAAAATGAACTATATGTTGATTTGGGGTAGCATTGGGTGTGCGCTAGCCATGAAAATTGGTGGAGAGGCTAAAACACATGAGATCTCCAAGACCTAGAAATGGTTTGTGCAGATTCTACCTAGTTAAGGAGATATTAAAATAATTAATATTTTTAATGGAGTTCCTAAGTCTAAACTTAGGAAAAATAAAATATTAATGGGTATTAATATAAAACTGGGTTAGAAGGTTTTAAAAGACATGAATCAAGCCAAATCTAATCTTAGCCATTGATTAGAGATGTAATCTCGACCGTTGAAGGACCAACATGAAAAGTAGAAGAGGAGGCTTGAGGGTCAGTTGGAGAATACACTAGTGCGATTAGTGATTCGATTTTCTAGAGTTGGGTTTGCTAAGAGAAGTCAAATCAGTGGTCAGTTTGCAGCGAGGGGCAATGAGTATGAAACAGAGAGGCAGAGATAGTGCCGGAAGACCAATGCAGAGGCAGAGAAGCAGACGCAGAAGCTAAAGGTAGCCACACATAGGTTAGCAGAGACAAAGCAGAAGCCAAGAGGGCCTGTGTCATCCACGCAAAGGTCGCTGGAGTGACGCAGAGAGCTAGAGAGGCTGCGCAGAGCCTCAGAGAGCTGATGCAAGGGGGTTTTCATGTTGACGTAGAGGCCAGGAGGGCTGACGCAGTGCTTCAGTTGGGCTGGAGAGGGTTTCATGGGGTAGATTTTCTAAATATCTACTTCCGAATAGAGAGGTATTACTGTCGGATTATTTTCTCTGTCGGGTGAGCCAGTTTGGCACCTGGTTGTACTCCAGGAAAGACTGCATAATAAAATAAACCCTTAGAATTGCTGCATCGGTTTTCCCAAGTTGGGTTTCTCCAGGGACGAGTTGTTCAAAAATAATGGTGTCACTTGTGTGTTTTCTATTTCTTTCAGCTGTTGATCTATAGATGGTTGAGACTATATTGTGTTTATTTTGATGTTTATATGTTTAAATAACTTTTTCATAATAAATAAGTAGGAGAAATAAACCAGAGAATACAGATAAAATTTCTAACGGGTAATACTTAGAAATTTCAACATGGTATCAGAGCGTGGTTGCAGATCACAGGAGAGCTAAAGACACCAGCTGAAGCAGAGCATTTGTAGCAAAAACAATTGTCTCGAGTGACAAAAGTTGTTCCTAGCAGAAAGAGGCGAAGAAGGGTTGACGTAGAGGGACTGCATCATCTGTTTGGTCCAGAGAGAGGTTAATGCAGAGGCTGAGGAGGCAGAAAAAGGCTCACAAAGAGCCACGCAAAGACCAAGAGGTTTGACGCGGTTGGCTTGGGGAGCATTTCAGCCAGTGCTGGGATTGCGCAGAGCCTAAAGGCTCAGCCCTTCGGTTGTTGGGGCTTAGGAAGCTATGGGCAGCTTGCGAGGAGTGAAGTTGGTGTGGTGTTGTTGCTGCCGAGACAGAACAATACCTAACAGGGCAAAACCAAGGTAGAGGGAGTCGCTACCGAGGTGGATTTCTAGCCAAGGAATCCGGATCAATGTTGCAGGTGCATAGGAGATCAGAGAGGTGCAACTCGATGATTGGCAGGTGGATTTCTAGGAGGGAAATCGAGACTCAAAGGGAGTCAAAGGGAGAACTTCCAGACAAAAAGTAGAGACTAAGGGGGAGTCAAAGAGAGAACTTCTAGAGGGAAGTAGAGACTCGGAGGAGTCGAAAGGAAGATGGCCATGAATGGACTGAGGGATCAGGACAAGCTGGACTGGGCGTTCAACTTTGTGGTCTGGAAGACTAGGATCCTATCCATTCTAGATAAACATCGCGTCAAGGCCTTTTACTTGAGAACATTGGCTATTCCAGTTGTCCTGGCTGACAATGAAAAGTACGGGGAGGCAATGGCCAAGGTGAAATGCATCATCCTTGATGGGGTCAAGGATCATGTGGTCCAACATATTGCCGAGAAGGAGAAGACAAAGGAAATGTAGGACACCTTGAAGACGTTGTACCAACATATTTCCGTGCAGAGGAAGATGTTACTTGAGAATCAGCTCCAGTCATGCCAAATGCAGAAGGGGGAGCATATATATCACTTTCTCGGTAGATTGAACGAGATCCGGGACCAATTGACTTCCATAGGGGCCACACCGAATCAGGTGTTGATGGTGAGGACCTCTCTAGATGCAGTCTCCGAGGAGTGGGAGACATTCGTCCAGAGCATTCTGGGCAGGGCAAAACTTCCAGATTGGGAAGAATTGTGGGCAGTTCTTCTCCTAGAAGAGATCAAACAGCTGTCCAAGACGGGAAGTAGCAGAAAAGGAGTTCGGATCAAGAGGGAAGAGGAAGAGGATGTGGCTCTGGCATCTGCGAGGAAGCAGGAGAAGAGGAAGAAAAAGGACCTCTCCAAGAGCAAGTGCTTCAACTCTGGGGAACTAGGGCATTATGTGAACTAGTGTCCGAGGAAGAAGACTAAGGGAGAGGTGTCGACTCCAAGGCAACGCCAACGAAGGCGGAAAAGGAGGTAGAAGAGGATGATGACTATGCCTTGAGTGCTCATGTACTTCTAGAGAAGAGGTGGGGAGATATCGAGTTGTAGTCAAGAAGACTATAGGCGATGAGGGGCAAGATCCTTTAGGTACCCAAACTTTTGGATTATAACTTGCTACAGGAGCTTCGAAGAGAGAGTAGCAGGACTGGCGGATGTCGGTAGAAACAGATGCGGATGAAGCGATAGAGAGTGCTACAGTGCAGTAGTCCCGGGCAGCACAAAGCTAGCAGGTTGTAGCAGTGCGAGAGGCACAAAGGAGGTTGCAACAATGCAGGATGGCACAGAGAGGTTTGCAGCGGTGCTAGAGGTAGGGAGTTGTTGCAGCAGCGCAGAGGCAGTAGAGGGAGCACTTGATAGCAGCAGAGAGAGCTTCAGCATCGAGAGTGTTTCTAGCCTGACAGGGATGTTAGTAGTTGGGTGGATCAGTTACTTACTTCTCAGTAACTGAGTTGCAGTGCAGTAGCAGTTGGCAGTAGCACGATGCAGCATGATGAGAGGGGGTTGCAATGCAGATGCAGTGTTGGGAGAAAGGACTAGCAGCAGCACGAATGCAGAGGGAGCTGCTATACAGATGTAGCAGTGGTAGTGGCAGGGCCATGGGCAGCAGTACAGGATGCAACAATGCAGAGGATGTTGGGCGGGGAGGCCTAGCATCAACACAGGTATCGGTGCCGTATAATCAGAGTGATGCTCAGTGTGGAGTATTACTAGAGCACAGTCCTTGCTAAGAGGGAGTGTTGATTTGGGGTAGCATCAGATGTGCTCTAGCCATGAAAATTGGTGGAGAGGCTAAAGCACATGAGATCTCCAAGACCCAGAAATGGTTTGGGCAGATTCTACCCGGTTAAGGAGATATTAAAATAATTAATATTTTTAATGGAGTTCCTAAGTCTAAACTTATGAAAAATAAAATATTAATAGGTATTAATATAAAACTGGGTTAGAAGGTTCTAAAAGACATGGATCGAGGCAAATCTAATCTTAGCCGTTGATTAGAGATGTAATCTCGGATGTTGAAGGACCAATAGGAAAAGCATAAGAGGAGGCTTGAGAGTCGGTTGGAGAATATGCCAGAGTGATCAGTCATTCGATTTTCTAGAGCGGGGTTTGCTAAGAGAAGTCGAATCAGTGATCAGTTTGTAGCGAGGGGCAGTGAGTATGAGACAAAGAGGCAGAGATAGTGCTGGAAGACTAGCGCAGAGGTAGAGAGGCAGACGTAGAAGCCAGAGGGAGCCACGCAGAGGCTAGCAGAGAGCGCAGAAGCCAGGAGGGCCTGTGTCATCCACGCAGAGGTTGCTGGAGTGACGTAGAGAGCCAGAGAAGTTGCGTAGAGCCTCAAAGAGTCGACGTAGGGGGTTTTTAGGCTGATGTAGAGGTCAGGAGGGTTGATGCAATGCTTAAGTTGCGCTGGAGAGGGTTTCTGGGGCAAATTTTCTGAATATCTGCTTCCGAATAGAGAGGTATTATTTTAAGATTATTTTCTCTATCGGGTGAACCAGTTTGGCACCCAATTGTACTCAAGGAAAGACTGCATAATAAAATAAATCCTCAGAATTGCTGCACTAGTTTTCCCAAGTTGGGTTTTTCCGGGGACGAGTCGTCCAAAGATAATAGTGTCACTTGTGTGTTTGCTATTTCTTTCAGCTGCTGATCTGTAGATGGTTGAGACTGTATTATGTTTATTTCGTTGTGTATATGTTTAAATAACTTGTTCGTAATTAACAAGTAGAAGAAATAAACCAGTGAATACAGATAAAATTTCTAATGGGTAATACTTAGAAATTTCAACACTATATGTTATGAGCTTGGTTTGAAATTGTTCGAGTGAAGGTATTGCAAAGTAGAGGAGGATTTGGAGCCGTGTAAGTAAGAGGAGTAGAGATTATGTGTAAGCATTGAGTGTCGTACTATCTGAATGAGCTAGGATTAGTAGTTGAAAGGAGTCTCCATCTTTTGAAGAATTGTGAAGTTTGAACTACTTGTACTCAAGAAAAAGCATGAAATATGAAATTCATAAGCTTGGTCACTTTAGAAGTCATTGCCCTGATAACCCTAAGAATAAGAAGAGAGAAAAGAGATCAAGCTACAACTACAGTTGTTGATGATCCACCAAAGAAGACCAAGACAAAGGACTTAGAGATCAAGAGGGAGCTTCTACTTTATCAAAAAGAGCTTTGTTTCTTTCATTGCTCTGTTAATTTCCTCTACATATCTAGCTTTATCTTTGTTGCTTGATTATAATCCTTTCCCTTATATCTTCTTTGAAAGGAAAGTTTGCAGGTATATTCTAAAAGAATGCTTGTAATAAAGATTATGACTAGATTTAGAGGCAGACTCCAAAGGAAAACTTTAATCATATAAGAAGCTTTGCTCTGGAAGGAGCCTTTCAATAGGAATCCCTACAAGGTTTGTAAAGGAAACAACTCAAGGTATGTTTAAAATTTTTAAAGTACAAGATTTGTAGCAAGTCTTCATCATATAAGAATGTACGATTACTTTGTCTTTAAAATTTGCTTTATATTAATGACTCTCATTTCTAGGGTTTTGCTATAGAATCATAAAGATTCTTATATTGTTAGGGTGATCGATATCTAGATTAAGTCAACTCTTGTAATAACTATCTTTTGCTATTTTTTCACTTTGATAAGACTCGAGCCTTTTGATTTTTAGGGTTTGTTGATAGTATTTAGGGTATATGATAAAACCCTAGCTTTCTAGGATTTGATAATTGTATTCAGGGTTTATGACAAAACCCTAGCAAAGGTTGATGTAAAAGTCTAGAGCATGAAAGTTTAACTCTAGATGTAAATGCCTCCACTATAGTTGAAACCCTAACATGATTTAGTTGTTGGATATCAAAGGTTTATTTTCAAAAGTTTTGATAACCCTCGATGCTCTCCTTGTGATAACATGATAACTCTAGTTTGATAATTTTTTTTTTTGTGAATAAGATAGAATATATTACTGAAAAAAGAGAGTAATTACATGGGTTGGGTTGTGTGGGTAAGAGAGCCCGACACAAAGACCAACAAAACTGTTTGTTCTAGCTTCTGATTTTCTCCTTCTACAATGCGACTTTGCCAAAATTGGGTTATGTATACTATGGTAGTTACAATGGTGATTATCTAGGAACCATTCAGGAACCCTTTTTACAACAGAGTAAAAAAGAAGGACTTAGTCGCTACTAAACAAACAAAGCTGAGATTCTTTATTTCCAAGACTGCGAGGTCTACTGTGGTCAAACAACTGCGGGGGAGAAGAGACAAAAGAGAACTAGCAGAATTCATTCTGGATTGGTAGTGACAGGGTCGTCATCCAGACTAATGGGAGTTTCTTGAGTACTCCCCTCCTGCGGCGCAGTAGTGTTCAGTCGACTTGAGGAGGCTCCAATGATTTATTTCTTAATACTTGGCGACCCGTCAGCGCCCAAGTGGACTTTCGCCGTGGATTTCTTCCTGATGACAGTATACTGCAGAGAGTCCCTAGTAATGAAGCGACAATGGTAGACTGCCTGAACAGAGATCACAAACTTTTTAGTGAGGCTGTCTATTTTGGTTTCGAGTGCCTTAGAACGCTCCTCCTGCTCCTGCAAGGCGAGACCCATGATACTTTTCATCTGGCACCAGGTTTCTATGGTGCGCGCATAAAGGTTCTCACGCGCTTTGGTGAGAGCTGGGTCGGGGATGTTGGAAATATTGAGAGGGGGGTGAATCAGTATTTTCTTTCATTTGTTACTATTACCAGTTAGATTCTTCACAATTTAATTAGAGAAACGTATAAGAATAATTTTATTGAGTATAAAATAATAACTACAATATATGGTAATTATTCCCAAGCACCAACTTGGTTTTTGATGCGGCTCCGACCTCTAGGGCTTCGACCCTGTCTCATCCAAGGTACCTACCTTGTGTTTAGGAGCATCAACTCCAAGGACGCCAATCCTGTTGTTTAATAGAGAATGTGTAAAGTACTTACTTCAATGTTCTTGGCATATTCTTCAATGTCTTCACTACTTCAAAAACAAAAACACTTTGGCTTTTCTTTGTACTCGTCCTTGATTTACTTCATTGTCCATTGTCTAAAAGAGAGCTCTTCACTGTCCAAAGGTGGGTTCTACAAAATCATTGTGCCACTGTTCAAGTGTCACTACAGTCTGGTCCTTTACAGTCCAAGGAGATCTTCTGTCACTTAATCTGAATAATGAGAGACAACTTTATTGCTAATTATTATAAAGTTTGAACGTTGCACTTGAAGCTCGAGCCACAGTCCTAGAGCCAAGGTCTAGATTCACTGCTTGATGGTCCACGTTACAATTCTCCAAGGTATAGAACCACAGACCCGAGGTACAGATCCTGCCTTGTCATTGTAATGGCCGAAAGACAGTCCTCCAATCCAACCTCTGTATGGAGACACCAGTCAAGGCAAAAAAAGGTTACCACTATAAGTGTATGCTGCTATCCGTGCACAGAAATTGCTGTTATAGCACTGAGGTGTAAACATTGAATTCGAGTTAATGATGCACAAGTGTTTGTCATAGTCCGCAGATGCTCCTTCTCCAAATCTGTCCCTAGACTGAGAGATATATTCTTAAATTGTGTGTCTCTCACGCTGTCACAAGCCTGCAATTAATACTGTCCACTTTCACGCTGTCCCTAGCCTATACTTACACTAGACTGTAGTCATTAACACAAGTGTTTCATTGTTGTACAATCCGCAATTAACACTGCTAGCCTATAACCCTAGACCGCACTGAAACTGCCACAGGATCTGTCCAGAAGTCCGCACTCCTTTGGTGTAGATAATCTCCATTTTGTGCTGAGACTGCCCTTGACTTTGATATCAAGTTTGCAAGATGTGAACTTTCTGTTCCTTGTACTTCTTCTAAAGTCCGAATTACTTGACTGTCTCTTTCATCAAATTCTTATCCTTGAAACATAGGTCTAACCTCTTATTTATACACATTTTGCGTCCTCACAATGAACAATCACGTCTTCTAGGTTAAGCCGACATGACTTGTCTTAATACAGGTCAGCTCAATATGCAGAGAATTAATTTAATCTTTAAAAATCAATTTCTCTCGTTATTTGGAATTTCGGGACATATAATAGCTCACTAGAAAGGTAAAATTATGCCCTTTCAGATGGTCCAGGTCTCATGATGAAATTCCTTTTCTAAGATAGAAAAAAAATATTTAATGTGAGTGATCATTTAATAGTGTAAAAATGGAGGCAGGGCAAAGTGTCTTTGAGTGTTGGGCTTCTTCATCATTTGGTTTCTTCATTGGTTGCTACCATGTCCCTGCCTTCTTCAATATATTGACATAATGTTACTTGGGAGCGGGAGCGACATTTTCAGAAGCTCCCGGTTTGGGAGTGTTGACCTCTACTGGTCAACTTCCCATGCAGTACACCCTCTTTTCTTGGCAGAAAGGGGTAGCACCTGAACGACGTGTCCGTGCCAGCCTACAGTCATCAGCAGCTTGATCATTTCAATTGTAAACCCAGTCTGCATGTATGAATTGTAAATAATCTAAGCAGATCAGAGTCATGTATGTAAAATTGCCTAGGTGGACCTAACTTTCTATGATAATCTATGTCCCGGAAGGTTTTTCGTCTCACCGATCCATGGATCGGCAGAGTTTTCCTTCAAACCTGACCCCAAAGCCGGGACGGATTTTGTCATTAGAACTTTAGGAGAATCCTAGTGTGTTAATATGCTAGATTATAGTTGTGTCGCAGAACTGGGTGATTTATGAGGGTCTGTGTTAAGTGGGCTTGTCCCCTTGAGATGTAAGTTGTAAAAGTCATGATGTAATGTGTCTTGAGGGTCGAAAAATGTTTTAAATCCCCTCGTAAGTCCTAAGTCCTAGGTCCTGGGTGATGTTTCCAAAGGTTTAGTTCGATGATCCATTTAAAAAATGAAATAAAATAATAAAATAAATAAAAAATTTAAAAATTTAAAAATTTAAAAAATGAAATAAATAAAAAATAAAAAAAAAAAAAAAAAAAATTTAAAAAATAATAATAAAAAAATAAATAATAAAAAAATTTAAAAATTTAAAAATTTAAAAAAATGAAATAAATAAAAATATAATAATTTTTTGTTAAAAATTTAAAAAATAATAATAAATAATAAAAAATTAAAAATTAAAAAAAATGAAATAAATAAAAAATAATAAAAAAAATTTAAAAATTTAAAAATTTAAAAAATAATAATAAAATAATAAATAATAAGAAATTTTAAAAATTTTAAAAATAATAATAAAAAATTAATTGAATAAATCGACGGATGAGATCAAGAGATATCTTGATCTTCATCAACGGTCGAGATCATTTCTACATGGATCATTCGAACTAGCCATTGGGATCATTTCCTTTATATAGGGTCTTAGGTGGTCATTTCAGATTCATTCGATTTGTGAGTCTAAGACTGAAGAAGCTCTCTTGTAAATCTATTTCTGGTTAATAAAGGAAGACTTTGGGGTCCATATCTTGCTGGTGTTACTCTCTTGGAATGCTGTGAGATCATTTCATTTTTTGCATATGTTATTTTCAGCCATTAATATTAGCTTCTTATAGAGTATTGTGAGCACAGGTATCTTGTTTACTTGCTGGGGTTTGGGTGCTGTTAGGGTTTCTGAAGTAATGGCAGGTATCTCCATCACTGTTTGAGATCAAGCAGCATTTTTGCCCTCTTTGTTGACGGTTGTTTTGAGCTGTGCAGAAAACATTTTCTGAAGGAATTTTGTGGGCGTTCGGGGAAGTTCTCGGCTGAACCAGCCAACTCCCGCAAGCATTTTTTGCTGAGCCCAGTTGGATTTGATCCTGGGTCTATCATTCGGGTTATTTATTTGATTTGCATGAGAAATTTTCTGAAGTTCTTCACAGTGACAAATCTGAAATTTTCGTTTCGTTAAAATATTTCCGTTCTTATTGCTAAATCTAGCTGTTAAGGGGCCAAATCTGTAAATTAATCAGTTGTCTTAGGGTTTCAATTTTCTCTGATCTAGGGTTTCAAATTTTTTGCTTTATGCAGTTTTTATCAGGGTTTAGGGTTTTTAGGTTTCATTTTATCACATAAATAATTTGGAAAATCATTTTTGCCAGTTTCAGTTGTTTTTTATGTTATATCTTAAGATCTGAATTTTTCAAGTCGAGATGCGAATATGATATCTATTTAATGGTCTAGGATTCTCGTGGTGGTTTAAAGCATTTATCTTTTTTCAAAATTCTCAGTTGCTGGATATCGTTTGGTTATGTGATTTCGCTGATACCTTTTGATGACAAATGATTGCTGTTCACGGTTTATTTTTCTATATTTAACAAGTAATCATTTTAACAATAATCTCTTAAGGCACTGGTCTGCTCAATTAATCAAATCATTTTAGTGCTTTTTATATCGTATCTCGTGTCTCCCAACCAACTGGTCGACAGTTGGTCTCATCATCTCACAGGGACTACCCCCCTTAGCCGCGGGAGACAGGCTTAAACGGAGGGATCGGAGATCAGAGTGACAGCCCCCGGTCTGAGCGTTGTCGTGTCAATCCGCGCGACAACATTTTTTGGCGCCGTTGCCGGGGATAGAGTTTTTCTGTTCCTGGAGTTTCATCGACATTCACCATATCATCTTTCTCATCTCTCATTTTGAGCTGGCAAATTCAACCTTTTGGGTTATCATTTGGATCTTTTATTGCTTTATTTTTCGCCATATCAGTAGCATCTCTTCGGTCTGTTTTTTGTTTGGGTGGCGACTCCACTTTCTCATTCTTCCCATACAAGAAGCCTCCCGCATATCTGTTTGTTGATTACTTCTTGGATCTCGGAATCAGATTTATTGTTCAAGTGGCGACTCCACTGTTTTCATCTCTTAATTTTCTTGAGCAGAAATCTCTTTCTATCATCCATTTGATCCTTCATTGTTCATCATGGATTATTCATTTAAACCATGTCATTTTACTGATAATCTCCATGATCTTCCGAAAGAGGCTGTTGGTAAATTATTTAAGTTCTCGGGTGGTGATTCGGTCACTGTTGAACAACATTTAAACAGGTTTACTTGTGTAATGATCTTATATTGTAGATTTCCTCAATATAATCATGAAGATTTCAAGATGCGTCTATTTGTCCATTCTTTAGAGGGTGATGCCTTGAATTGGTTTAATAATTTTCCTAATGATTTTTTCACTTCTTTACAAGACATTCTCAATGCTTTTAAAGATAGATATGATAGTCCAAACAGCTTGCCTTCTGCCTCTAAAATTGTGCAACAGAATGAAAGTAATTTGATAAGAGGTCCAGCTGAAAGATCCCAAGACGATTCATCATGTCAGAATGTGTCATCCACCGGAAATATTGCAGATCAAGTTCATGATAGTGAAAAATCAGGGACAAATGACAATGAAAGGGAAGAGCAAAAGCAAATTTTACGAAATCTAATGATGCTGGTAAGGAATATGGAAATCAACCAAACTAATTATGTCAATGATGTGAAAACTTTATGCGCCCACCTGGAAAAACGTAATAGGGAGATTGAGGTCACGCAAAGTCACCATGCTAGAGAAATTGAGGCCATGAAAACTAAATATGAAACAAAAATTGGAAACATGCATAGCAAGATGTCAGTCTTAGAAGAGAATATGGTGACCATTAAAGCTGATCATGATAGGGAAATTGACTCTATGCAAAACAATTTATTAACTATGGATGAGGAAATGACTATCATAACGTTCAATCATAACAATCAGTTGGCTGACATGCAAGCGAATCATGAAGAAGAAATAAATTTCATGCAACATTGCTTGATGGACATAAAAGAAAAGAATGATAAAGTAATAAAACACATGCAAGAGCACCATGCCATACAAATCAGTGCTATAAGGGATGAATGCTCTAGACAGATAAATGCCATTAGAATACAGGTTGAAAGGTTTCAACAATTGGAAGATAAGAGAAACCAGCAAACATCAACAGATCAGGAGTCTTCTCATTTGCTGCAACAAGATTCATCTTATTATTGGGAGGTTGTTGATTCGATTGAAAGATGGTTGATTGAGGGTGATCCAGACAGACTTAAGAATGATAAAGATCACATGCAAGATGAAGAAAGACATAACACGCATATCTTACATACTTCATCTGATAACTTTGAAACAGAAAGTACCAGGTCATCAGTAATTCAACCAGCCAGAAAGAAAAAGCGCAAGAGAAAGAAAATGAGAAGAAGATTTGACGCATCAGACGGCCGCAAGCAGCTTGATTTTCGGATAGGAAAGAGTCCTACCATATGCAAAATGGGACATGGCACATCCGACAAGCAGCCGACGGATTTGCCTGAAAGCAGGCAAATGCTCAGTATGCACTATATTGAACACATCTGATGCCGTAGGGCATCCTTTGTATCGTATTTCTAACACTACTCCTTGTTTTTTCCGCATTTTCGTTTCTGCTTTAGATAGTTAATAAATGAAGAGCTTGTATCTTTATTGTGCTTAATGTATATGATGATTTTGGATGGACGCTACTTATTTTTGTGTTGTATGGATGCAGATTCTGGATTCTCACATTCCTGCAAGCAGCAACGTGTCCCCAAGTAGAGCCAGATGTTGACCTCTACTGGTCAACTTCCCATGCAGTACACCCTCTTTTCTTGGCAGAAAGGGGTAGCACCTGAACGACGTGTCCGTGCCAGCCTACAGTCATCAGCAGCTTGATCATTTCAATTGTAAACCCAGTCTGCATGTATGAATTGTAAATAATCTAAGCAGATCAGAGTCATGTATGTAAAATTGCCGAGGTGGACCTAACTTTCTATGATAATCTATGTCCCGGAAGGTTTTTCGTCTCATCGATCCATGGATCGGCAGAGTTTTCCTTCAAACCTGACCCCAAAGCCGGGACGGATTTTGTCATTAGAACTTTAGGAGAATCCTAGTGTGTTAATATGCTAGATTATAGTTGTGTCGCAGAACTGGGTGATTTATGAGGGTCTGTGTTAAGTGGGCTTGTCCCCTTGAGATGTAAGTTGTAAAAGTCATGATGTAATGTGTCTTGAGGGTCGAAAAATGTTTTAAATCCCCTCGTGAGTCCTAAGTCCTAGGTCCTGGGTGATGTTTCCAAAGGTTTAGTTCGATGATCCATTTAAAAAATGAAATAAAATAATAAAATAAATAAAAAATTTAAAAATTTAAAAATTTAAAAAATGAAATAAATAAAAAATAATAAAAAAAAAAAAAAAAAATTTAAAAAATAATAATAAAAAAATTTAAAAATTTAAAAAAATGAAATAAATAAAAAAATAATAATTTTTTGTTAAAAATTTAAAAAATAATAATAAATAATAAAAAATTAAAAATTAAAAAAAATGAAATAAATAAAAAATAATAAAAAAAATTTAAAAATTTAAAAAATAATAATAAAATAATAAATAATAAGAAATTTTAAAAATTTTAAAAATAATAATAAAAAATTAATTGAATAAATCGACGGATGAGATCAAGAGATGTCTTGATCTTCATCAACGGTCGAGATCATTTCTACATGGATCATTCGAACTAGCCATTGGGATCATTTCCTTTATATAGGGTCTTAGGTGGTCATTTCAGATTCATTCGATCTGTGAGTCTAAGACTGAAGAAGCTCTCTTGTAAATCTATTTCTGGTTAATAAAGGAAGACTTTGGGGTCCATATCTTGCTGGTGTTACTCTCTTGGAATGCTGTGAGATCATTTCATTTTTTGCATATGTTATTTTCAGCCATTAATATTAGCTTCTTATAGAGTATTGTGAGCACAGGTATCTTGTTCACTTGCTGGGGTTTGGGTGCTGTTAGGGTTTCTGAAGTAATGGCAGGTATCTCCATTACTGTTTGAGATCAAGCAGCATTTTTGCCCTCTTTGTTGACGGTTGTTTTGAGCTGTGCAGAAAACATTTTCTGAAGGAATTTTGTGGGCGTTCGGGGAAGTTCTCGGCTGAACCAGCCAACTCCCGCAAGCATTTTTTGCTGAGCCCAGTTGGATTTGATCCTGGGTCTATCATTCGGTTTATTTATTTGATTTGCATGAGAAATTTTCTGAAGTTCTTCACAGTGACAAATCTGAAATTTTCGTTTCGTTAAAATATTTCCGTTCTTATTGCTAAATCTGGCTGTTAAGGGGCCAAATCTGTAAATTAATCAGTTGTCTTAGGGTTTCAATTTTCTCTGATCTAGGGTTTCAAATTTTTTGCTTTATGCAGTTTTTATCAGGGTTTAGGGTTTTTAGGTTTCATTTTATCACATAAATAATTTGGAAAATCATTTTTGCCAGTTTCAGTTGTTTTTTATGTTATATCTTAAGATCTGAATTTTTCAAGTCGAGATGCGAATATGATATCTAGTTAATGGTCTAGGATTCTCGTGGTGGTTTAAAGCATTTATCTTTTTTCAAAATTCTCAGTCGCTGGATATCGTTTGGTTATGTGATTTCGCTGATACCTTTTGATGACAAATGATTGCTGTTCACGGTTTATTTTTCTATATTTAACAAGTAATCATTTTAACAATAATCTCTTAAGGCACTGGTCTGCTCAATTAATCAAATCATTTTAGTGCTTTTTATATCGTATCTCGTGTCTCCCAACCAACTGGTCGACAGTTGGTCTCATCATCTCACAGGGACTACCCCCCTTAGCCGCGGGAGACAGGCTTAAATGGAGGGATCGGGGATCAGAGTGACAGCCCCCGGTCTGAGCGTTGTCGTGTCAATCCGCGCGACAACAGGGAGCTAATCCCGGAGCATTTTCTATATAATATTTTTTATATTTTTTATATTTTGATACATATATGTCAATAAAAAACATCAAAAAACATAGATTGAACCATATAACAACAATCATCTAGAAGTTATAATCTTCATCAACCACGTCCACAAGTTAGTAACATAGTAACATACAACATATTGAGTCTCATGATTCATCAATCTTAAAGTTTCAAGCTTTCAAAATTCAATATATAACATTTATCATCATTGATCACCAAAGTTGTACTTGTAAGCTAAGTGTAGCCATTACAACAAATAATATCTAACATGAAATGAAATGTTATAAAATGAAATGAAATGAAACAACTTTCAACTTTCATGAAGCATCTTATTCATAATTCATTACTAATGAGTTATAATTGCCAACTTCAAACTTAAATTGTCATATATTGTTTAAAAAAATATCATACCAAATATGAAAGAGTCAATAGTTATAAAAGCTGCTAGAAATTAGAAAAGAGAAGAAAATCTATTATCTATTTCTTATGCTTGGGCCTCTTGCCACCACGAGAAATGTCTAATTTTTTAGTCTTGTTGGAAAATCAGGATCTTTGTTATTAACATCACCTTCTAAGCATTAATATCCAGAGGTATCTTTGTCATTACCTTTGTATCTGTATAGGGATCTTTGTCATTAATATCACCCTCTAAGCATTAACATAAGATAGAACAAGCATAGCATGTCAAGTCAAGATTTTGTTTGAGTGATGTGTACATTTTTAGGAGGGTCATGATAGAGGAGTTCGACAACTAATGTCACTAACATCTAGGTACATAGAGGGATTGCCGCTCTTGATTAAATACGAGTTCCATACCCTAATACATGACAAAATTCAATGGAAACACTGCAATCCCCCAATCCTGAAATCTTGAAAAACTGATAAGTCTGCTAGATTTTGAATGAAATCTAAAATTCTACTTTCTCCATATGAAATCCAATGAGGCCGGAACCACTCTCAAACATCCTGAGTCATTTCATGGTAATGTTAAAAATTTAAGTAAAAGGATGAAAATGAAGATTAAGGAGAATGGCACTTTTACTTTAAGAATTTAACATTACCATGAATAGCACATCAATACTAGGGCCTAAACTTGATCATTAAGCTGCCCCACTCAAAGATTATTTGTTTCTTTAAAAAAAATTGCATTTCGAACATTACTACAAAAAAAAATTGCAAAAAGGCAAAACACTCCCGAGTCCCTCCCGCCCGGGGCGTGGATTGGGAGCGGGATCGGGGGGGGGGGCGCTCCCCCACAACATTGTATTGACATCAATGACAACTAGATTAACAATTTCCCCCTTTGTCATTCGATGGCAATATCTTTCTTCTCTCCCCCTTTGACATCAATGACAAAGGAGTGCACAAGGAGTCCCCCTGTCAAACGACGCCTCCTATCATGCGGCATCTTAAGAATCAGCTTAGCGTGATGCTAGAGAAATAACCCCCATCTTTTGGCAAAGATGTTCAAATGCTTCTTGAGGAAGAGGTTTTGTGAAAATATCGGCAATTGGGTCCTTCGTATTGATATATTCCATCTTTATGTTTTGTTTAGCTACTTGTTCACGAAGGAAATGATAATTGATTGGTATATGTTTGGTCTTTGAGTGCATCACTGGATTTTTGCTGAGACTGATATCACTTGTGTTATCTCAATAGATGGTGATTGGTTCATTGGTATCTATGTTGACATCCTTCAGAGCTTCCTTCATCCATAATATTTGAGAACAACAATCTGCAACAGCTATACATTCTTCTTCAGCTGTAGATATGGATGTTTGTTTTTTGCTGAGCTAAGATACTAGACAATATCCCAGGAAGAATGCATTTCCACTAGTACTTTTTCGATCATCAACACTTCTGGCCCAAGCAACATCAGTGTATGTTGTCATAGTAAGAGTTGAGCTCTTAGGGTACCAAAGACCAAAATCAGGGGTTCCTTAGGGTACCAAAGACCAAAATCAGGAGTTCCTTTTAAGTATCTGAGAAGTCTTTTTACAACCAACAAATGGGATTGTTTAGGAGCTGATTGAAATCTTCCCACCATTCCTGCTGCTTGCATAATGTCAGGTCTCGTAGCAGTTAAGTATAGGAGGGCTCCAATTATTGACCTGTAATGAGTTGCATCTATCGGAGGAGAGTCATCATCTTTGCTTAATTTGCAATCTGTGGTCATAGGTGTGCTCATGGGTGCACAATCTTCCATTCCATATCTTTTAAGCATGTCTTTAAGATATTTTGCTTGAGATATGAACATGCCTGCTGTGGTTTGGTTACTTGTAGTCCAATGAAATAAGATAACTATCCTATCATCGACATTTCGAACTCTTTTGACATATTTTGAGCAAAATCATGGCTCATTTCATCATTATTGCTAGCAAAAATCAGATCATCAACATAGACAAGAGTGATTAGTAACTTATCCTCATCCATCTTCATGTAGAGATTACTTCCTGTCACCCCCTTCTTGAAGCCTTGTTGTTGTAGATAGTGATCTAATCTTGCGTACCAAGCTCTAGGAGCTTGTTTCAACCCATATAATGCCTTTTTCAACTTACAAACAAAGTCTTTTCCTTCTGCTAGATTAAACCCTTCTGGTTGCTCCATGTAGATGTCTTCCTTGAGTTCCCCATTTAGAAATGCTGATTTTACGTCCATTTGATAGACTTTGAATCCTTTTGAGCAAGAAAAGGCCAAGAACATCCTTATGGCTTCCATACGAGCTATCGGTGCAAAGGTTTCTTCAAAGTCGATTCCTTCAATTTGTCAATAACCTTTACAAAAAAGCCTTGCCTTATTTATGATGATTTGTCCATCTTCATTCATTTTGTTTTTGAACATCCACTTGGTTCCAATTATATTTTTATCCTTTGGACAAGGTACCAACTCCCATGTCTCATTCTTCTTGATTTGAGACCTAAGTTGCACGAAACGGGGAAACGGAAACGAGTTTCCGAAACGGGAAGCGAAACGAAACGCGAATATATATAATAATATATATATATATATATATATTAAAAATATTTAAAAATTATTATTATATATATGTGCAATCATAAAGCATGAATGATGTGATGAGAGAATGAGCCAAGCTGCTCTTTTATAACTTTAGAATAGGTTTCTAGAACTACCTGGAAACCCTAAAAAAATTTAAAAACAAATTAAAAAAAAAAAAATTTAAAAAACAAGTGTTTTTTTTGGGGAAACGTGGCACGTACGGCCTGGAAACGCGTTTCCGGCCGTACGGCCACGTTCCCGTTTCGGGAAACGTGGCCGTACGGCCGGAAACGCGTTTCCAGGCCGTACGGTACGGGGAAACGAGTTTCGTTTTGTTTCCCCTGGGGAAACGGACCCCCTGCCCACGTTTCCTGCAACTTAGTTTGAGACATTTCTTCTTCCATGGCTTCCACCCAATGAGGATCCTTGCTTGAGTAAAATTTTCTGGTTCTATCATAGATAGGAGAGCAACATCATTTTTCCTTGGTGTACTTGTCATCCTTCTTCAGGTTTGTATCCCCTCATCTACATTGCCAATAATCTTCTCTTCCGGGTGATGTTTTTGGAGGAATTTCACCTTTGAAGGGGTTTGAGATGGTTCTTTTTCCTTTTGTTTTTCTTGATCTTTTTCCTCTTTTTCAGGTTCTTCTTCGTTTTCTTCAATGAGAGGGTCAACTTCATGATCTTCAATTTCCTTTTCTAGAAGGTCTTCATCAATCTTCACATCAATGCTTTCCACTATTTTCCGTAGTTGATTATTGTAGCACTTGTAGGCTTTGCTCCTAGTAGAATATCCAAGGAATATTCCTTCATCAACCCGAGAATCAAATTTTCCTGGTGAGTCATCATTGATTTTTATGAAGCATTTGCTTCCAAAAATCTTGAAGTATTTTACTGAAGCAGGTCTTCCTTTCCATAATTCATAAGGAGTCTTCTCATTATTTGGTCTTAGTTGAGTTCGATTTAAGGTATAAACTACTGTCCCTGCTGCTTCTTTCAAAAATTTTGGCTGCAATTCAGCTACTAGTAACATTGTTCTTGCCATTTCTTGAATAGTTCGGTTTCTTCTTTCAACTACCCCATTTTGCTTGGGTGTTCTAGCAGCAGAGAGTTGTCTTTCGATTCCATGTACTTTACAGAATTCATCAAATTCTTTTGATGTGAATTCTCCCTCTCTATCCGTTCTAAGACATTTAATCTTAGAATCCTTTTCATTTTTTACAAGAGCTTTAAGATTCTTAAAACATTCAAATGCTTTTGATTTATATTTTATGAAATATACCCACATCATTCTAGTATAGTCATCAACAAATAAAGAAAAGTACCTTTCTCCTTGGAGCACTGGAGTTCTAGTTGGTCCACATAAATCAGCATGAATGATCTCCAAAGGTTTTGATGTAGAGAACTCCTTGGTCTTGTGGTTGGTTCTAGTTTGCTTTCCATGTTGACATGGACCACATACACCTTGATTTGGCTTGAATAACTTTGGGATGTCTCACATTGCATTGATCTTGCTGATATTGATCAAGTTATCGAAACTTGTATGTCCCAGTCGCTTGTGCCACAACCAACTTTCATTTGTTTGACTTAGGTAACATTTATCTTCTTGAATTTTGTTCAGAATGTAGACGTTATCTGATGTTCTAACTCCTTTTGCCACAAGTTCTCTTGAGGAAGAGTTCCTTATTTCACAATCTTTAGTGCTAAAGACAACATTATGTCCTTGATCATAGATTTGGCTAACACTCAAGAGATTGTGTTTGAGCTTGTCTACCAGCAAAGCATTTTGAGCCTTTCCTTTTCCATTAATAAGGGTAACAGTTCCTTTTCCAACAATTTTGGCAGATCCACTTCCAAAGGATACATTTCCTTCCTTTTTGTTCAATGAGACAAACTTCCTTTTGTCACTTGTCATATGTTTGGAGCACCCACTATCCACAAACCAATGATTTTCATCACTGTGAGCACATAGAGCTAGGCCACATTTATCCGTATTGGGATTCTCATCTTTTGCTTCTCTTCTTTTGAGGGGGAAATTTTGTTCATTATGTCCATTATCATTACATAATGAGCAAATTGGATCAAATTTGGCCAAAGGATCAAAAGAGTTGTAGGTCTTGATTTTTCCTTGCCCTTTGAGACCATATGGTTTGTTTGTTTGATCCTTCAATTTTGGTGTTTCATTCTTACGAGCCATGCAATGTTTAGCTTGATGACCAAAATTTTTACAATAATAACAATGCCCAAAAAAGATAGTTTGGTACTTGTTGTAATAGCCATGATTTGAATCAACATTCTTCCTTAGAGTTACTCTTTCTTCATTCTTTGGATTTGAGATGGGCCTTTGATGAAATGATTTTTCTTCTTTTGGGTTGCTGGAAAGTATGTCAGCATAGCTTTTCGCATTATCCTTAGTACTTGATGATTCTCCTTTAAAACCTATCCTAGATTTGTCATATTGAGGTTTTTGAGCAGTTAGGATAATGTCAAGTGTTTGAGAGCTTTCCCAACTCTTTTTTACTTGCTCCAATTCCTTCCTTAGAGATACTATTTCAGCTTCACGATTTTCACAAATTTCTTCTTTTTCTTTTAGCTTATTTTTCAAGAGGTCTTCCCTTATTTTTGCTTCCTCCTTTTCTACCTTGAGAGAAATGATTTTATTTCGTAATTTCTCATTTTCTTCAATGACACTCATTAACAATTCATCTACATTTCCTTCTAGTCCTGAATCATCATCATTTGTGAATGCCATGAATAATACTTCTTGGCTTCTAGCATAGTCATTTTCTTCATCTGATTCATCATTACCTCCTTTGTGATGAGGGAAATGATTAGTTGATTTCTTTTTGATGACTACAAATTCATCTTCATCAAACTCATCTTGCTTAGAGAAGAAATTCTTCTTATTAAACCCTTTCTTTTTGTATACCATCCTTTTAGAATCCTCCTCATCATCACTATCATGCTTATGAGGACATTTTGCAGCATAATGACCTATTCTTCCACATTTGAAACAAATAAGAGGGTACTTACCTTTTAGCTTGGATCCTTTCTTTAGTCTTCGTACAAATTGCGCCAATTCAGATTCAACATCAAAGTCATCACTGCTGGTATTCCATCCTTTCCCCTTTTTTGATTTTGAGGCCTTGAATGCTGCATCTTTGGAACTTGGGATTCCTTTTCTCATCTCATAGGCAATGAGGATTCCATGAAGTTCATCCATCTTGAGAGTATCTAGGTCCTTCATTTCTTCTATAGCACTTACTTTGGAGTCAAATTTGTCAGGGAGAGATCTTAAGACCTTTTGAACAACAGTGCTTTCTTCAATCTTTTCTCCCAATCCTTTAAGAGAGTTGACCACTTCAGCTACTCAGAGAAAGTATGATGCAATATCTTCTTCATCATCCATTTTCAGACTTTCGAATTGCCTTCTATGAGTTTGAAGCTTTGCCTTCTTAACTTTGGAGTCCCCATCGTATAAGCTAACTAGCTTATCCCATACTTCTTTGGCCGAGTCACAATTCATGACTTTTGTAAATTTAGAATCAGTGATTCCACTAGTGATGGAATTTAAGGCTTTTGCATTTGCAATGTAAGCTTTCCTTTCGTCTTGATCAGTTGGAAGAGTGGAAGGAGCAACGTACCCATTCAAAACTGAATGCCCAACTTCAGGTCCAAGAGACATTAAGTAGTAAGACATTATTTTTTTCCAAAAACCAAAATTTGTGCCATCAAACAAAGGAAGCCTTCCTAACACTTCTTGATTTTTCATTGTGACTAAGAATCCTTCTTCCAGCTGTTAGGCTGATTATGAAGAAGCTGGCTCTGATACCAATTGTTGGAAATACTGAGAGGGGGGTGAATCAGTATTTTCTTTCAATTGTTATTATTACCAGTTAGATTCTTCACAATTTAATCAGAGAAACGTATAAGAATAATTTTATTGAGTATAAAAGAATAAATACAATGTATGATAATTATTTCCAAGCACCAACTTGGTTTTTGATGAGGCTCTGACCTCTAGGGCTTCGACCCTATCTCATCCAAGGCACCTACCTTGTGTTTAGGAGCACCAACTCCAAGGACACCAATCATGTTGTTTAATAGAGAATGTGTAAAGTACTTACTTCAATGTTCTTGGCATATTCTTCAATGTCTTCACTACTTCAAAAACAAAAACACTTTGGCTTTGCTTTGTACTCGTCCTTGATTTACTTCACTGTCCACTGTCCAAAAGAGAGCTCTTCACTGTCCAAAGGTGGGTTCTACAAAATCACTGTGCCACTGTTCAAGTGTCACTACAGTCTGGTCCTTTACAGTCCAAGGAGATCTTCTGTCACTTAATCCGAATAATGAGAGACAACTTTATTGCTAATTATTATGAAGTTTGAACGTTGCACTTGAAGCTCGAGCCATAGTCCTAGAGCCGAGGTCTAGATTCACTGTATGATGATCCACGTTACAGTTCTCCAAGGTATAGAACCACAGACCCGAGGTACAAATCCTGCCTTGTCATTGTAATGGCCGAAAGACAGTCCTCCAATCCGACCTCTGTATGGAGACACCAGTCAAAGCAAAAAAAGGTCACCACTATAAGAGTATGTTGCTATCTGTGCAAGGAAATTGCTGTTACAGGATTGAGGTGTAAACCACTGAATCCGAGTTAATGATGCACAAGTGTTTGTCACAGTTTGCAGATGCTCCTTCTCCAAATCTGTCCCTAGACCGAGAGATATATTCTTAAATTGTGTGTCTCTCACGTTGTCACAAGCCCGCAATTAATACTGTCCACTTTCACGTTGTCCCTAGCCCATACTTACACTAGACTGTAGTCATTAACACAAGAGTTTCATTGCTGTACAGTCTACAATTTTTACTGCTAGACTATAACCCTAGACCGCACTGAAACTGCCACAGGATCTGTCCAGAAGTCTGCACTCCTTTGGTGTAGATAATCTCCGTTTTGTGCTGAGACTGCCCTTGACTTTGATATCAAGTTCACAAGATGTGAACTTTCTGTTCCTTGTTCTTCTTCTACAGTTCGAATTACTTGACTGTCTTTTTCACCGAATTCTTGTCCTTGAAACAGAGGTCTAACCTCTTATTTATACACGTTCTGCGTCCTCACAATGAACAGTCACGTCTTCTAGGTCAAGCCGACATGACTTGTCTTAATACAGGTCGACTCAATAGGTAGAGAATTAATTTAATCTTTAAAAATCAATCTCTCTCGTTATTTGGAATTTCGGGACACATAATAGCTCATTAGAAAGGTAAAATTATGCCCTTTCAGATGGTCCAGGTCTCATGATAAAATTCCTTTTCTAAGATAGAATTTTTTTTAATTCATTTGACTGATCATTTAATAGTGCAGAAATGGAGGTAGGGCAAAGTGTCTTTGAGTGTTGGGCTTCTTCATCGTTTGGTTTCTTCATTGATTTCCACCATGCCCCTGTCTTCTTCAATATATTGACATCAATGACAACTAGATTAATAGGGGATCCATGCGAAGTCTACGTCAACATCCTTCGAAGAGACAACTCTGCGAAGAGCACTGGCTTGAGCTTCAAGGTTGGCGATATGCTCTTGGGTTTCCGGGTTGACAGCTGCCGCGAAGTTCAAAGCTGCGCGCCTCGCGGAGGTCTTAGTGCGACTAGTGGGGGGTGGAACCAAAGAATGATAGCAGGAGGCAGCTCTACCGCGCTCGTGCCCCTGACTAGAGGCCAGGCTGGAGCAACGCTTTGGGGCCATGAGGAAGACAGAGGGACAGGAGAGCCAGAACAACCAGAGAACAGAGGAAATACGGGGGGGCCAGAGAGTAGAGGGAATGATGGGAAGGAGAGGGGTGAGGGGGAAATAAATAGAGGCAGGAGGACCTTGGGGGGCATGGAGCGAAGGGGAGGGGAGGGAAGGGGAAGCGTGCGAAGTACAGGGGTTAGGAGGTGGAGAAGGAGCCTTACAGAGTTGATGGGACTGGATGGCGGCGACCTCATGGGAGAGAGGGGTTGTGGTAGGAATGTCCAGCACATCTGTTGATCCGAGGACGAGTCTAGGTGTATGCGCCTCAGAACCATCCTTCTCCCAGTACTTAGAATCATCCTTGTTGTGACGCAGGGTACGCGAATAGTTATTGTTCGGTATTTTGGTTGTCCTTGTCATTAATGGCTACGCAGTGCTGATGGAGATCGCTATCTTCCAAATCATGCCATGACCTGGATTTCAGCCGAAGGGTCCCTGTTGTCCCCTCATTGGCTAACCTGTCCGCGAGCTTGTTTCCGTTTCTTCTGATGGCCTGGAAGTGTAGACCTTCCATGCTGTCTATTTTGTGTTTGATTCTCTGCATAATTTTGTTTAGGCACCAGTTATCCGAGACTTTGGCCACCTCGATACCCTGCCAGAGTGGAGTCCCCTTCAACGATCAAAGGGCTGAGCTTTAGTCTTTTCGCGATGGTGATGCCATGTTCCAGAGCATGTAGTTCAACGACGTTGTTAGTTGCTGAACCAATGTTACCCTCGTAGACCCATAATATTTCACCTTTTGTGTTCCTGAAGACACCTCCAAAACCAGCCAGGCTTGGGTTACCTTTAGCCGCTCCATCGTAGTTAAGCTTAGTGGTGCCCAACTCTAGCGGCCTCCATGTGTCCTTCTGTTTATCATTCCTGGATGAGGAAGAGACGTCGGGGACGCTAGTCTGGAGGAGGTCCAACATAGACAAAATTCTCGCATCAGAGTTGTTGGGAGGGCCATTGGTATTCTGAAGGGGGGAGGAAGCCACTGTCTCCCGAATGGTGCTCTTGATCTTAGATAATGTGATTTCCTCCAGAGTTGAGATACCTCGGAAAATTTTGGTGTTACATTCCTTCCATAGAGCCCAACAGACCAAACCTGGGATTATGTTCCATGCTCTATTAACCAAAGGATGGGAGGAGAAGGAAGGTTGCCAGTTCGAGATGGTGATCAGTATGGAGGAGGGATCTCGATCCGAACTGTTGAAGACCAAGAAAACCCAATCCCAAAGTTTGGACGCATAGAGACATTCGTTCAAGAGATGGTTTGAAGTTTCTTCCTCTTGTTGATAGAGTTGGCATCTGGAGGGACCAATAAATCCTTTTTTCCTTAGATTATCCCAGGTTAGAATCTTCCTATGCAGGACAAGCCATAGGAAAATAGAAATTTTTGGCCAATGTTTTCTGTCCCAGATAGATCTCCATTTAGGGTCTGGTTGAATTTGATCATGCTTTGCTATATATCTGTAGGCTTCTTTTAAATTGAAGTGACCAATAATGTTTTTGCCCCATCGGATTTTGTCCTCTGAGGTGTCATGAAGGATTTGTCTTTTTTGAAGTTCAGTTGAGAGATCAGACCAAACCTGAAGATTGATGTGGGGAGCCTAGTGCTCTTGATCCAACTAGTTTGATAAAGTTAATTTCATGCTCTTGTACATATATATTTGTGCTTGGTTGTACTTGTTGATGAGATTTGCAGTTACATAGTTTTCAAGAGGTTGTCAAGATGTACGCCTACCTCATACTTGGAAAATAGAAATTTGTGGCCAATGTTTTTTGTCCCAGATAGATCTCCATTTAGGGTCTGGTTGAATTTGATCATGCTTTGCTATATATTTGTAGGCTTCTTTTAAATTGAAGTGACCAACAATGTTTTTGCCCCATCAGATTTTGTCCTTTGAGGTGTCATGAAGGATTTGTCTTTTTTGAAGTTCAGTTGAGAGATTAGACCAAATCTGAAGATTGATGTGGGGAGCCAAGTCCTCTTGATCCAACTAGTGTGAGGAGGTCCAACATAGACAAAATTCTCGCATTAGAGTCGCTGGGAGGGCCATTGGTATTCTGAAGGGGGGAGGAAGCCACTGTCTCCCAAATGGCGCTCTTGATCTTAGATAATGTGATTTCCTCCAGAGTTGAGATGCCTCGGAAAATTCTGGCGTTACGTTCCTTCCATAGAGCCCAACAGACCAAACTTGGGATTATGTTCCATGCTCTATTAACCAAAGGATGGGAGGAGAAGGAAGGTTGCCAGTTTGAGATGGTGATCAGTATGGAGGAGGGATCCCGATCAAAACTGTTGAAGACCAAGAAAACCTAATCCCAAAGTTTGGACGCGTAGAGGCATTCGTTCAATAGATGGTTTGAAGTTTCTTTCTCTTGCTGATAGAGTTGGCATCTGGAGGGACCAATAAATCCTTTTTTCCTTAGATTATCCTAGGTTAGAATCTTCCTATGCAGGACAAGTCATAGGAAAATAGAAATTTTTGGCCAATGTTTTCTGTCCCAGATAGATCTCCATTTAGGGTCTGGTTGAATTTGATCATGCTTTGCTATATATCTGTAGGCTTCTTTTAAATTGAAGTGACCAATAGTGTTTTTGCCCCATCGGATTTTGTCCCCTGAGGTGTCATGAAGGATTTGTCTTTTTTGAAGTTCAGTTGGGAGATCAGACCAAACCCGAAGATTTATGTGGGGAGCCCAGTCCTCTTGATCCAACTAGTTTGATAAAGTTAATTTCATGCTCTTGTACGTATATATTTGTGCTTGGTTGTACTTGTTGATGAGATTTGCAGTTACATAGTTTTCAAGAGGTTGTAAAGATGTACGCCAACCTCATACTTGGTGATGACTTTATGATGATGTTGAGCATGATTAAAAGAGAGAGCTATAAGAAACCTAATGACATTGAAGTTTACATTAGTAATTGAAAGATGACCTTGTTGCCATATGAAGATAAAAATGATGTTTTGGAAGGTTGAAGTTCTCTGATGATAAGGTGATACAAAAGAAAGAGCTTGTGTAGCTTGAAGAATAAAGTTGTTGATCCCTAGTTGAGAGGGAGCTTGGATAAAGGAAAGTGTATATCCTCCATAACTGAGAAGGAGGACATGATGGGCCAGGACTAACAACCATACATATAGTGAAGACCATGAAGAAAGAATGAGATCGGAGAATGGCTAAAGCACTACTGAAGGTTATTCTTGTTTGATGAAGTGGTGAACAAAGACTCAGTTGATTTGAGAAGTGTTGAGGCTGAGTTTGGTGCTACTTGAAAAGTTGGAAAGAGGAAGCTTTCGTTGAGATTTGTTTGGATATTGTGATAACCTAAGCAGCATCAGAATGGTTGAGGACCCCAGATTTTATGCTAGCATATTGATAATAAGAACCAATATATTGGAAGTTTGATACTGGTTGGGGTCGTGAGGCTACAATATGTTCTAATGGATGAACAAGTAGTTGGTGTGTTGATCTCTCCCTGAGAAGTTTTGAATATTTGATAAGCATGCTTGGATTGATTTGGTTGAGAGGGAGAGATGAGTACCTTAGGTTGCGTGCTTGTATGATGGTACTTGGGAGGACATCTTGGCCTAGTTGGTATTGAGATCTCAGTTATAGTTTGGCCTTGATGATGTCTAGATCCTAGTGTGGGAGGGTATCTTGGTCTTATGGAGCTCCGTTTTAGTGTTTGACCTTGATGATACCTAGATCCCTGTAAGGGTTGGTGTCTTGGCATGGAGGCCTAGATGGTATCTATATCTTGTTGGATTGATACTAGGGTTGTAGCCTGATGGTACCTATAGTGGCAAGTTGCCTTGATGACACCTTAGTCCCTGTTGAGTTAGTAGATCCTTGAATTAGTGTCTTGGAAATGACACTTGGATCCTTGAATTGGTGTCTTGGTGATGACACGTGGATCCTTGAAATAGTGTCTTGACACTTGGATCTTTGATACCTTGGCAGTTTTGGCCTTGATGGTATCTAGCATTGGGTATGCTATTGTACTCTTCTTGGAACATTTCAAATTGAGGTCAACCTTGTACCAGTTGAAAAATTATGAATACCTCCCTAGTTAAGAGGGAGTGTTGAGAAATGTAACTAGTATCGGTCTTCATAATTGTTGTCTAGCTCATGGCATGATGTAATTCTTATGTATTTGTCAAAAGAAAGAAAAAGAAAAATAAAGATCAAAAGAAAATTATTTTTATAAGCATGGGTTTCATGTTCAATTT
Organism: Pinus tabuliformis; assembly: GCA_031772625.1. Lineage (NCBI taxonomy): Eukaryota > Viridiplantae > Streptophyta > Pinopsida > Pinales > Pinaceae > Pinus > Pinus tabuliformis. The sequence continues at coordinate 565,345,308 of CM062815.1, read as the reverse complement.
GTTTTGTTGCTAGGTCTAAGCACCCATTGTGTGCTTCTAGGGTTTGCGTCTTGAGTTATAGTTCTTGTCATCATATAGTAGACCCTTCTTGGGCTTTTTGTGTCAAAGAAGAAGAATAATTTTATGCAAAAATTGTCATTTGTCACTTCTCCATCAAGTCGGCTTCCTCTCCCATCAATTCGGCCTCATGAAGACAATTCGACCACACAAAGAGACTATATATAAGCATTGACTACGAGTTATTGTTCCACCAACTCAAGCAAGTTCGATTTGAAGTAAGAAAGCAAGGAAAAAGAGTGAAAGTCTAACAGAAACAAGGAGACAAAAGGAGAAAGCTGAAATCTGAAGTTGCATCCCACTCTCTCATGCGTGCGAGTATTTGCTAGGGTTATTGCAACTGTAATAAAGGAAGTTCAGTCTACAATCCTAAGGAGTGCGAAGGCAAGAAAGCAGAAGTGAAATGACTTGAAGAAGAAGGAAAAGCCCTAGTGAAGAAAGGAGGAACCCTAGCGAAGAAAGAAGATCATTTTTCTCTTATTTCTAGACCACACATGCGAAATTCTAAGTTGCAAGAGGGGCCGAAAGTTGCAGATCTGCAATAGAGGCCGAAATCTGTGACTGAAGCAGTTTTGAAGAAGGTTGATTTTTGTTGACTAGAAGCAGAGTTTTGTCATCTTGAAAGAACTTTGTTGGGAAATTGACTTGGTGGATTGGAGGAGGTCTCATTGTTGGTCCAAGGGTCTTGGTTGTCTCATTTGATTTGATTCTAAAGGAAGAGAAGATAATTTTTGGGTTTTCCACTAAGAGAGGGCTTTTGCCCTGGCTGGCTGAGAACCTACATCCTGTGTCCTTGTTGTTTTGATCTTCATCCATTTATGTTTTGGTAGTTGCTTGATGATAAAAAGTTAAAATAAGACATAAAAGAAGATAATAAAAATACAAAGAAATCACAAGTAATTATCAAGATAAGAAAATCTTTTTGCCTTTCTGATTTTCTAACACTAGGAAAATGACCCTTTGAGGATTAATACAAACAAAAAAGCTTTTAAATTTTTCCAGCTGATAAACCCTCGGCAATCCCTGCGCTTTGATCTTGCTGGATGCTGGATCCTACTCCCTTGTTGCTCCTTGTTCTTCTTCGTCGGACTTTGCATACTTGGATGAATGTCGTTCTCCACTCGATCATTGAGGTCTCACTATCTCATGGTCTTGTTGCTCACTAGATGTGTCTTCTCCCTTAGCCTAGCCTTCCTTTTACAAGTTTGAGTTATTGACCAAATCCACAACTCCAATCTTCAAAGTAATTGATAGTTGATATTAGATCTCAACATCACTTGAGATCAATGGTTGAGATTCATCTAATTCACTAACACAAATAACCTTTGCATTTCATTAGAAAAACTCACTTTTTCTTATAAAAGGAAATTACTTTAATAATTCCTTTAATTAAACTAATTTGCTAAGTTTAAGAGTCCTTTGGACGACTTCCACATGTTTAGACACTTATATCTGTGTGGAAGTACTTATTTGATGCTATGCTACAATCAACACTACCTCTTAGCGAGAAAGGTACTTCTTGAAGAACCACATAGAACTGGTTTTCCCTCAAGTCTTGGCACAATGTCACATGCATCATCCTTTACCATGGCAACCTCCTGGCCTATTGCCTCCTCAATGATGTTAGTCATCAGTGCCATGTAGTTCGGAAACTTCTTCGAAAACCTGCTTTTCCTGAATGTGCTCATAGGAGCCTCTACATGCTCTTGAGCATTCCTCAATGTCTGTTCAAAGTTCAAACCACATGGGCCTCCTAACATAATTGGAGGGAACTACTGACTCCTCTCCACTTGAAGGTTGACTCCATAAACTAGAAGTCTGCACACAGTTCTACCTTCAAAGACTCCACCTCGTCCTTTGTCACTGCTAGTGGCAACTCATGAGACTTCACAGATGCCAAGTTCTCCTTGAACTTGACATCTTTGCTCACAATTGTCTTCCTTTGTGCTGGTATGAGGATTCTGTAAGCTTTAGAGGTCTCACTGTTTCCAATTTAATGGTTTCCCCTCCTCCCTTTTTGTCCAAATGAACCAGGGCTAGGTTCTCCTCTCCATCTTCTTACCTGCTGGCCTTAAACTCCTCTTGAGCCTCTTCTTGGATGCAAGGATCCAAATTCTATTGGTGAACCCATTCAATTCCACGTTGACGAGTTCTGTCTCATCCACTTTCTCCCCAGTGGCTGCAAGTTGATCCCATATCTAGGTGATCTTCAAGAAATAGTTGGTAACTTTATTAGGCCTTGACATCTGGATGGATCTGAGCTTGTTTCTCAAGATAGTCTTCTTGGTCATGTTATCACTTTGGAACAAGTCCACTAGAGCCTTAAACATAGCTCTAGCTGATTGCTTCTTTGCTAAGTGCAGGATCAAATGATCCTTTATGTCATCCATGATCACCCTCTTGGCTCTAATGTCCTCCTCATGAGCGACCTCGAGTGCCTGCTTCTACGGATACAGTAACAATCCTCTCTGTAATACTAATTTCCCACAGGCAATGCTCCTTTAAAAGCAATAAAACCATCACCATCCAAGACAAGATGTTAGATGCTCCATCTGATTGGCCTTCAAATATGAGATTAGCTGTTGCCATTTATAAATCTGATAAAGGACCGCCATGTACTAATTCTTTCTAGCACTCACAAGAATATAAATGCTGTTGGTTTAGAGATTTGCTAAGATCCCTTTACATATCCGATAAATCTGCTGCAATTTTTTTTGCATATGTGTTTTGATTCTTTAAAACACCCACAAAAATTTAATTTCTGCCAAAACCTTGATTGGTATGACCTCCCTCTTTCCTTTAAGAGAACGATCTCTACCAAATCACTGCTTGCTGATATGTGCAAAACCTAGAAATTGGCCTCCCTCTCATAGTGCAAGCTCTGATACAATGTTAAATTTTAATAACCCCAGCTACAGACTATTTATTATCTAGTAAATCACTTCTTGTTAATTAAATTTATTACAGATTTACTAGATAAAAGCACTGCTGGAATTTTAATAGGTAAATAAAATGTAAACAACAGAAGAAAACAATCATTCTCATACATAGATTCTGCCCTTCAAATCCACTGTTTCATTAATAAATTATCTTCAGCATACAAGAGCTTCCTTACTGGGGAAATGGCCCTGTGAAGTAAAATACAAACAGTAAAACCTAGAATATTTCCAGCTGATAAACTCTTTGCAAAATCCGTCCTTCGATCTTGCTGGTTGCTAGATCCTTCTCCCTTGTCACCCTTTGTTCTTCTTTCTCCGACTCTGCACACTTGGATGAATGTCTGTCTCCACCCAATTATTGAGATCTCTCTATCTCACTGTCTTGTGCTCACTAGATGTGCCTTCTTCCTTGGCCTAACTTTCATTTTGTAGGTTTAAATTATTGATCGAATCTACAACCCTAATCTCCAAAGTGATAGACGGTTGAGATTAGATCTCAACATCACTTCAGATCAATGTTTGATATTCATTTAATTCACTAATGCAAATAACCTTTGCATTTCATTAGATTAACTCACTTTTTCTTCTAGAAAGAAATTACTTTAATAATTCTTTTAACTTTAAGTAATTTTCTAAGCTTAAGAGTCCTTTGGACAACTTCTACACATCTAGACATTTAGACCTATGTGGAAGCACCTGTTTGATGCTACTATCATCAACAAGTTATAATCAGAATCTGAGTACAACTCCAGTCTATTGAACATAAGTGGTGGTAGGCATTATGCATAATAAGAACATATATACGGTTTGTGGTCTTGAATATTAAGTGCTATATTGCATAAAGATCTGACTATATTCATAATTTGACTTGAAAGGACAATGATATGAAGTTGAGGCCTAACATAGACAGCGGTGACAGAACTAGAGAAATTGTATAAGTTTCTTCAAAATCCACATCGTAGACTCTTGTCAATTTGCTTCATACTTTGTCACAGTGCTAAGATTTATGTAAGTTGGTGTATGAGTAAATGATTTAAAATTTATATTCATAGACATAATTGAGCAATTTATTTGCACCTATGTGCTGGCAATGGTTGTGAAATGTAGAAAATGATTTTGAGATCTACTTCATTGCCATTTTCTTTGAAGTTTTAGATGGCAATCTAATTTCTTGATTTTAGACCTATTGGCTATGGAATGACATTACAGTTAATTACCCACATTATCGCCTGGTCAGGTTTAATGTAGCAATTCAACATAATGCTACTGGTTAGCTGTAAATTTTGTTAGATCTTGCCTTGTTACTCAGAATCTATGGAGAAATAGGGCAGTAAGCCTATCGTTTGTGTTACCACTTGGATATTTTAGCTGCAAATTGGAGAACACCCTTGTGGGGTTGAGCCTAAAAACCCCTTGACATGGTCAAAACCCGCGTTAAGGACATCTGGGAAGGAAAGTCGAGGTGATGAAAGATCCCCATGGAGGAACACCCAAGCACAAGGGAGTCCGGAACACTTGAAATCATGAAAAGAAGCATTGCATTTATTGTTGTTGAGGTCACTCCAAATGAGTGGCTGTAGAAAATTTGTTTTGGCCCAACCCGGTTTCAAGTTTTGTGAAATCACATCAAGTTTAATGCCCAACCCACATGTTTTATGCTGCTGTCATAAACATGAATATTTTTCAAACAAGAAACACATGAACCTACTCTACTTTTTCACTTTTACTTTTGCTGAGAAAAATACAAGCAACTCACAAATTTGACACAAGGAATTTTTGGTTAAATGACCTTGGAAAAACCTTGAAGGGAAAACTAGTGAGAGAAAGAGATATTTTTATTTCTTTCCAAGAAATTATTATAGCAATTAAATGTAACACGCATAGTCAACTTATCTCCCTAATTTCATGCTCAGAATTCCTCGGTAAATGTGTTGATAGCTCCTTGAAACTTGTTCCAGTAGCCCCTCAATTTATTTGTTGTACATACCTTGTTTTTCGTGCCCATATTTGCTCAGAAATTAGTGCCTCAGCCCCCTCGAAATTTGTTTCAGCTTTCATAAATTTCCCTGTTGAGTTTCTCCCTCAAAAAATGTACCAGGTCCATCGAAATTCACGCTGTTCTGCAGTTTTGATAGATTGCAATAAATGCGGTCAGACACTTTCGATTTTTACGCATAGTCTCCTTGAAAATTGTGATGCTTCTGACAGCAATGAATGTAGTCCTGACTGCCCTTGAAAATTGGCCCAGGCTGCCTCGAAATCTGCACTCATGCAACAACAATAAATGCATTGAATCTTCTCCTCGAAATTTGTGCCAGCCTACACAGCCTTTGCGTTGGAATTTGTGCCTATAGCCTTGCCATTGTACCGTTGAATGGTTGTTAATTTTAGGTATGTTCTATGCTTAGAGCAATTTATTTCAATTTTCACATTTAGCTCAATATCTTTTCCAGATTAGCAATCACATCAGCATTAAAGTAAACTGCAGATAGAACATAAACATAAATCGTAGAAGACAAGCCAAGACAAGAGGACACAAGATGTGGCGTTAGCCAGGGACAAACCCCAATGTGGGGAAACCCATGATCAATTCTTCTTATATGTTCTTCAATAGTTCAGCGAAGAGAGAAAGAGAGTACATTTACAATAGAAGTCAACATTTTGACTAATCTAGATAAAAGCATAGATTATCTCTAAGAAGATGATACATGAGATCAGTTGAAGACATGTTGCTTCAATTGGTTCTCCAAGGTGACTCCTTTACCTATCATTGTGTTGCATCTCGTCAGCATGCTGCACCATGCTGCACCCTTTGCTGCACTGCTGTTCCATGTACCATTGTTGAACCATGTTGTCATACAGCGTGTCTCATGTGCTTGCCATGTTGCACCATGCTGTCCATGCTTGCTGTCCCATTGTGCCACTGCTGCACAATGTCATTGCTGTCCCATTATGCCACTGCTGCACAATGTCATTGCTGTCCCATTGAACATTGTGGGACAATATCATTGCCGCTAGTACTGCTGTCCCATCACGGCTTGTTAACCCAGCGACCCAACATTGCTGTTGTCCCAAGTGCCATTGTTGAACCATGTTGTCATACAACATGTCTCATGTGCTTGCCATGTTACACCATGCTGTCCATGCTTGCTGTCCCATTGTGTCACTGCTGCTCAATGTCATTGCTGTCCCATTGTGTCACTACTGCACAATGTCATTGTTGTCCCATTGAACATTGTGGCACAATATCATTGCTGCTAGTACTGCTGTCCCATCATGGCTTGTTATAGTACTGCTGTCCCATCACGACTTGTTATCCCAACAACCCAACATTGTTGCTGCCCCAACATACTTACGCTGTACTAATTATGTATGTACCATTTCCTAACTGTCCTAGTTTTACTGCTGTAACAGCTGTACCTAACAGTCATGCCCAAAACACCACTGTCCTGGGCATATGGCATCCCTTAACACTTCCTTCAGCTCATAGTTCTAGGGTCCTTGACTGCAGCAATCTTGGACTGGTTAGGGTACTTCCAACAACCCTTCAATCTGCCCAGAAGTGCCCTCCTTTACTGCGGCTGCCCTTCTAAGAGAGGAGGAGACCCTATACTGCATTTTCTGGGCAGTCTATCCCTCATCAACAACTTCGGCCTTCCTCTGTTTGCTACGACTTGGTATATGAAGTCTCCTCTTGACTGCAGGAGCCCAACACTCTTCCAAATGATCCTAAAACAATGCTTATTGCTGCAGCATGACAACAAGGGAACTCAGCCCCTTCTCTAGCACTTTGGACCCCTGAAATACCCTCCAAACAGTGGCTAAGACTCCTGCTCAATACGCTGTCCATACAGGCCTTACATGCTGTCTAGGGCAGCCTCCTAATGCTGCGGCTAGGGCATGGTATTGTCCTCCTTGACTGCGTGTTAGTAGGGACCAGTGTATTTGGTTGTAGACCTCCTTCTAGACTACGTAGAGACCAACGTATAGGTTAGGGCTCTTTCTTGATAGTGTTAGGGCTTCTCCTCATGACTGCGTCCTCTAGATTAGGGCAGCGTTCTTCTTCTTGACTGCGACTAGGGCAGCCTCAATCGTCCAACGTCTAGGGCTTCCACTCTTAGATTTCTCTTCCACTAAAACCCAAGACAAGTGGATTGAAATCAAGATAGAAGTGTGTGTGAGAAATGACTCTCAAGTCATCTCCTTTTATACTAAAACGTTGAGCACATGTGGGGTTTAGTTGGTTGCTGGCCGACCTTGTCGAATTGTCTTATAACACAAATAATATCATTACTCCATGAATACTTATCGGAATCGGATGATCTTTAGATCAATCCTACACCTCTCGATGAGAGGGATCCAAGAAAAATATCAGCTGCCATAAATAAGATGTCCCACATGGAGTTTGGCCCTAGTTGCTTATTTTAACACTCCCTCTCAACTAGGGAGAACTCCATCCGCTGATCCATCTGTCCGACTGTACTATCTTTGCCATCGGTGCCTTTGTTAAAATTGGCAACCAGGGCAAAACTTCATGTGGGTCATCTTATTCATGGCTGATAATATTTTTATTAGATTTCTCTCGTCGAGAGGTGTAGGATTGATATAAAGATCATCCGATTCCGATAAGTATTCATGGAGATATGAATTTATTTTGATTATGGAATTATTATCAAGCCGACCTACAACTCATGTCGGCTCAGAAGCCCAACAGTCGCATCTATTCACCCACCAACGTTGTGTATAAATATAAGAGGACTTTTCCTCATTTGTACTGACTCATCTCATCGCATCTCTCTCACTCTGTCTCTACTACGCAGAAATGAGTCTCTTCTCTACTGTGCTGAAATGGGTCTCTCTCTCACACATGTGAAGCCGGAAGCTGTTGAATTTGAAGCTGCAACTGCAGAAGTAAAGATTGACTTGCGTGGTCTAGAAGATCTCCTCTTTGGAACTGCGCTGTAGGTTCATCTGAACCTCCTCTGAAAGCCGCAACTTTTGGTGGTGGAATGAAGTCAATCCGATGAACGGTTTGCAAGATATCGACTGCCCTAGTTTGAAGCCAGAAACTGTTGAATTTGAAGCTGCAACTGCAGAAGTAAAGATTGACTTGCGTGGCCTAGAAGATCTCCTCTTTGGAACTGCGCTGTAGGTTCATCTGAACCTCCTCTGAAAGCCACAACTTTTGGTGGTGGAATGAAGTCAATCCGATGAATGGTTTGCAAGATATTGACTGCCCTAGTTTGAAGCCGGAAACTGATGAAACTGAAGCTGTAACTGCAGAAGTAAAGATTGACTTGCGTGGCCTAGAAGATCTCCTCATCTGAACTGCGCTGTAGGTTCATCTGAACCTCCTCTGAAAGCCGCAACTTTTGGTGGTGGAATGAAGTCAATCCGATGAACGGTTTGCAAGATATCGACTGCCCTAGTTTGAAGCCGGAAACTGCTGAAACTGAAGCTGCAATTGCAGAAGTAAAGATTGACTTGCGTGGCCTAGAAGATCTCCTCATCTGAATTGCGCTATAGGTTCATCTGAACCTCCTCTGGAAGCCGAAACTTTTGGTGGTGGAATGAAGTCAATCCGACAGTCGATTTGTGAGATATGGTCTGCCCTAGTTTGATAATGAAGCCGCTAATGCTGATGCTGCTGATCTAGGGTTTGATACTGTTGATATGAATCAAATTTATTGTACTATTTCTCTCTGCTGAATTATTGAAGATAAAAGAAGATTTGATCAAAGGGTTTCCCCACACATTGTGGGGTTTGTCCCTGGCTAGCCGCCACATCTTGTGTCTCTTGTCTTGGCTTGTTTTCTGTTGATCATTTAATGTTCTATCTGCACTCTACTTTATGTACATGTGATTGCTAATTGGTGGAATATAATAAGAAAAAGAAGTAAACTTTTATAAGCATAGAACATACCATAACTTAACATGGTATCAGAGCTGAGGCGAAGACAAAGCCCGAGCAAGAGCAAGAGCAATCATCGAAGAGAATATTGGCAAGGCTATCCTAAAAGAACTGTGGGGTCCTCAACACTCTTTCCTGTTGAAGACAAGCTCCGTGAGAAAACTGGCTATCACGGATGGAAGATGTCTATCGATCTAACCCTTGAGAATCAAGGAGTGTTGGATCATGTGAGAGGCAATATTGTTGAGCCTCCATCAAATGCATCCGCTGCTGCCTGGAACGAATGAAAAAATGGAGAAGTCAAAACAATAGAGGATCATCCGGGACTCTATCGACAAGCACTTGGTGGCCTACATCTCTGAACTGGACACCTCCAAGGAAATCTATGATAGACTGGTGAGTTTATTTAAAGTTAATGATGCAAATCAAGTTTTGTTTCTTAGAAATAAGCTGAGGGAAATCAAGAAGGGTAAAGATGAAAGTATGCAAGCATACTTCTTAAGAATCACCGAGATCAAGAACGATCTCCTATCTATTGGGGAAACTATTACTGACAGAGAAATGGCACTCATAACTCTTGGAGGATTGCCATTTGAATGGTATGTGTTCAGGACTACTCTTTTGAACTATAATTTAATTCTTGGTTTCGAGGAATTAATGGCTAGATGCATTCAAGAAGAAACAAGGGAAGAAGTGCAAGAAAGGCCCATGCCTAAAGGTCTTCCTGCTGCCTTTTCTTCTCAGGCAAAGAAAAGAATTCCGGGACTAAATCAAAAGGAAAGGTTGGACCTAAGGCTAGAAGAAAATGACGATGTTACATTTGCGAATTGCGATAAAGCAAGTCACTATGTATGAGATCATGAGCATCATGATGAATGAGATCATGGACATAAAGGGCAACATGAGATCATGGACATATAGGATAGCATGATGATGATGCACACTAGTTTGAGCAGCATTATGATGGATAAAATCATGGACATGGGCAACATGATGATAATCATGATTAGAGAAGCATGGTACAGTATGCAGTGTTGCAACTCGAAATCCCTCTGATGGCAATCAAAGGAATGACAAATTCAACAGCAAAGGTAAGAGGAGAGCTGGGAATCAAGGAAGAGGACAAGCATTCAAGAAGGCTAGAAATTCTAGGATGTATTAAATGCACCTGACCTCAAAAGGAACCTAGTGTCCATCTTGGCAATGGAAGACAGAGGCTACAAGGTAACCTTCAGCAATGGCAAGGTATGTATATGGAAAAATAATGTTAAAGATGCCTTTACTCTTGGGTTTAGTGTTGATTCATTATATCAGGTCGATGGAAGTTTGCTAGGTGTCATGTCTTGTGACACAACTCTTTAGTCTGAACTTTGGCATCGAAGGTTTGCCCACCTTCATTACAAAGCTCTACCCGATGTAAGACAGATGGTAACAGGGATGCCCGAATTCCAAGTAGAGAAAGAAGGTGTATGTCCGGGATGTGCCAAAGGAAAGCTCAAAAGGGGACTATTCCCCTCAAGCCAAAGCAAGACCTCTGATATATTACAAGCATTCCTGAGGTTGGCATTAAGAGGGAGACTACTACACCACATACTCCTGAGCAGAATGGTGTGGTGGGAAGGAAGAACCACACGATGATGGAAGCTGTCCGGGCCATGCTACATGATCAAAGACTTCCAAAGTTTCTATGGGCTGAAACTGCAATCACCGCCGTATAAGTACAAAATCGATGCCCTCATCAAGCATTGGGTTCCTAAACCCCTGAAGAAATGTTCACCACCGGTCAAAGGGAAGTTGTGATTAGTCATGATGTCACCTTTGACAAAGATATGGCTCTCAGCAAGGTGGACAATCTGCTGACTTTGAGTAGCTCTCAAGAAGCCGACACCATGGAACCGAAAGAAAAGGATGATGAATCAATGCCTGATGTAGAAGAACCCATGGATCCGATTGATCCTCATCCACATGAGCCTTCCTCTTCTAAGAAGAGGCCTTCATGGATTAGGGGGATACTTGATGATGCTGAAGGACATGCTGCACCCTGAGGAACCTTCCATCAAAGTAAGAAACTTAACAGGTATTAGGGATACCTGACCATCATGAGCACGATCATACAAAATGAACCTTCATCATTCTCAGATGTCATCAAGCATTAACTATGGAAGGATGCTATGACCATAGAATATGAGTCTATTATGGAGAATGATGTCTGGGAAGTAGTTCCCAGACCCTGGACAAGACAATTGTTACTTCAAAATGGCTTTACAAGATAAAGCATGCAGCAAATGGAAGTATGGAAAAGTATAAGGTTCATTTTGTTGCTCATGGTTTATCCCAGAAGGGAGGTATAGACTATGATATTTGCACCTGTTGCCAAATATACGACCATCCACTTGATCATAGTCCTTGTGGATTCACAAGGATGGAACCTACATCAGATGGATGTTAAGACTGCGTTCTTGCATGGTTTTATTAAAGAAGAGGTCTATGTGGAGCAACCTGAAGGATTTGAGATTTATGATTGAAAATCTCATGTATGCAGGTTGAAGAAGGCTCTCTATGGGCTGAAGCAAGCACCCCGAGCATGGTATGAGAGGATCGATAGCTACTTGATGAAGCTGGGATTCACTAGGAGTGAAGCTGATCCTAACCTTTACTTTAAGGTTGAAGATGACAAGCCTCTCATACTGGTGTTGTATGTGGATGACCTCTTTCTAACAGGTGCAAACCCTCTCATTCACAAATGTAAGAGGGAGATGGCTTGTGAATTTGAAATAAAGGACCAAGGACTTGAAGTGTGGCAGAAGCCAAGGGAAATTTTCCTATCTCAAGGAAAATATGTGGTAAATATATTTGGAAAGATTCGGTATGATGGACTGCAAGCCTGTGACTACCTCGAGGATCTTAACTTTTAGAAGTTATATGGTAGTGATGTCGGACCAGACTTGGGAAATGCCTCTGAGTTTCAAAAACTCATTCGCATTGATGTTCTTGGTGAACCTCCTTCCGAACATATGTTTTGCAGTTAGCATTGTGAGCTCATATTTGGTTGAGCCTCACTGGATTGATGCCAGGAATCTTCTGAGATGTCTTCAGGACACAATCTCTCATGGATTAAGATACACTGCCGGAGATGTGAGACTACTTAGATATATTGATGTTGATTGGGCAGGCAGTGTGGTGGACGGTAAGAGCACTTCCGGGTACTGTTTCACCTTGGGATCTGCTTCGATATCCTGGATGAGCAAGAAGCAAAAGTCGGTGGCTTTGAGCATCGTCGAAGCAGGATATATTGTTGCTAGCATAACCTCGTGTGAGGCAGTCTGGTTGCGAAAGCTCTTCAGTGAGCTGTTTGGATTTACATTGGATACCACTGTGATTCTCTGTAACAACCAGAGGTGGGATTCGATTATTGAGGAATCCGTGTATTGAGGAATCCCATATTTGTCAATTGCTCCAGCAGATAGACATCATCTAGGATATGGTAAGTCGATGAGAAAGAAAGCTCCATCACATTAAGATGATGTACAGGTTGATACACCTTGTCAAAGCCCCGAGGAAAGATCTAATCTGTGATTTTCCCAAACGACTTGGAGTCGGCAAGAAACCCTTGTACAAGTGTCCTGCATGTTGCATACATTGAGCTCTGGGAGCTGTGAGGGCTTGCGGTTCCTACTGGAGCAACATATGACCACAGGGTGACTCACCCTCCCCTGGTGGTGCAAACTGGAACAAGATGATTCGCTCTCTTGTGGGACAAGATGATTCGCTCTCTTGTGGAACAGGATGATTCACTCTCCTTTGTAGCAGGATGATTAGTTCTCCTGTGAGGCTTGGATTGATGTGTTCTCCATGGAAGCCTGGATTGATGTGTTCTCCACGGCGATTGTAGCAGGATTGATGTGTTCTCCTGTGAGGACATGATTGATTAGTTCTCCTGTCGAGGCATCCTACCCATGTAGTCTGGGACTCATGGGAAGTACCTCTCATCTGATCAATGAGCAGGGAAATGAAGTTAGGGACCATAGTAGTACCGATGGACGCATCGTTGTATCTACCGTACTCCCTACGCTAGGATGACCTCCATTGATCTGGGATCAATGGTACTGGTCTGGGACCAGTGGTAGGAGTTGTACCATACTATGACGCTGACTTCGGGTCGGTTGAGACTGGTCTGGGACCAGTGGTACATACTCCGAGATTGACTTCGTGTCAGTGCAGTACTGGTTTGGGACCAATGAGAGTGGTACATACTATGACGCTGACTTCGGGTCGGTTGAGACTGGTCTGGGACCAGTGGTACACTCTCTGAGACTGCGATACTGGTCTGGGACCAGTGGTAGGAGTTGTACCATACTATGACGCTGACTTCGGGTCGGTTGAGACTGGTCTGGGACCAATGGTACATACTCCGAGACTGACTTCGTGTCAGTGCAGTATTGGTCTGGGACCAGTGAGAGTGGTACATACTATGACGCTGACTTCGGGTCGGTTGAGACTGGTCTGGGACCAGTGGTACACTCTCTGAGACTGCGATACTGGTCTGGGACCAGTGGTAGGAGTGGTACTTACTATGAAGCTGACTTCGGGTCGGCTGAGATTGGTCTGGGACCAGTGGTACGCACTCTGAGACTGACTTTGAGTCAGTGGAGGATGATACTGGTCTAGGACCAGTGGAGTTGTACTCACTATGACGCTGACTTCGGGTTGGTTGAGACTGGTCTGGGACTAGTGGTACATACTCTGAGACTGACTTTGAGTCAGTATGATACATCCTCGATCATTTATTCTTCTTCATAATTCGGACAAAAGCAGAGCAGAACAGAACAATGCAAGAGCAGAGCAGAACAGAGCAAAACAGTACAGATCAGTGCAGGGCAGAACAAGACAAAGCAGAACAGGCAGAATAGAGCAGAGCAGGGCAAGGGTCAGGCTGTACAGGGCAGTGCATTTGATGGATGAATAGTAACGACCGATAGACAGATTGTAGATGAAGTTCTCCATGGTTGAAACTTGAGAGGGAGTGTTAAAATTGGCAACCAGGGCAAAACTTCATGTGGGTCATCTTCATGGCTGATAATATTTTTATTTGATTCCTCTCGTCGAGAGGTGTAGGATTGATATAAAGATCATCCGATTCCGATAAGTATTCATGGAGATATGAATTTATTTTGATTATGGAATTATTATCAAGCCGACCTACAACTCATGTAGGCTCAGAAGCCCAACAGTCGCATCTATTCACCCACCAACGTTGTGTATAAATATAAGAGGACTTTTCCTCATTTGGACTCACTCATCTCATCACATCTCTCTCTCTTTCTCTCTACTACGCAGAAATGAGTCTCTTCTCTACTGCGCTGAAATGGTTCTCTCTCTCACACATGTGAAGCCGGAAGCTGTTGAATTTGAAGCTGCAACTGCAGAAGTAAAGATTGACTTGCGTGGCCTAGAAGATCTCCTCTTTGGAACTGCGCTGTAGGTTCATCTGAACCTCCTCTGAAAGCCGCAACTTTTGGTGGTGGAATGAATTCAATCCGATGAACGGTTTGCAAGATATCGATTGCCCTAGTTTGAAGCCGGAAACTGTTGAATTTGAAGCTGCAACTGCAGAAGTAAAGATTGACTTGCGTGGCCTAGAAGATCTCCTCTTTGGAACTGCGTTGTAGGTTCATCTGAACCTCCTCTGAAAGCCGCAACTTTTGGTGGTGGAATGAAGTCAATCCGATGAACAGTTTGCAAGATATCGACTGCCCTAGTTTGAAGCCGGAAACTGCTGAAATTGAAGCTGTAACTGCAGAAGTAAAGATTGACTTGCGTGGCCTAGAAGATCTCCTCATCTGAACTGCGCTGTAGGTTCATCTGAACCTCCTCTGAAAGCCGCAACTTTTGGTGGTGGAATGAAGTCAATCCGATGAACGGTTTGCAAGATATCGATTGCCCTAGTTTGAAGCCAAAGACTGCTGAAACTGAAGCTGCAACTGCAGAAGTAAAGATTGACTTGCGTGGCCTAGAAGATCTCCTCATCTGAACTGCGCTGTAGGTTCATCTGAACCTCCTCTGGAAGCCGAAACTTTTGGTGGTGGAATGAAGTCAATCCGACAGTCGATTTGTGAGATATGGTCTGCCCTAGTTTGATAATGAAGCCGCTAATGCTGATGCTGCTGATCTAGGGTTTGCTATTGCTGATATGAATCAGATTTATTGTACTATTTCTCTCTATTGAATTATTGAAGATAAAAGAAGATTTGATCAAAGGGTTTCCCCACATATTATGGGGTTTGTCCCTGGCTAGCCGCCACATCTTGTGTCTCTTGTCTTGGCTTGTTTTCTGTCGATCGTTTAATGTTCTATCTGCACTTTACTTTATGTACATGTGATTGCTAATCGGTGGAATATAATAAGAAAAAGAAGTAAATTGTTATAAGCATAGAACATACCATAACTTAACAGCCTTGCACTGCTTTGCTCTGCTCTGCTATGCTTTGTTGAGCTCTGGTCTGCTCTGGTCTGTTGAGCTTTGCTTTTCCCTGTCGAGCTCTGCTTTTCTTTGCTCTGCTGTCTGCTGAACTGTGCTTCGCTGACCTCTGCTCTGCTGAACTATGCTCTGTTGAGCTTTTGCTGACCTCTGCTGAACCATGAAGAAGAAGAATTGATCGAGAATGTCTCATACCATTCTCCACTGACCCGAAGTCATTTTTATTGATCCCAGATCAATATCACAAGAGAGTTTCTCAAACCACTCATACTGATCCCAGATCAGTTACATTGATCCTAGATCAATGGAGGTCATCCTAGCACAGGGAGTACGGTAGATACAACGATGCGTCCATCGATAGTACTACTATGGTCCCTAACCCCATTTCCCTGCTCATTAGCAGATGAGAGGTACTTCCCATGAGTCCCATACTACATGCGTAGGATGCCTCGACATGAGAACCATTCATCCTATCCCTAAGTCGCCTTGGGGTATCATAGGGGAAGGTTGAGCCATTCACCCTGTACACAATGCACCATTAGGGGAGGGTGAGTGACCCTATGGCCGCTGGTTGCTCCAATAAGTACCCCAAGCCCCTCGGAGCTCCCAGAGCTCAATGCATGCAACATGCAGGACCCTCATAAGAGGGTCTCTCAACGACTCCAAGTCGTTCGGGAAAGTCACAAGTTTGACCTTTCCCCGGGGCTTTGACAAAATGTCTGCGACCTGTACATTAGTCTCAATGCGATGGAGCCTCCTTGCTCTTCGACGTACCATATCCCAGATAAGGTAGTATCTGATGTCTATCTGTTAGAGCAATCATAGAATACGGGATTCCTCAACAATAGAATCCCCTCGTGGTTGACACAGAGGATTATGGTGGTATCCATCATGTGTACAAACAGCTTGCTGAAGAGCTTCCACAACCATGCAACTTCACACGAGATCATACTTGTAGCTATGTATTTGGTCTCAGCGGTACTTATAGCAACCACCTTCTGCTTCCTGCTCATCCATGATATCGAAGCAGAATCCAAAGAGCACCAGCACTCAGAAGTGCTCTTGTGATCCTCCACACTGCTTGCCCAGTCAACATTCGAATAATCATGCAACTTCAAATTTCTGACAGTGTATCTCAATCCATGAGAGATTGTGCCCCAAAGATATCTCAGAAGATTCTTGGCACCAATCTAGTGAGGCTCAACCATATATGAGCTCATCATGCTAATTGCAAAACATATGTCCGGACGGAAGTTCACCAAGAACATCAACGTGAATGAGTTTATGAAACTCAGAGGCATTTCCCAAATCAGGTCTGGCATCACTACCATATAACTTCTGAAAGTTAAGATCCTCGAGGTAGTCACGGGCTTGCAGTTTATCATTCCACATCTGGAATCCAACTCCCTCTTACTTCTGCACATGAGAGGGTCTGCACCTGTCAGAAATAGGTCGTCCTCACAAGGTGCCAGTATGAGAGGTTTATCATCCACAACCTTCAAGCACTGGTTTGGATCGGCTTTAGTCCTAGTGAATCTCAGCTTCATCAGACAACTATCAATCCTCTCATACTAAGCTTGGGGTGTTTTGCTTCAAGCCATAGAGAGCTTTCTTCCAGTTGTATACATGAGATTCCCAATCATGAATCTCAAACCCCTCGGGTTGTTCCAAACCTATGGACCTGCTCCATTAGGGGAATGGTCACCTTGTAAGATTTTCCTTCGGTATAACTCAAATATGTATCTTCAATGTTCATGCACTTCTTGAATTCAGGCATCCCTGTCACCATCTGACTCACATCAGGTAGGGCTCCATAATAAGTAGACCTCTAGTGCTATAGATGAGATGTGACAACTGACATGGTCCCCAATGGACCATCCTGCAACTTGATACAAATTTCCAACCCTAAACCCATGAGTAAAAGCATATTAGAAAATTCTATTTTCAAACACGTACCTTTCCATCGATGAATGCCACCCTAAAACCTTTGACTTCCATTGCCGAAATGGACACCAGGTTCTTCTTGCGATCAAGTACATAAAAGAGATTCTTGTAAATGAATCGAGTTACCCTTATTCAATTGAGGGGTAATATTCCCAACACCTTTTCCGGGATAGGTGGCATCGGCTCCAAGTATAATCCCACGATTGTTTCCATATCTACTAAATTAGAGAGATCACTCTTCTATCCGATGAAGTGCCTTGAAGCACTATAATCAATAAGCTAGATTCCCATAGAATCTGAAGGAGAGGGCCAATACAAGATAACGCTTCTTTATCTTATCAGAAACAACATTTGATTCTTCATACCTGGGGTTCCTTGCTTTCTCTAAAGAGTCGACCATTTCCTTGATGACCTGCATTCCCTGTCATTCCTCTGATCATTGAAGATGTCCCTGGAATGATTGTTATCATCGTCAAGTGATGTGTCCTTGCCATTCAGACACTCCTTCGCATAATGGCTGAACTTATTGCAACCAAGGCATCTGCCTTTCCTTCCACCCTTAGATTCGGACTTCTCATTGAAGTGATCTTTAGGTAGGTCATTAGAAAATTCCGCTGTGCCATTCTGATAATATTCTCTGCTTTGACTTCACCCTCGGTGAATTTGAAGAGGGATGAGGAATCCACTGATCCTTTTGTTCTTTCCCAACTGTCTTCAGTAATTGCTCTTTCACTCTTGCTTGGGCATTGTCTTCACCTCAGCTCTGATACCATGTTAATTTTAGGTATGTTCTATGCTTAGAGCAATTTATTTCAATTTTCACAGCTAGCTCAATATCTTTTCCAGATTAGAAATCACATCAACATTAAAGTAAACTACAGATAGAACATAAACATAAATTGCAGAAGACAGGCCAAGACAAGAGGACACAAAATGTGGCGCTAGCCAGGGACAAACCCCAATGTGGGGAATCCCTTGATCAATTCTTCTTATATGTTCTTCAATAGTTTAGCACAGAGAGAGAGAGAGAGAGAGAGAGAGAGAGAGATAGTACATTTACAACAAAAGTCAACACTTTGACTTATCTAGATAAGAGCATAGATCATCTCTAAGAAAATGATACATGAGATCAGTTGGAGACATGTTGCTTCAACTGGTTCTCCAAGGTGACTCCTTCACCTATCATTGTGCTGTATCTCGTCATCATGCTGCACCTCATCGTGTTGCACCATGCTGCACCCTTTGCTGCACTGCTGTCCCATGTGCCATTGTTGAACCATGTTGTCATACAACATGTCTCATGTGCTTGCCATGTTGCACCATGTTGTCCATGCTTGCTGTCCCATTGTGCCACTGCTGCACAATGTCATTGTTGTTTCATTATGCCACTGTTGCATAATGTCATTGCTGTCCCAATGAACATTGTGGCACAATATCATTGCTACTAGTACTGTTGTCCCATCATGACTTGTTATCCCAGCAACCCAACATTGCTGTTGTCCCAAGTGCCATTGTTGAACCATGTTGTCATACATGTCTCATGTGCTTGCCATGTTGCACCATGCTGTCCATGCTTGCTGTCCCATTGTGCCATTGTTGCACAATGTCATTGTTGTCCCACTGTGCCACTGTTGCACAATGTCATTGCTATACCATTGAACATTGTGGCACAATATCATTGCTGCTAGTACTGTTGTACCATCACGGCTTGTTATCCCAGCAACCCAACATTGTTGCTGTCCCAACATACTTACGTTGCTCTAATTATGTATGTACCATTGCCTAGCTGTCCTAGTTTTACTCATAGTTTTAAAAACCGGCCACAAAAACCGGTAACCGGTCTAACCGGCCGGTTAGAGGCCTGGCCGGTCCGAACCGGCCTAAAAACCGGGTTAGATGCCTCATGTGACCGAAATCTGGCCCTAACCGGTCAAAACCGGCCGGTTTAGGGCGGAACCGGCCGGTTTGTAGCAAACCGGCCGGTTCCGTCCTAAACCGGCCGGTTTATGGACAGCCCACCGAATTATGACAAAAAGCACTGTGGTTTTGTGGTTTAGGGGTTTTGGGGGTGAGGGAAAGGTATTTTCCCTCCAAAAGCACCCTCACACTTGCTATAAGAGACCCCTCTCACTCTCATTTGTCTCACACAACTGATTTGGAGTGTTTGTGAGTTTGTTTGTGAGCTTGGAGAGTGTGGAGTTTTTGCTGAAGTAGTCATCTTGGAGTTGGAGTTGGAGCTATTTTGGAGATAGTGTGTAGCTGTCAGTGGAGTTGCCATCTTCAAGAGGAGGCTAAGGGAGCTAGTTTGCATTTCCAGGTAAGGATTTGCACTTGATAATTCCTCATTTGAGTCTGCTGTCCATGAATTTTTTTTTTGTGTTATAAACTTCTCACTTCTATGATCTACCATCCAGGGAGTCATCATGCCTCCAAAAGCCGAAGATACTGCATGGGCTCATTGTGATATGATTGATGGCAAAATGATCTGCAAATATTGCCAAAAATCCATTCAAGGAGGGGGTATTAACAGGTTCAAGCAACACTTGGCTGGGATAGGAGGCCATGTAAAGCCATGTGGAGCACCAAATGAAATAATAGGGCATATTAGGGCAGAATACCTTCAGAAGTTTGAGACTCAAGTCACTGAACCAATAGAGAAGTTTGTGGCTACACAGTTTGGGAGTCGAGACTCAACCAATTGAGTTTGATCATGATGACTGAGACTCATGAGAAGTTTCAACTTCAAGTGATAATGTTGATTACTATTATAGTATTACTATTATCATATATGTAGAGTCTAGACTGAAGTCTTGTAGTAGGCCACTGGCCCCATAGTTTGTAGGCTTTATTTTTGCACTCTAGTGGCCATTTAGAGCCTCATTGCTTATGTATTTTATCGATGATATGTATTGCACTCGGTGCCATTTTGATATATTCACCTTTAAGGCTTTACATGGTATATCAATGAGCAATCTTTGCATATTTTGTCTCTATTGGCTTGGAATCATGGTTTTAAATTTTAAAAATAGTTTTTTTCATTAAAAAATAATTATTTAATGTATTTTTCTAAAACCGGTTCGTTTAGACCAAACCAGTCCCGGTTAGACCGGTTCCGGTCGGTAAACCGGTTCATTAGGTGGACCGGTCCGGTCACCGGTTCCGGTTTTAAAAACTATGGTTTTACTGCTGTAACAACTGTACCTAACAATCATGCCCAAAACACTGCTATTCTGGGCATATGGAAGCCCTTAACACTTCCTTCTGCTCCCAGTTCTAGGGTCCTTGAATGCAACAATCTTGGACTGGTTAGGGTACTTCCAACAATCCTTCAATTTGCCCAGAAGTGCCCTCCTTTACTGCGGCTGCCTTTCTAAGAGAGGAGGAGACCCTATACTGCATTTTCTGGGCAGTCTATCCCTCATCAACAACTTTGACCTTCCTCTGTTTGCTACTGCTTGCTATATCAAGTCTCCTCTTGATTGCGGCAGCCCAACACTCTTCCAAATGATCCTAAAACAGTCCTTATTGTTGCAGCATGACAACAAGGGAACTCGGCCCCTTCTCCAGCACTTTGGACCCTTGAAATACCCTCCAAACAGGGGTTAAGACTCCTGCTCAATACACTATCCATACAGCCCTTCCACGCTGTCTAGGGCAGCCTCCTAATGCTGCGGCTAGGGCGTGGTATTGTCCTCCTTGACTGTGTGTTAGTAGGGACCAGCGTATTTGGTTGTAGACCTCCCTCTAGACTGCGTAGAGACCAATGTATAGGTTAGGGCTCTTTCTTGATAGCGTTAGGGATTCTCCTCATGACTGCGTCCTCTAGAATAAGGCAACGTTCTTCTGCTTGACTGCGGCTAGGGTAGCCTCAATCCTTCAACGTCTAGGGCTTCCACTCCTATATTTCTCTTCCACTAAAACCCAAGACAAGTGGAGAGAAATCAAGATAGAAGTGTGTGTGAGAAATGACTCTCAAGTCATCTCCTTTTATACTAAAACATTGAACACATGTGGCGTTTATTTGGTTGCTGGTCGACCTTGTCGAATTGTCTTATAACACAAATAAATTCATAACTCCATGAATACTTATCAGAATCGGATGATCTTTAGATCAATCCTACACCTCTCGATGAGAGGGATCCAAGAAAAATATCAGCTACCATAAATAAGATGACCCACATGGAGTTTGGCCCTAGTTGCCAATTTTAACAATGGTGTTGTCATTGATGGCAATGCCAGTCTTTGAATGCTCTTAATATCTGTTAGTGGATTTGTTAAAATTTGCAACTAGGGCCAAACTCCATGTGCGTCATTTTATTTGTGGCAGTGGATATTTTTCTTGGACTCCTCTCATCGAGAGGTGTAAGATTGATCTAAAGATCATCTGATTCTGATAAGTATTCATGGGGATATGAATTTATTTGTGTAATGGGACAATTCGTCAAGGTCGGCCAGCAACCAAATAACCCCCACTTGTGCTCAACGTTTTAGTATAAAAGGAGATGACTTGAGAGTCATTTCTCACACACTTCACTCTTGATTTCTCTCCACACGCTTTGGGTTTTAGTGGAAGAGAAATCTAGGATGATGAAGCCCTAGACGCAGGAGGAAAGGAAGCTAATCAAGCTGCCCTAGCTGTAGTCCTAAAAGATGGTCTACCCCAGTCCTAGAGAGAATATCACTGCTTTTATACGCTGCCTAAAGGATGTCTAGCCGCAGTCCAAGCATGGAGATATAACATGGTGGAGGAGGCCTACACACGCTGCCATTATATGTAGGTTTATCTTGCCCTAGCCGCAGGTCTATGATACCCTAAATGACGGTCATTTCAGGTGACTGGATTGTTGGAAGGAGGGCGGAGAGGGCAAGCTGCTAGGCCGAGTAGAGGAGGAGCTTAACCCTGGCAATTGGGTGACTGTTTGGGCACGTTTTGGAAGAGGCCAAAAGCTACAACAAGCTAGGCCACATACCATAGCAAGCTATTGGAGTTCTAGGGCTGCGTTGAGGTGGACAACCCCTTTAGAGGACAACGTGGCATGGGAGTAGCCTTTCCAAGGCAAGCTGCAACCCTTGAGGGCTAGTCTTGCTAACTATGTGTTAGGTTAAGGGCAGTGGTACAAACCCTAACTAGAAGTGCTGGAACAACAGTGCAAACAATGGTGTACAACGATCTTGGAGCAACAATTGTGATGTGTGTTGGATCCATTCTTTGGGTCAGTTTGGATCAGATTGTTGGGTAGTCTGTGGGAGCCAAATTGTTAGCTGTACATAGCAGCAATGGTTCATGGTGGATACATGGGACAACAAGTACACAGTGCAACAATCATAGTGCAACAATGGTACTTGGGACAACAATGGTACTTGGTGCAGCAAGTACATGGAGCAACAATGCATAGCATGCACAACATAGTGCAATGAAGAGCTCATCATAGTGCAACAATACAGTGATGGGTATAGTCATGATTAGTGAAGCATGATGAGATGCAACATAGTGATGATGGGTGTAGCATGATGCAACACAGTGAGGTGTAGCATGATGATGAGGAGCAACACAATGATAGGTGCAGCAAGGCGATGGAGTCACCTTGGAGAATCAGTTGAAGCAGCATGTCTTCAACTGAGTTCAGCTACCTCATGTATCATCTTCTTAGAGATGATCTATGCTCTTATTTAGATAAGTCAAAGTGTTGACTTCTGTTGTATATGTACTATCTCTCTCTCTCTGCTGAACTATTGAAGAACATATAAGAAGAATTGATCAAGGGTTTCCCCACATTGGGGTTT
Source organism: Pinus tabuliformis (assembly GCA_031772625.1). NCBI lineage: Eukaryota > Viridiplantae > Streptophyta > Pinopsida > Pinales > Pinaceae > Pinus > Pinus tabuliformis. The sequence continues at coordinate 565,322,195 of CM062815.1, read as the reverse complement.
GTCCCTGGCTAGTGCCACATCTTATGTCCTCTTGTCTTGGCTTGTCTTCTGCGATTTATGTTTATGTTCTATCTGCAATTTACTATTATGCTGATGTGATTGCTAATCTGGAAAAGATATTGAGCTAACTGTGAAAATTGAAATAAATTGCTCTAAGCATAGAACATACCTAAAATTAATAGGATTGCATTAATTGGAAGCTCCAATGGACAAGAAGCCTTGGAAAGAAGAGAAGGAAGCCCAAAAGTTTAGAAGCCCCTGTGGTGTGGTCTTGATGCCATGCATTTGATGAGGTAAATGAATGGGAAGAATTGTGAATCGACAAGCAAGACCATCATCATTATGTAGTCTTCGTCATGTTGTTTCCAACAGTGGGTGGCACATCACGTGGTTCCTCCCAGTTGAAGAGATATGCTCATTTGCAGATGATGTGCCTTGTTGTTTGTAAAATATTAAAATCATAATATATGGGCCAAAGAATGATCCTCACCCAAGCATTTGCTAAAAGATATTGACGTGACTCCCCAACAACCACAAAAAAATAATGCAAAGGAGGTCTAGTTTGACCCTAAAACATGGTCATATGGACCATGATGATCTGGAACTAAGCGCTAATACCTTTATCAATGTTGTTGGTTATGTTAAAGTGGTTTTTATTGCAAGTTTACAGGAAGTGATCGTTTGACCTTGGTCGACTTGTCCAAGCCTGGGTTCACTTCTTCTCTCTCTCTCTCTCTCTATATATATATATATTATATATATACAAAGGAACTTGTGCATTAAAAACATCAATCTGAGCTTTCATGTGCTATCTGTTTCTGGTGTAGGTCAACAAATGTTGTGAAGAGAGCAATAGTATAAATATACACAAAGACAGAAGTCAAGAAGTGTTTTTGTATGTTCTAGTTTAGAGGAGTCAGATTGATACGAAATCACTGTTCTGTATTTCAAAAAGGCCAAGGAGTCGATATTTGTTTAGAACGAATGACTTTGCTGGCCAAGGATCAATCTCATTCAAAGATGGAGACTTATTGAAACGCGGATTTGAATTTGTTGTCCATGTGAGAAGTGACCCTGTGCACGGGTTTAAAGGGTGATTGTCTACTAGAACAAGTCTCGAGCAATCTGTAATGTGGATTGAATGTTGTGCATTTTTTTGATCTAGTCGATTGGAATTGTTGGTATAATGATGTGTTGGATCGAAGAACCAAAAAGGGGTGCAATCACATAGTATCCTTGGGAGTGGGATCGACTTAATTGTACAATATTCAAGCATTTTGAGTTGATGGCAGATAGCGTGTTTGGTCTGCATCTAGTGTTTGGATCAATGGTGTCTAATCCGACGTGAGCGTGAAGTGTATGATGAAGCACGTGGGGTTGAGATTTGATGCTCGTGATATGCATTCTGATTTGTTTTGTTGCGATGAATTTAGTCATGGTCTGATCAATATTGCCCATGTATTCTTTGATATGCTAAGTAGTATGAAGTCGAGTCCCCACATTCACACCACAACAAAGTCGAGAGGTCGCCCCTTCGTAGGGTCGCCATTGTATTTGATCATTGACAAATGTATTATTAAATGTTACATTTGTTGGTTGAGTGAACTATGACTGGTCCAACTTTTCAGAGCGGAGGTTGTGTACAAATTAGTTTCAACAATGAATGACATATCAAAACCAATATATTGACATTATATAGAAAGCAACATTCTACAGCTTAGTTTGTTCCAGACTTTATCACATTAGCTAAAGTCAAAGGTTTGACTTGATAGATTTTATTTATTTTCATTTTGTCAAACAATTTGCAAATTCTAACAACTTATTGATGTGTACCCAAAAAGGGGCAAAGTGTAGAGCTTTAACTTCATGTATGGTTTCTAAAGTCATTGGTTGTCCAAATTGAGATTTGAAAGAAGCAATCAGGGTTTGGAGGTTCTGATGATAGACATTTTATGGTTATAATCCTTTAAAGGTCTATGAGCAGGTTATAGAGGCTTTTGGATACATTAACAAAATAGGTTCCAAGAAGGGGATCTGATTGATTGGATTCATGAACTTGTTGAGCTGACAATGTCATGCTTTGTTGAGCAAAAGTAAGTTGATAGTGACTTTGCAGTGCTGACTGTGGAGTTGTTAGTTCACTTGCATAATGTTGATCTAAGCAGCTAGGGTTTGATACAACAGAGAGGGCTTGTATGATTTTGTGTTTCCTAAGGCAACAATTGGGACAACTTAAGGCTGGGCATAGGACAAACTTGTGGCACATTGGATTGCGCATGTGGGCAAGAGTTAATAGTGACAACTATCGCATTGATAACAATTATGACAAGTGTTGTGACAACAAAAATTGACTATTGGTCAAAATTTGAGGCAATTCAGTGACATTTGATTGTAGTGGTTTGCAACAATGATTATAGTGTAGAGGTTGATCTGTGTGGCCAGTGTGATTTTTTTATCTTCTATCTTTAGGGTGGTAGGGTGGTAGGGTGGTGCAAGGCAGAGATTGAAGTCTGTTTCATGTTGGAGCTTGAGAGCACTTCAGGGTGGTAGGGTGGTGCTAGGGCCGCAAATTGATACTAGCAGAGTGCTGAATCATCCTTTCAGTTGGAGCTGATAAAACCAGGGTGTTGGGCATCCTTTCAGTTGGAGCTGATAAACCTAGTGGTTGGAGCCTTCTTCCAGTTGTTGTTGGAGAATTTTGGAAGTTGGAGCTTCCTGTTGATGTACCCTTTAATACATATTAAAAGGTGTTCAATGGTTTTTCTCCTGGAAGGGTTTCCTCCTAAATGTCTCCTGTGTACTGTTTATGATGTTATGCATTGTTGAATGGTGTTGTTAACTGTATTGTTTAAATGATATGATGAAAATTGTTAAAATGTGCCAAGCATTGATTCACCCCTTCCCTCTCGGTATTGGTGAATATTCCAACATGTACCTTTTGCACTCTCCTTTCTCTGCTGTGCCTTTCCCTCTTAACCTCCTCCTCCTTTTCTCCAAATCTCGCGAAGAATGCATGCTAATGGTGCCTTTTTCTCCTTTGTTTTCCTTTTTGTTCTCTCATAATGAAGAGAGACCTAACCCTAAGATCCAATGGTTGATATTAGATCTTAGCCATTGAGATCAAGGGTGGGGATTTAATCTCTCATTGACCCATAAGTCACTTTATCCCCTAAGTCCCCTTTTAATTAATTAATCAAAAACTACTTTATGACTTTATGTCTTGTAAAATCACTTTAACTTTATTTCTCATAACGTTAAGTTAAGGAGGTCATGTTAGGACTCTTTTCCTAGCTACACACCAAGCCTTGGGAACACTTGTTCTTGGTACACTTTTTCTAACACTCCCTCTTACCAAGGAAAGTGTTTCCATTTTTTCTCTAAAGTAGACATGCTTGCCTCTTGGTAAGGATTTTGTGAGAATGTTAGCCACCTCATCATCAGCAGATATGTACTCAAGTTGAACTTCCCCTTTTTGAACATAGTCACGGATGAAATGGTACCTGATCCCTTTGTGTATTGACCTGTCATGAAAAACTAGATTCTTTGTGAGTTTTATGTAACATTGATTATCATAGTAAATCACTATAGGCCTCATCTCCTGACTAAATAAGCCCACCAATATCTTATGAAAGCCAAATGGCCTCACAACTGGTCTGAATCGCTGCCATATACTTTGCCTCAACAAAACTTAGTGCTATTGACAGTTGCTTTATGTTGAACCATGATGCTACTGCTGAACCCAACCTGAAGCAACACCTGGAAGTGCTTTTCCTATTGTCAACACATCCTTCCCAATCTGAGTCTGTATAGCTAGTCAATCTGACTCCATCCCCTTGAACATAGTCCAGACCATAATCCACTGTCCCTTGTAGATATCGAAGCACATGTTTTGCAGCCACCTAATGCACTCTCCTAGGCTCCACCATACACTGACTGAGAGTGTTAACTGCAAAACAAATGTTTGGACCAGATACATTAATGAGCCTATCAACTGATGATACATCATGGAATCAACCAACTTGGACTCAGAAGCATGAAGCTTCTTCCTGTTGGTAATCATAAGCGTGGACATGGGCCTACAATCCTCCATATGAAATCTCATTGAAATGTCTGCTGCATACTTTCCCTATCCCAGAAAGATATGCCCCTCCTACCACACCTCTAATCCTAATAAATAATGCACTGGTCCAATGTTTGTCATATCAAACTCTAAAGCAAGGTCTCACTTGCAGTCTCTACGAGTCTCTATGTACCTGTAATACATAAGTCATCCACATACAATACAAGAATGGGAGGATCTTCACCGACCACAATATAATAAAGGTTTGGATTTGTATCATACTTCCTGAAACCCATTTGCTGCAAGTAAGTGTTTATTTGAGAATACCAAGCTCGTAGAGCTTGCTTCAGGTCTATTGTCACCCGAATTATACATCCAATGCAACAACACTCAAGGCAAGGGCTATCACTTTGATCCCTACCCTCTCCATTTAAGCTATCTCCTAAATGCAGACTAAGGGGGGTAGTCCCTATAGATGAAATGATGAGAAACTCGTTGGGAACCAACAAGTTTAGGAGATACAACTGAATGTCCTAGCAACTTGGATTAGAATTATGTGACAACTAAAATTATTAAGCACAACCAGGTTAGATTCTTTAAGAAATAAGCGATAGACTAGTGCCTCAAAATTAAGTACTTGCACAATAAAGATTAATATATCAAGTTACCAGATGAACAATTGTTGCAAGATGCAAAATCTATCCTAGATGAAGTGCAGGACCTAATCTAATGTGAGATGCAAGATCTTGGTCAATTTTAGTTAAATGCCTAATCTAGGTGAATCCTTCCTCTCAATTATTTCGAAGCTAGTCTCGAATGCAAGTTGTAGAGAGAAGTCCATGGGAAGGAGGCTAAGGCCTCATTAACGATACCTCCCCTGGAGTTCTAACCACCCAAGTGTCTCTGTTCCTACAAGGAATTTCCCACGAGAGAACTGCAAGGTCACCTGTGTTAACCGCGAATGAGGGCATAGAATTCTCAAATTGGGTGAAGAAGGTGGTCCTATCTCTCTTACAACCAAGCTTATGCTTAGAGGTAAATTTTAAATATGCACTTCTAACTTAAAATGAAAATGCAAGTGATGTTAAGATTGCTTCAATGAGATTTACAAATATGCTCCAAGATGACAATATCAAATCACTTGTAATCAACATGCTTACAAATATCACTTATCAATTCAAAATCATAAGATGACGATAGCAGTGGATGAAGAACTTTAGAGATTATCCCAATGAAACAAGAATAACAATATCAATTATCCAAGGTGCTTATTAGAATCTTATTATAGCTTTCATATGCTTATGTTTATTAGCAATTAGGACCAAAAGCAACTTAGAGCACACTGATGAAAGCGATATCTTCTTGTCACTTATATTATGAGCCAGTTAGAAACAATAGAGATTTGCCATGTTCCATTAAGCACAAAAAAACAAGCAGCACCAATAGAGATAAGCACAAGAAGAGATGAGATTGCTAACAATGATATGCAATTAAGAAATGCAACTAACTACTATTAAGATGCTTATGCAAAGATGCGGGAATGCAAAATGAGTGATGTAAGAGCTAGTATGCAAGGTACTAGCTTTATCCTCAATATCCAAGAGAAGCTAATGCAATCATTTAACGAATATTCTTATCATTTAGAACTTAGAAGATGCATCAGACTTCAATAGATGCTTATGCCAATTGGATTAGCCCACTTATTATTATGAGGACAGTCCCAAAATCACTTGCAAATTAGCTTAAATCAACAATAATTGAGCCTTTAGTTAAGAAAGCAATATTCCTTTAGTCTCTTAGGCTTATTAGGATCAAATTTAGGACTTCTTTCAAAGAGATTATGTCACTGCAAATTTTATATCAGACCTCTGAAAACTTATGTCAGACCTTAAGATAGTCACCAACACAAGAGAACATAAATACTAGAACGATGATTTAGCCTTAGAAGATTAATATGTGATGTTCCTTAGGTGTCTTAAGCTTATATTGATTAGATTATTAGGTGATTATGCCACTGTTATGAATGCTTCAGATCTGAATATCTTTATGACAGTCAAGGAAAAAGTGAGGATAGGGAGAGAGCAAACCCTTGAGGCCTTGTGGCCTATTCCCAATGTCAAGTGTGCCAAGTTGAGACACCAAAGAGACTATTTTGGCTTCGAAGATGCAATAATTTGTACCCCAAACACAACCCCTCAAACCCTCACGTCTAGGGCAAATGAGGCCTCTTAGGCCCTCAGCTAGGCTTAGGAGGCTGATATGTCAAGTATAGGCCCTCCAAAATTGACTTTGAGACCCAAACAAGTGATGAAACCCTTCAAGGACACCTGCAATCACAGGATGTTAGCAAAATAGGCTTCCAAATGCAAGTGACCAAGGCGTAGAGGCCCTTTAGGGGTTGTGGCTAGGGCTAGAAGCCCTAAAAATCCCTTGCGGCTAAGTGAAAAAGGGCCTCCTAGGCCTGTGGCTAGGCCTGAAGTCTAGATTTAGCCCATAAAACTTCTTCAAAATGGATTGTAGCCCTGGAAAACCAATAATTAGCCAAGAAAACTCAAACCCTTATGGATCAATGACAAATATTCAATGAGAAACCACTTCAAATCCTAGCAAAACTTGTGATTAAGCTTGCAAATGCAAAGAGTTAGTGCCAAAATGAGTTATGAAGTGATTTTCAAGCGCTGCGGATAGGGTTATTAGCAGTGTTGTGAAAATCGCGATAACATGAAAAAATCACGAGTTTTTCAAATTCCAGATAAACTCGCCCGATTACTACGCGGTTTTTTTTTCTTCCAAAACATCGGTGAAATTATCGCGATAACTTAAAAAAAGCGTGATAATTTCAAAATAATGGCGATTCGGTGGGAAGTTATTGCAGGGGTGGCCAACATTACGTTTTATAAGGGAAAACATGATTTTTTTTGTCATTTTGAATAGACAGCGACGTGGATTGAGTGCTGAGGAGGAGAGGGACCCTGGAAGGTGTCTAGTAGGGCAGAGGAGGAAGCCTGGAGATTTTAGCATCCCAAGCAAGAGAACTTCGTCTTTGGATCAAATTTCTCCGGCAAACCGTGGTTTCCAGGTATGGGCACCAAATTTGGCCATTTTGTTTTGGTTTTTTTCTTGTTTTTGCTTGGGTTTCTATAACCCATTGTTTATCAAAGATTTTTTAGTGGATTTGATGGTGTTTTTTTTTTCATTTTTGTTGCATAAAGTGGAGAGAGTTAATTTTGGATTCAGTTGAGGTTTTTTTGTTTGTTTGTCAAAAATTCAATGTGTTGTGTCATGTATGTAATTGTTTCTTTAATTTTTGTAACTTGCAATTCTTATTGTGCCATAGGTTCAACTTCAAAGTTCAAACTTCTTCTTACATTAAAACTCGAGTTCAACCAATTACAAACATGCCAAGGAAATTTGACCCTCTGTGGAAATATGGTGAATCTGATGGAGGGTTTGATAGATTGAACTTGTTTTGCAAGTTGTATGGGCAGCATATGTCAGGGGGGGTTTATAGATTGAAGTATCACTTTGCACAAATCCCTAGACATGATGTAGGGCCTTGCAACAATACAAATGCAGAAATCATCCGAAGAGTTATGAGATCATTGGAAGAATTAGAGCAAGAGAGAGTGCTCAAAGCAGAACTGAAGAAGCAACTAGCAGGGAAGGTGTTAGGAGGTGAATATGGAAGTGGCACTGGTTCTAGTTCAGCATCAATGTTTACAATCAACCTTGTAGCTGCCTCATCATTTTTTGTTCCTAGAACCACACCTGGTTCACAACCATCTATCACTTCAATGCTTAAAAAAAATGAGAAAGAACAAGCTAACAAGTTGGGCAAGTTTCTCCTTTGGAGTGATATTCCTTTCAGCGTTGTAAGGAATAATCCATTTTTCCAGCCTGCTGTTGATGTTACTGCAACTGTTGGTTTAGGGTACAAAATCCCTTCTTATGATGACTTTAGAGGCCGCATTCTTTAAGAGGAAAAGATTGATTGCACCAAAAGATTGGAGGAGTTTAGGGCATCATGGGCACAAACATGATGCATTGTGATGTCAGATGGTTGGACTGACCAAAAGGGGAGAACCCTTATAAATTTCTTGGTTAGTTGTCCGAAGGGGACAATGTTTATGAAACCTATTGATGCTTTTTCACATATCAAAGATGCAAAATTATTATGTGATTTGCTAGATGTGTTTATTTTGGAGGTGGGTGTAGAACATGTTGTCCAAGTCATAATGGGCAATGTTGCAAATTATGTTGCTGCAGGCAAGATGCTTATGGAGAGGCATCCTACTTTATTTTGAACACCTTGTGCTGCACATTGTATTGATTTGATGTTGGAGGTCATAGGAAAATTTTTCTTTGTCAAAGATATTGTTGACTCGTAAAAAAGCATTACAAAATTTATATATAATCATGCATCTGTGCTTAGCTTGATGAGAAAATTCACCAACAACAAGGAGTTGGTGCGCCCCGCCATTACACAGTTTGCCACCAGTTTCATATCTCTTCAATCCCTCTTGGATTCTATGTGGGATGTGAAGAGAATGTTTCTTTCAGAGGAGTGGCGTGCTTTGACAATGAGTCACAAACCAGAGGGAGAGGCCATATGCAGATTAGTTTCATACCAGGAAGACATCTGGGCGGGAGTGCAAAAAGGTGTGCACTGTTACTGAACCTTTGGTAAAGGTTCTTCGATTAGTTGATGATGAGAAGCCTGCAATGGGCTATTTGTATGAGGCCATGGACAGGGCCAAAGAATCCATTCGGGCCTACTATGATGATAAGGGAGATGATGGGTTTCAGAAACAACTCCTCCTATGGGAAGTGATTGATGAACGATGGAACAACACACTCCATCGTCCCATTCATGCTGCAGGGATCTACTTGAACCCTGCATTTTCTTACCCATGTGGGTTCTTATTTGATGCTAAGATCATGGATGGATTCTTAACCTGTGTTCAGAGGATGGTGCGATCTCCAGCAGAACGTGCAGAAATCTCCAAAGAAATGGAGATATATAGGATGGTAGGTGGCACATTGGCTTTGAGATGGCTGTAATTGATAGGAACACTACAATGCCAAGTATTTTCAAATTTCATTGTCTCTTCAAGTTCATAACTTCATACTTTGCTTCAACTTTCAAATTTCATTTTTTTTCTTATGTTTATCTTATTTGTATTTTTGTTGTAGATGCATGGTGGACTCGCTATGGTGCTAGAGTACCCCATCTGCGAAAGCTTGCCATTCGAATCCTCAGCCAAACATGTAGCTCCTCAGGATGCGAGCGCAACTGGAGTGTATTTGAAAAAATACACAACAAGAAGCGCAACAGGTTAAACTTAAAACTTAAAATATTCTAAATTTCCAATTAAAGTTTTGAATTTATTAAATATTTTTTTTTTATAATTATTATTTTATGATCTTTGTACAGGTTGGAGACCCAACGACTTAATGACATGGTCTACATCTACTACAATCTTCGATTGTGGGTGAAGCAACTTGAGAGGATACCTGATATGGAGGCCATCTCATTGGATGGGATTGACACCACTGCTGCATGGAGGGTTGAGGCCGAGAGGCCTCTCATAGAGTCTGTTGATGATTGGTTAGAGCATGAGGTAGTGGAAGGCGTAGAGGGGGGGAGGAGGAGGAGCAACAGGAGGAGGAGGTGACACCACCTAGCAAGGCTACCCCTGCCACCAGTAGAGGACGTGGTCTACCTTTTGTAGCTCGTAGTTCTTCAGCGTCTAGAGCACAACAAAGTCCACTGCCAACTCCACCGACATCTATATCTAGAGGGAAAGGGAAAGCTATGGCATTTTCTCGCAAGAGGGGCAGAGGAAATTAGTAGTATTAGTTATTTCAATTTGGTTCATTTCATTGTATATGACATTATGACTCATAATATGATATACATTATTAAATTTTTTGTTGATATTTTGGTGCTGAGTTGGGGCTCAGGAGTCAGGACTTACTATTTAGGACATGATTCACTGTTATGAGTGATGTAGCACTAGAAATGATATTACACATCTTATATATTAGTTTTTTTATCATATTTATGTGTCAATGTATTTATTTTATGTTGTAGATGCTTTAGATATAAAAAAAATTGAAAAAAATGAATATTTTTGTATTTTAAGATTTTTTACGATTTTTTCCCTTAGCCGATTTACTCCCGATAACGATTTTCGCAGCATTGGTTATTAGGCCCTCTCAAGGCTGCAACTAGGCCAGGAAAGGCCTATTAGCCTTGCGGCCAAGCCTAATGAGGTTGAAAACCCCTGTGACTACCTTCAATGAGTCACCAAATCAAGTATTAGCCACAAGAATGTGATTAAATCCAAGAAATTTCCCTACAAAACCCTTAGATGATAAATCTCTGGCAAGAAATGCTGATTCTGCAGTGATTCAAGCCCTCTAGGGCTAGCGGCTCCCTCAAGAAGGGAAGGCGTTGCAATTTGATGACTTGGGTCTTGTAGATCAGGGTCTCTAGACCCTAGATCCACCCTCCTTGGCTGAACGCTCTCCTCCTTTGGGCTGGACGACTCCTACTAAGCTGAAAATTGCCCAAACCCTAGCTGTCTAGGCTAGGTGAGGGTTAGGATCCTCTAACTTCAGATTTGTCCTTGAAACTTTGATCCTTGACACTTGCAAGCTAGATAAATAGAGCCAATCCACAAGATCTAGAAAAATCTCAAAATAAAAACCCAAAATAATTATTTACAAAGTGAAAAATAAAATACAAGGGTTAGAAAATTTATTTACAAATTATTTACAATATCTAAAAATTCAAGCTCTAATTAGTAAATCAATCATTTACAACTCAAGTAGATTTTGAAAATAAGCAATGGAATAATTTTATTTTAATGTACTGGCTAAAACCCTGCACCACAAATCGTTAGATCAAGTTGAGAAGCCAAACAAGATGGAGATCTCCTCAAAGTCTATGTACTTGGGGGTTGCCCAAGGGTTGAATATCTTAAAGATATCTACACACTTTGAAAGATAAATTGTTAATTTCAAAAGGGGTTTAGATACACACTTCAAACCCTCAAGATCCAGTGATACCTGCTAGATTGAGTGAGCAGAAAATGCTTTTCTAGGACCTAACACCTAAAGCAAGATACTTGTGCTAATAGATGATCAACCACTAGTTATTGACACAACAATATTAAATATTGCACCATTAGAGCATTAAAATTATTTAGCACATATCATAAATCATCGAGAGAGAGACACCTTGAATTGAAACCCCAAAGACTTATGTGTTGGAATTTCTAAGTCTGACATGTTAGAAACCCTTCATGCACTTTACTGATTTATTCCTACCTACTTGTTATGTTAATTAACAAGTTATTTACCATGTAAATACTGGAAATAAATACAAATGCATGTTCAACACATTACAAATCATCAACTGAAGGAAATAGAAATAAGCACACAAGTAGCACCATTGTTTTTGGACTAATATCCTCGGAAAAACCCAATGCAGGAAAACTGGTGCAACTATCTGAGGGTTTGATTTATTAAGCAGTTTCAAAATACAATCTCGGTGCCAAAACTGGCTCACCCAACAGAGAAAAATCTCAGCAGTAGTACCTCTATACTTGGAAGCAGATATTCTGGCTAAAACTTCGGATAAACACTCCGACAGCTCCACAGCTCCAATTTGCCCCACGAAACCCTAGCGTCAGCCTCTAGGGATTGCGCCAACCTCTCTCTGGCCCAGCGTTAGCCCAACGTCACTCTGGTTTGCAATGCGTCAGCCTCTGGAGGCACTGTGTCAATCCTCTAGCCCTCTGCGTCACCCATGTTGGTCCTCTGAGGCACTGCATAGCTCCTGGCTGGCTCTGCGTGAACCCTTGGCTACTTCTGCGTCCCTCTCTCCGGCTACTGCACTAATCCTCTCATTGTTATCTCTGCCTCTCTGCTTCTGTATTCACTGCCCCTCAACTGCAACTCTGATCACTCTCTCAACTTTCTCAACAAACCCCAAAAAGTCGAAATCTTGATCTCTTGGTGTGTTCTCCAAGTGACCCTCAAGCCTCCTCTAATACTTTTCTTGTTGACAAATCAACGACCGAGATTAAGTCCCTAATCAATGGCTAAGATTAGATTTGGCTTGATCCATGACTTTTGGACCATTCTAACACAATTTTATATTAATTCACATTAATATTTTAATTTCCCTAAGTTTAGAGTTAGGGACTCCATTAAAAATATTAATTATTTTAATATTTTCCAAACTGTTTAAAATCTGCCCAAACTCTTTCTGGATATTGGAGATCTCTTGTGCTTTAGTCTCTCCACCAATTTTTGTGGCTAGAGCACATCCGATGCTACCCCAAATCAACATTATGCTTTATTATCAAAATAAATTTTCCAATAAAACTTAGCTCAGTACATCAAATTATCATATCAAATGAGGAGCAAAATGCTTCCTTATATAAATAATGAGAGAGATCAACCCCTCCAAGTGGAAAATAACGGCTAGTAGCTCGATCCATGGCTTGATCCTTGTGAAAAAATTTCAATCCCTTGATTAGCTGGCACAAATCTCCAAAATAATTTGATCTTCTTTGTTTACTATGCTGGAGGGATCAAACTTTGACTTTTGGACCACTAGAGAATCTTAAAAAATAGAGTTATCGTTACTTGTGCAAAATATTTAAATTCTTGGTCCAAAAATTTCGATTTGCTAGAGAAAATAATCTTCTGGGTCCAACGAATTTTTGGACTGGGCCCTTCTGTCTTGGAAATGAGGCTTTTTATTTTGACTCAAATTTTTTCCTTTGAAAACTGGCCTCAATAATTTTTTGATGATTTTTGCACTTGGAGGGCAGTGAATTTTTCCTTTCATTTTATTTTCTGATAGTTTCTGGCTATTTTTTTTTTTGTGGCTAGAAATTTAATTAATAGATTCAAGAGCGGAGTCATAATAATTTTCCACCCTACAAGTGGATCTAAAAAGTATTTGGTAATGGTGTTTTAATTATGACGAACCATTCACCAAAACTATTTCTAGACACACTTTTGCATCAATATTTTACAATACTCAACCCTTAGAAAGAGAATTTTACACATAGACACAGACCCCTTAAGACTCAACCAAATTTTGCAACTCAAGACACATGATCTAGTATGATAAAAATACATAGACTTGATAACACTAGGACTCACCTAAGACCTTGTCAATGAGTTCCACCCTAGCTTTGGGGTATATCTGGGAGAAAAACTCTGCCAATTATTCGTGTTTAGAAACACAAGTAATTGGGGAGGTTAAAAAACTCTCTAGAGTGAAACCCTTTGAGAAGAATCATAGACTTACCTAGGTGTTGTTACATGGCTTAATAATCATACTAGAATCATTTTTACAATACAAAATTAGAATTTGGGATTACAATAATGATAATGATTGAATTTTTTTTGACCAAACTTATACACTCTGCTTCTTGGAACTATTGAAATGTTAAAGTTGGCAACTAGGGCCAAATTCCACCTTGGACAACTCATTTGATGGAGATATTTATTGCATTGAACTCTGCTTTTCGAGAGGACCAAATTGACCTAAAGATCACTAAATTTGGACAAGGAGAAATATGTTTTGAAGTGAAGCCCACACATGTGCAAATTGTCAAGGTCGACCACATCATCATGTAGGCTCATGAAGCCCAACAAACATGTCTTTTGACCCTCATCGATTCATATAAATAAGAGAGACCTCCCACCTCATTTGGCACCTCATCAACTCACACATTCTTCTCTCTCCTCATTTGATTGGTTCATACACCTCATTGGGCAGTTGTTCTTTTCACATGTGTGGTAGAAAGGAGGACAAATTTCAGGGGGCTGAAAATCTAAAGCTGCCTGCAACTTTGACCAGCATTGACTTTGACTTTTTGGGCAGAATTTCAGTTCAATCTTTTGGGCATCTTTTTATTTGGGTAGGCCGTACTATTTGGCATAGAAACCGAGAATATCTGGGTAATTTGACTTGCGTTGATTGTAGCCCTATTTGACCACAGGGTTGACTTCAAGTTGACTGAGTTTGACTACAGATTTGATTGCTTTGTCATGATTTTGACCAACAAGAGAGGCCAAGTTCCTCTCTCATTTGATCAAATTGTTTTGGAAGGTTTCGACTAGGCTTTGACTGCTGTTGGCTGAGAGTAGTGTTGCATATTTAACAGGGCGATTTTGGACAGTGGTATTGGTCATCTATTGGCAAATCAATCTTGAGTTTGACTTTGTATTATTGTACTCTCTCTCTGTTGAACATTTGATATTTATAATAAGAAAAATTGATCAAGGGTTTCCCCATCTTGGGGTTTTTCCCTAGCATTAGCCAAATTCTGGTGTTTCCTTGTCTTGGCCTATCTTCTACATCTATTGTTTATGTTCTATCTATAGCTACTGTCAACGTGATTGCTATTGAAAATTAAGTGGAAATTGTCATTGGGCTAATAAAAGGACATTGAAGTAATTGTTGCAAGCATAGAACATACCATTGTTATCTAAAATTAACATGGTATCAGAGCCTAGGTGAAGACAAAGCCCAAGCAAGAGAGAAAAGCAATCACTAAGAGATTTGTTGGACAAAGATTATTGGACAAGTCTCCATGGCCTCTACATCTTACTTCAAGACTGAGGACAAGCTCAATGACAAATTTGACTATTATGCATGGATGACAACTTTGGACTTGACTTTGGAGGAGCATGAAGTATTGGACTATGTGCAGGGAAAAGTGGTGGAGCCTCCTTCAAATGCACTGGCTGCTGCTAAGACAAAATATAGAAAATGTGAGGTCAAAGCAAAGAAAATTTTGATTGACTCCATTCAAAAGCATTTGGTTGTCTATATTTATGATTTGGGAACTTCTAAGGAAATATATGGTAAGTTGGTTGGGATGTTCAAAGTGAATGATGCAAATCAAATCTTCTTTTTCAAAAACAAGTTGAAGGATATTGAGATGAATAAAGGGGAGTCTATCCAGTCCTAGTTCATGAGAATAACTCAAATCAAGAATGCCTTGCTATTTATTGGAGAAGTTATTTCTGACAGGGAGCTCCCTCTCATTACACTTGGAGGTCATTCAAGACAATGAGATGTATTTATCACCACCATTTTCAACAATGACAGGATACCTGGTTTCGATGAGTTATTGGCTAGATGCACTCAAGAGGAAACAAGAATGATGGAGAGAGATAAATCGAACAATGGAAATGAGCCTACTACCCTCTCCGCTCATGCAAAAAGAAGAATAATGCTGGTCCAAGGAGACAGGTTCAAGGTTCTAAGAAGGGATTCAAAGAAGGAAGAAAAGGAAGGTTCGACCACGATTTAGAGAGTGTCCTCACAAGAAGAATCCTCCAAGGAATGACGACAACAACAACAACAATTTCAAAGGAAATGAAAATCAAAGGAACAACAAAGGAAATAGGAATGTTCTGGTTGCTCGAAATGAAAATGGTTGACCTCCCAAGAGGACAAGAAATTCTAGGTATGATGAAAGTAGTGTTGTAGAAAAACAAGATGAGTTTTATCTTATTTTCGCTTTATCTACTGCCTCTCCTCCAGATAATTTGGATCATTGGTTGATTGACAGTGTAGCCTCAAGGCACTTCACTGGATACAAGGATGCTGTCTCAAATTTGATTGAAAAGAAAACTAATCTAAAGATTATACTTGGAGATAATACCACCTACCTTGTGAAAGGGATAGGTACTATCACTCTTCACTTGAATCAAGGTCAAACCATACATCTACAAGAAGTATTGCATATGCTCGATTTGAAGAAGAACTTGGTGTCTATTTTTGTGATGGAAGATAAAGGCTTCAAGGTAGCATTCATTGATGGAAAGGTACGTATTTGGCATAGAAACCCTAAAGATGCATTTACTCTTGGATTTAGGGTTAATGCTCTCTATCAAGTTGGTGGAAGTCCTTTGGGAGCTTTGGCAAGTGATACTTCTCTTCAATGTGAATTATGGCACCGAAGATCCCACTTACATTACAAATCCTTACCTGGGGTAAGGAAGATGGTCACAGGTATGCCCGAGTTTAACATGAACCATGAAGGTGTTTGTTAGGGTTGTGTAGCTGGGAAACATACAAAGGGACCATTCCCTTCTAGTGAAAGCAAGACTATTGATATTCTTCAATTGGTCCATTCTGACCTGTCTAGTATTTTGCCCATAATGTCATTAGGAGGATACTCATGTTATCTATCTTTGTGGATGACTACTCACGAAAAACTTGGATATATTTCTTGAAGAGGAAGGATGAAGTGTTCAAATGGTTTCGTTATTTCAAGGTGTTGGTGGAAAATATCACAGGGAAGAAGATCAAGACATTGAGGACCAACAATGGAACCAAATATGAATTTGCAGAGAGGATGGCATTAAGAGGGAGACAACTGTTCTATACAATCTTGAGAAAAATGGCGTCGTTGAAAGGAAGAATTGAACAATTATGAAAGCCACCCGTGCCATGATCTATGATTCAAGATCTACCAAAGTTCTTATGGGGAGAAGCTGCAAACACTGTCGTATATGTTCAAAGTAGGAGCCCACATCAAGCTTTGGATTTCAAGACATCTGAGGAAGTCTTCTCTGATAATGTTTCTCATTTTAGAATCTTTGGTTGTCTGGTATATTTTCATGTGCCTAAAGAGAAAAGGAATAAATTGGAAGCTTCTGGGAAAAAAGGTATATTCATCGGCTACAGTGAAAATTCAAAGGCATATAGAATCTATGTACCTAGTCAAAGAGATATAGAAGTAAGTCGATATGTCACCTTTGATGAACACACTTTCCTTGGGAGAGCCATGGATCTCCGTATCCCCAGGAAGGACGATGATGATGTTGCCGAAAAACAAGATGAACCTCCGATGGATGAGCCTATGCCCGATGTTGATGGTCCAATGGATCCTATTGATCCACCTCCAGGTGATCCCTCTACCTCAAGGAAAAGACCTCTATGGCTCAAAGATACTCTCGAAGATGCTAAAGAACATATTGTTCCAAGAGGGACATTTCGCGAAAATAAGAAGCCGAACAGGTATCAAGGGTACTTGGCTGCCATGAGTACTATTGTTCACGCTGAACCTTGCACGTTCGAAGAAGCCATAAAGCACCAAATATGGAAGGATGCCATGAATGAAGAATATGAGTCAATCATGAAGAATGATGTCTGGGGCGTGGTGCTTAAACCTAAGGATAAGTTCTTGGTCACCTCAAAATGGTTGTACAAAATTAAACATGGCGCTGATGGAAGTGCTGAAAAATGCAAGGCTAGGTTTGTTGCTCGTGGCTTCTCTCAGAAGGAAGAAGTGGACTTTGATGAAATATTTGCACTAGTTGATTGATACACCAATATCCGATCTATAATTTCTCTCGCTGCCAATCGAGGATGGAGCCCACGTCAAATGGACTTCAAGACTACTTTCTTGCACGACTCCCTTAAGGAGCAAGTTTATTCGGAACAACCTCAGGGGTTTGAAGTACAAGATCGAAGGACACATGTATGCAGGTTGAAGAAATCCCTCAATGGGTTGTAGCAAGCCCCTAGGGCTTGGTATGAGAGAATTGATAGATATCTTATGAAGATGGGGTTTACAAGGAGCTATGCTGATCCAGATTCCAAACCTATACTTCAAGGTTGAAAAGGACATGCCACCTATTTTGGTCCTTTATGTTGATGATCTCTTTTTGATTGGTGCAGACCCTCTCATTTATTAATACAAGAGGGAGTTGACTTCCGAGTTCGAGATGAAGGACCTAAGACTGATGCATTACTTCCTAAGCCTGGAGGTTTGGCAAAAGGCAAACGAGATTTTCCTTTCTTAAGAAAAATACATTGTGAAGCTGCTAGAGAGACGTGGGATGGTGGAATGCAACTCTGTGTCTATTCCGATGGAACTCAACTTTAGGAAGCTCTGTGGAAGTGTTGTTGGGCCCTAATTGGCAAACCCTTTTGAATATAGACAACTTGTGGGGGCCCTGATGTTCTTGGTGAACTCTCGACGAGAGTCAATTTATGTTTGAACCTCATCACATACATTGGGTTGCTGCAATGAATCTCTTGAGATATCTTCGTGGCACTATCAACTGTGGACTGAGGTACACCGCCGAGAATTTGAGGCTACATAGATATTCTGATGTTGACTGGGCTGGCAATGTGGTGGATAGAAAGAGTACGTTAGGATGATGCTTCTCATTGGGATCTACTTCGATTTCTTAGTTGAGCAGGAAGCAGAAATTGGTTGCTCTAAGCATCGCCGAGGCCAAATATATTGCAGCTAGTATGGCCTGTTGTGGAGCTGTTTGTTTGAGGAAACTCTTCAGTGAGCTATTTGGGCACGTGCTGGATACCACCGTTATCTATTGCAATAACTAGAGTGGGATTCACTTTTTAGAGAATCCCGTGTTCCACAACCGCTCCAAGCACATTGATATCAGGGACCACTTTATTCGGGATATGGTACAATGGGGAGCAATAAGGCTCCAACACATCAGGATTGATGAGCAGGTTGCTGACATCCTCATAAAACCCTTGGGGAAGGTTAAGTTCTTAACCTTTCGAGAGAGACTTGGAGTTGTGGAAGGACCCTTCTATGAGGGTCCTGCTTGAGTTGGACATTGAGCTCTAGGAGCTCCTGGTGGCTTGGGGTACTTCTTGGAGCTATGTGGGACCATAGGGTGAGTGGTTCACCTTCCCTTGTGATACCCCATGATGATGTATGAGAGAATAGGGTGAGTGGTTCATCTTCCCCTATAGTTGATGATATATGCATAGGATGAGTGGTTCACCTTCTCCTATGGCATATGAGCAGGATGAGTGGTTCACCTTCTCCTGCGGATGCCCCATCATACATCTTACCCTTGGAGTTCAGGACCCTTGGGAACAAGATTACTTGGAAGCAGGAACGAAAGCGGGAGTGAGGAAGGAAATTTTCAAAAGCTCCCAGTTTGGCAGTGAATCGGGAGCGAATTTTTATATAATATATATTTTTATATATTTTGATGCATGTAGAATGATGAATTAGATATAAAAAACATAAAAATATGGATTACACCATATAATATCAATCATCTAGAAGTTATAATCTTCATCAACCACGTCCAAAAGTTAAAAGTTCTCATTTATATAGCATGTAAGGGTGCACATAACCAAAATAGCATTGAGTGTAATCCATTTGTGAACTAAAAATACATCAACAAATAGGCTCTATATGGCCTTTAGCATCCAAAAAAATCATGCTACAACAAATAGCTACATATCATCAAAATCATTGCTTATCATGAGATCTTTGTCATTAATATCACCCTCTAAGCAATTAAGATAAGATAGAAAAAATGTAGCATGTCAAGTCAAGATTTTGTTTGAGTGATGGGTACATTTTTAGTAGGGTCATGATAGAGAAGTTCGACAACCAATGCCACTAACATGAAGGTACATAGAGGGCTTGGTGCTCTTGATTAAATACGAGTCCCATACCCTAGTACATGACAAAATCCAATGGAAACATTGCAATCCCCCCAATCCTGAAATCCTGAAAAACTGATAAGTCTGTTGGATTTTGAGTGAGATCTAAAATTCTACTTTCTGCTTATGAAATCCAATGAGGTTGGAACTACTCTCAAACATCTTGAGTCATTTCATGGTGTTGTTAAAAATTTAAGTAAAATGATGAAAATGATAGATAAAGGAGAATGCCACTTTTACTTTAAGAATTTAACATTACCATGAATTGCATATCAATACTAGGGCCATAAGCTTGAATATTAAGCTTCCCTACTAAAAAGATCTTGTTTCCTTGAAAAAAATTTGTGTTTTGGAACATCTTTGTGACAAAATTTTTGTGGAAAAAAACTAGGGAGCAATTTTTTTTACGGGAGCACAACGGGAGCGAATTTCGGGAGTGGGAGAAAATTTCCGAGAGTGCGCTCCCGAGTTGCTCCTGATTCACTACCGCTTGGAGCACGCTCTGGGAGCAATTTGAAGGGAGGGGAGCCACTCCCCCACAACCCTTCTTGGGAAGTACCTCTCATCTAGCCAATGAGTTGAGAAAAGAGGATAGGGACCATAGCACTATAGATGGACGCATCGTGTAATGCTGTACTCCCTATGTCTATGATGCATGATGTTCAACAACTTGATCGTTCAAGATCAAGTCTGATTGGGTTTCCACCCTTGGTTATGAGGACTGACTTTAGTCAGTGGAGAGTTGCAGGGTCTTGTGACCCACTCTTGTTCGATTCTTCTTCATTATCTATATCAGTGTTCAACAGAGTTGAGACAAGATGCAAATATGGTACATGATGACAGGATGGCATGATGATCGATGGTCAAATATTGGCAGGTGGAATTCTCCCTAGTTGAGAGGGAGTGTTAAAGTTGGCAACTAGGGCCAAATTCCACTTTGGACAACTCATTTGATGGAGATATTTATTGCATTGAATTCCTCTTTTTGAGAGGACCAAAATCGACCTAAAGATCACTAAATTTGGACAAGGAGAAATATGTTTTTGAAGTGAAGCCCACACATATGCAAATTGTCAAGGTCGGCCACATCATCCTGTAGGCTCATGATGTTGTAAAATGTATCCAAGTTCAGTCTTCATAATGACAATTGTAATTATGATTTTGTAAACAAGAAAATGAATTATTTATTATGCTTGCTTCATGGGTTTCATGAGCAAGAGTTTTTATATAGATGGCGCCCATTGAGAGCCTTAGGATTTATCTTTAATGTCAAAGAGTCAATTTCATGTATGAAGAGCTCTTCTTGAGCTTATCTAAAATGTATATGAGTCAATCTAGTGTTTAGACAACCCTCCAAAGGACAAGCACAAATCTCCTCTTGAAGTCGACCTACAAGATGAATTAAATAACTCATGTTGGCTTATATGCATGACTAACCATTATATATAGGCGTGTAAAGGATCCGAATTATATCAAGACAGAATTCAGATATCTTTGAAGTTTTCGGTGGGTAATTATAATGAACCAAGTTCGGAGAGCCCTGATATTTTCGGTATTAGTTACAGTCAACAGTTCGTGGATCTCTCTCTGAAGTTTGGATAAATAATGGCAGTCATCAAGCTCGGATCTCCAAGGATGATTTCTATGAAATTTGGGTCACAATCACAGTGATAAGAAAGGAGTCTAGTTCAGATGTCAAGATACATAATGAACTCAGAATAGTGATGAAGGAATAACGAAGATCTTTCATGATGAAGGGACAACAAAGATACAAGCAAGGAGGATCTATAGTTGACAGTTCGGATGCCTCTTTGATGGACAATGTTATAAAGTAGACAACTCAGATAATAAAGGCGAGAAGGAACTCAGATCTGTCATGAAGGAACAATGAAGACATTATAGAGACTTCAGATGATGCAAGGTATAGTTCAACGCTGTAATGGAGACAATACTTTGATGAGCTATGTGCTATGATTTGGTTCAAATCTATTATAGTCTCGGTACAACTACAAAAAGAATATTTCAGTTTTATGATGAAGTCACGATGACAAGAAGGATCAAAGGAAAGAGGAAGAGAAGAAGAGGAGATAATGTCTTGGTCTTGGAGTGGCTATAAGGTCAAGGGTCTTGGTCTTCGTATTCGTCAATTGGAATCTCTATAAGAAGAATTTGTGTGGGTTTTTCTCTCAAAGAGTGAGAGGTTTTGGCCCTGGTAGAAAGGCAACATTTGGTGTTCTCGTCTCTTTGGTTTTGGTAACTATTTGATGAAGTAAGAAAACAAACTCTAATAATAACAAGAGAAGATAGTGCTAATAAGAAAAAGTAACAAGTACCTCACAAGCAGTTATCATCATGAGAAGAATCTTATTAACCTGATTGCCCTAGATTCTTCAACATGGTATTAGAGGTAAGGTGCTGAAGTCAAAGGCAGGGCATAAAAGAGACATTCAAGGATCAAGTTTCAAGAAGGGCATCAAAGCAAGTTGAAGGTTATCAAAGAAAAGGATCAAGATCTACATTGAAGATTGAAACCTTGATTTTGATCAAACCCTAGATTGAAGAAACAATCTACAACAACAAGAGCTTTTGTTTCTGTAGTCATCATCAAAAAGCCACAAAGACCCTCATCAAGTTGTCTACAAAGCAAGGTAGCTCGAAGGACCTTAAAAACGAAGATCATATCATCTTGGAGAAAGTTGAAACTTTAGAAGCAACTTTGATCTACTCTACAAAAGAAGGCGAATCATATTGAAGGCGAGAAGGCATTGTCATCATCCTCAAGGCTATAAAACAAGAAAGGATCATATCCTTGCCCTAGAAGCAAGGTAGCTCATCCAAGGAAGCTGTAAATCATCCTTATCAAAAGGAGTGAAATGTTCTATTGGAGAAAGGCTTTTTCATTTGAAAGAAGATCATCCAAGAGGAAGCTCTAATACATCTTCTTCAACCATCATCAAAGTGATCAAGTAGAAGAGTTCATCTTCACTTGTCAAGTAAGTATCTTTCATTCATTAATTTATTTGGTAAAATGATTTTTTGGTTGCAAGGAGATCTATAAGTTGGATAGGTCATCAAAGGTCCTTGCATGGAAATAGGAGGAT
The DNA here is from genome assembly GCA_031772625.1 of Pinus tabuliformis. NCBI lineage: Eukaryota > Viridiplantae > Streptophyta > Pinopsida > Pinales > Pinaceae > Pinus > Pinus tabuliformis. Next base: position 565,299,541 of record CM062815.1, on the reverse strand, counting down.
TGTCATAGTCCTCATAGACAAGTGAAGTCATTAAACATTTCATTGAAAAAGGTCTCCTTTGAATTCATGGGAAGGAACTCTTAAGGTGCTCTCACATAAACAATATTGGAGACATCAACGACGCTGAAAAAAGAATTATGAACATTGCAAGAAAATAAAGTTCATATCCCTGAAAGGATAGGAGGAGCCGAGGAAAAGAATTCCATGGTAAGAGGGAATAAGAAATCATTAAGATAGTCTCTCTCACTAGCTCCTAGATCATCACGAGGGTAACAAAATTCATGCGATAAGTTACCTTATTCAACTTGTGATTTCTATGCAATATAGAAAAGAACGAGTTGAGGGCAAAAGTGTTGAGGACTCAAACATTAGTTGGAAGCTAAGGAAGTTTGGAACATTTTGGTACTCAAAAAATGGAAAAAGTGCATAGCTGAAATTCAATGCTATGGAAGGTTATGTACTTTACAGAAAAGATTGTCCTTAGCTTAAGAAGGACAATAACAAGAAGAATAGAGAAGAAACCCATTTCACCGAAGAGATGGAGGAAATTGAAAGAAGAAAGAACAAGGACGGAGAAGCATTAGAAGCAAGAGCTTGTAACATCACCATAGGGAAATATGAAGGACCGCCGAAACAAAATCTATGGAAGTCAATATAGATCTTGGTGACCTCATTGAAAGATCAAAGGAAAAAGTCAGCCAGGACAAGTCTCATCTTACATCAGTCAAAAGGGAAACATATGCCGAATAAGAATATGCGAGATCCTCAAGATTCTCTAATGGAATCCTCATCAGAGGATTCACAGATCTAGAATAGAAGTAAGTGTTTCATTAGGAACTCCAACTTATGGAATTCATGGGATGATGGTATGATGACATGAGAAATGAAGCAGATCAAGGGGTTGAAGATATTTTCAATCAAGGAAGCTGCTGGAAGAAGCCTAGATGACCTAAAGGTAAAATGAGGTATGTATGCTTGTATTTAATATTATAAAGTCATGTCGTATGGTTGCAAGTAACATGGATCACTAATTCTATCTTGAGAAGCATGATCAAGGGAAAAGAATCTCCTCCTCTGAAAGGATGCAGGAAGGCATAAGTCACACTAGATGAAATCAACATAATATGTCCTCATATGAAGTATGAGGTGGTTGACTACAATTAAGGAACTCTGATTGGAAGCTCCTTGGAATGGAATGTGCAAGAGGAAGAGACCGTGAGATATGCAGCCATGATAAAGGCGATCAACATCCAACATCCAAAAAACCAAGAAGATTTGACTAGGAAATCTCTTGGAAAGATATGAAGGCTCTGATGAGAGTCTGAAAAAAATGGAGACCCTTGACAATGGATATCTTTGGGAGATGTGTCAACATGTATGCAGGATGCTGATATCTGTAGGAAGATGTCATGATGAAGAGCCATCTTGTAAGGTACTATTTGATTTAATGTTATGTTTGATTTCTTGAATAATATCTAGATGAGTTCATGCAGGGCTACTGGAACAAGAGTTGTAAGTGCAAGTACAACTAGCATTCATGTGGTGGATGGAATTTCCTGAAAGAAGCATCATGAGAAAGACGTAGCCATATGAAGAAGGTTCCAAATATGTACCAAGAAGGCCACTTTCCATAAAGAAAGGAATGACATGATGAACCAAGGAGAAAAGTGATCGGTGGCTAATACCCTACAAGGAAGAAGCTCAATTGAATTCCATACACCAAGAAAATAAATTGATCAAGCTGCTGAAGGACCCACGAAGAAGAAGTTGTTGATGAAAAGGAGAGTCCCTAGTTAAGAGGGAGCTCTGACAAGTCCCTAATTAAGAGGGAGCTTGGGCAAGTTCCTGGTCAGAAAGAGCTTGGGTACATTTCTTTACAGGAATGGGCATATCTTCCCTAGTTGAGAGGAAGAGATAGACACAACATTCTTGTCTTCACTTGGGAAGAAATAATGGAGGATTGGGTAATCATCTGGCATCCGATGCTCCTTGAGGATGTGTAGGGCATCCAAGATAAGAGTAGGCAAGAGGACCGATATTCTTTGAGGGCTGGGAACCCAAGATATGAATAGTCCTAGAAGGCCATACTTAGTGAACACCCGGGTGGGTATGTACCTTGTGAGACAATGATGAAGTTGTCTATAGTCATTGGTCTCGTCAACATTGTGCTCTTATCTGGTGAGAGATAGAGTTGTCAGTCAAGGCCTTGTTGTGGAAACATTGTTGGTTATTATGATGCTATATAGATGGATTACCAATCTGATTCTTCTTATGAGAAATTCTTCAGATTGAGAATGACCAAGTACCATTATGAATACCTCCCTAATTAAGAGGGAGTGTTGTAAAATGTAACTAGGTTCGGTCTTCATAATGACATTGTAATTATGATTTTGTAAACAAGAAAATGAATTTATTATTATGCTTGCTTCATGGGTTTCATGAGCAAGAGTTTTTATATAGATGGCTCCCATTGAGAGCCTTAGGATTTGTCTTTAAAGTCAAAGAGTCAATGTCATGTATGAAGAGCTCTTCTTGAGCATATGTAAAATGTATATGAGTCAATCTAGTGTCTAGATAGCCCTCCAAAAGACAAGCACAAATCTCCTCTTGAAGTCGTTATGCAAGATGAATTAAATAACTCATGTCGGCTCATATAATGAAGACACAACAGTTCTCTCTCTCATGTCGGCTTATATGCATGACTAACCACTATATATAGGCATGTAAGGATTTGCATTATAGCAAGACAAAATTTGGATATATCTGAAGTTTTCAGTGGGTAATTACAGTCAACCAAGTTTGGACAACCCAGAGATTTTTGGTATTAGTTATAGTCAACAGTTCGTGGATCTCTCTCTGAAGTTTGGATGAATAATGGCAGTCATCAAGCTTGGATCTCCAAGGATGATTTCTTTGAAATTTGGGTCACAGTCACAGTGACAAGAAAGGAGTCTAGTTCGGATGTCAAGATACATAATGAACTCAGAATAGTGATGAAGGAATAGCGAAGATCTTTCATGATGAAGGGACAACAAAGATACAAGCAAGGAGGATCTATAGTTGACAGTTTGGATGCCTCTGTGATGGACAATGTTATAAAGTAGACAACTCAGATGATGAAGGCTAGAAGGAACTCAAATCTGTCATGAAGGAACAACGAAGACATTATAGAGACTTCAAATGATGCAAGGTACAGTTCAACGCTATAATGGAGACAATACTTTGATGAGCTATGTGCTATGATTCGGTTCAGATCTATTATAGTCTTGGTACAACTACAGTAAGAAGATCTCAGTGCTATGATGAAGTCACGATGACAAGAAGGATCAAAGGAAAGAGGAAGAGAAGAAGAGGAGACAATGTCTTGGTCTTGGAGTGGATATTAGGTCAAGGGTCTTGGTCTTGGTATTCGTTAATTGGAATCTCTATAAGAAGAATTTGTGTGGGTTTTCCTCTCAAAGAGTGAGAGGTTTTTGCCCTGGTAGAAATCCAACATTTTGTGTTCTTGTCTCTTTTGTTTTGGTAATATTTGATGAAGTAAGAAAACACACTCCAATAATAACAAGAGAAGATAGTGCTAATAAGAAAAAGTAAAAAGTACCTCACAATTAGTTATCATTGTGAGAAGAATCATATTAACCTGATTGCCCTAGATTCTTCAACACATGAAGCCCAACAGACATGTCTTTTGCCCCTCATTGATTCATATAAATAAGAGAGTCCTCCCAACTCATTTGAAGTTGTCTTCAACTTTGACCAATGTCGACTTTGACTTTCTGGGCAGATTTTTTGTTCGATCTTTTGTGCATTTGAAGCAACAAAACCTGTAGTTGTTGTTCTCTTAAATGTAAATACACAAAGGTATTGTAAATAATATTTTATTAATATGATGAAATGTACAAGGATGATTGAATGTTATAATGAGGGCCTGCATATATACCTAGGCAGGTGCCCCTTGATGACTAGGCATGTCTTTTTAGACATGCCTTTTCATTAAACTAATGACTATTAAAATAATCACTACGATTATTTATTATTCACATTTATTTTTATTTATTTTATTTGTTATGAATTATATTCATAACATTGCCTCTTTCTTCAAAGGCTTTGTCCTCAAAGCTTATTCGCTGACAAGTTCCTTCACCTTGCCCACTTATTTCGACATATGTAAGTGGTATTGTTGAGCTCAATCCATTTTTGTCTCGATTTTCTTTTTTTTAGTATTATTATATAATATTAATTGTTATTATTATTATAGAGTTTAGGCTTCTGTGATCCATATCAAGTTTACAAAAGATTTTTCGGCGAAAATCATGTGAAATATCATTTGCCAAATATCGGCAAATGATATTTCATGTGATTTTCGCCGAAAAATCTTTTGTAAACTTGTTATTATTATTATTTTTAAATTTACTTTATAAAAAATTATTATAATATAACTTTATAATTTAATAAAGTTAAATTATAATTGTTTTATAAGGAACTTTATAATTTGTTAAAGTTTATATATATATGCCAATAGTTGCCATAGGGATTCGTATGGTCGTGACTAATGGCTTGTTCCCTGAAGCGACACACATGGTCAACGAGTAACCAAAACCTGGTGGACCTTTCGGAGTTCCATGTATATTCTTATGTAGCACTTCATTATCGATGTAAGTTATGGAAACAAGGAATGCAAAGAGTTACTGAATCGACTAGAACATCAATGTAATCAAACTATGAGTAGATGCGAGTCATTCGATTTTTCATCTGGGCAAACATTCAGGCTTGATATTCTGTTGTAGAGGTCTCCATTAGCTATATCGTTGAAATTCTCGCGTCCTAACGTATACAAACTGATGTTGATAGTAGAAAAGCAAAAATGGTTGAGCCTAGATGTCGGAAGATTTTTAATGTTCAAGTCATAAAACATCTGGCGATAAATTTTTAAAACCATGATTTGGATTTTCAAATCATCGCATCGTGATACAAGGCAACACTGAATGGTAGAAATCTCGGACAAAAGGTCCAGAGGGAAGTTAGTATCCTTGAAACCGATGAGATCCACGAGCCTCCCCACTTCTTTCAAAACATCGCATGAAGAGAGGTAGTGACGACATAAATAACAAAACTGCCCATCTACAATTCGCAACAAGTATTCGTATCCTTTGATGGAACAAAACACATTCCTGTTTTCTGGTTGGTATTGACAATAAAGATAGAGAAATTTAAATTTCTGCCACAAGCCCTTCTAGCAATGCTCTGCCTGCACCTCTCTATCTTCCTTATCAACGTTTACAAGGCATTGATAAACTGAAATCAATTCCATCATGAAATTTTTCATATTTGGTTCGCTCAATACTTATAGTCGGGAATGACATCTAAACTTTGGGTTAGGGTTGAGTTGTTGACTATGTATCGTTTCATTTCTTGTCTCAGTTCAACCTTCTATGTTTTCTTCAGAGCTTTCTGGTTTGTAGATAGATCTGCAGTCTCAACAACGTTTTTGTGTCTTATTTCATCCCTAGATTCTATGTGGTCACCCAACTGATCCACAATGCCAAGCACTTGATCTGCTTCCCCAAACACCAGAGAGTGACGACGTATAACGATGGCCCCAACAAAGTAGTTATAATCTAGATGGTAAGCAAGCTCATACACACTTACTAACTCCTCTCCATCAAATTTTAGTGTATCTTGTGGACAATCCACAGCTTTCAACCACCTTACTCTTGCTATGCGTTCTTTTGAATCCACATTTTTCACGATTCCTACTCGTCGTCTTGATTCAGAAGCCTCGCCATCATCATCGTCCGAACCTTTTTCCACTACATACTGTTCAGGAAAGAAGTCATGATCCTCAACATCTTTGATGGTAATCAAGGTTGTAGAATCTACACCATATGTCCTTGTACCATCTTGCCATATGACATCTACCCTAGTCCTTTTATTGCCCACAAATAGCACATTATCTTTTTTGTGGGCAACAGTGTCATCTGTGGCAGGCATAGTAACTTCTAACATTCTCCTTTCAGATGCTGGAAGCAGACACCAGTCGCCTAGCTGCCAATAAACGTATGAAAAACAAGACAATAGCTGTAGCTCTTTAGGGTCCTGTTTCTCTGCAGGAGTCAGGGAATTGCAATCAGGATTTGCTGCAGCAATCCAATCCACGGAAACTGATCCCACTTCCACATTACCTACTGTACCTTCCTTGTTACTTTTCTTCCATGTACCACACAACCATTGAGCATTCTTGAAAACTGTTGATGAGCTGTTGCGGACATGTTGCCCTGGAAAGTAAGGATAATGGAGATTGTCGGGGATTGGAATAAGCTGGTTAGGGTCGACCTTCATTAGTTTGCATTTTGATCCATCATCAAATAACACAGTCACATTATCAACCACTTCATCGACTCTTCCCACCCAAGGTCCATGAATGACATAATCACCGGGCATAAACGCCCTTATTCGCTGAAGATCTCTACTGGAAACGTTTCTTATAGCATTAACTGATGTGGGAGTTAATAAATCTACTGTAACATCCACGTTAACCACGATGCCTCTCTGTCCAGATGGATCTGAAGCCGTTGCCACAATATCACCATGGAAGAACGCCCTATCAATCACCTCAAGCTCATCGGCTTTCTCCGTACTCTCCGAAAAATTTGTCCAAAAAATCCGTGCAGAGTCTTCTGGAATAGACTTGTCTTTATGCTCATCTTCTAGAGGTGACAAAGTTTTATTTGCAGCTAGAGTTTGGCAACTATCTATCTATCTCTCTCTCTCTATCATTGAAGGCTCTTGTCCACTCATCATCCATCATTGAAGGAGTCACCATAGCAACTTAAGGACATTTTTGTACCAACCATCCTAGAAGATATCACTATTGCAACCATCATTCAAGGATACCTTTGAAGACTCTTGGAACGTCAAAATTCTTGGAAGTATCATAATCTTTCAAGCACTCCACTCCTTTGACAAGTAAGTACTTTACTATACTTCATGTCTCAACCTTCAAATCAAATGGCATCTTTTTGTAAGGAAGGCAACAAACTTGATGGGTCATCAAACTTCAAAGCTTGGAAGAAGTGAATTGATTTGGTTCTTGTTGACCACTCAAGTGTCAACTATCCCATGAGCATAGTACATTTCAAAGTTTTCCATCATGTTCAGATTAGTCAAAAATTTCAGACTTCATCATCATCATACAACTTCTAGTCATTATATTGTAATTCAAATTTTGAAACCTCGCGGGTCATCATGTAAAAATGATTCTAGTATGATGAATATAAAGCCATGTAACACATATAGGTAGCTTAAGATTTTTGCTAGAAGGTTTTAACTCTAGGGAGTGTTTTTCCATAGCTAATTATTTGTGTTTATCAACACTAAATAATATGTTAAGTTTTTCTCCCATACATACCCCAAAGCTAGACTGAGGCTTGATGGTAAAGTCTTAGGTGAGTCCTAGTGTATAGAGTCAATGTAAAGTGCCATACTAGATCATGCCTAAAGTTTCGCAGAATTGGGTTGTGTCTAAGGGTCGGTTTTTAATTGTCAAAATTCCCCTTATGTATGGGATTTTTATGTAATATTTGATGTGAAGATGTAAAAAAGTGTTGTCTATAGAATTTGTAGGGGGTATGAGTACTTAAAATTACACCTCAACACCTCAACTTTATTTAGGCACACTTTGAAGGTGGGAAAATATGTTTATACCCCTGTGGAGTCATATTTTCTATTTTCCAACAAAAAACGACAAAATAATTAGATGAAAAATGGTCAGAAAAGTAAAATGAGAGAAAAAAAAACTCTCTCCAAGTGAAAAATAATTAAAAAGGGATGTGGACTTTCCCAAGAAAGGAATCAAGTAAAAATTTGTGGAATCTCCATAAATCAAGCAAGGAAAAGTCCCACAAAAAAATTGTTGGTCCAGAAAAACAACTAATTTCCTAGGCACTTGGGTTGTCATGGAGCCTGGGCGGGAATCGTTAATGACAAACTGAGTGCCTCCTCGTCCTAGCCTTCTTGCAGTTCACCTCAGTTCTTAGCAAGTTTTGAGAAATTAAGGGGATGCTTCACCATAGATTAGGCATATAATTAAAATCAACCAAGATCACTTGCATCACACATAGTCTAATCTTGCATTCATTCATCTATCATTCTCATTTTGCATTTGTTGATTTGTGAGAATTTTATCTTACTTGCAATATTGCATCATATTTCTTGCTCATTGGCCTATGATATTGTTCAATCTTTTTTGAGCATCTCTTTAAAGTACAAGTATAAGGTTTGTCTATCTTGCAAGTTCTATCCTATTTCTCATATTTCAATATTGTGCTATCATCTTGTACTAACACTTACCTTGCAGCATTGCCTATCCTGTAACTTGAAGTATCATTCTTATCTTGCAAGTATTGTAATCTATTTGAGCGTTGTTTATAACGCATTGGTCTATTACTTTATCTTATTGACATCCTATTGATTTAATTGAATCTATCTTTTGGTATCTACATTGCTCATGAATAACCATACTTACTAATTAATCTTTAATTCAAGTTATATTGATAGGTAATTGCCTTTCCCTTTATCTCCTAGAACTTCTTGTCTTCAACAAGTTTTCCTTTAACAATCATATTTAGGGGCTACCCCCCATAACTTGTCTAGGAGCGAGCTTAAACGAAGAGAGTTGAGAATATGTGACAATCCGTTCTCTAAGCATTGCGCCTTAAAGACTATACCTTGTGGGGTTGAAAACTTTTCCCACACTTAGGTGTGTACATCTTAGGCGACAACAGTTCTCATAGAAAATGAATTCATTGATCACGTTCTAGGAAAAGTTTCAGAACCCAACAAGGACAAGACTCAAGAAGTGGCCAAGTACAATAAGGGAGAAGTAAGGGCTCAAAGAATTCTCATTGAGCCCATCAAATATCACCTTATCCCCTTTGTTACAGATTTGGGCACATCAAAAAAAGTCTATGACAAATTGGTAAAATTATATGCTGTCAATACTACAGGTTAGAAAGTATCCTTAAGGAATCAACTTTACAAAACAAGGTTGTCAAAAGGTGAAGACTTGGCCTCATACCTTGTGAAAATCTCGAAACAAGGGTCAACTTCAAGGGCTTATCTGACTCTGAATTAACTACTTGCCTACTCAATGCTCTACTTCTAGATTGGAGTAGTTTTGTGACCAACATCTATTCAAGAAAGGATACTCAAATGTTCGATGAATTATGAGCTTTATGTGTTCTAGAAGCGACAAGATTGAAAGCCAAGGATGACACCGAACCCCACAATGAACAGTCTCAGGCTTTTGCTGCTAGGTCAAACAAGAAGTTTAGAAGATTTGAACCTTGTCGAAAATACAACAACAACAACAATAACAATCAGCCACGTGGAGATCGAGACATGTCCAAAGTGTAATGGTTTGGTTGCAATGAGTATGGACACTATTGTTGAGAAATCTATGGTAACTAGATTAGGGTGATTTCTCTTCACTTTGATAACTGCTTGTGATATTCTTTAATTAAACTTGTATTATTTATAATTGGCTTCTTCTTCTCTTGATTATTATAGTGTTGTTATCCAAGGTTACTTGGGAGCGGGAGTGGGAGCGGAAACGGGGAGCGACATTTTCAAAAGCTCTTGGGCCGGGAGCGAATTGGGAATATATTTTCAAAATATATAATATACATTTTTATATATTTTGATGTATATATGTCAACAAAATCATGTAGAATGATGAATTAGATATAAATAGCATAAAAACATGGATTAAACCATATAACATCAATCATATAGAAGTTATAATCTTCATCAACCACATCCACAAGTTACAAGTTCTCATTTATATAGCATGTAAGGGTGCACATAACAAAAATATCATCGAGTGCAATCCATTTATAAACCGAAAATACATAAACAAATAGGCTCTAGATGGCCTCTAGCATCCAAAAAATTCATGCTATAGAAAATAGCTACATATCATCAAAATCATTGCCTATCTTGGGATCTTTGTCATTAATATCTCCCTCTAAGCAATTAACATAAGATAGAAAAAATGTAGCATGTCAAGTCAAGATTTTGTTGCAGTGATGGGTACATTTTTAGTAGGGTCATGATAGAGGAGTTCAACAACCAATGTCACTAACTTCAAGGTACACAGAGGGCTTGGTGCTCTTGATTAAATACAAGTCCCATACCCTACTACATGACAAAATCCAATGGAAATATTGCAATCCCCCCAATCTTGAAATCCTGAAAAACTGTTAAGTCTGAAATCCTGAAAAACTGTTAAGTCTGCTGGATTTTGAGTGAGATCTAAACTTCTACCTTGTCCATATGAAATCCAATGAAGTCGAAACCACTCTCAAACATCTTGAGTCCTTTCATGGTAATGTTAAAAATTTAAAAGATGAAAATGAAAGACAAAGGAGAATGTCACTTTTACTTTAAGAATTTAACATTACCATGAATTTCATATCAATACTAGGGCCATAGGCTTGAATATTAGGATGCCCTACTAAAAAACTCTTGTTTCTTTGATTTTTTTTTGTGTTTGGAACATCTTTGTAACAGAAATTTTGTGAAAAAACCATAGAGTGATTTCTTTTTTGTGAGAGTGTGCTCCTGAAATTGGCTCCCTGCTCCTGGGTCGCTCTTGATTCGCTCCCGCTCGGAGCGCGCTTCAGGAGTGATTCGAAGGTGCGGGGGCGTCGCTCCCCCGAAACCATGTTATTATCATCTAACAACTACCAAACTATGACGATCAATAACACAAATGGACACAGGAGATAGGCTGCTAGCCGGGGCAAAAACCTCTCTTAGAGAGGAAACCCACAAGTAATTCTTCTCTTCTTATAGAAACTTCAAATAACGAGTTCCAAGACCTTAGACCCAAGATAATGTCCCCTCCAAGACCAAGTTAACCTTCTTTCATATGATCTTATCTTTCACAAAGTCAACCCAAGTCACACTGCTTCAAAGCTACTGCAACTTTACTTCTAATCTCAAGTTCGGACCTGCAACTTTTGACTGTAGATTTCGACCTTACTGTAGAAACCCTAATTCACACGTGTGGGTGAAATATGGTGAACTAAGTCTCCTTCCTTCGCTTGGAGAGCTTCTTCTTCCTTGGTAACTTGACTTCCAAACTTGATCCTTTTGAACCCAAACTTCAACCTTTTATGATGACTGCAATTTTGGTCTTGCTGCAACAAAGTGATGCCTTAGCTCCTCGCACATGTGAGAGAGAGTGATAGAGAAATTTCAGATTTTGGTTCTTCTTGTTATCTCTTTGTCTTCTCTTGTTCTTCGTTCTTTTTCTTGCTTTTCTTCTTGAGATCGAACTTGCTTGGATGCTCTCTTCAAATGAGGTCAATTGCACTTACATATACCCTTTATGTGAAGCTCGAATAACGCTTAATGAGGCCGACTTTTTCTCTTGTAGGCTGACTTTTTCTTGGAGGGAGATTTTTGATACTTTTGACTTACAATAAATTCTTTTTACATGATACAAAATGCCCAATAGGTTCTATTACATATGACAATGAATTTTTTGACTTCTTGACTCTATGACAAACCCTAAAAGCACACAATGGGTGGTTGACCTAAACAAATTGACCTTGCGCGTAAAACCCATGTTATAGAAATAAAAATCATAATTTTGTTTTCTCTTTACATCAAATACATAAAATCAATAGTACATAAAATATTATGAAGACTGAACCTAGTTACATATTTCAACACTCCCTCTTAACTAGGGAGGTATTCATAATGTATACTAGGTACATGGACATTCTCATTTTGAGGAATTCTTATAAGAAGAGTCGGATTGGTAAGCCATCTCATAAGCTATCTATTCAACTTATATCAATGCATCTCAATATATCAACCAACATTGTCATATAGCAAGGACCTGACTAACAACTCTATCTCTCCACTAAATTAGAGCACAACGCTGGGGAGACAATGACTTATAGATGCCTTCATCATTGTCTCTCAAAGGACATACCACATCCAGATGTCCACAAGCTAGGTCCTTTTAGGACCATTCTTATTTTGGACTTACAAATCCTCAAGGAATTTCCTCTTTGAGTACTCTTGCCTATTTGATTCCCTACCTCATCCTCGAAGAATATCGAAGTTCAGATGCTTACCCAATCCTCCATTCTTTCTTCATAATGTGAAGACAAGAATGATGTATCTATCTCTCCCTCTCAACTAGGCTTCCGAGACCAAGGTTGCACCATCAATGGCGGAGAAGGAAGTGGAGACAGATGATGACTGTGCCATGAGTGCTCACATGCCACTTGAGCAGAAGTGGGAGACATCGAGCCGTAGTCAGACGGGCTACAGGCGATGAGGGGCAGGATCCTTGAGGTACCCAATGTGGGAAAACCGGTGCAGCTGTCTGAGGGTTTTAATTATTAAGCAGTTTCAGAATACAATCTGGGTGCCAAAACCGGCTCACCCATCAGAGAATAATCTCGGCAGTAGTACCTCTCAGTCGGAGACAGATGTTTCGGCTGAAACCCCGAATAAACACTCCGACAGCTCCTAGTGCCAATCTGCCCCACGAAAACCCCAATGTCAGCCTCTAGGGACTGCGTCATCCCTTTCTGGCCTAGCGTCTGCTCAGTGTCACCCTAGCTCTCCCTGCGTCAACCTCTAGAGGCACTGCGTCAGCCCTTAGAGACTCTGCGTCACCCACGTTGGCTCCCTGAGGCATTGCGCAGCTCCTGGTTGCCTCTGTGTGAGCCCTGGTTGGCTCTGCATGAACCTCTGGCTGGCTCTGCGTCCCTCTCTCCTGACTTCTGCGCTGATCCTCCTGGTACTATCTCTACCTCTCTGCTTTTGTATTCACTGCCCCAAAGCTGCAACTCTGATCACTCTTTCGACTTCCTCAGCAAATCTTGCCCCTGAAAATCGAAATCTTGGTCAACTCGGTGTGTTCTCCAAGTGACCCTCAAGCCTCCTCTTATAATTTTCTCGTTGACAATTCAATGGCCGAGGTTAAGTCCCTAATCAACGACTAAGATTAACTCTGGCTTGATCCATGAGTTTTGGACCCTTCTAACACAGTTTTATATTAATTCACATTAATATTTTGTTTTCCCTAAGTTTAGACTTAGGGACTCCATTAAAAAATATTAATTATTTTAATATCTCCCAAACTATTTAGAATTTGCCCAAACCATCTCTGGGTATTGGAGATCTCATGTGCTTTAGCCTCTCCACCAATTTTCGTGGCTAGATCACATACGATGCTACGCCAAATCAACACAACTGGGTCTATTACATATGACAATGACTCTTTGGACTTCTTGACTCTGTGACAAACCCTAGAAGCACACAATGAGTGCTTGACCTAAAACAAATTGACCTTGAGCATGGAACCCATGCTATAAAAATAACAATAATAATTTTCTTTTCTCTTTTACATCAAATATATAAAATCAATAGTACATAAAATTAAAAATATTATGAAGATCGAACCTAGTTACATATTTCAACAACTATAAAAGCAATTGTCCCAAGGATCCTAATAACAAGAAGAACAACAAGAGGAAAGAAAGAAGTGGAGCTCACATTGCAGAAGAAGATGAAGAACCTGAGAAGAAACCAAAGATTGAAGATCATAAGGACCTCTATTATTGAAGGATTTTATTATTAGGTTTACAAGAAGTTTGTTTTCTCTTTTATTAGAAGATGGCAGTTAGAGTAGCAATTGCAGTTACATTTGTAGAAGAGTCTTGAGATTTGCAAATTATGGTATCATGGAAAGAAGCATATAAAATTAGAAGAATTAGAGTCTACATAGTTAGTTGCATCTTATCACAAAAGGTTGGAAGCAGTCATCTATAGATGGATTTGGGCCATCAAGTACTTTACAGTTATCTAGAAGCAATTACTTAGTAGAAAAATGGACTACAAAGGGTCTACTATAGAAGAAAAAGCATTAGCAGGATCAAGGTCATTATGCAACATTATAGAAGTTTCTACATCATAATATTTTACCTCAAATTTATGAATGGAAGAATCAAAGTATCATCACAGAAGTATTTTTGACAAGCAAAGCATGGAAGCAACATTGAAGCAATCTAGAAGTATGAAGATATGGAGATAGTCTAGGAGCAACATGAAAGCAAAATTGAAGCTTTTCTCATCTCATATTTCATGGACATCATCTTCAAAGAAGGTTAAAGTAGCAATTTGTTCAAAAGAAGTCAACTGAATGGCAATATGAAAGGAATAAGTATGCTTATTGGATATCTAGAAAAAAATTCATATCTTTAGAGAGAGTCGAAGGAAGAGCAGGATGAATACAGATCATAAATATATTTGGCAGCATAAGTATGATATGTCTTGGACACATAGGAAAGTCAAGACTCTTTCATATGGTTGTTCAATATATAGCAACATAATAGATGGGCAAAACAACTATTAATATTGATCATCATCCAATATGGTCTCTTGAAGAATGTGAGGAAGGAAGTAATGTTGACTTCAGAGGGAGCTAGAAGCACAAAGTGACTTGATGAATCTTTCAACTTAAAATTTGGAGTAGCATCACTTGTTTTGACAACTCTGATAATGAGAATGACATCATAATGTTTGGGATATGGAATGACTTCCAGGAAGAATATATAGCAGAAGTGTGTTCACTATAAAGATGGGAAAGGCAACAAATTGATATAAGAAGTCATGAGATAGTTTGTTGATCACTTGAAGATATGATGTACTCGATATTGGTATAGAAGAAATACACTTTACCTAGATGAACAGAGGGAGCTATAATTGGCTCTACATTGATTGGTTTGAGTACTATTGCTGACAAAGATACTGTTGTTGGTTAGTGGAAGATGATACCATTTCTTGAAAAAGGATGAAGGCAAAAACCCTGTCACGGAGATAGAGTATATGAATGGTTGTGTGATTAAAGTTGAAAGTGTTTGGCTCCATAAGATGTTTGACGAACTGCTTGATGACATGATATAGCTATGTGAATATTGACAAAGATCTAGGAAGGTTGAAACTCGGTATGATGTGATGCAAAATAGGAAGCCCTGCAGCTACATCTATATCTCTACAGAAGAACAAGTAGTTGGTGAAAGGGACAAGTTAAGGTTTGTGGTTATGTCTCCTTGGTTGAGAGGGAGTGATGGTAGATACCGTCTTCTCCATGTGTCATGCACTATGGCTAGGACTAACAACGGTAAGCCCAGTGAAGGCACTGGTAGGGAGAATGGAGGATTGGATAAGCATCTGGGACCAATACTCCTTGAGGGTTGGGAATCCAAGATAGGAGTAGTCCCAAGGACCGATACTTTTTGAGGATTGGAAATCCAAGATAATAGTAGTCTTGAGGACCGATATTCTTTGAGGATGGGGTGATATCCAAGATAAGAATAGTCCTGTAAGGACATACCTAGTGAACATCTGGATGGGGTATGTGCCTTGAGAGGCGGTGGTGGCGTCCAAATGTATGCCTCCAAGCATTGTGCTCTAATCTAGTGGAGAGTTTGAGCTTGTCAGACAAGGCCTTGCTATTTTTTAATTGACAATGTTGGTTATGATGATGATGCTAGATGGTGCTTATCAATCCACGCTCTTCTTATGAGAATATTCCAGTTTGAGAGTATCCTTGTATCCTGTTGTGTAATTATGAATACCTCCCTAGTTAAGAGGGAGTGTTGAAAATGTAACTAGGTTCGATCTTCATAATTATCATTGTACTTGTATCAATATGAAAAGGAAAAAAGAAGAAAAATAAATTTTTATTATTATTATGTTCTTCATGCTTCCAGGGTTCATGGAGTCAAAAGAAAATTTGTCATGAGTCAATCTATTGTACTTGAGTCAAGTCCCATTTGGAATTTTGTAGGAAAGAGGAAAAATAATTTTATTTGAGTGAAAAGAGTCAATTTTTCACCCACAAGACCAAGTCGGCCCTGCTTGGACAAGTCGGCCCAAAAAGACACTAATTCGACCTCCTGGATGCGTATATATCTATGTTGCACGGGTTCCCGAACCCGGGGGTGGGGTTCTCGAACCCGTCCCGGGTTCTCGAACCCAAGTACCGGATTCTTGGATGGGTGCTTCTGAGAAGAACCCATAAGAACCGGGTTCTTCTATAAAGAACCGGGTTCTCCATTAAAAAAAATTGGGTTCTTTTGTCTTGACAGGTACGAAGAACCCTGATGATGGGTACTTGGAACCCCAAAATCGGGTTATTTGGAGTTCATTTTAATTTTAATTTTTAAATTTTTAATTAATTTAATGGGCTTCCCCTAATATTCCAAGTAGCTAGTTCTGCATCTTTCGAGAGGAATTGGAGTACTTATGTCTTTATCCATTCAGTAAAGAGAAATAGGTTTAGCTCAAAGAAGGCAGAGAACCTAGTGTACATTCATAGCACACTTTGTCTCATATCTCGAAAAGATCTTCGTTACAAGGAGGGTCCTTTCAAGAGATGGGACCAATACACAGATGATGTTATGTGTGTGGGTGAGGAGATACAACCAGATGGCCATATTGAGCTACCTCAAGTTGCTATGGATGAGAGAGCCTCGAGATGAGAGTGATTCCTACCTGGAGAGCATGCTAACTGAAGATCTGAGTGATGTTGATGACATGGCTTGAGGAAGCCATTGTTCACTATTAGCTATTTTTATTTTAGTATTTTAAAATTTCCTAGTTTTTGTTTGGAGATGCCTTAAGGCAAATTTTGAATGTAGAATGACAATGGACATATATCATGATTCTTATTAATATGTAAACTCCAATTCACACTTGATATAACACTAGAAATTTTGAAATTTCATTGTGAATGTTGAATGTTCAATGATGTGCATGCTTAAATATCTAAAGTTTAAATCACAAGTATTTTAGTTTTCTTGTTTAAAGTTGAAAAATATACAATTTCACATATATTATAATTTATAAAATATAATATTTATATAAATTATAATATACCCCCGACGAACCCACGCACCCTGTTTCAAAAAATGACGTCCCCGTTCCCGTCCCCGTCCCCGTACCCGTCCCCGAACCCACGTTTCCTGGCAACATAGGTATATATAGAGAGTAGTTTGACCTCGTTGTAGCACCAATTCATCTCGTCGATTTTTGTGCCAAGAAAAGAGAAAGAAGACTAGCGAAAGACAAGAAAAGAAGAGTGAAAGTCAAAGGAGAGGGAGCGAAGCTCTAAGAAAGACTTTTTTGCATTATTGTGCCCTAATTCTAGCACACGTGCGGAATTTTAGACTGCTGCGGGGCCTGAAAGTTTCAGATTTGTTGCAACCACTGAAAATTCAGAGTTTGATAAAGATTTAAAGGGCGTTGACCAATGTTGACTTTGTTGGATTTGACTTGCTTGAGGAAGGATTGAAGGAGGGCTGACTTAGGTCTTGTGGTAGGTCTTTGTATTGGTTTTTTGGTGTTGAAATTTCTAAGTATTACTCGTTAGAAATTTTATCTATACTCTTCTGGTTTATTTCTCCTACTTGTTAATTACGAACAAGTTATTTAAACATATAAACATCGAAATAAACACAATGCATTCTCAACCATCTATAGATCAACAGTTGAAAGAAATAGCAAACACACAAGTGACACTGTTATTTTTGGACAACTCGTCCTCGGAAAAACCTAATGCGGGAAAACTGGTGCAACAATTCTTAGGGTTTATTATTATGTAGTATATCCTTGAGTACAACTGGGTGCCAAACTGGCTCACTCGACAGAGAAAAACAACCAGCAGTAATACCTCTCTATTTGGAAGTAGGTATTCAAAAAACCTACCCCATGAAACCCTTCCAGCAACACTGAAGCATTGCGCCAGCCCTCCTGGCCTCTGCGTCAGTGTTAGAACCCTTTGTGCCAGCCCTCTGAGGCACTATGTAGCCTCTGGGACCCTTTGTGTCACTCTTGCTGCCTTCTGCGTGGATGACCCAGGCCCTCTGGCCTTTGTGCTGTCTTTGCTAGGCTTTGCGTGCCCTGCTCTGGCTTCGGCTTCTACCTCTCTGCCTCGTTGGTCTATTGGCACTATCTTTGCCTCTCTGTCCAGTACTCACTGCCCCTCGCTGCTGATCACTGATTCGACTTTACTTAGCAACCCTGCTCTAGTAAATTAAATTACTGATCACTCTGGTGTATTTTCCAACTGACCCTCAAGCCTCCTCTTATACTTTTCTTGTTGGTTCTTCAACGACCGAGATTATATCTCTAATCAATGGCTAAGATTAGATTTGGCTCGATCCATGTCTTTTGGAACCTTCTAACATAGTTTTGTATTAATGCCTATTAATATTTTATTTTTCTTAAGTTTAGACTTAGGAACTCCATTAAAAATATTAATTATTTTAATATCTCCGAAACCGGTTAGAATCTGCCCAAACCATTTATGGGTCTTGGAGATCTCATGTCCTTTAACCTCTCCACCAATTTTCATGGCTAGAGCACATCCGATGCTACCCCAAATCAACATTTGGGTCTTGGATTTCTCACTTTGAAAGTTTGATGCGATTCTATAAGAAGAGAAGTCGGTTGAGTTTTCCCCCTTATGGGGTTTTCCCTGGCTTGGAGCCTATATCTTTGTGTTCTTTGTCTCTTGTGATCTTCATTGTTTGATGCTTTGGTAATTGTTTGATAAATAGGGCATAATAAAAGAAATAAGAAGCCAACAAACATTCACAAGCAATTATCAAGTAAGAGAAATCAACCCTAATTTGCTAGCCTATTGGTTTGTCAACATGAATGTCCTAGCAGTGAACTCTTGGTAGCTCTTTGATGAAAAATCTATGTCTCCATTGCATAGGTAAATATTTGAAATCTTGTTGCTAGGGCATCAAAATTTTGACCTCTTTAGATACTTATTGGCTGATCTATGTCATTTTGGACTCCATTCTCGCAAGGAACAAGGGACTGATCTACTTGGTTGGTGATTAAACACTCCTTTATTCCATATTTTCTCTCTCTAATTTCAGCCCCTTTAAAGCCAAGTTTGCAAACTAGGGCTTTGTGCAAATCCCCAGGCAAGGTGAGTTTTGGGTATTGAAGAGCCTAAACATCAAGAAGATAGTATTTGCCACAAAATCTATCCTTTTGGTGGGCATTGTTGAAAATGTAACTAGTTTTGGTCTTCATAACTGTTGTACTCATTTCAATATGTATCCTATGTAACAACCAAGAAAAGAAAAGAAAAGAAATTATTATTAAAAGCATGGGTTTTATGCTAATTATTGATGGTCTTCTAGGTAAAAGCACGTTCTTCGTTAGGTCTTAGGATTTATTGTATTGAGTTAAAAGAGTCAACATCATGTTTATAGGACCCTTCTGGGCAAAAATATACTTGTAAAAATAATTATTTTTGAGTCTAGAAAGTCCTGGAAGCTCCTAAAGTACAAGTTGACCTAAAGGAGGGAATTCGACCCTTTGAGAAGTCTATAAAAGGAAGCAGTTCGACGTCATTTGGATTCACTCACTCAACAAGTTTGATCTATAGTTGGGAAGAGCAAAAAAAAGAGAGCAAAGACCAAGGATGAGAAGAAAGGACAAAATTTTCTTGTATTTGGGCTCTATCTCTCTCACTTGTGCAGAATTCTAGGGTTTTTGGGCTGCAAGAAGAAGCTGAAGTTGCAGGAGGATGAAGTGCAACATCTTGTGGCTGGAAGAAAGCATACTTGATCTAGACATCATTGACCTTAGGAGGAGCTGCCTTTCTCCAGGAAGGTCTCAAGAGGAGGCTGATGTAGGGTTTCCTTGGAAGCTGCAAGATCGAAATTGCAAGGTTGAATTTGCAAGCTGAGTAGCAGTATCAAAGTTGGCAGTGTGTAGCAGTTTGGTGCAGAATCAAGGAAGGACTTGAGGAAGGGTTGACTTGGTACTAGGAGAAGGACTTGGTCTAGGGTTCAAGTTCTTGTATTTCATTTGAAGTGGATTCTAAGAAGAGAAGAGTTTCCAGGTTTGTCCCCTTGGAGGAGTTTTCCCCTGGCGGAGAGCCTAATATTTATGTCCTCTATTGTTGCAGTTTATGTTCTTGCTACTTGTTTGATGAAAGATCTAACTAAAAGAACATTAGAAAGCTAATAAGTTCATAAGCAAATATTAAGGTTAAGGAAAATAAGTATAATAAGTTTCCATTATCAGTTTTCCAATAGACATCCACTTCAGTTTCATCGATAAACTCTCTTTCCTTAGTTGTTTTCCCTAAGAGGGAAACCCTAGTGTTGTATTGCTTCAACTTAGGGGCTTCTTGAAGGTTTCATGAGCCTTGATCTGACTGATATATGTCATCTGAAACCTTTTCTCTTGGGCTTGACCTTTCAGATACTCCAACACTTAACAAATTACTCAAACCCTAGTCCTTGTGTGTTGATTTCTGTAGCATCGGATGTGCTCTAGTCTCGAGATTTTGCAGAGAGGCTAAGGCACATTCATTCTCCAAGATCCATAAATCGTTTGGGAAAATTCCACCTAGAGATGGTTTAATTAAAATAATTAATCATTTTTTAATGTATTCCTAAGTCTAAACTTAGGAAATGTGATTAATTAAAGGGTATTAATTAAATCTGGTGTGAATCTTCTAGAAGAAGATGAGGATCAACTCCCAGTTAATCTTAGCCTTTGATTGAGTTTTAATCTTGGTCGTTGGTGCTCCAACGAGAGACTATAAGAATGAGCTTGATGGGCACTTGGAGAACACACCGAGATAGTGAGATCTAGAGATCAAATTTCTCAAGAGTAGCAGCACTGAGTTGCTGGAGAGAGATTGAGTGATCTTCATGCAGTGAGGGGCAGGGATAGCAGACTAGAGGAGCATTTCCGAGTTCCGAAGAGTGCAAGGTAGGGAAGGCAACGAGAGATTCAAAGAGGCAACACAAAGCTTCAAAGGGAGTCCATATTTTTGCTGGGAGCAGTCGAGATCTAGAGCCGAAAGTCGGGGTGTGAGACCAGAGGGCCAAACGGTCGAAGTTCCAGTCAATAGAAGATCAGAGGAGGATGTGACACTAGCGGTTGTAACGCAGATCTGCGTAGGCTGATGCAAAGACTGTTCAAAGGCAGCGTGGGTCTAGCCATCCAGAGTCTGGATCAGATTTTTCTCACTACTTCTTTGCCAGTTAATTCTCTGTATCAGATTGCCACTACATAATAATAAAACCCTCAGCTGCTGCATCGATTTTCCCAAGTTGGGTTTTTTGGGGGACATTGGTCCAAAAACAACGGTGTAATTGTTTGTGTGTTTATTTCTCTCCTGTGCAGTGTTTTTTTTCCGCAATATTTTATGTTGTGAAGGCTGCAGTATATTAGTTTTGATATTTTTCGTAGGAAACTACAAATAATTTGTTCAGTTAATTTAACAAATAGAAGAAACTTAGTCAGTTGCTGTAGTAGGATTCGAGATCACCGAATTTTCACATGGTATTGGAGCGCCAATGTTTTTAAAACCGGAACCGTTGACCGGACGGGTCCACCTAATGAACTGGTTTACCGACTGGAATCGGTCTAACCGGGATTGGTTTGGTCAAAACGAACCGGTTTTAGAAAAATACATTAAATAATTAATTTTTAATGAAACAAAACTATTTTTAAGATTAAAACCATGATTCCAAGCCAATAGAGACAAAATATGCAAAGTTTGCTCATTTATATACCATGTAAAGGTGAATATATCAAAATGGTACCAAATGCAATACATATCATCGACAAAATAGCAAAATACATAAGCAATGAGGCTCTAAATGGCATTTAAAGTCCAAAAACAATGTTGCAAGCTATGAGGCCTGTTGTCGCGTGGATTGACACGACAACGCTCAGATCGGGGGCTGTCACTCTGATCCCCGATCCCTCCGTTTAAGCCTGTCTCCCACGGCTAAGGGGGGTGGACCCTATGAGGTGATGGAGGCCAACTGCCAAACAGTTGGGCTGGGAGACGAGATGCACTAAAATGATTTTATTTATTTGGTGGACCAGTGCCTTATGAGATTAGTGCTTAAATGATTACTTGCTAGACGATACAAGAACATGAACCACAAACATCAATCATTTATCATCAAATAAAGAGAACAATGCTTTAAATATCCAGTAAAACCACAAAGCTCTTCAAATAATGATATCCAACAAACTAAGAGAAATAAATTGATTTAAACAACAACGAATTTAACCGGATATCAATTTCGTATTCCGCCTCTAAAAAATTTAGGTCTCAACATGAAAGATATAACATGGTAAACAACTGAAGCTGGTAAAAGTAATTTTCCACAAGAAATTTATGCTTTTTCAATTTTTTTTATTTTTTTTTTTATTTTTAAATAAAATCTAAAAAATAAAAAAAATCTAAAAGTTAATCTAAAACTAAACTATAAACAAAAATAAACTAAATCAAATTTAAAATGGCTCCCTTTTCATTTTATATATATATATATTTTTTATAAAATTTTAATTTATTTTATTTTATTTATAAAATCTAAAAATAATCTAAGACTAAAATATAATAAAAATTAAATTAAACCAAATTAGAAAATCTAGAAAAAATATAAAACTTAAAATTTTAAAATCTATTCTATCATTAACTATACAAAACTAAAATTCAAAACCAAAACCTTAATATAAATTAAAATCTAAACAAAGTAAAGTCAAAAAATTTAAATAAAATCCTAAGAAAACCCTAACGTATTTCTTTTGCATTTTCATATATATATTAAAAGAAACAAAAACAACAAACGAAATGAAATCAAATAACTTAAGCCTAAACTATGCAACTGATATATACATATATTTGTTCATTTTTTATAAAAAAAAAACCTAAAAGAAATCTGAAATGCGAATACGACTATATCGTAAAACCCAAAATAAAATACGCTGTGAGTACCTGCGTGTAGACTCTAAATGGAGAGCGTGCTACCTCATGGGCCGAGAGAAATTTCGCAGATGATGGCGTAGCAGGGCCTTGCGTGATCGATGGTGAGATCGTGACTGGGCATGAATGTCACGTGGAAAACCCTGAAGATGCCCTTTCAAATGCGTTTGTGGTTTCTTTTGTCGGCAGAAATTTTTTTTTTAGGTGACGGCTGACCAAATGCGGACTGTTTTGAAAACACACACCAGGCTTTGATATCATACGGCGGTAGCAGTGACAGAAACGAAATAGTGCTCACGTGAAGACGCAGAGATATGTGACCCAACTAAAGCAAAAATGTGACGGCAGCTTATCAAAATCGTGACCTCGTTTTGAAACAAAGAAACTGAATGCGGAAACCATGAACATCTGTTCGGCTTTCTAGAAAGTCGATTCTCTGTCGGCAGCTCAGCATTTCTGAAGGGAAATCATTTGCTAACTGAGACAAAAGAAATCGTAGCCCTGAGCCGTTGATACACCGATTGCCGGGCTTTCTAGAACCGGTATCGTTTCAACATTTTACTTCTCTTATCGTGCATGGACGAGGATTATACATCTATGAAACGCTGGAGTTGCTGTTTTTCTGAGTGAAGGGAGGTCGGACTCGGATCTGCTGGCTGAGTAGGCTGTGGGCCGATCCTGGGCAACTGCAAAAAGAAAACAAAACCCTAATTAAAAAAAAATTGAAACCCTAGATCAAAAAAAATTCTAAAACAATTGATTAATGTACAGACTTGGCCCCTTAACAGCCAGATCTGGCAATAAGCACGGGAAACATTTTAAAGAACAGAAATTTCAGATTGTCACTGTGAAGAACTTCAGAAAATCTCTCATGCAAACTTAGAAAAATAAACCGAATGATAGACCCAGGATCAAATCCAACTGGGCTCAACAAAAAATGCTTGCGGGAGTTGGCTGGTTCAGCTGAGAACTTCCCCGAACGCCCACAAAATTTCCTTCAATGATGTTTTCTGCACAGCTCAAAACAACTGTCAATAAAGAGGGCAAAAATGCTGCTAGATCTCAGGAAGTAATGGAGATACCTGCCATTACTTCAGAAACCCTAACAGCACCCAAACCCCAGCAAGTGAACAAGATACCTGTGCTCACAATACTCTACGGAAAGCTATTATTAACGGCTGAAAATAACATATGCAGAAAATGAAACAATCTCACAGCATTTCAAGAGAGTAACACCAGCAAGATATGGACCCCAAAGTCTTCTTTTATTAACCAGAAACAGATTTACAAGAGAGCTTCTTCAGTCTTAGACTCACAGATCAGATGATCTGAAATGACCCCTAGCACCCTACTTAAAGGAAATGCCTCCAACGGCTAGTTCGAGTGATCCATGCAGAAATGATCTCGACCGTTGATGAGGATCAAGACATCTCTTGATCTCATCCGTCGATTTATTCACTTAAAATATTATTACTTTATTAGTTAGGGTTTTTGCTTTATATTTCATTTTTTAATTTTTACTTATTTTATTATTTTTATTCATTTTTTAATTTTTTAATTCATTTTAAAATGGATCATCGAACTAAACCTTCGGAAACATCACCTAGGACCTAGGACCTAGGAATCATGAGGGGATTTAAAACATTTTTCAACCCTCAGGACACATTACATCATGACTTTTACAATTTACATCTTAAGGGAGAAAACCCCTTTAACATAGACCCTCACAAATCACCCAGTTCTGCGACACAACTATAATCTAGCAGATCAACACACTAGGATTCTCCTAAAATTCCAATGACAAAATCAATCCCGGCTTTGGGGTCAGTTTTGAAGGAAAACTCTGCCGATTCGTGGATCGGTGAGACGAAAAACCTTCCGGGACGTAGATTATCATCAGAAAGTTAGGTCCACCTAGGCAAATTACATACATGACTCATGTCTGCTAAGATTATTTACAATCAATACATGCAGACTGGGTTTACAATCAAAAAGATCAAGTTGCTGATGATGGCAGGATGGCACGGACATGCTGATCAGGTGCTGCCCCTTTTTGCCAAAAAAGAGGGGGATGTACTGCATGGGTAGTTGACCAGTAGAGGTCAACAAGGCCATTGGCCTACTACAAGTCTACAGTGTACACATGGTCAATCATCAAGTTCATCACCACTATTAGCCACAAGATCATCATCAGGAGCTACATAGACATCATCTGGTTCAGAGTCTGAGGATGCCTTAGCCTGATCTGCAACCTCAGTATCAATGGCACCAATAACAATAGAAGTGGACCTAATGGAAGCACGAGTTTGTCGACCTGCACGACTAGTGCCTTCCATTGGTTCTTTGCCTTTCCTTGATGCCACTACTGATCCTGGTTCTGATGCCGCCACATAATCTGCTTCATCCCCCGCTAAAGTCATGTCGATATCAAAATCAGCCTCAAACACAGGCTCTTCAGTCTCCTCCACCATTCTGATGTTGGATCAATATCGTCCAACACAATGGGATCTAGATCAGGTGTTTTGCTCATCATTTGGTTTCTCCTCAGTCGAATGTTGTATTGCACGAAAACAAGATCATTTAACCGTTTTTTTTCCAAACGGTTTCTCTTCTTTGTGTGTATGCACTAAAAAACAGACCAATTGCGCTCACAACCTGAAGCACTGCAAGTTTGACTGAGGACTCTAATTGCAAACCTTTGCAATTGAGGACTGGCGACCAAATGAATCCCACCAATGTGCTGCAAAGAAAAAGACATTAATTAGTAACTTAGTTTATAATTTGAATTGTAAAGAACGTAAACAATTTTAACTTGAAAAAAAACAAATTGGAAATTGGAATTGCTTACCTGGTTGGTCCACATCTCTTGCCATCTTTGCCAAGTTTTTACCAAAGGTACCACTTGCCATAGTGAAAATAGTAAGTTGTCTATGTATTTCCAATTGGTCTGCATGGGTAGGGACCATGCGCTCCAAGCAATTAATCAATCCAGCTCTAACCTCTCCATCATGCAGATCCCCTAGTTGATTTTTATAATGATACTTTGGGTTCAAAAAATACCCAGATGCATGTATAGGACGATGGAGTTGATTGTTCCATCTGTTATCAATGATCTCCCATATACGGCCATATTTAGCTAACTTGTCCTTGTAAGCTGCCCGTATCTGCTCCTTTGCCTAATCCATAGCCTCATAAATGTAGCCCATGGCCAATTTTTCCCCATCCACCATCCTTAGCACCTTAACAATGGGCTCGGTAATTTTCACAAGCTCTACAGACCTTTTCCAAAAATAACTGTCTAACACTTTCTTTTTGGTGTCTTTTCCATCTTGTCTATGAGCCCACCGAGATTCAGACCATTCTTTAGAGGAAAACATTTTCTACAAGTTTTTATGTTGACCATTGAGACATTGCAACGTGAGGAAGTGAGTTGCAAATCTCGTAATTGCAGGCCTAACAAGCTCTTTGCCCCCAGTGTTTTTCCTCATTAGGCTCAATACCCATGAGTGGTTGTAAATGTATTTTGTAATGCACTTGGCATGCTCTACAGTGTTTTTTAGCCACTCCACTTTGCCTATATCCTCAAGCACGAGGTCTATGCAATGTGTAGCACATGGAGTCCAAAATATGGTCTTATATTTGGACTCAAGCATCTTTCCAGTAAGAACATAGTTTGAGGCATTATCAGTGATGACTTGCACAACATGCTGCTCCCCAACTTCCTGAATAATGTTATCCAAAAGCTCAAATAGAAGGGCTGCATCCTTCACCTTATCAGATGCATCAATTGATCTCAAAAACATGGTTCCTTGAGGGCAAGAAACAAGGAAATTAATGATAGTGCGGTTCTTTCCATCGGTCCATCCATCTAACATGATGGAACAACCTGTTTTGAGCCATGAATCTTTAAACTCAAACAAATACTCATCAGTGGAAGATATCTCTTTTTGCAAAATAGCTCCCCTCAAGTCATGCATACTAGGGCCTTTGAAACCTTTTCTTGCAGCGATAATAGAGTCCCACATAGCTTGGTAATAAGGTGAGCGAGCAACATTAAATGGGATATCTGAATCATACCACCATCTAGCAATGTATTGATGAGAAGTTTCTTTGCATTGTTTTTTCCAATGTTGATCCAAAGTGGGTTGACGACTTGGCTGGGAGGAAGTGGGATTAGAAGAGGCAATGTTGGCAGAAGATGAGAAAAAACTTTGGATGTTTGTTCTCTTTGTTCCTTTTGATGGTTGGCCACAAGAAGGATGAAGATAGTGAAAGGGGTCATTGGTGGAAGGGATAGAAGTTGAGTCTTGAATTTCATAATCATCATACCCACTCTCTTGCATGGCTTCTAATAATTCCCTCTTCCTTGCAATGTCATTTTGGATGGCCTTCTCCCTAGCCTTATCGTCATAAAACTTTTCAAGCTTGGAAATGTATTCTGCCCTAATAGGACCTAACACTGCATTTGGTGCACCACATGGCATTACTTGGCCTCCTATCCCAGCCACGTGTTTGTTTCAATCTAAGAAGACCCCCACCTCCAATAGATTTATGGCATAATTTGCATATCATTTTTCCATCAATCACATCACAATGAGTCCATGCACTGTCCTTTCCTTTTGGAGCCATGTTTGCTTGAAATAATTACAATTTGCAAAGAAATTTGCCATTTAAAAACAAAATAGCAGCTAAGCAACATGGAAAACCAAAGCTAAATTTAGGAAAACAAATGCACATGCAAGCTACAAACTTTGATAGCATAGAGCTAGAGATTTGATAGCATAGATGATAGAAGTAAGAAGTTTATAAATTTATAACACATAAAAAAATTTAATTCATGGACAACAGTCAAATGAGGAATTTTCAAGTGAAAATCCTTACCTGGAAATGCAAACTAGCTTCCTTAGCCTCCTCTTGAAGATGCCAACTCCACTGATAGCTAGAAACTATCATCAAAATAGCTCCAACTCCAACTCCAAGATGACTACTCCAGCAAAAGCTCAACACTCTCCAAGCTCACAAACACTCATAAACACTCCAAATCAGATGTGTGAGACCAATGAGAGGGAGAGGGGCCTCTTAAAGGCTTGGAGAGGGCGTTTTTGGAGGGAAAGCACCTTTAGTTTCCCTTCAAAACCCCTAAACCTCATTGAAAAATGCGCTGTGTGTGGTCTTGGTGGGCATGACCGGTAACCGGCTGGTTTAAAACGGAGCAAACCGGCCGGTTTTGTCCTAAACCGGCTGGTTTGCTACAAATCGGTTGGTTCCGTCCAAAACTAGCCAGTTAGGACTGATTAGGTCAAATTTTCCGCCACACAGCCTATTAAACCGGGTTTTTTCACTGGTTCCAACCGGTGGCCCTGCTAACCGGCCGATTAGACCGGTAACTGGGTAGCTAGGCTGGTTTTTAAAACTATGCAGAGCGCAGGTGAAGCAGAGAAGAGCTCAGTTGTAGGCGGAAGAGGGAGTTCGAAATCGCTACGTAGGCAACATTTCGAAACCCCAGCAAGGTTGTGCAGTCCATTGGCCAAGAGGGCTAATTTTTGTGGAAAATTACTTCTCTAAGTGAGTTGATAGAGAGTAATTTTTCTGGATCGAAGATTCCCAGAGGCAGAGGGAACACCACAACAATTTCCACGCAGAGCAAATCTTCAGCGGGGACGCAGTCATTTTGCAGCAATTGCTAGCAAAATAGTGTCAAAAAGAAAGAGGAGCACACACTGAGGGAATTCCTTCCTCAGGGGCCTTCTAGCCAAGAAGTTCAAATTTTCCTAGTGGAACCACTGTAGTTGTGTGCAGGATTTCTCACTCTAGAAGGGAGTGCGAATAGCTAGGTAGAAACTGCGTAGAGGAGAAGAGGAAGAAGTTCGACGTTTTTCAGAGAGATGGCGTCAACTGGGTCAAGAGATCAAGATCGGTTGGACGGAGCCTCCAACTATGTGATCTAGAAGGCTAGAATTTCCTGCCTTCTAGATGAACATGATCTCAAGACTTATATCGACAATGTGGTAGCTGTACTCGTAGATGCAGATCCGCTGAAGAAATACAAGAAGGAGATGACGAAAGCAAAGAGATTGATTCTCTATGGAGTTCAAGATCACATAGTTTCTCACATAGCTGGCAAAGATACTGCCTGACAGATGTGGGAGGCCCTTGCTATGCTGTACAAATTATTTTCCGAGCAGCAGAAGATGTATCTTGAGGAGAAGCTGAGATGCACGAGGATGCAGAAGGAGGAGCGTATAGACCCCTTCCTTACTAGGCTTCAGGATGTCTGGCATTAGCTGGCTTCAGTGAGGACAATGCCCCAACCTTCAGAGCTTGTATGACTAGCTCTAAACAACGTTTCTAAAGAATGGTAAGTTTTCGTCCAGAGTATCTTGGGCAGAGAAAAACTGCTAGATTGGGAACGTGTGTGGGCTGATCTGCATTAGGAGGAGATGAGGCGATATATGGTGAAGATTTCCATCAGTGGTGCTAGCAGCAGTAGTGGGATGAAGCAAGTAAAGGAGGAGGAAGACGTGGCCCTCGCATTTAAGGGGCAACAGGAGCAACGTAGGAGGAAGAAGGACATTTCCAAGACCAAGTACTTTAGGTGTGGTGAGCTTGGCCACTACAACACTAAGTGTCCTCTCAGAAAAAAGGACAAAGAGGAGAAGCAAAATCAATAGGCTGCATCCGCTGAGATCGACAGGTTGTCCTCTAGACTGGAGGAAGAGTTTGCCATGATCACCGAGTTACCTCCAGGGGTGAGGTGGGGTGATTTGGAGTTGTAGCTCGAGAGAGCTACAGGATGGGTAGGATTCTTGACGAGGTCCACCTCATGAATCAATACCTTGCTAAGGGAGCCCAAGATATGCAATAGCAGGATGGATCAGTGGCAGTTGGTGCAGTTAGGTGCCAGAGTGACATATGCAGTAGCTAGTAGCTAGTAGCAGGTCAAAGACTGAGCAATGCAGAGCAGAGTTGGCAGCAGTGCAGAGTCAGCAACAACGCAGAGGCTTTAGTGACAACGTAGAGTCTAGCACCAGTCAGGACTTAGGTGACAGATGCATCATACTGACCACAGTTGGTTCAGTATTTGGATGCTTTTCCATTGCAGTTGTTACAGTGGCAACAATAGTAGTTGGAGAAGGTTACAGTGTAGATGCAGTGTTGGTAGCAGTTCAAAAGGGCCAACAACAACACGGATGAACAATCAGAGTTGTGCAGTGGCTAATGGGCAGTAGAGCGGGCAGTAGAGCTAGACATCAACAGTGCAACAAGAGATGGTGCAGAGATAGAGTGATGCTTCAATGTGTTGCAGCACTAGAGCACATTCATCGCTAAGAGGGAGTGTTGATTTCTGTAGCATCGGATGTGCTCTAGTCTCGAGATTTTGTAGAGAGGCTAAGACACATGCATTCTCCAAGACCCATAAATCGTTTGGGAAAATTCCACCTGGAGATGGTTTAATTAAAATAATTAATCATTTTTTAATGTATTCCCAAGTCTAAACTTAGGAAATGTGATTAATTAAAGGGTATTAACTAAATATGGTGCGAACTTCTAGAAGAAGACGAGGATCAACTCCCAGTTAATTGTAGCCTTGATTATGTTTTAATCTTGGCCATTGGTCCTCTAACGAGAGATTATAAGGAGGAGCTTGATGGGCACTTGGAGAACACACCAAGATAGTGAGATCTAGAGATCGAATTTCTCAAGAGTAGCAGCACTGAGTTGCCGGAGAGAGATCGAGTGATCTTCTTGTAGTGAGGGGCAGGGATAGTAGTATGGAGGAGCATTTTCTAGTTCCGAAGAGTGCAAAGTAGAGAAGGCAACGAGAGGTTTAGAGAGGCAGCGCAATACCACGCAGAGACAACACAGAGCTTTAGAGGGAGTCTGTATTTTTGCTTGGAGCAGTCAAGATCTAGAGCTAGAGTCGGGGTGTGAAACCGAAGGGCCAGAGGGTCGAAGTTCCAGTCAGCAGAAGATCAGAAGAGGAGGTGACGCAGTTCCTAGATGCTGTGACGTAGATATGCGTAGGCTGACGTAGAGGTAATGTGGGGCTAGCCATCCAGAGCTTGGATCAGATTCGGATCGCCAGTGACATTGTGAGATTTTTCTCACTACCTCTTTGCCAGTTTATTCTTTGTATCAGATTGCCAGTTTGGGCATCTAATGATTTGTACTCAGTTTACTACTGCATAATAATAAAACCCTCAGCTGCTGTACTGGTTTTCCCAAGTTGGGTTTTTTTGGGAACATTGGTCCAAAAACAACGGTGTAATTGTGTGTGTTTGTTTCTCTCCTGTGCAGTCTTTTATGTTGTGAAGGGTACAGTATATTAGTTTCGATATTTTCTGTAGGAAACTACAAATAATTTGTTCAGTTAATTTAACAAATAGAAGAAACTTAATCAGTTGCTGCAGTAGGATTCGGGATCGCCGACTTTTCACATTGTGCTTCTATCCCTAGGTCTCTACATAGAAAGTAAATTGCCTCCCATTGGAGCCTTGAGCCATTGTTGTGTGTTTCTTGTAGAGGGCCTAGTCAAGTCACATCACACACATCATATTTGGAATATCTATCTTAGGTGACCCTATCACATACTATGACTCTTCCCATCCGTGAAAATCCGTAAAGAGAAAGGGGTTTTCGCTGTGGCGATAGTGGGCCACTAGCTCATTGTTGTCTCTTGGTCTAGTTTATGCCTTGTAGGGTTTCCCTCTCCAAACCCCGCTAGATTTTGCAGCAACAAGATACATGGGGAACATGGAAAGTGGTAAGTATAAAAGTCATAGAATGCTACTGTCATTAGAGCCTCCTATTTGTGCCCCTCCTAGATAGTGAAAGAAAGTCCTCAAGGAATGTCACACTGGACTAGGGGCAGGTGATAATCACCAAGGCGAAGCATGGGAACAAGTGTACAACCAAAAGCATTTTATCATCCAATTCAACTTGTGATCCATACTAGAATGCCCTTAAACATTAAATGAAAGTACTTGAATCCAAAAATGGTTATGCATGTCATAATAGATGACCCACCTTCATTGGATGAGAGACATCTGAGGCTGGGTATCAATGGATCATGATAGAGCTGCTGGCTGGAAAGCTGAAACAACGGGAGAAAAATTCTCTTGGGGATAACCCATGTTGGTGGGTAACACCCCTAACACCCCCTAAAAATATCCCATGAATATGCTTTTGAGGAACTTTGGGAAACCAAAATTCTGGAGTCTGAGCATAATCCTATTTTCTGTGGTTGTTTTTTTCTTGTCATTTGACCCTTTTAAACCCATTCTATTGGTTATCAAAATTGTTGATAGCCTCCATGGTTTTAGTGTTTATTCCTCTAGCAAAATATTTTTCAATGTCAAAACATTCTCTTCTATAGGAATTTAGGAACATTCATTCCTTCCAAATGACTTGATAGGAAACTTCCATTCCAGCGCATTTGCATATTTATGGCTTTGCATTATGGTCTTGATTTCAGCTTAAAAATTCTGTGCAAACTCCTGAGGAATTGAAGGGTTTTCCTGTACTCCACCACCTTGGTCTCAATTAGATTACTGTCTTTAGCCAGAATATCAAAATCTCTATCTTTGTAATAAATTTAAGCAAAAATTCATGTAAACTGGCTATTTGCTATAGTTGTGTGTCAATAAATATGCATAAAGATATTCTTATGTGATCACTGTGAAAGTGAATGCTGGATTGAAGATATATACTATATACCAGGGTGACAAAACTAAGGCTGTCTAATTTATAATTCTGGTGACTGCAGGACCAAGGCCTGGATGTGATTGCAGAGGGACTTGAAACCTTGAAAAATATGGCAGAAGATATACATGAGGTCAGTCTTCTTGGGTTGTAAGTATGACAGTGAAGTGGATTTGGAAGTCCTATTATTCTTACTAATACTTCTAATGTTGTTTGCAGGAATTGGACAGGCAGGTTCCCATTATAGATGAAATTGATACAAAAGTAAGTGAGGTTCTCTGCTCTCTTTACTTGGAAGCAGGATGTGGAATATGTTTTCTTTATTGACTAATCACATATTGAAATTGTTTCCTTTTATTTATAATTCAGGCGGATCTAGCAACTGCTAACCTGAAGAACACAAATGTTAGGTTGAAAGAAACACTTGTAAAGGTAATCTATGCATCATTCCCAGTTATGGCTTGTGGATTTAGTTTTTTTTTTTATATTATTTTACGAAGTCTGCCTTTCCTTTGGCTGTTTTAAGTGCAATCAATAAAATGATTAAGTTCTTACTTATTCCAATCATGTAGAAAGACAATGACCATGAGAGAGACAAAATAGGATTGGCAGCCTGAAACATAATGACTTAAAGTGAGCATTTGCAAGTTTTGAGTAATAGACAATGCGAATGAATCAGATTTCTTATGCAACTCCACTCTTCAATTACTATTGCAGTTGCGTTCCAGTCGCAATTTTTGTATTGATATTATACTTCTTTGCATAATATTGGGGATTGCAGCATATCTATACAAGTAAGCATCCTCATTTTTCTAGTGATTTGAGTACAGCTTTGATTTTTCTAGTTATTTGAGTACAGCTTTGATTTTTCTATATTGAAATAAAACAAACCCTTGGAATCTGTCTTCTGGTCCTCTTTGTAATTGCAACCAATCATGTGTTTCTTATAGTGTAGATGTGATAGAGATAGTGCCACAGAGATGCTTGGTTTATTGTTGTACTATTGAAATTTAGAAGCATATGGAACCTTCTTATTGTATGACTCGTAATGGCAATTTCTTTGAGCATTGGGACCAGCTGAGATTGCATTGTGGTTGATCTCATTACAGTGTAGCTTTTTCTTGTTGACTGCAATTCCTGGTTTTCCAGTCTAGATGAATATCGAGATAGTGGATTGTAACTTTGACGACATGACTGGATTTTTTGGAATTTCAAAACTTTGAATGTTTCGAATCCCATGTAAAAATAGCTTATCTACATAAAATGGCAATATTGGATGAAGGTTCTGCTGAACATAAATAGTTGGCTATATCCTTCAATGGCAGTTGAATTTTTCAAATACATGAGACTAAATGGCGGAGTGCCCATTTCACTTGTGTACTACACAATCCATATACTAGATGTGTTTTTCTTTTACCAATGGCAAATAAGATTGAGGGTAACTTCGAAGGACAATTTGGTTCATTTTGTTGGTGAAAACATTAAAGTTCACTGTTTTGTTTATGACTTGTTACATTACGTATCTCCCAATAAACTGATGTCTTGCCATATGGGTTGATCGTGAGTGGGGTTGCTGGTTGAAAACAGGAGCTGTGAGATGCCTTATATCTTGGTATTGCATGAGTAGTTCTGATAGATTCCTCTGGTTCTACTTTTGGGTTGGGACTTGTTTTGTGCTGCAGGATTATTGGTTTGAGTATTTTTGCCTTTTCTCCAAGCTATGGTTTCAATAAGGAAACAAATTCTCTCCACGACTCCAAGTTGTTCTTGGAAGGCCAAAAACTTGACCTTCCCCAGGGGCTTTGTCAGAATATCGGCGACCTGCTCATCAGCCCCAATGTGATGGACCCTCATTGCTTCTCATTGTACCATATCCCGGATAAAGTGGTACCTGATATCTATATGCTTGGAGCAATCATGAAACATGGGATTCTCTGATAATCGGATCCCACTCTGGTTGTCGCAGAGGATCATGGTGGTATCCAACACATGTCCAAACGACTCATTGAAGAGCTTCCTCAACCAAACAACTTCACAGGAGGCCATACTAGCAGCTATGTATTCGGCCTCGGTGGTGCTCAAGGCAACTGATTTCTGCTTCTTTCTCATCTAGGATATCGAAGCAGAACCCAAAGAAAAACAACATCTAGAATTGCTCTTGCGATCCACCACACTGCCAGCCCAATTAGCATCAGAATAATCCTGCAGCCTCACATCTCCGAGAGTGTATCTTAGTCCATGAGTGATTGTGCCCCAAAAATATCTTAGAAGATTCTTGGCACCAATCCAATGTATATGATGGGGCTTGTTGTCGCGCAGATTGGCACGACAATGCTCGGACCGGGGGCTGTCACTCTGATCCCCGATCCCTCCGTTTAAGCCCGTCTCCCGCGGCTAAGGGGGGTAGACCCTGCGAGATAGTGAAGACCAACTGCCAAACAGTTGGGTGGGAGACAAGATACACGATATGATAAGCACTAGATGGATTTAGAGATTTAATAGGCTAGTGCCTTGTGGAGTCAATGCTTAAATGATTACTTTTTAAATGATAAAGAAACATGGACCATGAATAACAACCATCTAGCATCAGCTAAATCATGTGACCAAAACGATATCCGGCAACTGAAAGCTTTGAAGAGATAAATGCCTTAAATCACCACGAGAATCATAAACCATCAGCCAGATATCAATTTCGCATCTCGGCTTGAACACTTTAGATCTCAGCAATAAAGATATAACGTGAAAGCTCCTGAGACTTGCAAAAAATAATTTCCCACAAAAAATTTTATTTTTCAAATTTTTTTTTTTTTTTAAATCTTTTTTTTTTTTAAATTTTTTATTTTTCAATATTATGGAAATTAAAAATAAATCCTAAAAAAAAAAATTAAAATTCTAAAACTAATCTAATTTTAAAACTAAACTAAACAAAACAAAAACATTTTTATTTTTTATATTATAAAAATAAAAAAAAATAAAAAATCTAAAACTAAATTCTAACCATTAAAAATAAAATGAAAAATATATTTTTTCATTTTTTATTATTTCTATTCTAAAATAAAACAAAAATTTAAATCTAATTAAAGTTAAATCCCTAAAATCTAAAATCTATAAAATCAAGAAACAATTAACTAATATCTAAATATAACTTAACTAAAATCTAAAACGATTAAATTTAAAATCTAAAATTATAAACAAAATCTAAGAGTGAAATCGCATTTTTTATGTTTTGTGTATATGTCAAAACCTAAATATAAAACAAATGAAATCGAATTAAAACTATACTAAACCCTGTCTAACGCTAACCTTAATCGAAACTGCAAACCTAACGTAAACCCAGAGAACAAATACGCAGGTATATACACGAAAATGACGGCGGACTAATTCATGAATCGATTTTACCTGCTGAAATGAACCAAACCTTCGACGGATAGCTGAGAATTTCTGCGGTGACTGGTAAGGCGGAATCGTGACGGCTCAGGTAAGAATGGATCGGCTTGAAGCACACACCAGACACACGATGATATACTGAATCGTGAACCTGGCTCAGCGAAAGGATGAATGCACAAATCGAATAGCGTAACGACAGGACCATAACCCGTGGCTCAGATAAATCGTAACGGCGTGTAACAGTTTGGACGAGAATCATAGCCCTGGACAGAAGCTTGATTGCATATTGCATACACGATGAATAAAGAACCAAATTTGAATCGAAACCCCGTGAACGCAGATGTATATGCTGGCCGAATGATAGACCGAGCAAATCCACGTATATTTCCCACGCTGACAGTCGATGCTAAATCCGCAGGCAGGTCACTTGTTTATCTTTGTTTGTATGCAGAGAAATCATTGGATGTTCGCAGCAAGATTTGTCGACAGCAACAGATATTATCACCCATGCACGCAGCCTTTTTTGAAAACTGATTTTGCAGCTACGCTCTGACAGATAGTTTCTGAAAACCCTATAGCTGAAAACATAGAAATACAAAACCCTAATGAAAAAAATGTGAAAAGCAGAAGTTTGAAAACCCTAAAAAAAAAATGAAACCCTAAGAGAACTTAATAATTTAGAGATTTGACCCCTGAAATGCCAGATTTGACAATAATTGCAGTAATGTTTTCAGTATATCAGAAATTTTGAACTTCACTGTGAACAGAAAGAAAATCTCTCAATGTAAAACAGAAAAGAAACTCTTAATGATTAACCCAGGGAACAATCAGCTGGGCTCTGCACAGAAAGTGCTTGCGGGAGTTGGCTGGTTCAGCCGAGAACTTCCCCGAACGCCCACAAAATTTCCTTCAAAAAAATGTTTTCCTGCACATTTCAAGCAACCATCAGCAAAGAGAGAGAGAAAGCTGCTAGATCTCAGGAAATGATGGAGATACCTGCCATTATTTCAGAAACCCTAGCAGCCCTCAAACCCTAGCAGGTGAACAAGATACCTGTGCTCACACTACTCTAAAAACAAGCTATGATTAATGGCTGAAAACTGAAATATGCAGAAAATTAAAGATCTCACAGCAATTCCAGAGAGCAACACCAACACGATTTGGACCCCAAAGTCTTTTTATTAACCAGAAAATCAGATTACAAGAGAGCTTTTTCAGTACAGACTCACAGATCAGATGATCTGAAATGACCACCTAAGACCCTATAAAAAGGAAATGATCCCAACGGCTAGTTTTGGGTGATCCATGTAGAACTGATATCGACCGTTGATGAGGATCAAGACATCTCTTGATCTCATCCGTCGATTTATTAACTTTAAATATTATTATTTTATTAGTTAGGGTTTTTGCTTCATTTTTTAATTTTTTATTATTTTATTATTTTTATTCATTTTTTAAATTTTTTAATTCATTTTAAGATGGATCATCAAACTAAGCCGTTGGAAACATCACCTAGGACCTAGGACCTAGGACTCATGAGGGGATTTACAACTTTTTCAACCCTCAAGACACATTACATCATGACTTTTACAAAATTACATCTTAAGGGACAAACCCATTTAATACAGACCCTCACAAAACACCCAGTTCTGTGACACAACTATAATCTAGCAGATTAACATATAAGATTCTCCTAAAGTTCTGATGACGAAATCCATCCCGGCTTTGGGGTCAGGTTTGAAGGAAAACTCTGCCGATCGTAGATCGGTGAGACGAAAAACCTCCCGGGACGCAGATCATCATTAGAAAGTTAGGTCCACCTAGGCAACTTTACATACATGACTCTGATCTGCTTAGATTATTTACAACTTATACATGCAGACTGGGTTTACAACAAAAAATGATCAAGCTGCTGATGATGGCAGGATGGCACGGACATGCTGCTCAGGAGCTACCCCTCTTTGCCAACAGAAAGGAGGTGTACTGCATGGGCAGTTGACCAGTAGGGGTCAACATCTGGCTCTACTTGGGGACACGTTGCTGCTTGCAGGAATGTGAGAATCCAGAATCTGCATCCATACAACACAAAAATAAGTAGCGTCCATCCATAAATCAGCATATACATTAAGCACAGGAAAGAAAAAAGCTCTTCATTTATTAACTATCTAAAGCAGAAATGAAAATGCGGAAAGAACAAGGAGTAGGGTTAGAAATACGCTACAAAGGATGCCCTACGGCATCAGATGTGTTCAATATAGTGCATACTGAGCATTTGCCTGCTTACAGGCAAATCTGTCGGCTGCTTGTCGGATGTGCCATGTCCAATTTTGCATATGGTAGGACTCTTTCCTATCCGAAAATCAAGCTGCTCACGGCCGTCTGATGCATCAAATCTTCGTCTAATCTTCTTCCTCTTGCGCTTCTTCTTTCTGGCTGGATGAATTACTGATGATCTGGAACTTTCTGTTTCGAAACTATCAGATGAAGTGTGTAAGTTATGCATGCTAAGTCTTTTTGTGTCTTGCATCTGATTTTTATCGTTTTTAAGCTTATCTGGATCACCTTCAATTATCCACTTAATGACCTCCTCATAGTAAGATGGAAATTGTTGCGGCAAATGAGAAGGCTCCTGGTTTTTCTTATCATCTGACCATTGTTGAATCTTTTGAACTTGTATTCTAATGGCATCCATCTGTCTATAGTGTTCAACCTTTATAGCACTAATTTGTCTGGCATGATGTTCTTCCATGTCTTTTATTACTTTAACATTTTCTTCCTTTATGTTCATCAAGCAATGCTGCATGGAATTTATTTCTTCTTCATGATTCGCTTGCATGTTTCCAATTTCCGTTTCATGTTTAGTTTTCATGGCCTCAATTTCCTTAGCATGCTGATTTTGCGTGTCCTCAATCTCCTTATTACGTTTTTCCAGATGGGTGCGTAAAGTTTTAACATCATTGATAAGATTAGTTTGGTTGCTTTCCAGATTTTTCACCAGCATCTTTAAATCTTGTATTATTTGCTTTTGCTCCTCCTTTTCATTGTCATTTATCCCTGATTTTTCACTATGATGATCTGCAATATTTCCGGTGGATGACACATTTTGACCTTGAAATTTTTCTTCAATAGCTGAATTACTTTCTTTCTGTTCAACAATTTTAGAAGTAGAAGGCAAGCTGTTTGGACTATCATATCTATCTTTAAAAGCATTGAGAATGTCTTGTAAAGAAGTGAAAAAATCATTAGGAAAGTTATTAAACCAATTCAAGGCATCACCCTCTAAAGAACGGACAAATAGACGCATCTTGAAATCTTCATTATTATATTGAGGAAATCTACAGTATAAGATCATTACACAAGTAAACATGTTTAAATGCCTTTTAACAACGACCGAATCATCACCCGAGAACTTAAGTAATTTACCAATGGCCTCTTTCGGAAGATCATGGAGATTATCAGTAAAATGACATGGTTTAAATGAATAATCCATGATGAACAATAAGGGATCAGATGGATGATAGAACTAGCTCTTTGCTCAAGAAAATCAAAAGATGAAAGAAGTGGAGTCGCCACTTGAACAATAAAACTGATTCTAAGATCCAAGAAGTAACCAACAAACAGATATGCGGGAGGCTTCTTGTCTGGGAAAAAATAAAAAATGGAGTCGCCACCCAAACAAGAAACACACCGAAGAGATGCTGCTGATATGTGATGAAAAGATGCCAAAATATTGAATCTGCCAGCTCAAATGAGAGATGAGAAGATGAGAAGATGAATGTCGATGAAACTCCAGGAACAAAAAAACTCTGTCCTCGGCAACGGCGCCAAAAATGTTGTTGCGCAGATTGGCACGACAACGCTCGGACCGGGGGCTGTCACTCTGATCCCCGATCCCTCCGTTTAAGCCCGTCTCCCGCGGCTAAGGGGGGTAGACCCTACGAGATAGTGAAGACCAACTGCCAAACAGTTGGGTGGGAGACAAGATACACGATATGATAAGCACTAGATGGATTTAGAGATTTAATAGGCCAGTGCCTTGTGGAGTCAATGCTTAAATGATTACTTTTTAAATGATAAAGAAACATGGACCATGAACAGCAACCATCTAGCATCAGCTAAATCATGTGACCAAAACGATATCCGGCAACTGAAAGCTTTGAAGAGATAAATGCCTTAAATCACCACGAGAATCATAAACCATCAGCCAGATATCAATTTCGCATCTCGGCTTGAACACTTTAGATCTCAGCAATAAAGATATAACGTGAAAGCTCCTGAGACTTGCAAAAAATAATTTCCCACAAAAAATTTTATTTTTCAATTTTATTTTATTTTTTTTAATTTTTAATTTTTCAATATTATGGAAATTAAAAATAAATCCTAAAAAAAAAAAATTAAAATTCTAAAACTAATCTAATTTTAAAACTAAACTAAACAAAACAAAAACATTTTTATTTTTTATATTATAAAAATAAAAAAAAAGAAAAAATCTAAAACTAAATTCTAACCATTAAAAATAAAACTAAAAATATATTTTTTTCATTTTTTATTATTTCTATTCTAAAATAAAACAAAAATTTAAATCTAATTAAAGTTAAATCCCTAAAATCTAAAATCTATAAAATCAAGAAACAATTAACTAATATCTAAATATAACTTAACTAAAATCTAAAACGATAAAATTTAAAATCTAAAATTATATACAAAATCTAAGAGTGAAATCGCATTTTTTATGTTTTGTGTATATGTCAAAACCTAAATATAAAACAAATGAAATCGAATTAAAACTATACTAAACCAGTGTTGCACGAAGCGCCCCCCCCGGTTCCAAGCCCCGAAGCGCGTCCCGTACGGAAGCGCCTAGGAAGCTTGGCCGGAAGCGCGCTTCCGAAGCGCCGAGCTTCGTACGGCGCTTCCTAGACGCTTCCCAGACGCTTCCCAGGCGCTTCCCAGACGCTTCCAGGACGCTTCCAGAAAAGCTTCCAGAAAAGCTTCCGGAAAAGCATTTAGAAAATCGTTTTTTTTTCAATTTTTTTTTAAATTTTAGGTGAGTTTGCTTGTTGGGGGTGGGTCCACCTTGGGTTAGGGTGACAAATGAAAGCAAAAAAAAATATAAATATAGCAGATGCTCCCTCATGGTAATGTTAAATTC
This sequence comes from Pinus tabuliformis, assembly GCA_031772625.1. Classification (NCBI taxonomy): domain Eukaryota; kingdom Viridiplantae; phylum Streptophyta; class Pinopsida; order Pinales; family Pinaceae; genus Pinus; species Pinus tabuliformis. Next base: position 565,258,448 of record CM062815.1, on the reverse strand, counting down.
TTAAAGTAAAAGTGACATTCTCCTTTATTTTTCATTTTCATCCTTTTACTTAAATTTTTAACATTACCATGAAATGACTCAGAATGTTTGAGAGTGGTTCCAGCCTCATTGGACTTCATATGGAGAAAATAGAATTTCATATCCTATTCAAAATTCAGCATACTTAACAGTTTTCAGGTATTCAGGATCAATGGGATTGTGGCATTTCATTAGATTATATCAAGTATGAAGGTATGCGATTAGCATTTAATCAAGAGCACCAAGCCCTATATGTACCCTGGTGTTGGTGGTGTTAATTGTTGAACTCCTTTGTCACGCGGCACACCCTTAGCAAAAAATTACCTTTCAATCAAGTCAAAATCATCGATCAAACATGTTAAGCTTTTTCTACCATATTTTAAGTCTTGAATTAGGTAGTTTGATCAAAATTGGGCAATGTTGACTAATATCCCTAGACAATCGAGGTAGAGGCAAAGGCTAGACAAGAGGAGAAGAATCTAGATTCTAGATCATTAATGTACAATGGATGTTATATCTATCTTGATTTATGCAAAAATATGCATGTTTTCATGTCTTCTACAATTAATTTGGTATTTGGAATGTTTGTTTTGAGTATAAATGCAAAAAAATATAAATATATATATATATATATATATATATATATATATAGCAGACGCTTCCGCGGACGCTTCGCTTCCTAGATTTTTGGAAAATGACGCTTCCACGCTTCCGCTTCGCTCCCGCTTCGTGCAACATTGTACTAAACCCTGTCTAACGCTAACCTTAATCGAAACTGCAAACCTAACGTAAACCCAAAGAACAAATACGCAGGTATATACACGAAAACGACGACGGACTAATTCATGAATCGATTTTACCTGCTGAAATGAACCAAACCTTCGACGGATAGCTGAGAATTTCTGCGGTGACTGGTAAGGCGGAATCGTGACGGCTCAGGTAAGAATGGATCGGCTTGAAGCACACACCAGACACACGATGATATACTGAATCGTGAACCTGGCTCAGCGAAAGGATGAATGCACAAATCGAATAGCGTAACGACAGGACCATAACCCGTGGCTCAGATAAATCGTAACGACGTGTAACAGTTTGGACGAGAATCATAGCCCTGGACAGAAGCTTGATTGCATATTGCATACACGATGAATAAAGAACCAAATTTGAATCGAAACCCCGTGAACGCAGATGTATATGCTGGCCGAATGATAGACTGAGCAAATCCACGTATATTTCCCACGCTGACAGTCGATGCTAAATCCGCAGGCAGGTCACTTGTTTATCTTTGTTTGTATGCAGAGAAATCATTGGATGTTCGCAGCAGGATTTGTCGACAACAACAGATATTATCACCCATGCACGCAGCCTTTTTTGAAAACTGATTTTGCAGCTACGCTCTGACAGATAGTTTTTGAAAACCCTGTAGCTGAAAACACAGAAATACAAAACCCTAATGAAAAAAATGTGAAAAGCAGAAGTTTGAAAACCCTAAAAAAAAAATGAAACCCTAAGAGAACTTAATAATTTAGAGATTTGACCCCTGAAATGCCAGATTTGACAATAATTGCAGTAATGTTTTCAGTATATCAGAAATTTTGAACTTCACTGTGAACAGAAAGAAAATCTCTCAATGTAAAACAGAAAAGAAACTCTTAATGATTAACCCAGGGAACAATCAGCTGGGCTCTGCACAGAAAGTGCTTGCGGGAGTTGGCTGGTTCAGTCGAGAACTTCCCCGAACGCCCACAAAATTTCCTTCCAAAAAATGTTTTCCTGCACATCTCAAGCAACCATCAGCAAAGAGAGAGAGAAAGCTGCTAGATCTCAGGAAATAATGGAGATACCTGCCATTATTTCAGAAACCCTAGTAGCCCTCAAACCCTAGCAGGTGAACAAGATACCTGTGCTCACACTACTCTAAAAACAAGCTATGATTAATGGCTGAAAACTGAAATATGCAGAAAATTAAAGATCTCACAGCAATTCCAAAGAGCAACACCAACACGATTTGGACCCCAAAGACTTTTTATTAACCAGAAAATCAGATTACAAGAGAGCTTTTTCAGTACAGACTCACAGATCAGATGATCTGAAATGACCACCTAAGACCCTATAAAAAGGAAATGATCCCAACGGCTAGTTTTGGGTGATCCATGTAGAACTGATCTCGACCGTTGATGAGGATCAAGACATCTCTTGATCTCATCCGTCGATTTATTAACTTAAAATATTATTATTTTATTAGTTAGGGTTTTTGCTTCATTTTTTAATTTTTTATTATTTTATTATTTTTATTCATTTTTTAAATTTTTTAATTCATTTTAAGATGGATCATCAAACTAAGCCGTTGGAAACATCACCTAGGACCTAGGACCTAGGACTCATGAGGTGATTTACAACTTTTTCAACCCTCAAGACACATTACATCATGACTTTTACAAAATTACATCTTAAGGGACAAACCCATTTAATACAGACCCTCACAAAACACCCAGTTCTGTGACACAACTATAATCTAGCAGATTAACATATAAGATTCTCCTAAAGTTCTGATGACGAAATCCATCCCGGCTTTGGGGTCAGGTTTGAAGGAAAACTCTGCCGATCGTAGATCGGTGAGACGAAAAACCTCCCGGGACGCAGATCATCATTAGAAAGTTAGGTCCACCTAGGCAACTTTACATACATGACTCTGATCTGCTTAGATTATTTACAACTTATACATGCAGACTGGGTTTACAACAAAAAATGATCAAGCTGCTGATGATGGCAGGATGGCACGGACATGCTGCTCAGGAGCTACCCCTCTTTGCCAACAGAAAGGAGGTGTACTGCATGGGCAGTTGACCAGTAGGGGTCAACAGGGCTCAACCATATATTGGCTCAATGTGTTAATTGCAAAACATATGTCCAGACGGGAGTTCACCAAGAACATCAGTGCTCCTATGAGTTGATGATACTCAGAAGCATTTCCCAATTCTGGTCCAGCAACACTACCCCATAACTTCTTAAAGTTAAGTTCCATTGGAGTAGTCACAGGCTTGCAGTTCACCATCCCAAATCTTTCCAATATCTTCACAACATATTTTTTTTGAGAGAGGAAAATTTCACTTGGCTTTTGCTATACCTCCAACCCTAGGAAATAGTGCATCGGTCCTAGGTCCTTCATCTCAAATTTAGAAGGCAACTCCCTCTTACATTTGTGAATGAGAGGGTCTGCACTTCCATTAGCTCCATGCTTGATTTCGTAGAGCCACTTAGAGGTGACAACCGATTTGTCTTGGGGCCTAGGGACCACATCCCAGACATCATTTTTCATAATTGACTCGTATTTTTCATTCATAGCATCCTTCCATACTTGATGGTTCACGACTTCTTCGAATGATGAAGGCTCATTTTGAATGATAGTGCTCATGGCGGTCAAATATCCTTGATACCTGTTCGACTTCTTGCTTTCGTGGAAAGTTACCCTTGGTGCAACGTGTCTCTTGGCATCTTCGAGAATCTCCCTAAGCCATGAGGGTCTCCTTTTGTAGGAGGAGGGCTCATAAGGAGGAGGATCAATAGGATCCATAGGTTCATCAACATCAGGCATCATTTCATCTTCTTTTGCACCTTGATTTCTGGTGTGAGTTTCTTTGTCCTTCCTTAGGATAGAATGGTTGTTGATCTTCCTGAGGGCCATATCTTCGTTGAAGGTGACATCATGACTTATCTCAACTTCTTTTTTGACCAACGACATAAATTCTATATCCCTTAGAATTTTCACTATAGCCCACAAAGATTCCTTTCTTCCTAGATGCACCCAATTTGCTTCTTTTCTCTTTGGGCACATGAAAATATATGGGACTTCCAAAAATTCTAAAATGAGAGACATTGGGTTTCTTACAAGTGAACATTTCTTCGAGAGTCTTGGAGTCCAATGCTTGATGAGGGCATTGGTTTTGAACATACACGACGATGTTTGCAGCTTCAACCCATAGGAACTTTAAAAGGCCTTGATCATGAAGTATGACACAAAATGCTTCTACAAAAGAGTGATTCTTCCTTTCAGCCACACCATTCTGCTCAGGAGTGTATGGCGTTGTAGTCTCCCTCTTAATGCCAACTTCTCTGCTATAATCTTGGAATTCATTGGATTTGTACTCGATCCCATTATCAATCCTCAATATCTTGATTTTCTTCTCGGATTGGTTTTCGATCAAGGCTTTGAAGTATGGGAACTAGGTGAACACTTCATCCTTCTTTTTCAAGAAGTAGATCCAGGTCTTGCGAGAATAATCATCCGTAAAGGTGAGATAATATAAGTATCCTCCCAAAGAGTTTATGGGCATCATACCAAATACGTCAGAGTGGATCAATTGCAATATATCTGTGGTCTGGTTATTACTTGAGGGGAATGGTCCCCTTGTAAGTTTTCCTTCGGCACATCCCAGACATATATGTTGATGCTCTACTTTGAACTTGGGCATACCTGTCACTATCTGTCTCACATCGGGTAGGGCCTTATAATGAAGATGGGAAAACCTCGAGTGCCATAGTTCATATTGTAGAGATGTGTTGTAAGACATGGCTCCCATTGGACTTCCTCCAACTTGATACAAAGTGTCAACCTTGAACCCAAGAGTAAAAGCATCTTAATTTTTTTTTTTTCCAAACATGTACCTTTCCATTGATGAATGCCACCTTGAATCCTTTGTCCTCCATGGCTGAAATGGACACCAGGTTCTTCTTGAGATTAGGTACATATAGTACTTCTTGCAAATGAATAGTGTTACCTTGATTCAATTGAAGGGTAACATTCCCTACTCCCTTCATGGGATAGGTGGCATCGTCTCCAAGGATGATCTCCAAATTTCTCCTTTTTTTATCAGACTAGAGAGGGCTTCCTTGTATCCGGTGAAGTGCCTTGAGGCACCACTATCAATCAACCAATTTCCCAAAGTGTCCGGAGGAGAGGTAGTGGAGAGGGTCGATATAAGATAGTACTCTTTTTGCTTATTGTTAACAACATTTGATTCTTCATACCTGGAGTTCCTTGATTTCTTGGAGGGTCGACCATTTCCTTGATGTCTCGCATTCCTTTTTCCTTTGCCATTGGACTTGCCATTCCTTTGATCGTTGTTGTTGAAGTTGCCCCTGGAATGATTGTGATCATCATCTTGCGATGTGTCCTTTCTATTTGGACACTCGCTTGCATAGTGGCCAAAATTATTGCAAACAAAGCACCTGGCCTTCTTTCCTCCCTTAGATCCACGCTTTCCATGGAAATGACCTTTAGACCCTACATTATTTCTCATTTTGGTATGAGCGAAGAATGCAGTGGGGTTACTTCTATTAGAAGGCATTTCTTGCTCCACCATTCTTGTTTCTTCTTGAATGTATCTCGAGGAATTCGATAATTGTTGAGGACGATGGTTCTAAATACATACCACTCAGGTGGGAGTTCTCCAAGGGTGGTGAGAGTAAGTTCTCTGTTAGGAATGACTTCTCTAATCGAGAGTAGATCATTCTTGATCTCAGTAATCCTCAAGAAATAGGATTGAATATCCTCGTCCTTGCCCTTCTTAATATCCTTCAACTTATTGTTGAGAAAGAGAATTTGATTAGCATTACTAACCTTGAACATGCCGACCAACCTGTCGTATATCTCCTTGGAGGTCTTCAATTTAGAGATATAGGCCACCAGATGCTTGTCAATGGAATCCCTGATAATCTTCTTCGCTTTGATTTCAGCCTTATTGTACTTGTTCTTTGCAGCAGCCGGTGCATTTGAAGGAGGCTCAGGGATTTTACCCTGCACATAGTCCATCACTTCTTTTTCTTCCAAGGTCAAATCAAGAGACATCTTCCATCCATGATAGTCAGATTTATCATGGCGCTTGTCTTCAATAGAGAAGTAGGATGAGGAACCCATTGAACCTTTTGTCCTTGTCTAACTGCCTTTGGTGATTTCTCTTTCACTCTTGCTTGGGCTTTGTCTTCACCTAACCTCTGATACCATGTTAATATTAGGCAACAATGGTATGTTCTATGCTTTAGAGCAATTTTACTTCAATTTCTTTATTAGCCCAGTATCAATATCCAGATTAGCAATGACATCAACATGATAGTAAAATGTAGATAGAACATAAACATAAACAATAGAAGACAAGCCAAGATAGGAGGACACAAGATGTGGCACCAGTCAGGGACAAACCCCAATGTGGGGAAACCCTTGATCAAATCTTCTTTTAGTCTTCAATAGTTCAGCAGAGAGAGATAGTACAATTTACAAATCTGATAATTTATAACAACAACAAAAGAGCCCTAACCAGAAAAATCAACGTTGGTCAACAAGGCAGATTTGACCCTCAACAAATCGGTCAACTTTGGCCTCCAAACAACAAGATAAAACAACCCTCAAAACAGTCAAATTTAGCCTAGTCAAAGTCTGGTCAAACAACCCACCTGCAGTCAGCGCCAACTGCACTCAACGTTGGTCAACACTTGGTCAAACTTTCCAGAAATTCGGTCTCCTGAAATTTCGCTCTCTTGAAATTTCGGGCTCCTGAAATTTCGCTCTCCTGAAATTTTGGATGTGTGGAGAGAAAGAGGCCCATAAATCCGTACCAAATCAATGAGGAGAGAGAGAGAAAAGCGTGAAGATGAGTGTGTCCAAATGAGGCTAAGTCACCTTCTATTTATATGCAACGTTGAGGATGAATAGACGTGACTATTGGGCTTTTGAGCCTACATAAGTTTGCTGGCCGACCTTGACAATTTGACCATAATCAAAATAAATTCTTAACTTCATTTGTACATGTCAGAATCGGATGATCTTTAGATCAATCCTACACCTCTTGGAGAGAGGATTCCAAGAAAAATATCAGTTGTCATAAATAAGACGACCCATGTAGAGTTTGACCATCGTTGCCAATTTTAACAACACTCCTTATTGAAATGCTTCTCTCAATCTTGTGTTGCAGTATGGTGTGTCGTTGCCAATTTTAACAACACTCCTTATTGAAATGCTTCTCTCAATCTTGTGTTGCAGTATGGTGTGCCTTCTCTGTCTCCTTAGCCTTGCTTTTATAAAATTACATTGAGCTAAATCCCTAACCCTAATCTCCAAAGCGATTGACAACTGAGATTAGATCTCAGCTCACTTGAGATCAAGTGCTGAGATTAAAACGTTATAAATAAAGTAATTTACTTTACATCAATTAGCCAACATAATAATTATATCCTTTCCTAAGTTAAAGCTTATTCTAAGTTACAAAAGCAACTTGCTCACATTAGAGCAAGTGTCCTAAGGAGATTTGTGGTCGACTTCTGCACGTGTAGACACTTAGTCATGTGCATAAGTTCCTACCCAAGCTACAAACGTCAACCCTCCCTCTTAGCAACCTATAAACATCAACACTTCTGCCCCCTTGAACTGAATTTGATCATGGAATTGCATCCATTGTCATGTTGCTCCCTTTGAACTAGAAGCCTTCCTTACCACCTGGTCTAGAAACTTCCTCGAAGTCCTACTCCCCTTGGACTTGTTCCTAGAAGCCTCCTACTCATGAACATCTTGTTAGGTCATCTCATACCAAGAGAGCTTCTTGGTAGACTTGAAGGAATTTGTGGATTGCTCCTCTCCACTTGAACCTGAAGGCTGACTCCCTCTCAGTTGTTGGAGAATGTAGTAGGGCAGCTATTAATTCAATTCTCCTTAATCTTAATAATTTCTTGTGAATTTTATTTATCTTCTTATGTTTCTTTAGTAGATCTTGTCATCAAACAATTATCAAGAGCAAAAACAATCAAGACAATGGACACAAGAATTAGGCTCCAAGCCAGGGCAAAGCCCCTCCAAGGGGAAAACCCAGAGAGAATCTCTTCTCTTCTTATAGAATCTACTTCAAATGAGAAAACCAAGACCCAAAACCTTAGACCAAGTCTTCCTCCAAGCACCAAGCCAACCCTTAAAGAATCTCTTCCAAACAAGTCAAAGTTTGACCAAGTCAACGATGGTTAAACCACTTCAAATCTGCTTCACTTTAGAATTTCGGCCAACTACTTCATATTTGCAATTTCGGTCTCTTGGAACAATAAAAATCCTTATTTCTGGCACGTGTTAATCATCCAAGAATTTGATTACAATGATTTCTTCCAGATCATTTGAGCAAAGTTATCCCATAGTTTGCTCCAATCTGGTAGTTTCTCTCGTCCTAGAACCCCTGTCACAAACGTAGCCCAATGTTTTATGAATCTTCTTAGGCTACCCTTACAAGCTCCTCATCTAACACGACTATCCCACTAGCTCCAAGTTCATCTTGAACTCGCTGAATCCTAGTGACGTATGATGCCACTATGTCTAATTTAGTCATCTTTGTGTTCTTGAGCTCTTTCCTAAACACATTTTTCTAATTTTTATCATCACTCTTGATATAGATTCATCAAAGTGGTCCGCATCTCATGGGAACTATTCTTTCCTGATATGTGAGGGATCACATGATTCTTCACCCAATCCACGATGACATGTTTGTGTTAATTTTAAGCAACAATGATATGTTCTATGTTTTAGAGCAATTTTACTTCAATTTCTTTATTAGCCCAATATCAATATTCAGATTAGCAATCACATCAACATGATAGTAAAATGCAGAGAGAACATAAACATAAATAGTAGAAGACAAGCTAAGACCAGAAGACACAAGATGTGGCACCAACCAAGGACAAACCCCAGTGTGGGGAAACCCTTGATCAATTCTTCCTATAGTCTTCAATACTTCAGCAGAGAGAGAGATAGTACAATTTACAAATCTGATAATTTATAACAGCAGCAAAAGAGCCCTAACTAGTAAAGTCAATGCTGGTCAACAGGGCAGATTTGACCCTCAACAAATTGGTCAACTTTAGTGAACTTCAACCACCAAACAGAAAGATGAATCAGCTCTCAAAACAGCCTGAAAGCAGCCCAGTCAAATCTGGTCAAATAGCCAACCCTGTAGTCAGCCCTAGCTGTAGTCAACGCTGGTCAAAGTCAACGTTTGGCCTCGATTTCTGTGCCCAGAAATGCAGCTGGCCCAATTAGAAATACCTCACCCAAAAACGCAGTCAAACAGGTCAACTGTTAAAATTGGCAACTAGGGCCAAAATCCACATGGGTCATCTTATTTATGATGGCTGATACTTTTCTTGGATTCCTCTCTCTGAGAGGTGTAGGATTGATCTAAATATCATCCGATTTTGACATGTACAAATGAAGTTATCAATTTATTTTGATTATGGTCAAAATATCAAGGTCAACCTCTTCTATATGTCAGCTCACCGAATCCAATAGTCACGTTTCTTGACCCCCACCGATTGGTATATATAGAGGTGCTTTCTCCCTCATTCGAATCATCCAACAAGGCCATATACCTCTGAAATTTTCGGTGGAGAAAATGTGAGCCTAAGCCGCAACAAGGAGAAGCCTAAGGACAGTGTGGAAGAGGGCAAAAAGGTCAACGTACTTCTGTGATTGGGCCGCAGGAGCTGCAAGGATAGCATGGCACATTTGAAGGGTTATTTTTGCTTATGTTAAGGGTTGTTCTTTGGCTGGGTTTGCAGGACTGAATTGGAGTTAAACCGCAGTAAGAAGGAGACCTAATAGACAGTGTACAAGAAACCTATCAACATGGTTTCTTTGGTTGACGTAGGAGACAGCATGGAGGAGAAAGGACTCTTTCAAGGTATAAGGAGGGCTGTCTGAAATGCGGATTAGTGCCAGCAAGAAGAGTTGTTTAGGCTGTGGATAATGAAAGGATAATCGCAGTGGTTGAGGGCGTTTGTATGGGTCTGTTGCTACAACAAGTTGCTGAGCTAGGCTGCAGGCCATAGCCAACAACATGAGGCTGTTATAAGTGCTGCGTTGAGGGTTATTCAGCCAGCAAGGAGCAGCATGGTGGTGGAAGGGTCTCACCTTGGAGAACCATAGCTCTAGAGGCTTGATATGCTGAAATCAGTTGAAGATTAGAGGGCTGATAAGTATGCCCTTACCTGTGATGCAGCAAAGGAAGGAGGGTCTTGTGGAAGGCAAGCCGCAGTCCTTTAGGTGACTGTTGGAGCACTTTTTAGGGCTGACTTATTTCTGACAAGTATGCCCTAACCAGTATTCAAAACTGCAGTCCTTGGTGCCAGAATTGCAACTTCATTGTGTCATCTTCATGGTGAAGATCTTTGATGTCAGATCTCCTATTTTGACAAGTCAGTATTGACTTCAAATCATTGTACTCTCTCTCTCTCTCTGCTAAACTATTGAAGAATATATAAGAAGAATTGATCAAGGGTTTCCCCACATTGGGGTTTGTCCTTGGCTGGTGCCACATCTTGTGTCCTCTTGTCTTGGCTTGTCCTCTACTGATTATGTTTATGTTCTATCTGCATTTTACTATCATGTTGATGTGATTGCTATGTATATTGGGCTAATAGAGAATTTGAAGTAAAATTGCTCTCAAGCATAGAACATACCATTGTTTCCTAAATTTAACATGGTATCAGAGCTAGGCTAGGACAAAGCCCAAGCAAGAGTGAGAGAAAGCAATCTCTAAGAGTTCGTTGACAAGCCTCCTTGACTCCTGCCAGTCTAAAGTATATTCAAGCATGATATGGGCTGGAATATTGAAAATGCAAATCCATATATTACAGTGATATGTCTTGATGAACATCTGAAGAATGTTGCATAAGGCTGGATACTGTAGCTGCAATGATTGCAAGGCATTAAATACTATTTGTTGACATGGCCCCTACACATGCTAATGCCAAGAAGCATACCTTGTTGAAACAAGTTAGGTAGACATGACAATAGATTCAAGGTTGAAGACTGAAGTACTGAAGGCTGAAGTGTAGAACTTGATGAAGTATAGACTACTTGTGTTGAGGGGATCAAATCATGTTTAATCGAGGACACTTCAGCCCTATTCAAAGGAACCCAAAGCTATCTTTTCAGCCCTCTCTTGATTGCACTCTATTGGCATGTAATCTGATCTCTGCATCAAAGCCACAGTGATGACAAACTTTCTGAAAGCTCGCATGCACAGAGATGTTATGTCACAAAATGATGATCACAAAAGTACAATCCTCTGGACACTCGCATGTCATAGCAAGAGAAGGTGCCACAGAGATTTGGTATGTATATTTCATTATTGAACAAATATATATTAATGTTTTTGTGACAGGACTGATCTCCAATGCTGGAAGGCATCTAAGGCCTTCCTATTCGACCATACTCTAGAAGAAAGGAAAACAGTCTATATTCAACTCATAAAGGACAGGCTTCAAAAGAATTAAAATTCTGAGTTTACTCCTACGTAAATACTCAGTCCGAAGTTGACTTTGAGGACACTTTGAGCATGAAATTGCACCCAACCTTTTACTCATTCCAGAGCATGAGGCCCAAGCTTCTCGAAGCAGTCTAGGTCTTCTGTTCTGTGTAGAATCTGTTGTAAAGAAAGAGGAACCGAGACACCAGTATCATGTACGTTTGGAATCAGTATGAGTTCCTGGGTGATAAATTCCATAAAGTGTGCCTTCATCTCATACATGGATTGACAACCATCTCTTATGTCAGTCAAGCTGACCTGTGAAATGTTATTTACTTACATCGGCAATATTTTTATTCATCAGCAAACTTTGGAGTACTACAAGCCTCAAGAAGTTTGGATCCTCCATTGGCTTATGAAATGAACCAAGGTGTATTGCACTGGGTCACCGATTCTAGGATCCAGCAGGTATTCACAGTCCCTCATCATTCCATGTCAAGCATCAGAACCTAGAGGGGAGAAGTCAGGTTCTCTTCATCTTGGAAGTACTTCAGTACATTAGCAATACCTCAACATGAAGCATGGAAGGTATTCAATGACAGAAGCATTGGCAATGGATCTTGTTCACAATCGAAGTTGTGAACAAGATGTGTAAGTTTATTTTGTCTTGCACACGACTTCTGATGAATTACAAGTTTTGGGAAGAATACAAACGGAATATCTTGGTTAGGAATGGCTTCGACATATCGTTCATTTCAACAGAAGATTTGAAACTGATATCTTTAATATAGCAGCACTGTTTATTCCTCGTGCAGTAGTTGATGTTATACTTCCTCAATTCAAAGGAAGATGATGAAATTCTGAAGTCACTTATCATGGTCATATGGATACAAATGGCTGGATGAGATCATCCTTATTGAGTAATTTCATGCATATGGCAGAAATCATTTAGCAATCTCATCGTTGAAAGACCATCTAACGTATGGCCTCAGAGGGAGCCATAGAGTATTTCAAGAAAGATAACCTTTCTTGAAAGAGCACCAGGAAGATGATGAAATTCTGAAGTCACTTATCTGGTGACTCTAAAAATGATATCCTTGTTACTTGAAAGGCAACATGTTTGGCTGACTTTGATGTATAGACTGAAGGATGAATAGCAGGATGCAGATGGCTTGATGGATATACCCTAAATAAGCATACATTTCCAATGTTTAAAGGGAGCCATGATGATTATTGAGATCCTCTCATGCAAAAGTGTTAAAATTGGCAACCAGGGCAAAACTTCATGTGGGTCATCTTATTCATGGCTAATAATAATTTTATTAGATTCCTCTCGTCGAGAGGTGTAGGATTGATATAAAGATCATCCAATTCCGATAAGTATTCATGGAGATATGAATTTATTTTGATTATGGAATTATTATCAAGCCGACCTACAACTCATGTAGGCTCAGAAGCCCAACAGTCGCATCTATTCACCCACCAACGTTGTGTATAAATATAAGAGGACTTTTCCTCATTTGGACTCACTCATCTCATCACATCTCTCTCTCTCTACTGCGCAGATATGAGTCTCTTCTCTATTGCGCTGAAATGGGTCTCTCTCTCACACATGTGAAGCCGAAAGCTGTTGAATTTGAAGCTGCAACTGCAGAAGTAAAGATTGACTTGCGTGGCCTAGAAGATCTCCTCTTTGGAACTGCGCTGTAGGTTCTTCTGAACCTCCTCTGAAATCCGCAACTTTTGGTGGTGGAATGAAGTCCATCCGATGAACGGTTTGCAAGATATCGACTGCCCTAGTTTGAAGCCGGAAACTGCTGAAATTGAAGCTGCAACTGCAGAAGTAAAGATTGACTTGCGTGGCCTAGAAGATCTCCTCTTTGGATCTGCGTTGTAGGTTCATCTGAACCTCCTCTGAAAGCCGCAACTTTTGGTGGTGGAATGAAGTCAATCCGATGAACGGTTTGCAAGATATCGACTGCCCTAGTTTGAAGCTGGAAACTGCTGAAACTGAAGCTGCAACTGCAGAAGTAAAGATTGACTTGCGTGGCCTAGAAGATCTCCTCATCTGAACTGCGCTGTAGGTTCATCTGAACCTCCTCTGGAAGCCGAAACTTTTGGTGGTGGAATGAAGTCAATCCGACAGTCGGTTTGTGAGATATGGTCTGCCCTAGTTTGATAATGAAGCCGCTAATGCTGATGCTGCTGATCTAGGGTTTGCTACTGCTGATATGAATCAGATTTATTGTACTATTTCTCTCTGATGAATTATTGAAGATAAAAGAAGATTTGATCAAAGGGTTTCCCACACATTGTGGGGTTTGTCCCTGGCTAGCCGCCATATCTTGTGTCTCTTGTCTTGGCTTGTTTTCTGTCGATCGTTTAATGTTCTATCTGCACTTTACTTTATGTACATGTGATTGCTAATCGGTGGAATATAATAAGAAAAAGAAGTAAACTGTTATAAGCATAGAACATACCATAACTTAACATGGTATTGGAGTTGAGGTGAAGACAAAGCCCGAGCAAGAGCAAGAGCAATCATCGAAGAGAATATTGGCAAGGCTATCCTAAAAGAACTATGGGGTCCTCAACACTCTTTCCTGCTGAAGACAAGCTCTGTGAGAAAGCTGACTATCACGGATGGAAGATGTCTATCGATCTAACCCTTGATAATCAAGGAGTGTTGGATCATGTGAGAGGCAATATTGTTGAGCCTCCATCAAATGCATCCGCTGCTGCCTGGAACAAATGAAAAAATGGAGAAATCAAAACAATAGAAGATCATTCGGGACTCTATCGACAAGCACTTGGTGGCCTACATCTCTGAACTGGACACCTCCAAGGAAATTTATGATAGACTGGTGAGTTTATTTAAAGTTAATGATGCAAATCAAGTTTTGTTTCTTAGAAATAAGCTGAGGGAAATCAAGAAGGGTAAAGATGAAAGTATGCAAGCATACTTCTTAAGAATCACCGAGATCAAGAACGATCTCCTATCTATTGGGGAAACTATTACCAGTGTTGTTAAAATCGTGATAAAATCGCGATTTTATCGGAAAATCGCGATTTTTTCCCTTTCCCGCTTAAATCGCGCATTTTTTTTATACCGATTTTTTCGGAAAAAATCGCGTTTTTTTGAAAAAATCGCGATTTTTTTCGAAAAAATCGCGATTTTTATGGAAAAAATCACAGGCCGTCGGGGCAACGGGCTTTTAATAGGCAAAAACCGATTTTTTTTATTTCATTATGCTGTCTGCGCGCGGAGGAGGAGAAGAAGAGGTGAGGGAGAGGAGCTGAAGGGTTTCCGTCGAATTTGGGAGCGAATCCAAGTGGTTTTAGGAGAAATCCAAGACAAGATCACCAATTTGTCCATAAAAAAGGTATGTAGATTAATTTTTTTTTGTTTTGCTTCTATAAAAACTTTGTTTTACATTGTTTTTCAACAATTTTTTGTAATTTTTCATTGATTTGGGATGGGTAATTTGTTATGACTATGAGAACCAATTTTTTATTTTTATTCTCATTTTTTTTAAACATTGTTTATTTTTTTTGAATTTTCATTGTTTTTTGGCGTTTGCCATTGGCATTTGGTTGGGTAACTTGGGTTTAGAAATTGGGATTTTGGAAATAATTAACTTGTAATTTTGTAAATGCTAAATTGTAATTTGTATTATGTAATCCTAAATTCCTATTTCCTAATCCTTATTTTTCCATAGGTTTGCAAATTCAAAATTCAAAAACAAACATGCCAAGGAAATTGGATCCTTTCTGGGAATATGGTGAACCTAAAACTCCGAATGATAGACAAAACTTGTATTGCAAGTTGTGTGGAAAGGAAATATTCGGGGGGGTGTACAGGTTGAAGTTCCACCTTGCACAAATCCCTGGACATGATGTGGGGCCCTGTCGAAATACAACTGCTGAAATTATCCAAAAAGCCATGAGAGCATTGGGAGAATTAGAGCACACTAGAGAGGCCAAAGAAGAACTCAAAAGGCAACTAAAAAGGTCAGCTGAAGGAAGTGGGCCAAGTGGCACTGGTTCTACTGCAGCGTCAGTCAATCCGGTAGCTGCATCATCATATTTTGTTCCTCGAACCACACCTGGTTCACAACCAACTATTGGTTCAATGCTAAAAAGAACTGAAAAAGAACAAGCTGACAAGTTGATGACAAAATTTCTCCTCTGGAGTAATATTCCTTTCAGCATTATAAGGAATAATCCATTTTTCCAACCTACTGTTGATGCTATTGCCAGTGTTGGCCCGGGGTACAAAATCCCTTCTCTTCATGATTTCAGAGGCCGGCTTCTTCAAGATGAAAAGCGTGACTGCACCCAAAGATTGGAGGATTTTAGGGCATCATGGGCACAAACAGGATGCACTGTTATGTCAGATGGTTGGACTGACCAAAAGGGAAGAACCCTTATAAACTTCTTGGTTAGTTGTCCCAAGGGGACTATGTTTATCAAATCTATTGATGCAACTCATCAAATCAAAGATGCAAGAACTTTATGTGATTTGCTGGATGTGTTTATTTTGGAGGTGGGTGCAGAAAATGTTGTCCAAGTCATAACGGACAATGCTGCAAATTATGTTGCTGCTGGTAGAATGCTTATGGACAGGCATCCTACTTTATTTTGGACACCTTGTGCTGCCCATTGTATTGATTTGATGTTAGAGGACATAGGGAAAATTTCCTTTGTCAAAGAGGTTGTTGACTCATCAAAAAGCATCAAAAAATTTATTTACAATCACACATCTGTGCTTAGCTTGATGAGAAAATGCACCAACAACAAAGAGTTGGTGCGCCGCCCCATTACACGGTTTGCGACGAGTTTCATATCTCTTCAATCCCTCTTGAATTCTATGTGGGATTTGAAGAGAATGTTTCTTTCAGAGGAGTGGCGTGCTTCGTCAATGAGCCGCAAACCAGAAGGAGAGGCCGTCTGCAGACTAGTTTCATACCAGGAAGACTTCTGGGCGGGAGTGCAGGAGGTGTGCGCTGTTACAGAACCTTTGGTAAAGGTTCTTCAGTTGGTTGATGGTGAGAAGCCCGCAATGGGCTATTTGTATGAAGCCATGGACATGGCCAAAGAAGCCATTCGGTCCTACTATGATGATAAGGGAGATGATGGGTTTCAGAGACAACTCCTTCTATGGGAAGTCATTGATGAGCGATGGAACAACACACTCCATCGTCCCATTCATGTTGCTGGGCTTTTCCTGAACCCTGCATTTTCTTATGCATGTGGGTTTGATTTTGATGTTGAGGTCGTGGAAGGATTATTAACCTGTGTCCAGAAGATGGTGAGATCTCCAGAAGAACGTATGGAGATCTCTAGACAAATTGAGACATATAAGTTGTCAGGTGGCACATTTGGCTTTGAGATGGCTGTCATTGATAGGACGATTAAAATGCCAGGCATTTTTTAGTTTGTACTTTGTAACTTTGTTTCAAATTTCATTGTCTCTTCAAATTCCATTTTTTTCTTATGTTTATTTAAAATTTTATTTGTAATTTTGTTGTAGACGCATGGTGGAAGATGTATGGTGTCAGAGTACCCCTTTTGCAAAAGCTTGCCGTAAGCATCCTCAGCCAAACATGCAGCTCCTCGGGATGTGAGCGCAATTGGAGTGTATTTGAAAAAATACACAACAAGAAGCGCAATAGGTTAACACTTAAACATTTAAAATATTGCAAATTTCCAAATAAATTTTTGAATTCATTAAAGTTTTAAACAATATTTTTTTTATAATATTAATTATTAATTATTATTTCATGAACTTTGTACAGGTTGGAGTCCCATAGACTTAATGACATGGTCTATGTCTACTACAATCTTCGATTGTGGGTGAGACAACTAGAGAAGACACCTGATACGGAAGCCATCTCATTGGATGGGATTGACACCACTGCTGAATGGAGGGTTGAGACCGAGAGGCCTCTCATGGATCCCACTGATGATTGGTTAGTGCAGGATGAGGGGGAGGAGGAGGGGGAGGAGGAGGAGCAGGAGCAGGAGCAGGAGGAGGAGCAGGTGGAGGAGGAGGAGCAGGAGGAGGAGGTGACACCGCCTACCCGGGCTACCACTACCACCAGTAGAGGACGTGGTCTCCGTCCACCTCAGCCTCTTGTAGCTGCTACTACTAGTTCTTCAGCTTCTAGAGCATGTCAGACTCCACTGCCATTTCCACCAGCACAGGCACCAGCTTCTACATCTAGAGGGAAAGAGAAAGTTGTGCCATTTTCTCGCAAGAGGGGCAGAGGAAATCAATAGGATTAGACTTTCATTTTATTGTATATGACATTATGACATGATGAGATACATTATCATATTTTTTGTTGATATTTTGAGGCTGAGTTGGGACTCAGGACTTACTATTCAGGACATGATTCAATGTTATGTGTGATTTTAGCGCTAGAAATGATATTAAACATCTTATATATTAGTTTTTTTATCATATTTATGTGTCAATGTATTTATTTTATGTTGTAGATGGTTTAGATATTAAAAAAATTGAAAAAAAATGAAAAAAAATGAAAAAAAATGAATATTTTTGTGCCAAACGCTTTTTTCCCGCTTTTAACGATTTTTTCCGCTTTTTTCCCGGCGCCGATTAAATCCCGCTCGCGCTTTTAACAACATTGACTATTACTGACAGAGAAATGGCACTTATAACTCTTTGAGGATTGCCATTTGAATGGTATGTGTTCAGGACTACTCTTTTGAACTATAATGTAATTCCTAGTTTCGAGGAATTAATGGCTAGATGCATTCAAGAAGAAACAAGGGAAGAAGTGCAAGAAATGCCCATGCCTAAAGGTCCTCCTGCTGCCTTTTTCTTCTCATGCTAAGAAAAGAAATAATTCTGGGTCTAAATCAAAAGGAAAGGCTGGACCTAAGGGTGGAAGAAATGGATGATGTTACATCTGCGATAAAGCAGGTCACTATGCAAGGGAGTGCCCTGATAGAAAGGACTCACACCGGGACAATGATCAAAATCCCTCTAATGGCAAATCAAAGGAATGACAAATTCAACAGCAAAGGTAAGAGGAGAGCTGGGGATCGAGGAAGATGACAACCATTCAAGAAGGCTAGAAAGTCCAGGATGTATTAAATGCACCTGACCTCAAAAAGAACCTAGTGTCCATCTCGGCAATGGAAGACAAAGGCTACAAGGTAACCTTAAGCAATGGCAAGGTATGTATATGGAAATGCCTTTACTCTTGGGTTTAGTGTTGATTCATCATATCAGGTCGATGGAAGTCCGCTAGGTGTCATGTCTTGTGACACAACTCTTCAGTCCGAACTTTGGCATCAGAGGTTTGCCCACCTTCATTACAAAGCTCTACTTGGTGTAAAACAAATGGTGACAGGGATGCCCGAATTCCAAGTAGAGAAAGAAGGTATATGTCCGGGATGTGTCGAAGGAAAGCTCAAAAGGGGACTGTTCCCCTCAAGCCAAAGCAAGACCTCCGATGTGTTACAGTTGGTTCACTCAGGCATATCTGAGGCTGGCATTAAGAGGGAGACTACTACACCACATACTCTTGAGCAGAATGGTGTGGCGGGAAGGAAGAACCACACGATGATAGAAGTTGTCCGGGCCATGCTACATGATCAAAGACTTCCAAAGTTTCTATGGGCTGAAACTACAATCACCGTCGTATATGTACAAAATCGATGCCCTCATCAAGCATTGGGTTCCTAAACTCCTGAAGAAATGTTCACCACCGGTCAAAGGGAAGTCGTGATTAGTCATGATGTCACCTTTGACAAAGATATGGCTCTTAGCAAGGTGGACAATCTGCTGACTTTGAGTAGCTCTTAAGAAGCTGACACTAGGGAACCGAAAGAAAAGGATGATGAATCAATGCCTGATGTAGAATAACCCATGGATTCGATTGATCCTCATTCACATGAGCCTTCCTCTTCTAGGAAGAGGCCTTCATGGCTTAGGGGGATACTTGATGATGCTGAAGGACATGTTGCACCCTGAGGAACCTTCCATCAAAGTAAGAAACTTAACAGGTATCAGGGATACCTGACCATCATGAGCACGATCATACAAAATGAACCTTCATCATTCTCAGATGTCATCAAGCATTAACTATGGAAGGATGCTATGACCATAGAATATGAGTCTATTATGGAGAATGATGTCTGGGAAGTAGTTCCCAGACCCTGGACAAGACAATTGTTACTTCAAAATGGCTTTACAAGATAAAGCATGCAGCAAATGGAAGTATGGAAAAGTATAAGGTTCATTTTGTTGCTCGTGGTTTATCCCAGAAGGGAGGTATAGACTATGATATTTGCACCTGTTGCCAGATATACGACCATCCGCTTGATCATAGCCCTTGTGGTTTCACAAGGATGGAACCTACATCAGATGGATGTTAAGACTGAGTTCTTGCATGGTTCTATCAAAGAAGAGGTCTATGTGGAGCAACCTAAAGGATTTGAGATTTATGATTGAAAATCTCATGTATGCAGGTTGAAGAAGGCTCTCTATGGGCTGAAGCAAGTACCCCGAGCATGGTATGAGAGGATCGATAGCTACTTGATGGAGCTGGGATTCACTAGGAGTGAAGCTGATCCTAACCTTTACTTTAAGGTTGAAGATGACAAGCCTCTCATACTGGTGTTGTATGTGGATGTCCTATTTCTAACAGGTGCAAACCCTCTCATTCAAAAATGTTAGAGGGAGATGGCTTTTGAATTTGAAATAAAGGACCAAGGACTTGAAGTGTGGCAGAAGCCAAGGGAAATTTTCCTATCTCAAGGAAAAAATGTGGTAAATATATTGGAAAGATTCGGTATGATGGACTGCAAGCCTGTGACTACCTCGAGGATCTTAACTTTTAGAAGTTATATGGTAGTGATGTCGGACCAGACTTGGGAAATGCCTCTGAGTTTCAAAAACTCATTCGCATTGATGTTCTTGGTGAACCTCCGTCCGAACATATGTTTTGCAGTTAGCATTGTGAGCTCATATTTGGTTGGGCCTCATTGGATTGATGCCAAGAATCTTCTGAGATGTCTTCAGGACACAATCTCTCATGGATTAAGATACACTGGCGGAGATGTGAGACTACTTGGATATACTGATGTTGATTGGGTAGGCAGTGTGGTGGACCGTAAGAGCACTTCCGGGTACTGTTTCACCTTGGGATCTTCTTCGATATCCTGGATGAGCAGGAAGCAGAAGTCGGTAGCTTTGAGCGCCGCCGAAGCAGGATATATTGTTGCTAGCATAACCTCGTGTGAGGCAGTCTGGTTGCGAAAGCTCTTCAGTGAGCTGTTTGGATTTACATTGGATACCACTGCGATTCTCTGTAACAACCAGAGGTGGGATTCGATTATTGAGGAATCCCGTATTCGTCAATTGCTCTAGCAGATAGACATCATCTGGGATATGGTAAGTTGATGAGCAAGGAAGCTCCATCATATTAAGATGATGTACAGGTTGATACACCTTGTCAAAGCCCCGAGGAAAGATCTAATCTGTGATTTTCCAAAACGACTTGGAGTCGGCAAGAAACCTTTGTACAAGGGTCCTGCATGTTGCATACATTGAGCTCTGGGAGATCTAAGGGCTTGCGGTTCCTACTGGAGCAACATATGACCACAGGGTGACTCACCCTCCCCTGGTGGTGCACACTGGAACAAGACGATTCACTCTCTTGTGGGACAAGATGATTCGCTCTCTTGTGGAACAGGATGATTCGCTCTCTTGTGTAGCAGGATGATTAGTTCTCCTGTGAGGCCTGGATTGATGTGTTCTCCATTGCAGCCTGGATTGATGTGTTCTCCACGACAATTGTAGCAGGATTGATGTGTTCTCCTGTGAGGCCTGGATTGATGTGTTCTCCATGGCAATTGTAGCGGGATTGATGTGTTCTCCTGTGAGGCCTGGATTGATGTGTTCTCCATGGAAATTGTAGCAGGATTGATGTGTTCTCCTGTGAGGACAGGATTGATTAGTTCTCCTGTCGAGGCATCCTACCCATGCAGTCTGGGACTCATGGGAAGTGTTAGCGCTTGAAATTTCACCTCAGGCTGAGAAAGGTAAACCTCAAGGCAACATCAAACCATTTAGCCTCGTAGCTAGCCCTACGGGGCAGGAGAAGGCTCTCTCCGGTCTATCTCGGTAAAATCTTCAATGGATGAGATGACCAATATGTTAACACTGATTTTAGGCTAGTAAACTGATCAAAAAGGTTGATTTGGGATTTTTAGGGTTTTTGGTGGCAAATTGAGGGGATGGCAATTTTGGGTGCGGGGATTGGACACAGTTTCTGCAGGGGGTTCCTTGGGGCGAGGTAGGAGACAACGTTGATGCCTTTAACTGAGGTGAATGGTCAGGAATGAAAGATGAGGAGCTAAAGAGAGCAAACAATCACTTTGAATTCTCTTTAGACAGAAGAAAACATTGAAATTAAACAAACTTAAAAGCAAAGCATGGCAAGCATGAATTCTTACTTTAACACTTCATTTGTTTAATGTGCAGAAGTAAAAGAAAGGAAATGAATCACATAACAAGCTTACAAGAACATTGAGAAACACACCATCAACACATGAGTCCACAAGAATCCCAAAGAGGACTGCAAAACCCTGGTCTTCCTTAGCCAAAAATTGCAGAGATACAGTGAAATAATACAATGATAGCTTTTCCCTCAAGAGTCCAATCATGAAAATGAGCAAAAAAGTACATAATATAGATGATCTAACCTCTTTCCCTGCCTCCATGGGTCGAGCTCACTATCCTAGGAGCTGTTTCAACCACTTCTAAACTAAGCACTACAAACTAGGCAGTCAAAACAACTTGCCTCTATAAGCTAGGAAACCAATTCATTCATTTAATATTTACCCTTTTCATGAATGAATCTTCTAGAAGTGTTACATAAGAGTAAAAGTGTCTTAAAAGTACAATAATTACATCAAAGAGAATCATAATTCACCCCAAAAAGTCAAACTAGGTCAAACTGCGTTTTTCTGAGTTGTACAGTGCATTTTGGAATAATCTGCCTGACGGTTCGCGCGCCTTTGGAGCCACTTTTGGTGCACTTGCAGGTGTCCAAATTGGGCAAGAGTAGGCTTGTTGGAAAGGTCTGTGAGTCTACTTTCCAACCCAACTGGAATTTTTAAATTTGGAGTTCATTTGCCCTGTCAAAAATCAAATCTCCCAAGACTTCTTTCTGCAATTCAAAAAAGTGGCAGAAAGTCATTTTTTGCTAGTTTTTTGACTTTCTGGAGGCCCAAAACTTCACCAAATCTCAAGTCCATCCATGAGCATGTGTAACTTTGTATGACAAATCTGGAAATGCTGTTTTTGTCAAATGGAGTTGCCATGATGAAGGGTCGCGCGGGGGGTGAGACCCGTTAATGGAGAAAACCTGTGTTTGGCATAAAAAATTCACAAATGACAAAATTTTCTCCAAATTTCTTGAAATTTGGGCTGGGAGTCCCCAATCAAGTACCATGCTCAGTCAAAGAGGCTTTGGCCAAAATTTGGAGTGGATCGGGCGTTTTCCTTCGTTTTTGTGCTTTGGCCAACCGTCCTTGGAGCACCTTCGTTCTCGCCGGTATTTTTGACATTTCTTTAAAACCATGACACCTGTGCAAAAAGTGAAGGAGGTTTTTCTTCCTTGGCATGTTGTGGACAAAAACGTTTCTCAGTTTTCCAAAATTCATCTTTTATTGCTCTGGAACATCATTTGAGTGCGACTTGTCCCGATGTGTGAAACAAGGAATTTTGTCGAAATGGAGCGAAATGAAGGGGATAGGGGGCTTCTAAATTCTTGGGGAAATTTTTGGGAGTGGGGAGGGATGTTAGGAAGCAGGGGAAAGTGGAATCTTAGAGATTGAGCGAGGGAAAGGGGTCCAAAAGGGTAAAACACAGGCCAAACCTAGAAAATTGCCAGGTTGTAGCTAGAAACTAGGGTTTGTGCAAAAATGAGGATTTCGGCGGATCTAAGGGATGGGAAGAATTTAATAAGGTACTTTAAGGATAGGGGAAGGTGTATGAACATCAGGATACAAGTTTTGCCGGTGACTTGACCGTCCAAGAGAAATTGGCTTTCAAAACCCTAGGAGAGGGAAATGACCTTGCCAAGGCACAACTGAAGCATGAACAAGGTGTACAATGACCCAATGGAACCTAATATGATGATAGCAACCCTCTGAATGATGATAGGCTCAGCTGAATGATGACATGGACTGACATTTGGACAACTTTGAAAAGTGTGAAAGCAAACCCTAGACCTAATGCCTAGTGACCAAATTGGCAACTAGGGCCAAACTCCAAGTGGGTTATCTTATTTCTGGCAGCTGATATTTTTATTGGATCCCTCTCGTCGAGAGGTGTAGGATTGATCCAAAGATCATCCGATTCCGATAAGTATTTATGGAGATATGAATTTATTTTGTTTATGTAATTATAGTCAAGCCGACCAGCTCTTATGTAGGCTCTAGAAGCCCAACCGACGTGTCTATTCATCATCCTCATTTTGGTATAAATAGATGAGGATTTGATATCATTTGCACACACGTATTCTTGAGGTGATCTCCTCTCCACGTCTGGTTTTTTGGAGGAGAGAACCAAAAGAATACGCTGGCCTAAGAAGGAGCCCTAGCTGCAGATGATGCCCTAGATGATCCAACGCAGTCAATTACTTATACGCTATTCAGGAGGAGACCTTATACGCTGTACATGGAGACTTTATACGCTGCTCTTATCCGTTGTCCTAGAAGCGGTCCTAAAGGAGAGTGGGACGCAGTCACCTAAAGATCATGCATTCGCAATAAGGAGGAGACGTAGCTGCAGGAAAGAGATCTATTATACAGCTGAAAGAGAACTCTAGCTGCTGTCCAAAGGTACTCTAGTTGCAGGTCTAAAGAGAGTCTTAGACGCAGATATGAAGGTGCTTTAGAAGCCCTACTCGCAGTAATAAGGAGCCCTTGATCCACCGTTCAGATATGCTCCTATCTGCAGCTAGCCGCAGTCAAATAAAGGCTGCTATACACAGTCAAAAGCTGGCCTCATTTAGGTGTTACTACTCGCTGTCAAGAGGAATATAAATTCACTGTTTTAAGTGATCCAAATCCGCAGTTAATGATGGATCTAATGTGCCCTAATCACAGCAAGATGTCATTGATATAAACTTGGATTGCTATTCGGTTCAACCAACTACAGATCAGATCCTCGCACTTCTCTCTGAAATTTCGGGTGAGCATTGGTTACAGGTATACGCAGTCAAGGAGAGACGGACTTCTCATATCCGCAAACAGAAGAAGATTCACATTAGGGCTTGACTGCACCTCGGTTGGGCAGTAGGTGCAGGCATGACCAGATCTCAGGTACATGAACTAATTCGATGAGGACGCAACATTAACCAAGGTCTGGAGTAGGTTCCATTCTCAGCATACCTGTAGGTGCAGTCTAGATGATTCTCGGATCTCATACTTTGTAGATCTCGGATGGATGAAGGAGAAAGGACTGCGGATAAGGTTACAACATTAGCATGAAGTCTGTGCTATTAATCTCGACATATACAGAAGTATTTTTGTGCCCTTACTATCCTCACTGTCTGGGTCTAATGGAGATCATAGTAATGTTGTAGTTGCTATCTCAGTCTCAGCATTGATGTGATCATGTTGGAGAGTATTTAAGTGATGACTGTGTCTACCACACTCTAAGCATAATCTACAGTGATAGAATGGCATACCTGTAGCAGCCATATGACAATGAATAGCAGTGATAGAATGTCATCTGTTAAGGCAGCAACATGATGATGATGCACATTAGTATGGGCAGCATGAAGTTGAAAGATGGTCATGGATATGAAGGGCAGCATGATGATGGATAAGATCATGGACATGAGCAACGTGATTAGTGAAGTATGGTGCAGTATGAGTGGTACAACAAGAGAACCAGATGCAGCGCGATGATAGGTGAAGGAGTCACCTTGGAGAATCAGTTGAAGCAGAATGTCTTCAACTGATTTCATTATAGAAGATGATCTATGCTTAGATCTAGACAAGTCAAAGTGTTGACTTCTGTTGTAATTGTACTCTCTCTCTCTCTCTTTCTCTGCTGAATTTTGAAGATAAAAGAAGATTTGATCAAAGGGTTTCCCCACACGTTGTGGGGTTTGTCCCTGGCTCGCGCCATATCTTGTGTCCTCCTGTCTTGGCTTGTCTTCTGCATATTATATTTATGTTCTATCTGCAGTTTATCGTAATGCTGATGTGATTGCTAACTGTGAAAATTTAAATAAATTGCTCTAGCATAGAACATACCTAATCTTAACATTGAGACTGGTCTGGGACCAGTGGTACATACTCTGAGACTGACTTTGAGTCAGTATGATACATCCTCGATCATTTCTTCTTCTTCATAAGTCAGACAAAAGCAGAGTAGAACAGAACAATGCAAGAGCATAGTAGAATAGAACAAAACAGTACAGATCAGTGTAGGGCAGAACAAGACAAAGCAGAACAGGCAAAATAGAGCAGAGCAGGGCAAGGGTCAGGCTGTACAAGGAAGTGCATTTGATGGATGAATAGTAACGACCGATAGACAGATTGCAGATGAAGTTCTCCATGGTTGAGAGGGAGTGTTAAAATTGGCAACCAGGGCAAAACTTCATGTGGGTCATCTTATTCATGGCTAATAATATTTTTATTAGATTCCTCTCGTCGAGAGGTGTAGGATTGATATAAAGATCATCCAATTCCGATAAGTATTCATGGAGATATGAATTTATTTTGATTATGGAATTATTATCAAGCCGACCTACAACTCATGTAGGCTCAGAAGCCCAACAGTCGCATCTATTAACCCACCAACGTTGTGTATAAATATAAGAGGACTTTTCCTCATTTGGACTCACTCATCTCATCACATCTCTCTCTCTTTACTGCGCAGATATGAGTCTCTTCTCTACTGCGCTGAAATGGGTCTCTCTCTCACACGTGAAGTCGAAAGCTGTTGAATTTGAAGCTGCAACTGCAGAAGTAAAGATTGACTTGCGTGGCCTAGAAGATCTCCTCTTTGGAACTGCGCTGTAGGTTCATCTGAACCTCCTCTGAAATCCACAACTTTTGGTGGTGGAACGAAGTCAATCCGATGAACGATTTGCAAGATATCGACTGCCCTAGTTTGAAGCCGGAAATTGCTGAAACTGAAGCTGCAACTGCAAAAGTAAAGATTGACTTGTGTGGCCTAGAAGATCTCCTCTTTGGAACTGCGTTGTAGGTTCATCTGAACCTCCTCTGAAAGCCGCAACTTTTGGTGGTGGAATGAAGTCAATCCGATGAACGGTTTGCAAGATATCGACTGCCCTAGTTTGAAGCTAGAAACTGCTGAAACTGAAGCTGCAACTGCAGAAGTAAAGATTGACTTGCGTGGCCTAGAAGATCTCCTCATCTGAACTGCGCTATAGGTTCATCTGAACCTCCTCTGGAAGCCGAAACTTTTGGTGGTGGAATGAAGTCAATCCGATGGTCGGTTTGTGAGATATGGTCTGCCCTAGTTTGATAATGAAGCCGCTAATGCTGATGCTGCTGATCTAGGGTTTGCTACTGCTGATATGAATCAGATTTATTGTACTATTTCTCTCTGCTGAATTATTGAAGATAAAAGAAGATTTGATCAAAGGGTTTCCCACACATTGTGGGGTTTGTCCCTGGCTAGCCGCCATATCTTGTGTCTCTTGTCTTGGCTTGTTTTCTGTCGATTGTTTAATGTTCTATCTGCACTTTACTTTATGTACATGTGATTGCTAATCGGTGGAATATGATAAGAAAAAGAAGTAAATTGTTATAAGCATAGAACATACCATAACTTAACAAAAAGGGAGTTGACATCTGAATTTGAGATGAAGGATCTAGGCACTACTTCCTAGGATTGAAGGTCTGGCAAAAGCCAGGAGAAATTTTCTTATCTCAAGAAATATATGTTGTAAAGATATTGGAAAGATTCAGATGGTTGACTGACCTGTGACTACCCCGATGGAACTTAACCTCAAGAAGTGTTGTCGGATCGGAATTGGGAAATGCTTTTGAGTATCGTCAACTCATAGGAGCACTGATGTTCTTGGTGAACTCCTGTCCGGACATATGCTTTGCAGTTAGCACATTGAGCCAATATATGGTTGAGCCTCATCATATACATTGTTTGATGCCAAGAATCTTTAGAGATATCTTCGGGGCACAATCACTCACGGACTGAGATACACTACTGAAGATGTAAAGCTGTATGGTTATTCTGATACTGATTGGGCTAGCAGTGTGGTGGATCGCAAGAAGCACTTCTGGGTGTTGTTTTTCTTTGGATTTTGCTTTGATATCATGGATGAGTAGGAAGCAAAAATCGGTTGCCTTCGAGCATCGTTGAGGTCGAATACATAGTTGCTAGTATAGCCTCCTATGAAGCTGTCTGATTGAGGAAGCTCTTCAGTGAGTTGTCTGGACATATGCTGGATACCACTGTGATCTGTTGTGACAACTAGAGTGGGACCCGATTATCAGAGAATCCAGTGATTCATGATCGCTCCAAGCATATAGATATCAGCTACCACCTTATCCGGGATATGGTACAATGAGGAGCAATAAGGCTCCATCACATTGGGACTCATGAGTAGGTTGCCGATATTCTGACAAAGCCCCTGGGGAAGGTCAACTTCTTGACCTTCCGAGAATGACTTGGAGTTGTGGAGAGACCCTCTTGTGAGGGTCTTGAATGATATGTATATTGAGCTCTAGGAGTTTCGGGGCTTGGGGTACTTTTTGGAGCGATGAGCAACCATAGGGTGAGTGGTTCAACCTTCCCCTAGTGGTTTGCTGTGTACAGGGTGAGTGGTTCAGCCTTCCACTGTGATACCCCATGGTGACATGTAGGCAGGATGAGTGGTTTAGCCTTCCCTTGTGATACCCCATGGCGACATGTAGGCAGGATGAGTGGTTCATCCTTCTCTTGCTGAGCCATCCTACCCATGCAATCTGGGACTCATGGGAAGCACCTCTCATTTTGTAGGAATTTACAAGGTAAGTTCCTCAGACAGAACACCAAAGGACACCGCTCACAAACAGATCACAGATCAATACACCAGTATTTTGACGTGGTTAAAACCCTCAAAGAGGGAAACAGTCCACGGCCTGAGCCAACGCGGCCACTTCAGGCAATTTATTAATAAAAGAATGAAAATTTACATATGCTTCTCTCATAGACGGATTACCCTACAAATGACCCTCCATGCTCTTTAAATAGAGATCATGGACCAATCGGGTGTTAAGCCACGGATCAAGTGTCGGTAATACCGAGGAGAGAATGAACCGTCGGATCACTACATATCGTGACTGTCGGGTTGTAAGTTACAAAATGTACATAGTAAAGAAACACACTTTACCTAACTCTATACCTAACTCTGTACTAGACCAAG
This sequence comes from Pinus tabuliformis, assembly GCA_031772625.1. NCBI lineage: Eukaryota > Viridiplantae > Streptophyta > Pinopsida > Pinales > Pinaceae > Pinus > Pinus tabuliformis. Next base: position 565,229,701 of record CM062815.1, on the reverse strand, counting down.
TTGTACTTAACTATTTCCTATGTGTAGGAATATCCTAACATCCCCCCTTAAGAACAACTTGGGATAGGATTGAAGGATTTACAAATATGACACAATAGGAGAAGGAAGGAGGCACTAGAGCCTTTTTGTTGAAATTTGGTACCGGAGGACAGGTGGTTCCCTTAGGCTTTGATCTTTGGCCTAGGGAAAAGTGTCCAAAAGAATTTAATTTTTTCTCCTAAAGTAACTTTATAATTCTTATAAAGTTAAATCTAATTTAAAAGTGACTTTAAGTGATAAAGTTATTAAGTCTAATTTTAAAGTGACTTTTATAAAGTCAATGAAAAATTAGAAAGGAAAGGTGACTTTGGAAATAAATGACTAAGTGGGTCTTTATTAAAGTGGGGTGAATTAAAAAATAGAAAGTGAGATTTAAATGAGCATTTAATCTCAGCCATTGATCTAAATCTATTTCAGCCATTGGATTTAGGGATCACCCAAAAGTCATTTAGGGTTGGGTTAAGGGAGGAAAAAGATCATTAATTTTTTCATGAGCAGATTGAGAGAAGAAGAGCAAGAGAGCAAGGGAGATTTCTGGACAACTGAGAGCGGAGTTTCAGCAGCTGAAAGCGGAGTTTCAGCAGAGTGGAGTTTCAGCAGCTGAGAGCGGAGTTTCAGCAGCTGAAAGCGGTGTAACAGCAACAGCCGCGGTGTAACAGCAACAGCCGCGGTGTAACAGCAACAGCTGCGGAGTATCAACAGTGGTGTATCAGCAGGGCTGAGTTTCAGCAAGGCTGAGATAAGTTGTAAAAGTCTGTTTGCTAATTTTTTTGCTGAACATTTCTCCTACTGTAAAAAGGCATTTTCCAGAAATAAAGAAGAGCTCTCAAACTGGTTTTCCCCAAGAGTTGTAGGGGGTTTTTCCAGGGTCACATTGACCAAAAATCTCAGTGTTTAAATGTGTTTTAATGGCTGTTTATTACTGCTGATTTTTATTTCTGCAATTTCCAGCATTCTGTAAAATTTCCAGAATTTGTGTTTTCAACAATATTTATTTTTTCGAGCTTGTTGAATGTATGGTTATGGGAAAGGGCATTTAACTACATGGGAGAAATAAGGTGAAACTGAAAACCGGGGTGGGAAAACAGAAATTTCTACATGGTATTAGAGCTTGAGTGCTGAAGGGCAGTTTGGGACAGCAAAAGAGAAAAAATTACAGTTGCTGATTTTTCACTCAGAAAATTCCAGCAAGCTGATTTTTCATAAACAACAGTTTTATCTTTACCACAGCAGTGCTATTTTTCAGTTTTAGGATAGCAAGATGTCATTGGGATTGAGGGTGGAGGATAGGTTGAATGGGCATACAAATACAGCGTTTGGAAGGAGAGAATGCAGAGTATCTTTGAAGAGGCAGAAGTCTGGGATATGATTCTAGACGGAATCAAAGACCATTGCATTCCTCACGTGAGAGGAAAGAGCAATGCCCATGAGATGTGGACAGTATTGTCCAATCTCTACCAGAGTACCAATGAGAACCGGAAGATGGTCCTGAAGGAGAAGCTGAAGAACATTAAGATGGGTAATGATAGTGCAGCTGGATATCTCACAAAGATTACTAATGTGAGAGATGAGTTGGCAGCAATTGGAGAGGCCATTCCACCCACTGAGTTGGTGCGGATTGCAGTGAATGGCCTCCCCCGTTCATGGTTGAACTTTGCTGATGGGGTTTGTGCACGTGAGACCCTTCCCACATGGGAGTGGTTTTGGGATGATTGCATTCAGACAGAGATCAGGAAATGACAGCTTGGGGCAGCCAAACCAGTTGAGCAGGATGAGGACGTAGCACTGGTGGCAGGAGGCAAGAAAAGCAAAGGGAAGAAGCAGGCTTCCACAAGCGGTGGTGGGGGCAAAGGCAAAGGTAAAGGTAAACAGGGGAACACACAGAAGGACTATTCCAAGGTGAAGTGTTGGAATTGTCAGAAGATGGGACACTATGCAGTTGTGTGTCCGGAGAAGAAGAAGAAGAAGGGGAAGAACCAGGACGTGGCAGCTTCAGCAAAGATTGAGGACTTTGCAGGTCGTTTTGACCGGGAGTTTGCGTTCACTACATGTGAGTCCTCTAGTGCAGGATCACCTGCCACACAGGTTCAGAGGGAGCATGCTTTTCCCTCGACTAGTGGAGCATATTCAGGTATCTGGTATGTGGACAGTGGGGCTTCACGTCATATGACAGGAGTCTGTGAGTACTTCTCAGAGCTTTCAGAGAGTGGCACTGATATTGAGGTATTACTCGGTGATGACAGAATTGTTAGAGTAGTCGGGGTGGGGACAATGACATTTCAGAGGGAGTCCAAACCTCTCTTGAAGGTGTCAGAGGTTCTTTATGTGCCAGGGATGAGGAAGAACCTCATATCCGTCTCAGCTTTGGAGGACAGAGGATATGAGGTACTGTTCAGGGGAGGACAGGTGTTGATGTATCCCAGGGGCACTCCAGCTGATTCAGCTAGAGTGATAGGTGTACGCCATGAAAAGGTGTACAAGTTTGCATTCTAGCCCCTTTTGGCATTGAGCAGTAGTACCGACAGCAGAGCTAGCAGTTCTGAGCTGTGTGAGATTTGGCACCGCAGGATGGGACACATGTATCATGGAACCTTGAGGACATTGCGGGAGATCACTACAGGTGTGCCAGATTTCAGTACTGATCACTTTGATACTTGCAGAGGTTGTGCGATGGGCAAGTTTGCCAAATCCCCTTTTCCCAGCAGTGACAGCAGAGCGACTGGGATACTTGATTTGATTCATTCCGATGTGAGCGGTCGGATGTCTCATGTTTCCTTGAGTGGATATGAGTACTATGTTTTATTCATTGATGATCACTCCACGAGGACCTGGATTTATTTCTTGAAGACCAAGAGTGAGGTCTTCAAGCGGTTTCAGGAGTTTAGAGCTCTTGTGGAGACAGAGACAGGTCAAAAGATCAAGTCCCTGAGGTCGGACAATGGAGGAGAGTACACCCTTGGAGAGTTTGTTGACTATTGTGCGGAGGCAGGCATTAGGAGGGAGTTCACTGTTCCTTACAACCCCCAGCAGAACGGGGTTGCGGAGAGGAAGAACAGATCCATCATAGGGGCTGCCAAAGCCATGTTACATGATCAGGGATTGCCATTGTTCTTGTGGGCAGAGGCCTGCGACACAGCTGTTTACTTGCAGAACAGGAGTCCGCATCGTGCCTTGGGGCACATGACTCCGGAGGAGGCTTTCTCTGGGAAGAAGGTTGATCTTGGTCATCTTCATATCTTTGGATGCATTACATACTCCTATATACCCAAGGAGAAGAGGACCAAACTAGAGCCCACCGCAGAGAAGGGTATCTTTGTGGGCTACAGTGAGACCTCAAAGGCCTTTCGGATTTACATTCCTGCACAGAGGAGAGTTGTTGTCAGACGGGATGTGAAGTTCGAGGAGGACAGGACTTTTAGGAGGTCACGGGAGTTAGAGTATCTGGATCAGCCAGACCCTCAGCAGCAGTTGAGTCAGTTGCAGGGATCCAGTGGGCAGGGATCAGGAGGATCCGGAGGTACATCTATGAGGATGTCAGGTCCATCAGTGAGCAGTGGCTCGTCGAGCCAGAGGGGTGGTGCTCCGGGCAGCATGCAGAGTAGTTCACAGAGAAGTTCACTAGGGAGTCCACTGATGGACAGTTCACACGGTACCTCAGCTTCTACAGGTTCAGGTGCAGGCAGGAGGACAGCAGACAGACAGTCAGGAGTTCAGGCTACTGATGGTGAGGAGGAGGAGGAGTTTCATTCTCCTATGGGAGAAGCATGCTCAGGGAAGAGGAAGCCCAAGTGGCTTCAGGACACCTTGAGAGATGCCACATCTGTTGCTGAGCCGAAGAGGCCGGTCAGAGAGAGTAGACCACCTGAGAGGTTTTGTAGTTATATGGCGATGGTTACCAGCATCCTTGACTCTGAGCCTTCTAGCTATGAGGAGGCAGCTAGCTTGCAGGTCTGGAGAGAGGCCATGCAGGAGGAGTATTCTTCTATCATGAAGAATGATGTTTGGGAGGTGGTGCCGAGGCCTGAGGGCAAATCCGTGGTTACTTCCAGATGGCTTTACAAGGTAAAGCATGCTGCAGATGGCAGCATTGAGAAATTCAAAGCAAGGTTTATGGCTAGAGGGTTCTCCCAGGTAGAGGGAGTTGATTATGAGGAGACCTTCGCTCCCGTGGCTCGATATACTTCGATATGCTCCATTATATCGATAGCAGCAGAGATGGGTTGGAAGATCCACCAGATGGATGTGAAGACCGCATTTCTCAATGGCTTCATACAGGAGGAGGTGTACATTGAGCAGCCACAGGGCTTTGAGGTTCATGGGAAGGAGTCCCATGTGTGCAGACTGAAGAAGGCCCTTTATGGCCTGAAGCAAGCTCCCAGAGCTTGGTACTCCAGGATAGATACATACTTGCAGGGGATGGGTTTCACAAAGAGTGAGGCAGATCCGAACCTTTACTTTATTGTGATTGGTGAGGAGCCTCTCATTCTGGTGCTGTATGTGGATGACTTGGTCATTACAGGTGCAGAGAGACTCATAGAGCACTGCAAGAGAGATCTTGTGGCGGAGTTTGAGATGAAGAACATCGGCTTGATGCATTACTTTTTGGGTTTGGAGGTGTGGCAGGAGGAGGGGCATTTCTTCCTGGGGCAGGGGAAGTATATTGTGGACATCCTTAGCAGATTCCACATGGAGGATTGTAGACCCATGTCGACACCGATGATCACCAACTGGAAGAAGCTTCATGCTTCGGATTCCGAGTTGGTGGATCCCACACTGTACAGGCAGCTGATTGGTTCCTTGATGTATTTGGTCAACACTAGACCAGATATCTGTTTTGCAGTCAACACGATGAGTCAGTTTATGTGTGAGCTTAGGAAGGTTCACTGGGTGGCTGCAAAACACATTTTGCGGTACTTGCAGGGGACAGTGGATTATGGTCTGGACTACAGGCAGGGAGATGGAGTGAGATTGGCAGGATACACTGATTCTGATTGGGCAGGTTGTGCTTCTGATAGGAAGAGCACTTCAGGGTGCTGTTTTGGGTTGGGTTCAGCAGTAGTGTCATGGTTCAGCCGGAAGCAGCAGTCAGTAGCACTAAGTTTAGCGGAAGCAGAGTATATGGCAGCCAGTCTAGCTAGTTGTGAGGCCATCTGGCTTCGCAAGATGTTGTTTGGCTTATTTGGTCAGCCGTTGAGACCTTCAGTGATTTACTGTGATAATCAGAGTTGCATTAAACTCACGGAGAATCCAGTATTTCATGACAGGTCAAAGCATATCGGGATCAGATATCATTTCATCAGAGACTATGTTCAGAAGGGAGCTGTGAAGCTTGAGTATATTTCCACTGATGAGCAGGTTGCAGAGATTCTTACCAAAGCCTTACCACGGGGCAAGCATGTCTACTTCAGAGACAAGATGGGTGTGGTGAGGAACACCTTCATCGGTAAGAGGGAGTGTTGAAATTTGGTACCGGAGGACAGGTGGTTCCTTTAGGCTTTGATCTTTGGCATAGGGAAAAGTGTCCAAAAGAATTTAATTTTTTCTCCTAAAGTAACTTTATAATTTTTATAAAGTTAAATCTAATTTAAAAGTGACTTTAAGTGATAAAGTTACTAAGTCTAATTTTAAAGTGACTTTTATAAAGTCAATGAAAAATTAGAAAGGAAAGGTGACTTTGGAAATAAATGACTAAGTGGGTCTTTATTAAAGTGGGGTGAATTAAAAAATAGAAAGTGAGATTTAAATGAGCATTTAATCTCAGCCATTGATCTAAATCTATTTCAGCCATTGGATTTAGGGATCACCCAAAAGTCATTTAGGGTTCGGTTAAGGGAGGAAAAGGAGGAAAAAGATCATTAATTCTTTCATGAGCAGATTGAGAGAAGGAGAGCAAGAGAGCAAGGGAGATTTCTGGACAGCTGAGAGCGGAGTTTCAGCAGCTGAAAGCGGAGTTTCAGCAGAGTGGAGTTTCAGCAGCTGAGAGCGGAGTTTCAACAGCTGAAAGCGGTGTAACAGCAACAACCGCGGTGTAACAGCAACAGCCGCGGTGTAACAGCAACAGTCGCGGTGTAACAGCAACAGTCGCGGTGTAACAGCAACAGCTGCGGAGTATCAACAGTGGTGTATCAGCAGGGCTGAGTTTCAACAAGGCTGAGATAAGTTGTAAAAGTCTGTTTGCTGATTTTTTTGCTGAAGGTTTCTCCTACTGTAAAAAGGCATTTTCCCGAAATAAAGAAGAGCTCTCAAACTGGTTTTCCCCAAGAGTTGTAGGGGGTTTTTCCAGGGTCACATTGACCAAAAATCTCAGTGTTTAAATGTGTTTTAGTGGCTGTTTATTACTGTTGATTTTTATTTCTGCAATTTTCAGCATTCTGTAAAATTTCTAGAATTTGTGTTTTCAGCAATATTTATTTTTTCCAGCTTGTTGAATCTATGGTTATGGGAAAGGGCATTTAACTACATGGGAGAAATAAGGTGAAATTGAAAACCGGGGTGGGAAAACAGAAATTTCTACACTTTCCCCCCTTAGTGACAACTTCCTGAACTCCAACCATAAATCGAAGTTTAGTGAACTTCGTCTCTGTGAGAGCCTTTGTAAAGATGTCTGCAACTTGATCATCTGTTGAACAATATTGCTTCAAGAACATGGTCGTGAATGAGCTTTCTGATGAATTGCATGTGCAGTTCAATGTGTTTGCTGTGCTGATGTTGGACTGGATGTTTGCATAGCTGAATGGCACTTTGATTATCACACCAAAGTGTAGTTGGATGCTGTTGCTGAAAGCCAAACTCTGACAGGATTTGACGAAGCCACAAGGCTTCCTTGCTAGCTTCTATGGCACCACGATACTTTGATTCTGCTGAAGAAAGAGAAATGGCACCTTGTTTCTTGCAAGCCCATGTAATAGGTCCTGAACCAAGAGTGAACACATAACCTGCAGTAGACTTCCGATCATCAGGGTCACCAGCCCAATCGGAATCAGTGAAACCAACCAATAGAGGAGATGCTTCGGCACTGTAATGAATTCGAAACTGAACTGTACCTCGAACATAACGAAGTATTCTTTTAGCTGCTTTCCAATGACTTTCACGTGGGTTTTGCATAAACCGAGCAACAAGGCCAATGGCAAAGGAAAGGTCAGGACGAGTATGGGTTAGATACAAAAGTTTTCCTACAAGTTGACGATATAAGGTAGCATCAACTTCAGGAGAAGTACAAGTGACTGAAAGTTTGACTCCAGACTGAAAGGGAGAAGGGGTTGGCTTACAGTCTTCCATGTGAAAATGGCGTAGAATATCACAGGCATACTTGGACTGAGAAAGGGAAATACCTTCCTTGGATTGCAAGACGTGAAGACCGAGAAAATAATGTAAGTGTCCTAAGTCTGTCATTTCAAACTTCCTTTTAAGGCTAGACTTCACAAGGTTTATAAGGTTGGGATCACTACCAGTCAGGATAAGATCATCAACATAAAGAACAGGAATGATAAGAGACTTGCCCACTTTCTTGGTGTAGCCAGTATTGTCAGAATGACACCTAGAAAAGCCATTTTCTAAAAGAAAGTTATCCATTTTGGCATACCAAGCTCGAGGAGCTTGCTTGAGACCATAAAGGGATTTCTTAAGCCGACATACAAGGCTGGAGTTTGTTTGTATAAAGCCAATAGGTTGTTCCATATAGATTTCTTCATGCAAGTCCCCATGCAAGAAGGCGGATTTAAAATCCATCTGATGGACTTCCCATTTGAAAGAGGCAGCAAGGGAAAGAACAAGGCGGATAGAGTTCATTTTGGCAACAGGGAGAAGGTTTCAGTATAGTCAATGCCTTCAACTTGTGAAAAACCCTTAGCAACAAGACGAGCTTTATGTTTATCAAATTTCCCATCTGGTCCATACTTGGTTCTGTAAACCCATTTGCATCTAACAAGTTTTCGTCCCTTTGGTAGAGGAACAAGATCCCATGTATCATTTGCAATAATGAATGATATTCTTCATTCATAGCTGCTTCCCAATCTGGATGGCCTGAAGCTTCTGCAAAGGTGTCAGGATCATAATTCACTGAAGCTTGAGCCAGTAAAGAAGAGGCTCTATCAAATTGAGAACATGTACGTCGCTGATCTGTAGGATCACCGGCAAGATCACCTGCTGCATCCCGAGTAGCACAGACCCATTTTGGAAGCTGAGGAGCTGAAGGAGGATCCTGAGAAGGTGGGGGAGGATTTTCATCCTCGATTTCATCATCTGAAGAAGAAATATTTTCAAAAGTAGAAGAGATAGGGAGAGGTGGCACATCTGCCGAACTAGGTTCGCAGGCCGATATATTTTCATAAAACTTTACATCTCTTCTAATGATAACATTTTTGGACTTAAGTGGAATAAGTCTATATCCTTTGACATCGTCAGAATATCCAACAAAAATACATTTTTCACTCTTAGGTTCTAAAGCTTTATGTTTCTCATCTGGAATATGGGCCCATGCTTCACTTCCAAAAACACGAAAGTGACTTACATCTGGTTTGATTGAGCTCCATGCTTCTTCTAGAGTGATATTCTTTAAAACCTTAGTAGGAGTGCGATTTATTATGTAATTTGCACAATTCATTGCTTCTGCCCAATAATTAAGACTAAGTCCTTTAGATTGAAGCATACAATTAACCATTTTCTTTAAGGTGCGATTCTTCCTTTCAGCTACACCATTTTGTTGTGGAGTATATGGAACAGTATGTTCAATGTAGCATTTGAATTCCATTCTCAGTGCAAAAGTTGATGAATGTGTTTTTAACATATTCTCCGCCATTATCAGATCTTAGCTTAAGAATTTGATGTCCAGATTGTTTTTCAACAAAGGCCTTAAAGGCCAAGAACATGTTAAATACTTCACTCTTGAGTTTTAAGAAGTACACCCAAGTGCGTCTGGAGAAATCATCAATGAAAGTTAAGAAATACTTGTAGCCAGAGAATGAAGCAACTGGAAGTGGACCACATAAATCACTATGCACGAGCTGTAAAGGGGCTGAGCCGTGCCAAGAGGCACGTTTTTCAAAACTGTCCCGATGATGTTTTCCGAGTACACATCTAAAACAAACACCATCTCTGCAAGATACCATTGGAAGACCTGTCACCATATTTTCTTTACATAGATTCTGAAGAGAGCGATAGTTTAAGTGACCAAATCGCTCATGCGAAAGTTTGCTCACTTCATCATTATGAGCAACAAATACTAGGGAAGATTTGATGACCCAAAGTTGTGAAACTTATACAACCTTGTAGAATCATCAGCAATGCCAGTAGCTAAAATCTGTCTAGGATCTCTTAGGTCCTTAATTACAACATCGTGAGGTGAAAATTCAATGATTTTACCTTCACCTGAATGGGTTATCTGATATACAGATAGAAGGTTGCAGGATAAGGTTGGAACACATAATATATCATTAAACTGACCATTGTCTAGATGAACAGTTCCAGTCCCTACAACACTAAGAGATCTATCATCACCAACATATATATTTTTGGTGTTACAATCATTTAAAGAAGAAAACATAGCTTTGTTTTTGGCCATGTGATAAGAAGCTCCAGAATCAATGAGCCACTCACGAGAATGAGAAGAAGAAGATACATTTAGTGCATAGCCAGACCGAGATGCTTGACAACCACATGCAGAAAGTGCCATTCCTGAAGATGAAGTTGAAGTTGAAGATTGCTCCAAATGGATGTTATGCTTCTTCATTGCTGCTTCCAAGGCTTCCATCTTCTTAAAGCATTTGGATTCTAAGTGGCCATCTCGATTACAAAAGTTGCAATGTCTATCAGTCTTCTTCCCTTTGTTTTTATTTGTCTTATCATTTTGTTGAAATGATTTTTCATTTTGAGGCTGAAATTGCTTAGGACCCTTGTTTGGTTTAGGACCATTCTTTTTAGGAGACAACTTCTTAGGATTCTTTGGATTTGGTTGCTGCTGGGCGGCTAACGCTTTCTTAGAAGAGTTTCCAAGATGAAGAAGACCAAGGTGTAAGAGTTTTTCTTGTTCTCTTATTAAAGAATCACAAAAGGAATCAAAGGAAGGGGACTTGTAGGTTTGTCCTTGAGAAATGAAGGCTTCTCTTGTAGAATGGAAGGTGGAAACAAACACAGAATAGGCTGGTCCCAACTTAGTAAGAATGGAGTAGATAAGGCTACTATTTTCTTTCTTAACCTTAACACCTTCCAAGAGAAGTCTAAGGGTCTTGAACTTGGACAAAAAATCTTCAATGCAAGAAAAATTATTGGGGTCCAATGTAAGCAATTCATTTTCAAGTTGATGGGCTTTAAGTTCATTTTTAATTCCGAAGACTTTAGTAATCTGTTTCATTGCTTCATCAGGAGTATCAAGTTCTGCAATATGGAATCTAAGATCTGGATAAATAGACATCCCTATCAATCCACGTGCTTGGTTTTGTGTCTTCATCTTTCGGTTTGGTCTCTTGGCCTGTGGCTATTTTGTAAAGACCTTTACTTCTAAGTAAATCCACAATGCAGGACCACCATTGGAAGTAGTTGGTGCTGTCAAGAATAACTTGGCATGGACTTTTCATTTTAAAAAAATACTGAAGCTATAGATGCTGAAACTAAGTGTTGCAATGGAAAGATCTCGAAAAATTAGGCTATTTAAAAAAAAACGGTTCTGAAAACGGCTTCCGGATGAAGAAGTTATGGCTTTTTGAAGAAAATTTGATGAAGTCGCCGACGAAGTGCGGGAATGTGCGGAAATGAAAAAATCTGCCCCCACAAAATGGAGACTTGAACCCAAGACCTCTACTCTCACAAATTAGCTTTGCACCAAGTGAGCTATACAAAAAGTTTGAGAGAGAGAGAGAGAGAGAGAGAGAGAGAGGGGTTGATGCTTTGGGTTGCGTGCTTGCTTTGAGAAAGCTCTTTTTCCCTACAAAACAAAAAACACAAAACCCAACACGGACATACAAAAAAAACGAACCTTGCGGCTCGAAGTTAGCTTTAGCTGGAAACTAAATATTTTCCTCAATGTTTTTGATTTTCCGAGATTACATTAAGGCGCAGCAGAAAAGAGCATACGCATGAGAAAAATCTTTCCTTTTTGTTTCTGATTTGCCCAGATCGCATAGAGTCACAGGGCAAAGAGCATACGCAGAAATGAAAGGTATAGATCCGGTACAAAAAAAGCTAAATAAACCGAAAACTGAAATAAACAGAGAGAAAATAACTGTAAACTGCAAATAAACACTGTATACCTCCAGATCTTAAAAATGACGCAGCTAGGGCTACCGGAAACCTTTTCGCGTGAAACGAAAGGGGTTCCTCACTGGAACAGATGCTCCCAACACAACAGAGCAGTCCTCTCGGCCCGAAAGCAGTCAGAAACAGTAGATTTAGGAAACGGTAGTCGGATGCAGTTCTACCGGCTTCAAATTTTGATCACCAACGGACGTGGCCCTCAAATAGCTCTGATACCATTTAGGAATTTACAGGGTAAGTTCCTCAGACAGATCACCAAAGGACACCGCTCACAAACAAATCACAGATCAATACACCCGTATTTTGACGTGGTTAAAACCCTCAAGGAGGGAAACAGTCCACGGCCTAAGCCAATGCGGCCACTTCAGGCAATTTATTAATAAAAGAATGAAAATTTACATATGCTTCTCTCATAGACGGATTACCCTACAAATGACCCTCCATGCTCTTTAAATAGAGATCATGGACCAATCGGGTGTTAAGCCACGGATCAAGTGTCATTTATACCGAGGAGAGAATGAACCGTCGGATCACTACATATCGTGACCATCAGATTGTAAGTTACAAAATGTACATAGTAAAGAAACACACTTTACCTAACTCTATACCTAACTCTATACTAGACCAAGTTGTACTTAACTATTTCCTATGTGTAGGAATATCCTAACACATTTGGCCAATGCGTAGGGAAATGTGAGGGTAGGGACCATAGTATTACCGATGGATGCATCATGTACTATTGTATTCCCCATGCTAGGATGACCTATATTGATCTGGGATCAATTGGAACTAACTTTGGGTCAGTAAGAGTGGTATGAATCATGATACACTCTCTTTTATCTGGAACTGACTTCGGGTCAGTAAGAGTGGTATGATACACTCTCTTTTATTTGGAATTGACTTCAGGTCAATAAGAGTGGTAGATACTCTCTTTTATCTGGAACTGACTTCGGATCAATAAGAGTGGTAGATACTCTCTTTTATCTGGAACTGACTTCGGATCAATAAGAGTGGTATGATACACTCCCTTTTATATGGAATTGACTTTGGGTCAGTAAGAGTGGTATGAGACACTCTCTTTTATCTGGGACTGACTTCGGGTAAGTAGAGAATGGCATGATACATTCTCCATCACTTCTTCTTCTTCATAGTTTAGCAGAGTAGAGCAGAGCAGTGTAGAGTAGTGCATTGATCGCAACGATAGTACTGACTGGAAGATGGATTAGACGATGGAGTTCTCCCTAGTTGAGAGGGGGTGTTAAAATTGGAAACTAGAGCCAAAATCCACATGGGTCATCTTATTTATGACGACTGATATTTTTCTTGGATTCCTCTCTATGAGAGGTGTAGGATTGATCTAAAGATCATCCGATTCCGACATGTACAAATGAAATTATGAATTTATTTTGATTATGGTCAAAATATCAAGGTCGGCCTCTTCTATATGTCGGCTCACCTAATCCAGTAATCACGTCTCTTGACCTCCACTGATTGGTATATATAGAGGTGCTTTCTCCCTCATTCGAATCATCCAACAACGCCATATATCTTTGAAATTCTCAGTGGAGAAAATGTGAGCCTAAGTCGTAGCAAGGAGAAGCCCAAGGACAATGTGGAAGAGGGCACAAAGGTCAATGGACTTCTGTGATTGGGCCACAGGAGCTACAAGGATAGCGTGGCACATTTGAAGGGTTATTTTTGCTTATGTTAAGGGTTGTTCTTTGGTTAGGTTTGCAGGACTGTATTGGAGCTAAACCGCAGTAAGAAGGAGACCTAAAAGATAGTGTACAAGAAGCCTATCAACATGGTTTCTTTGGTTGACGTAGGTGACAACGTGGAGGAGAAAGGACTGTTTCAAGGTATAAGGAGGGTTGTCTTAAATGCGGATTAGTGCCAGCAAGAAGAGTTGTCTAGGTCGAGGATAATGAAAGGATAAACACAGTGGTTGAGGGCGTTTGTATGGGTCTGTTGCTACAAAAAGTTGCTGAGCTACGCTGTAGGCCATAGCCAACAACATGAGGCTATTATAAGTGCTGCGTTGAGGGTTATCCAGCCAGCAAGGAGCAGTGTGGTTGTGGAAGGGTCTCACCTTGGAGAACTGTAGCTCTAGAGGCTTGATATGCTGAAATCAATTGAAGAGTAGAGGGCTGATAAGTATGCCCTTACTTGTGATGCAGCAAAGGAAGGAGTGTCTTGTGGAAGGCAAGCTGCAGTCCTTTAGGTGAGTGTTGGAGCACTTTTTAGGGCTGACTTATTTCTGACAAGTATGCCCTAACCAATATCAGAACGACAGTCCTTGGTGCCAGAATTGCAACTTCATTGTGTCATCTCCATGGTGAAGATCTTCAATGTCAGATCTCGTATTTTGACAAGTCAGTATTGACTTCAAATCATTTTACTCTATCTCTCCCTTTGTGCTAAACTATTGAAGAATATATAAGAAGAATTGATCAAGGGTTTCCCCACATTGGGGTTTGTCCCTGGCTGGTGCCACATCTTGTGTCCTCTTGTCTTGGCTTGTCCTCTACTGATTATGTTTATGATCTATCTGCATTTTACTATCATGTTGATGTGATTGGTATGTATATTGGGCTAATAGAGAATTTGAAGTAAAATTGCTCTCAAGCATAGAACATACCATTGTTTCCTAAATTTAACATCAACATTGTTGGTCAACGCATGGTCAAACTGTCCAAAAATTCACTCTCCTGAAATTTTGCTATCCTGAATTTTAAATGTGTGGAGAGAGAGAGACCCATAAATCCATACCCAATCAATGAGGAGCGAGAGAGAGAAGTGTGAAGATGAGTGTGTCCAAATGAGGCTAAGTCACTTAAATAAATTATATCCATGGGACATAATGGTATCGGTTGGTTGACACGAGATTTACAATTATATGAAATCAATATATGCTATAAATATTCTATTTATTGGGATAAAACAAAAGGGAGAGGTAAGGGGGGGGTTTCAAATAAATGAAAAAAAGAAGAAGACCCTGGATAATCAAATTGGAAGAGATACAAAGTTATCAATTTCTATGCAATCCATGGACCAAATCCAATTTGATTAGATTGTTAATTCAAATCCTTTCACGTCGGGAGCGCCTTATAAAGCTTTTTGATCCTAGAATTCTCAGTACGTTGCTTTTACGCGATCTATGGAAAAGCAATCCATATTTTTTGGTCAAAGGTATAGTAGTACTTACATTATCGATCCTCATATATCGCTTCAATCATCAAAGTAGTATGATTGATAGAAAAAATTTCTATTTGATTAAACTCTTTCCTATCCATAACTTTATGGAACTTGGAAATGAAACACCGGAAGAATATTTAAAGCCTTTCACTCAAAATTGGTTGAGATTTCCGCATCTTTTACTATCTTTCCAATTGAAAAGATATTACAATCGGGATTTTGATCCCATTAGTTTAAATTCAGGATATGGCAAGAACACGAACAAGAAGGATGAGATTATCTCGAAGAATCAAGGACCGAGCGAAACTCATTCGGAAAATGATGAGAAAGATATCAATTTGAAGATCGATTCAACTCTTAATTCAACCGAAAATGAGTATTGGAAACCTGAAAAATATCTTTGTGAAGATCCATTCACAAGGAATAAAACGGAGATTGAGCAACGAAGAAAAAGATCAATTCTTTGGGATCTTTCTTTTATTGAAAGAGAACAAACAAAAATAGAATCGGATTTGTCCTCAAAGTGTTTATCAAAAGATTATCCAATCTCTTGGGCGAAAGAATTATTTACAGAAGATCAAAGATATACAGAAGAGAATTCCTTTCCTTTGGAGAGGAAAAGATTCATTGAAAATTTTACAAAATCAATTCGCTATTCTTTTTTTTACATATTGCCAATAGATGAACCGTGTATGGGTGGTCCTAGTGCTACTAAAAAGCCCATTGAAGATTTCAACTTATCCAAAAGGTTATTTAAAATAAAAAAAAATGTTTTTTCCCAAGATTTAAGGGATTCAAAATCCTATTCATTAATGAATAGGATAGTTGATCTATGGAAGATCAAAACATATTTTGAAATTGAAAATCCTTCCTTGAATTGTGCTATGCGGAGTTTTACTCTACCTTGGAATCTATTTTCTGCATTCTGTGATCAAAGCAAAGGAAAATACATATTGCACAAAAATTTTCTGGAAATGACAGATCAATTCACTCTATCAATAACTAAGCCTAGTCAGGTTCATGATAAAATTTCATTTTTTATTTATTATAAAATGAATCCATTATATGAACTCAACAAGAATGGATCGTTGAGATCGGATCGGATCTTCAATCACAGAGAAAAATGGAAGAATCAATCTTTATGGGTCCTACTCAATATTATTGATAAAGCGGATGATTATTTAGATCAAATAATCGACAAACAATTGAGCCAAATCGATTCCAAAAATTGCTTGGAGATAGGAACTCCCTTTAACAATTATAGAACTGAAGCTTTGGGTTGGTATGAATCAATTAAGTATAACATTGACAACAGGTATTCGAAAAATTTATTAAATAGATTCTATTTTATAAATAGGCTCAGTCGCAATTTAAAGGATCAAATTAGAACAAATTTTATAGAAAATGAAAATTTAAATAATGTAACGAAAGATACAATTGACCGGCATTCATCAAGTTGGAAAAAAATTAAGAGAGAATGGTTCAACCATTCTATTATTCGAATTGATAAACATATCAATCGGAATTTGAATGTGTACAAATGGTCCAATCAGACCGAATACTTTATGAAATATTTGAAACAGGTTTTTTCTAAAAAAAACTATTTTCAAATAGTGTTCGATCCAATTGAATTATGTACTAATACTAATCGAGATTCAATTGGTTGGTCTGTGTTTTTATCCCTTTCTGAAAGTACTGTAAAGATCTTAAACTCGAAGTTCGATATCATTTCGAACTTAAATTCTAAGTTCGATATTTTAATTTCGTTTTTTGATTTTGCATTTCATGGGCTCCAAAGTATGAATTCTAGACTATTAAATCAATTGTTAGATCCAATTGGTACTCTAATCGTTCGTTTAAAAAAATTTAAAACCTTTCTTTTGTATGACCATAATCTTTCACAAAGATCGAAATTATTGATTGATGAAGGAACAATTGCACCATTTGTTACGAATAAGATACCAATTAATCCATTGATTATTGACTTTTTCGATAATGAAAATAATCGCATGGAATCATTCGATAACACTTATTTTTCGACGATATCCAACGATCGAGACAATTGGTTGAATCCTGTGAAACTATCTGATCAGAGCTCATTGATAGCTTCTTTTCACGGAGCAAATACGCTCCAATTTTTTGATTATTTGCATCATACTCGGCCAAATTATAGGAATAGATTACCTTCTGATATGAAAAGATTTTATATAAAAAGGAATAATTTTACATATGGACAATTATTCAATCTTTTGATCATCCACAACAATCTATCTTCCTTGCCCATTGGTGAAATAGGATCCGTTCACTCAGAAAAAGAGACTATTTCATTCATCAAATCACAAGTATCTAACATATTATTACCTAAATATTTAAAACGAAAACGGAGTGGTGACCAAACATTTGTATTAATCTATGATTTGTACAGATCCTTCAATTTACTAACTCGATTGAATCCATTTGTTCGTGAAAAGAGATATCTTTCTTCGATCGAAGAGATTTCTACAACGCCTTTAACAAAAGAACAAATAGTCAATTTTGAAAAAAAAATTTGCCAACCTTTTTTTAAAAGATGGGCTTCTGAGCCTACATAATTTTGCTGGTTGACCTTGACAATTTGACCATAATCAAAATAAATTCATAACTTCATTTGTACATGTCAGAATCAGATGATCTTTAGATCAATCCTACACCTCTTGGAGAGAGGAATCCAAGAAAAATATCAACTGTCATAAATAAATAAGATGACCCATGTGGAGTTTGGCCCTAGTTGCCAATTTTAACAGTCCGACTTTCGCATAGTTCAAACTGTGAGTTTCCAGAGCTATAACATCTGTAGGAGGTTTAACTTGGAATTTTACAAAATCCCATAAGATGTTCTCCATGAGAACCAAAGCTATTCTCCCCTTCTTGTTGACCACACTTTGTCAACAATCTAAGAGAGCAGTGTACAAGGAAGTGGAGAAATTTTTTCAAAGATCAAAGTCATTAGTCAACATGAATTCATCATTGTAAACCCAATTTATGCAAGGTCTATTTTAAATGATGCTAGTATGACCATTTAATTATGTAACAACACCTAGGTAAACCTATGATTTTGGCAAAGGATTTCATCCTAGGAAGTTTTTCAACCTCCCTGAATTATGTGTGTTTGTAAACATGCATAATCGACAAAGGTTTTCTTCCCGCTTAAACCCCAAAGCTAGGGTGGAATTCGTTGACAAGGTCTTAGGTGAGTCATAGTGTTTATCAAGTCTATTGTAAAAGTGTGTTTATGAATAATTTCAGTGCATAGACCCTCATAATCAAAACACCATGGCTACGTTATTTAATTATAAGCACACTTGGTTTCATACTAGATCATATTGTTTTGCAGAATTGGGTAATGTCTTGAGGGTCTGGTCTAAATGTGTATTTCCCCTTCTAAGAGTTGAATTAATTGTAATATTTTGATGTAAAAATCTTTTAGTGCATGGTCCCTGGCAATTAGACACCATGGCTAAAATATTTGAGGGTGGAAAAATAACTAAATCCCCTCCAGAGTAAATTAATTAATTTCTTTGGCAAAATTAAATAAAAATCCAAAGGTAGAAAATTTATTAATTTTGAGTCAAAAATAATTATAGAGAAGTTAATTTCTCTCCAAAAGGAAAATAGGCAAAAAAATCGTGGGTCAAAAGGAAGTCAATTTTTGGAGGTCCTCCACCTAGGGAAAAATGGATATTTTAAGAAAATTTGAGCCCTTGGACGTTGGTGGTTAAGTCAAAGTCAATTTTTTGAGGAAATTAATCCGAAGTATTAATTGTTGGATTGATAAAAAATGGTTTTTAAGAAAAATTCAAAATTTTCCTCAAAAATAAAAATTTGACAGTGGAGATTAAAAGAAGATCAAGTTATTTTCGACGGTCAAGATTAATTTGACAAGGATCAAGCCAACTAGTTGTTATTTTCCACTTGGAGGCGTTTTCTCTATATAAAGAAGCTATCTAGCTTCTATTTCCCATCTTTGGGTGGAGTAATTATGTATTGATGTACTGAGCTTTTGCTCCGCCGGAATTATTTTTCTCATAATAGAAAGACTTTGGGGTTTCAGTTCATGGTGTTCTTTTATTTGCTGATCTGTGGTATGTGCTAGTTTATGTGTTTATTTCATTTGTTGGTGATATGAACGAGTGTTGCACTAATCGCGATAAAATCGTTTTATTGTGATTTTTTCAAAAAAACGATATTATCACATGATAAAAACCCATATATTTTTTGGCCGATTTTTATGAAAAAATCATGAACCCGTCAGGCAGCACGTATTTTAAGTGAAAAACACGATTTTATTTTTCATTTGGACAGTAGATAGGGGCGCGACGAGGGTTTGGAGTCTTGGAGTGAGCACTTGGTAATTTTGGAGTTGAATCCGCTATCTGGAGGAGAAAAACGAAGTGTGAGCTAAGGAGGAGACAGATTTTCTCCATAAAACCAGTATGGACACCAACGTTTTGTGTTTTCACTGTTTTGTAACTTTGTTTTGGTTTTTTTCATTGTTTTTGGTTGGGTTTGGAATCTGGATAACCCATTGTTTTTTTCTATGTTTTTGGTTGGGTTTGGAATGGGGTTTTTGACATTTGTCCAATGTAATTTTTTTTTAGTTGGGTTTGGAATGGGGGTTTTGACATTTGTCCAATGTAATTTTTTTTAGTTTTTTTGGTTGGGTTTGGAATGGGGTTTCTTAAATTGTATGTAATTTTTTTTAGTTTTTGTACAATGTAAATTGTAAGTTTGTAACTTGTAAATTGTAATCTTTATTTTGCCATAAGTTCATCGAAACACCATTCAAGTTTTCAACTTCAAAGTTCGAAGTCAAACATGCCAAGGAAATTGAACCCTCTGTGGGAATTTGGTGAACTTGATGGAGGGAATGATAGAATAAATTTGTCTTGCAAGTTGTGTGGGCACCATATGTCCGGGGGGGGGGGGGGTGTACAGATTGAAGTATCACCTTGCACAAATCCCTCGATTTGATGTAGGGCCTAGCATAGAGACAAATCCTGAAATCATCCGAAGAGCCATGAAATCATTGGAAAATTTAGACCACACTAGAGAAGCCAAAGTAGAAATGAAGAGGCAACTAAAAAAGTTAGCTGAACAAGGAAGTGGCAGTGGTTCTACTGCAGCATCAACCAACCCGGTAGCTGACTCATCATTTTTTTCTCCTCAAACCACACTTGGTTCATAGCCATCTATCACTTCAATGCTTAAAAAAACTGAGAAAGAACAAGCTGACAAGTTGCTAGCCAAATTTCTCCTTTGGAGCTAGATAACCGGATTCGTCCTATAGGCCCCACGAATCCCGAATCCATCGTGTCCGACACGATTCTCTCGAGATTCGTGTCCAAAAACCATGACACGTCATGTCCTATTTTGACACGTCGAATCCGACTGCGTGTCACGATTTTGGCAGCGTGTCCTGTTTTCCAGGACTCGTTAGGCGGCAAAAGTGACCTGCACGGGTATGAAAAGGCCGCATTTGGTCATTACAGCCACGCATATTTTCATTTGGCAAGTGTTTTGGCAGCTTAATGATCAAGTCTAGGCCCTAGTATTGATATGCTATTCATGGTATTGTTAAATTCTTAAAGTAAAAGTGGCATTCTCCTTGATCTTCATTTTCATCCTTTTACTTAAATTTTTAACATTACCATGAAATGACTCAAGATGTTTGAGAGTGGTTCCGGCCTCATTGGATTTCATATGGAGAAAGTAGAATTTTAGATTTCATTCAAAATCCAGCAGACTTATCAGTTTTTCAGGATTTTAGGATTGGGGGATTGCAATGTTTCCATTGAATTTTGTCATTTATTAGGGTATGGAACTCGTATTTAATCAAGAGCACCAATCCCTCTATGTACCTTGATGTTAGTGACATTGGTTGTCGAACCCCTGTATCATAACCCTCCTAAAAATGTACGCTTCACTCAAACAAAATCTTGGCTTGACATGTTATGCTTGTTCTATCTTATGTTAATGCTTAAAGAGTGATATTAATGACAAAGATCCCTATACAGATACAGAGGTAATGACAAAGATACCTCTGGATATTAATGCTTAGAGGGTGATATTAATGACAAAGATCCTGATTTTCCAACAAGACTAAAAAATTAGACTTTTCTCGTGGTGGCAAGAGGGCCAAGCATAAAAAATAGATAATAGATTGACATGTATTTGAATTTTGTATGTACTATGCATGCTAATAGCTATAGATGAAGATCTATATTTGAAATCAATAAATTTGTATCATTAATATCTAATTTTTAATATATATATATATATATTTTTAAATATATATATATATATATATTTTTAAATATATATATATATATATATATATATTTTAATAAAATAATATATAGCGAATCCTATGTGTCCTGTTCCGGGGGGTCAACGTGTCTGAATCCGACACCACGAATCCCGAATCCTACGAATCCCGAATCCTCGTGTCAGGTGACTTAGCTTTGGAGTGATATTCCTTTCAACATTGTAAGGAATAATTCATTTTTCCAACTTGCTATTGATGCTATTGCCATTGTTGGCCCAGGGTACAAAATCCCTTCTTATCATGATATTAGATACCGGATTCTTCAAAATGAAAAGCTTCATTGCACCAAAAGATTGGAGGATTTTAGGGAATCATGGGCACAAACAGGATGCACTGTGATGTCAGATGGTTGGACCGACCAAAAGGGGAGAACCCTTATAAACTTCTTGGTTAGTTGTCCCAAGGGAACTATGTTTATCAAATCTGTTGATGCATCTGCGCTTCTGCACAAATCAAAGATGCAAGAACTTTATGTGATTTGCTGGATGTGTTTATTTTGGAGGTGGGTGCAGAAAATGTTGTCCAAGTCATAACGGACAATGTTGCAAATTATGTTGCTGCTGGCAGGATGCTTATGGACAGGCATCTTACTTTATTTTGGACACCTTGTGCTGCACATTGTATTGATTTGATGTTGGAGGACATAGAGAAAATTTCCTTTGTCAAAGATATTATTTAGTCATCCAAAAGCATTACAAAATTTATATATAATCATACATCTGTGCTTAGCTTGATGAGAAAATTCACCAACAACAAAGAGTTGGTGCGCCCCGCCATTACACAATTTGCCACCAGTTTCATATCTCTTCAATCCCTCTTGAATTCTATGTGGGATGTGAAGAGAATGTTTTTTTCAGAGGAGTGGCGTGCTTTGACAATGAGCCGCAAACCAGAAGGAGAGGCCATATGCAGACTAGTTTCATACCAGGAAGACTTCTGGACGGGAGTGCAAGAGGTGTGCGCCGTTACTGAACCTTTGGTAAAGGTTCTTCGATTAGTTGATGGTGAGAAGCCCGCAATGGGTTCTTTGTATGAGGCCATGGACAGGGCGAAAGAATTCATTCGGGCCTACTATGATGATAAGGGAGATGAGGGGTTTCAGAGAACACTCCTCCTATGGGGAGTGATTGATGAACGATGGAACAACACACTCCAACTTGAACCCCGCAATTTCTTATGCATGTGGGTTCGTATTTGATGCTGAGATCATGGATGGATTCTTAACCTGTGTTCAAAGGATGGTGCGATCTCCATTAGAACGTACAAAAATCTCTATAGAAATTGAGACATATAGGATGGCAGGTGGCACATTTGGCTTTGACATGGCTGTGACTGATAGGACAATAAAAATGCTAGGTATTTTTTAGTTTGTTTCAAATTTCATTGTCTCTTCAAATTCCATTTTTTTCTTATGTTTATTTAAAATTTTATTTGTAATTTTGTTGTAGATGCATGGTGGAGAATGTATGGTGACAGGGTACCCCTTCTGCAAAAGCTTGCCATTCGAATCCTCAACCAAACATGTAGCTCCTTAGGATGTGAGCGCAATTGGAGTGTATTTGAAAAAATACACAACAAGAAGCGCAACAGATTAACACTTAAAATTTAAAATATTGCAAATTTCCAAATAATTTTTTGAATTCATTAAACAATATTTTTTTTATAATTATTATTTCATGATCTTTGTACAGGTTGGAGTCCGAGCGACTTAATGACATGGTCTACATCTACTACAATCTTCGATTGTGGGTGAGGAAACTTGAGAGGACACCTGATATGGAGGCCATCTCATTGGATGTGATTGACACCACTGCTGCATGGAGGGTTGAGGCCGAGAGGCCTCTTATGGAGTCTGCTGATGATTGGTTAGTGCAGGATGTAGTGGAGGGGGAGGAGGAGGAGGAGGAGGAGCAGGAGGAGGAGGAGTTGGAGCAATAGGAGGAGGAGGTGACACCACTTGCTCGGGCTACCCCTGCCATCAGTAGAAGACGTGGTCTACCTCCTATAGCTCCTACTTCTAGTTCTTCAGCTTCTAGAGCACGGCAGAGTCCACTGCCAACTCCACCAGCACTAGCATCTACATCTAGAGGGAAAGGTAAAGCTATGGCATTTTCTCGCAAGAAGGGCAGAGGAAACCAATAGTATTAGACTCTAGTTATTTTGTTCATTTCATTGTATATGACATTATGACTCATGATATGACTCATGAGATACATTAATATATTTTTTGTTGATATTTTGAGGCTGAGTTGGGACTTAGGAGTCAGGACTTACTATTCAGGACATGATTCACTGTTATGTGTGATGTAGCACTAGAAATGATATTAAACATCTAATATATTAGTTCTTTTATCATATTTATGTGTCAATGTATTTATTTTATGTTGTAGATGGTTTAGATATTAAAAAAATTGAAAAAAATGAATATTTTTGTATGTTATGATTTTTTCCTGATTATTATCGATTTTTTTCCCTATTTTTACGATTTTTTCCGATTTTTTCTCCATGCCAAAAGTATCCCGATAACGATTAGTGCAACATTGATACGAACATTCTATCGATACAAGTTATCTTAGGTGATCTGATTCACTATGTGATCTTACATTTTATTTTAGGATTGAATAAAGATTTACATGTCCACTAGCCCTTGGGCTCCAAGTTCACAGACTGTGGGGAAGGGTCGACCTTGTTTGAGCTTCAGGCTTTCATTGTGACGAATTATTTTGCAGGAGGGTTTTGGCCGGTTATATTTTTTGAAATTATTCATCCATGAAATTTATTTAAAAAATTCTCAAAATTTTTATTTGATCCTGGGCTACAAAGATTTAATTTGCTAATGAGAGTTAATAATTTTATTTTGTAAATATTGTAGATATTTGTAAATTATTCTAATCCTTGTATTTTTTTTTTTGTAGCATTTGGGATTCTGGGATTTTGAATTCTTTTGTATATATTGGGGTTTTGGGAATTCTTTCTATTCATTTTTGTAGGTGGTCCTCTAGCCACTAAGAGAAATGAATTTTTTTTTTTATTTTTTATTTTTTGAAGAAGCTAGCCCTAAGGTTAGGGTTTGAAGGGTTTCACTCCTCCAAGTGAGACATCCAACCTAATTGAGCATTTTCGTTAGGGTATTGAGGCATATCTAGGCCTAGGAAAGAAATATCTAGCCTTTAGACACCCTCCAAGCTTGACGTTTAACCATGAAGGGAAGACGTTGACCCTTCAAGATAAATTTTTTGGTGTTTTGTGGCAAATGTTTGTGATTGCAGGGTTTTGAAATTTTTTTAAGACATCCAAGGCCTAGCTGTGGTCCCTCCTAGCCTTACTGCAACACTTTTTCCTCATTTGTGTGAGGTGTTGCCCTTATTTCGCCTAGCCGCAGGCCCTAGGGCCTTCATTCCTTGAGCCGTGGGCTCCTTTCCTTAGGCCGCAGGCCTATCTCCCCTTGTCGTGGCCTTGAGAGGCCTCCTAACCATCTGGTCTGCTCCTATTACCCATGCTATCATCCCCAGAGGGCCTCCTCCCTCTGCCATTGCCCTTTTTCCTTAGGCCACAAGCCATTTGGCCTTTCTCCCTCACCTTAGGCTTATTAGGCGTTTGCTGCCCTAGCCGTAGGCCTTCTAGGCCTTGCTGTTCTCACCCTTAGCCCTATCCTAATCTCCCCCCTTCCCCCCCCTTTGCTTGCCTTCCTAGCCCTATCGTTAGCCTTTCTAGGCCTAGCATTACCCTTTCTTGGCATCTAGCTCCTCATCGTTGGCCTATTATTCCTTCCTCTAGCCCTATTCAGTTATTGGATGACTTTACATTGCTTTGTGGTCTCTAACATCTTGTTTTGCAGTGATTTTGGAGCTAACATTGTAGTTGCAGGTGTTGAAGAATGTAACTAGTGTTGGTCTTCATAATTGTATCTGAGTCATGATGTAATGTATTTGTCAAAAGAAAGAAAAATAAATTTTATTTTAAATAAAATTGACTTATTAAAACATGGGTTTCATGCTTGGGTCAATTGTTTTTAGGTCAAAGCCTCCATTGAAGGCTTCTAGGGTTTATGTCAAGTGTCCTTGTCCATGTCAAGAAAGAAATTTATTTTAATATAAAATAGGTCAATTAGGCCTTCTCCACCAAGTTAGCTTCAAATTGGACAAGTCGGCCTAAATTGAGGGGCAAAAACTCCTATATAAAGGCAACAACTTGACCTCATTTGTCACTCTCACTCATCAAGTTCGATCTGCAACTTCTAGGGCCAGAAAAAGTGTGAATTTCAAGGAAAGAAGAGGAAAGGGCTAGCAAACAAGGAGGA
This sequence comes from Pinus tabuliformis, assembly GCA_031772625.1. Classification (NCBI taxonomy): domain Eukaryota; kingdom Viridiplantae; phylum Streptophyta; class Pinopsida; order Pinales; family Pinaceae; genus Pinus; species Pinus tabuliformis. The sequence continues at coordinate 565,204,556 of CM062815.1, read as the reverse complement.
GGACATTATCTACCTATGTCAAAAATTTCTCTCTCTTATCTCACATGTGTGAAGGAACTGAAGTTGCTGGAGGACCGAAAATGGAGTTTTGTTGCTGGGTCGAAATTCTATATCAGGGGGTCAAAATTTTGTAGCTAGGAAGTCAAATTTCTGGATTGTTGCTAGGCTGAAGCTATTGGATAAGAAGAAACTATAAAATCATCTTAGAAGGCGGATTTGGTGGTGGAGGAATGTATGTTGGTCTAAGGTCTTGGTCTATCTCATTTGAATTTACTGAAGGAAGAGTTTTTGACTAGGTTTTCCCCCATATAGGGGTTTTAGCCCTAGCTGAGTGCCTACCTCTAGTGTCTCTGATCTTGATGTTTTTACTTTGATTATTGCTTGATGAAAATATAAAAGAAGAACATAATAAAGAACATAAGAATATCACAAATAATTATCAACATAAGAAAATCTTTCTGCCTTTTCGATTTTCTAACATGGTATCAAAGCTAAGGTAAAGAAGGAAGAAAAAGGTGGGTTGAAGATCTATTGAGGAAAAGAAGATCAAAATAAGGTCATTAAAGAGGATCATATAAAGGAACAAGCCTACGATCTACAAGAACTATGTTAAACTCAATGAAGGGAGAAAACAAACTAGAAGGAGCCTTCAACTACAGGGGCTGGGACAAGAAGAGAGATCTCGTCCTCGAAAAGAACAAAGTTTTAGATCTTGTTCAAGGAAAAAATCAAGAAGCCTACAGATGAAACAAATGAAGCAAAGAAAGCAAAGTTTAGATAATCGAAATCTTGGGTATGAACCTACTAGTGGATATAGTTAAGGACAACCTAATTCCATACATATCCAACATAAATTCCGCTCAAGAAATGTATGAGGCTCTCTCCAAATTATTCATCATCAAGAACATTGGTTAAAATTCAATCCTCAAGAATGAATTAAGGATTATTAAGACGATACTGTATCATCCTACTTTATAAGGATATTGAGAATAAGAGATGAATTCCAAGCAATAGATAAAGTTGTCCTAGAAAAGGAGCTTGTAATTATTTCTCTTCTAGGACTACCAAAATCTTAGAGTGACTTTGCATCAGGACTTAATAGTTGGAAGTGTTTTCGTTCAGATTGTACAGGCACGGTGCGACAACGACTCAGGTCGGGGGCTATCACTCTGATCCTTGACATCTCCATTCTAGCTATCTCCCAACAATAGGCTATGGAGGGTAGCCCCTATGAGATGTGGAAATGCAAGACCTATTGACAACCAACAAGTCTGGGAGACACGATTGAATGGCCTGGCCACTTGGTTAATTTTAGAAAGTTACGAGATTAGATTGAATTATTAATGAGACCAGTGCCTTATGTAATCACTGTCAGCTACTTGCTTTATATCAATTAAGGACCAAATGACAGGATGAACAACCACTGTTTAAATGTTTAACTATCCTATATGCTATGCAAATTCTATGACTTAGGTGAGATGCGATATCTTTTTTTATTTTAATTAAATGCCTAGCTAAGTGTATCCCTTGATCTTTATCTATATTGAGCCTAGTCTCTAGAGTAAGTGGCAGAGTGAAGTCAAGGTGAAGTAAGCAATGGCTTGGTCAACGATCCTTCTCCTTGAAATCTAACATACCCGGTCCCTCTGGCACTGCAAAGACTGTGCCTTTGACCACTGTAAGGTCACCGTTTTAAATACTAGAGGGCCTAGACTTCTCAAGCAAAGATGGAAGAGTTTTCCTATCTCTCTATCAACCAAACTAATGCTTGGAGGATTAATGCATGACTAGTTCTAAGATGCTAATGCAAGATTATTGAGTGATTCCTAAGGTGATATTGTTTAATGTTCCTTTAAGTACTTAATTATGATTGAATTTCAGTTACGACAATAAGTACTTAACAATGGTAAATAAGGGACAATCTCAACCACAAGAATTATGTGCCAATTTTACAAATGCCAACAAGGTACAAGATGTATCCACGATACAATTGCTTAATAATCACAAGATATATGCTCTTAAAGAAAAGATCACCAATATGCCAAATATCCACAATAGATATCAACTATAAATCTAATGACAATTAGAGCACTTATCTACTTAGAGCAATTAACCAATGAGACAATACAAGATGCCAATGATGATTAGACAATCAATGCTCTTATGCAATTAGAAGCCTTTCAAGATATACCAACAAGATAATGCCAATATTGCAATTAGATTCCTCAATGCCAATTGTTCAAGAGATATTCAATTAAATTAGATCTTTAAAAACAATAGATTCCAATATCCAATATACTCTTAGATTTATTCACTTAGGAAACCATTCAACAAGGTTATTGGATTATGAGATTAATGTGTGAGTGAGATTATTTGTGCAAAAATGAAACTTATTGAGCTTACACAAGATAACAATATGTTAGTGCCTTTGAAATAATAGAAGCAATATGACAATTAGCCCAACAATGCACTTAATGCTAGCTATCCTTTCTACAAAATGTGATTATCATGAACAAGTGTAAGTTTACGATCTTATGGTAACAAAAGGCAAATGAACTATCTTACTACCAAAACACTTTTCCAATTACCAAATTCTCAATGTGTTAGGCCTTCTTATGATGCTAATGCCACTGTTTATGTCAGATCTTATGATGCCTTTCCAAACAATAAGACAGTCACCCAAAATTGCAAATTATACCAAACAATGAATGCCCAATTTTTATGAGTAACCTTAGCAAATATGTTGAGTATTTTATCAATGATTTTATGTTGATTTTATAAATTTTTTACCACTACTAGAAAATATTCAGATGGCTGTGCCAAAATAGTGAGGGAAATAAGGGTTTAGAGGGAAAACCACTTAGGCCCTAGGCCTAGAAAATGACTTGAAGAGCTGCACACAATTTTTCCAAGAGAAAGGCTACTTGCAACCACAAGAATTTGACCAATACCTCAGAAAAACGTCAAATGTTAGCTTCAGAAAATTCGATGGTAACCCACAGTGACCAAAGTGAGGCAAAATGAGGGATGTGAGAGGGGAGACAAGGCCAAATAGGCTAGTGTTAGGGTAGAAAAAGATGCCAAGGGTCTACGACTGAGCCAAACAGGCCTAATGGGCCTGCCGCAAAGGGTCAAGTCCCTAATGTGCCCGTGGTTCAAGGAAGGGGCCTTTTAGAGGCTTGCCGCAAGCCCCAAGAAGGTGCAGCACTAGGAAAAGGGAAGGTCAATGGGCAGGAGAGGCCTTAGAAAGGCCTGTGGCAGGGAAAGAAGGAAAGGAGTGGCAGGCCAAGGGCTAGAGGAAGGGAAGGAGGTCATGACAGAGGGAGAGAAGGCTAGTGGAGGGTTGGAGGGAGGCCTTAAGCCTTACGACCAGGCAAGGAAAGGCAAGCCAAGGCCCTTAGAGGCCTGCGACTAAGCTTATGGGGCTCACGACAAGGGCTTCAAGGCGAAAAATGGCCAACGACTAGGTTTAGAAAGAGAAACCAGGGCTGCGACTAGGCTAGAGGGTGGACGCTGAGGCTAGAGGCCCTAAACAATTCGAAACCCTCACAAAAAATTTTGATTTCCACTTCAAATCTTAAAATTCATCTGATTTCACTGTATTCCCTTAACGCTGGCCCTACAAATTTTTTTAGAGACTAGATCTTACCCTCAAGCGCCTAGATCTAGCTCAAACCCGAAGAAATCTTCTTGAAGCTCAGTTGTACAAATGAAAATAAAAATATCCAAGAACCCATATATGTATAGAATTCAAATAAAAACCACAAACCCCAGTTGCTGCAAAACAAGGGCTAGAAAAATTTATTTACAAAAGTTATTCTACAAAAATAATTTACAAGTTATATACAAATATACAATGCTTGTGAAAAATAAATATTATTTGAGGAAATAATTTTTTAAATGATGAGCAATGAGGGCTTGGAGTACCTCCCAAGCTACTCAAAAATCAACACATTGCTTGTTATATGTTGTGAGTTTCAGGACTATGGTGACTCATTCTCTTGACTGCCATAGTTTTGCATCCATTGCACTTTGCATACATTACATTCTTGCATGGGCATACCATTGTTTGCATTTGCATTTTTGTCTCAAACATAAGTGCTCTAAAAGGATAATTGAATTGATAATTGTTGGATGAGATTGGATTATTGTTATAAAGAAATTCATTGTTGATAGCTAGCATTGTTGTGACATTGGTCTTTGAAGAAAATTCTTACTTGTCATTGCTATCATATCGCTAAAAAGGTTGGCCATTGGATGAATGTTATATTGCTTTTCATTGCCATAACATTATAAGTATACTAAACATTGTGTTTTGCAATAGAGCTTCACAGCTAAGTTTGTAATCTTGCGAATCAAGTCACTCTTAAAGCACTTAATTGATAATCATAATTGTGATAAGAGTAATCTTGAAGTGATCTAAATATTTGCTAATTGTATTCATAAGGAATTCAAGTTTTCTCTTTTGTATCTAATTGGCACATTGACATTCTGTTGTTATAATCTAAGTAATCTTAAGAAGTTGCTAATTGTGTTTAAGATCATCATCATCTAATTGATATTCTTGAAAGAAGCATGAGCAATTGTCTATTGTGATATTGGCAATCTTGATAACATTTTCCGACGCCATCTATTTATCTCATTGAGCACTTTCTTTGCGTGAAGATTGTCATTGTACATTGTTGAGTACTGCATTCTTCTAAATTGAATATCATTGTAATTTGTCTCTCAGTACTTAAGACTTTTAACAATCTCACTTAGGGTAATCCCTCACCTCGCATTTGCATCCTAGGATTACCCTTGCACTAATTAACTCACCTGCAAGCATAAGCTTGGTTGAAAGAATCTAGAACCACCTTTCTCATCTAGCTTGCGAAATCTAGACCCTCTTTTGTGGTTAACATGGTGACTTTGCTGTCGTCAGAGCCACAGTCTTTGTAGTTCTGGAGGCATCAGGTGGTTAGATTTTCCGGGAAGGTATCGTTAATATAGCCTTTGCTGTCTTTCTTGGGTTGCTCTCCATAACCTACACTAGAGACTAGTTTCAAAATAGTTAAGGGAAAGGATTCATCTAGTTAGGCATCTAATCTAAAATTCACTAAGATCTTGCATTTTACTTAGATTAGGTGTCACATTTCATATAGGATAGTGAGCATCCTAAGCGACAACTGTTCATCTGGTGGCTTGGTAGATAATTCACTTAAAGCAAGTAGTTTTGACTCCATAAGGCATTGGTCTCTCTGATAATTCAATCTAATTGTGCTTGTAATTGAACTTGCTAGTCATAATTAACCAGGTTTCTAGGCCATTTAGTTGTGTCTTTTAGATTTGTTCGTTGCCGATGGGTCTTTCATCCTCACATTTCATAGGGATTACCCCCCATAGCTTACTGTAGGGAGACACCTAGAATGAAGAGGGTGGGGATCAAAGTGACAACCCCTCCTTGATTCGTTGTCGCAATCACTTGTACAATTTGGGCGGCAACACTTCCATTCACTGAAATTCATTGTCTCTTCCAATTGGTCTTCATCCCTCAATTCAGTTGCTGCCATCTTGAAATTGGAAAATTAATTGAAACGATCTTGACTATCACACCTTGATTGGCACTGTTTCTCTCTCTCACTTTGAGGACTGGCCTCCACCAATCATTGATATTGCTGTCAAACTCTCGTTGGCCCAACCATGCCACTGACCTATTGCTTGGATCTACAACTACTGTTGTTGTTTGGCTACTAGGTGGTTGCTTTTGTGTCCTTTGGTGGCTTCACTATCTCATGTTGTTAACTTGCTGGTAGCTCAGCTGCTCGTAGCCACCTTTCTCCTTCCTTGTCTAGTCACACCAAACACCACTTGGCCTAACGTCTTTGGCTCATGCTATGCGCAGGTTCTTGCGGTTGGTTTCTATTAGTTTGTGGTCAACCCCTTGTAACCTGCTACCTGTTGCCTATGACAGGTCGATCGCTTGAGTGGATGCCTTACATGACAACCTGTGACCTTCCTCCACACAGGTACACTGCTCTTATTGTGACCCTTCCTTTTCCTACCTATAGGCGTGCCCATACTGCCACTGAACCCTTTCTTCTCTACTTGATTCCTTATGCCTGTGCCCATCGTCTTTGCCTATCTCATGGTCTTGTTGTCGCACAAAGTGTCTAGGCACTGCGACAACACTCAGAGTAAGGGCTGCCACTCTTGATCCTTACTTACTCTGTTTAGACTCTCTCCCAGGCAAGTCAAGGGGGGTAGTCCCCAAGGTAAATGTGTGATGATAATCTGTGAAACACAGACTCTACGAGATTTTAATGATGAATAACTTGATGAATTTAGAGCAAGTCTCGGTTGATTTACGATAGATGGATTAAGATAAGACACAATTACAAGATATAAATGACTACAGACCAGTGCCTTTATGTTGAATTAACCGTAGACTAAGTAATAACAAGTCATCCAGAGAAAACTTATAGATGTGACAAAGCGACAATCATGAACAATTAATGTAAATGCCCAAAACTTTAACATGCAAAAGATTCCAGATTTAAAATGATCTTCATTTAATGGTCAAAATCTAGAACATTTAACTTTCTCCTACAACCAATATAATTTAAAACATTTATAGCATCTTGACCAGTGATGATAATATTGGTGAAATATCGCGATATTTTTGGCGAGACGAAATATCACCGAGAAAATATCGTGATATTTTCGGCTCCTGAAAATATTGCGATATTTCCGAGATATTGCCGATATCTCCGCAAAATATCATGAGACAACATAAAATATCATCGGGTGTGTTATGCCGCGTCTAGAAAAAGGGAAAATTGTTTTTTTTCTTCATTTCTGTTTCTGAGTGTTGGAGAAGAAAGGGAAAGAATTTTGTGGTGGTTGTCAAGGAGGGTTTGAGGATCACCAAACACCACATACTATGACGCTGACTTCGGGTCCGCTGAGACTGGTCTGGGACTAGTGGTACACTCTCTGAGACTGCGATACTGGTCTGGGACCAGGAGTGGTACCTACTATGACGCTGACTTTGGGTCGGTTGAGACTGGTCTGGGACTAGTGGTACGCACTCTGAGTCTGACTTCGGGTCAGTGGAGAATGGTATGAGACATTCTCGATCAATTCTTCCTCTTCATAGTTTAGCGGAGATGAGCAGAGCAGAGCAGAGCCAACAGAGCAGAGCAGAGCAAAGCCAGCAGAGCTGAGCAGAGTAGAGCACAACCAGCAGAGCTAGGCAGAGCAGTGCAAGGCACCAGTGGTCGAGATAGTACAGCTGGACAAATGGATCACCGGATGGAGTTCTCCCTAGTTGAGAGGGAGTGTTAAATTGGCAACTAGGGCCAAACTCCATGTGGGTCAGCTTATTTATGGCAGCTGATATTTTTATTGGATCCCTCTTGTCGAGAGGTGTAGGATTGATCCAAATATCATCCAATTCCGATAAGTATTTATGGAGATATGAATTTATTTTGTTTATGTAATTATTATCAAGCCGACCAGCTCTTATGTAGGCTCTAGAAGCCCAGCCGACGTGTCTGTTCAACCTCTACGTTTTTATTATAAATAGAGGAGGATTTGAAGTCATTTGGTAACTCACCTCAAGTGATCTCCTCTCCACGTTTTGGGTTTTTGGAGAAGGAGATTCACTATGGATTACACAAGCCTAGTATGATGATGCCCTAATGGAGAACGCAGTCATAAATACTCAGGCATATAAGGATGATCTACGCTGTCCAAAAGTCTGATACGCTTGCCCTAAATCTAAACATGGCTATGGAGGAGAAGCCTATATGCAGGAAGAAAAGGCTCTTCATTCGGTCTACCGTGGATGAAATGATACACCTAAAACGCAGTCAAAAGAAGACATCTAACACGCAGTCAAAGGAGACTTATTTTCAGAGTTATAGAAGAAACAGAACTTCGCATTCCTCTCTGAGATTTCCACGTGAATCTTGTACAGGTATATAATGGAAGGACTGAGGAACAGAACTCAGGTTTTATGAATGAATTAAGGAGCAGGTATATGATTACGCAGGTATATGAATTACGTAGGTATATTAGTTGCAGTCATAATATATGAACCACGCAGGTATATGATTACGCAGGTATATGATTACGCAGGTATATGAATTACGCAGGTATATTAGTTGCAGTCATAATATATGAACCACGCAGGTATATGATTACGCAGGTATATGAATTAAGGAGCAGGTATATTAGTTGCAGTCATCATATATGAACCACGCTGTTTATGAATGATTATAATACGTTGTTCATGAAGGAATATAATACACTGCTCATTGAAGACCTAGCCGCAGTTATAAACACAGCCGCAGTTATCTAAGGACCTGTCCACGGTCTTTATAATACCCTTCACGTAGTTAAAAGGAACAACCTTGAACGCAGTCAAGGGAGACCCTTATTACGCTGTCCAGATGTATTAAACGGAAGCCCTAATATGTAGACCTGTAGCCTAATACGCAGGTCATGAATAGCATGTAAGGGTAGCTGCAGTAAAATAAAGGAAGCTACAATCATAAGGGTAGCTGCAGTGATATAAAGGAAGGTGCAGCCAAGACCTGGCATGTATGGGAGCAGATCTGCACTGCAAAAAGAATGACGCTGATCTCAGGTGAAGGTGCATGTTCAATATGTCTCGGCTAAACATCACTTCGGACCTACCTTCTAAATAGCCTAAGCACATGGATATAAATGTATATGAGTAAGCATGCTCTAACACTGTCTTAGCTAAATGGAGATCACATTAAGTGATTATCTCAGTGTTGCATATATATATATATATATATATGACTGTCTTGGCATAATAGCCATAATGATGAACAGCGACAATGATAGAACTATGATGGTTGAGAGATCCTTGGTATGCTTGTAAAAGGACTCAACATAATGGAAATGATAAGGATGAATAGTCTCAGATCATAATGATAGAAGCAGCATCATGGGCATGTCAATAAAGGGCAGCATGAAGTATGAAGTCATGGACAACTTGATGTATGGGCAGCACAGTGATCATGAGCAGCATGAAGATGCATGATGCAGCATGATGGTGTTACACAGTAAGGTGCATCAGATGAACGAAATGGATAGGTGAAGTTGTCACCTTGGAGATTCAGTCGAAACAGAATGTCTTCAACTGATCTCATCATTATAAGAAATGATCTATGCTCAGATCCAGATAAGTCAAAGTGTTGACTTCTGTTGTAAATGTATTATCTCTCTCTCTCTCTCTTTCTTTGCTGAACTTTGAAGATAAAAGAAGATTTGGTCAAAGGGTTTCCCCACACATTGTGGGGTTTGTCCTTGGCTCGCGCCATATCTTGTGTCCTCTTGTCTTGGCTTGTCTTCTGCGATTTATATTTATGTTCTATCTGCAGTTTATCTTAATGCTGATGTGATTGCTAACTATGAAAATTTAAATAAATTGCTCTAGCATAGAACATACCAAAACTTAACACCCAGGGGTGGATCCAATCTTGGAGCATTGGTGCAGTCTAGTGGGTCGGCCCCCTGGGACCGCACTGATCTGGTCTCAGTGTCCGTGGGTCGGTCAATGGTTCTTTTGGTGCCCCACGCTGATGGTAGCACCCTAAAGAAGTCCGTGATCTTCTACGTGGTGTCCGATCTAGTGGGTGGCTGAAGAAAACGGGCCCGAAATCTGAAGGCCTTCTGGAGATAAAGTGTAAGGCATCTCAGATCAACATATCTGAGGAAGCTGGTCAAAGTCTGAGAAGACTTGAAGAGACAATGGAAACGACCTCGAATCTCGTAGTAAGCAGGGCATTCGAAGATGAAGTGTGTCTTTGTCTCTATCTCCTATAAGTGACAAAGCTGGCAAATCCTATCTGCCCTATCGATGTGGTGATCTGTCTCCACCCGGAGTCTATGAGATCCAACTATGAACTGCCCGAGGGGGATTCTAAGGGCATGCATCCAATGCTGGAATGTGTACTGGGGTTTGATGATGAGCCCATCCCTGATTTCCAGGCAACGCTCCGCATAGAAGGCCATTTTTGGACGCAACCCATTGGGAGGATTGGTCCATGTAATTTGAATGTATCATCTGTAAATATCCTCCTTAATGATTTTATTCAGCTCTAGCTGATTGGGGAGGAGGTGGCCTCGAGCATTTAGAGAGTACTGAAAAGGAGGGAGACGGTCAATTTGGATTCCTGTAGCCTCCAGAAGCTCAGTCACACCGGTGTACCAACATTAGAGATGATTTATGCTCTTATCTAGATAAGTCAAAGTGTTGACTTCTGTTGTACACATACTATCTCTCTCTCTCTCTCTACTGAACTATTGAAGAACATATAATAAGAATTGATCAAGGGTTTCCCCACATTGGGGTTTGTCCCTGGCTAGCACCACATCTTGTGTCCTCTTGTCTTGGCTTGTCTTCTGCGATTTGTGTTTATGTTCTATCTGCAGTTTACTTTAATGCTGATGTGATTGCTAATCTAGAAATGATATGGAGCTAACTGTGAAAATTGAAATAAATTGCTCTAAGAATAAAACATACCTAAAAGTAACAATTTTTGATTTGGAGAGGAATCAACCTCAAGGAAGTAAGGACTTGACATAACCATCAACTCGGGCTGAAGTGCTTGACAACTTGTGGGGTTTCCACTTCATCAACAGGTAGATCATCGAAGACGAGAGGCTTAGAAAGATCAACAACAAATGAATCCACATTGTGATCAATCAAAGGAGAAAAGAGATCACGACAACCACGATCAGAAAATTCGATATGTTCATCGACATCCTCATGATCTGATGAATCGTACAGAGGGGTTGATGAGAAGCAAGAATGTTCACCCTTTGCATTTTCGGAAAAGACAGATGAAATATTGAGTGGATTTGCAAACACAGATGTGTCCTCTCCGCTATGCAATGACAGATTGACATCTGGTGTATTTTGTGAATGATCGGAAGTAGATGCATCTGGGAATGTATTCTCACATGGAAAATCAACAATGGAAGAATCACCAAAGATGTCAGGGAAAAGCAGATGAGGTGCGGACAAAAGGAGGTCATCCTTCACTGCAGGTTCTTCTTCAGATTCCCACACATACTCATCATAAATGATAGCGCAGGTTGGCTGCTCAACACCAACTTCGTCGACAACTTGATCCTCGTGAACAACAAGTGTGGAGTTCGGAACGGGAGAACACAACACAGTACAATTCGGAGGATCAACAAAATGCGGGGACGGAGGTTGAGGAAATAAGTCCACATGACAACCAACAACCTTACTAGCCAAATCTACGCAGATATCAAGAGCAGGTGGGGTGGGAAGATGTGGTGGTTCAACAGATAGATGCGCACCTTCGCCCGCCTCACTCTGCGGGGCCAGAGCTATTTGATGAGATGAGGATGGAAAGTCGTTTGTGACAGCAACTGTGTTCAACTTCGATTTAGCAGCTCTAACATCGAGGTATTCTGGGGTTGGTTTGAACAATTTCAAGATATGTGGATTCTCAAATATGTGAAGAAGATACTGAAATATTTCATTGAGAAATTTCCAATCAATTTCATCCTCTGGGAACTAAAATGCGAGATTATGAAAGCGATACCAAAATTGCACCAAGGATTCATCAAGAGCTTTTCGTAATTCGAGAATTTTTTTATTAAGTGCTTGACGGTCAAACTTATGGAAAGCATCAGATAACTCTATAACAAAGTGACCAAATGAGTGAATAGATTTTTCGGGCAGTGTGACAAGCCATTGCAATGGGTGCCCACGAAGCGTGAATGCGAACAACATGCAGATCACATAATATGGGATTCGAGGCTTTCACATATATTGGAAAAGACAAGACTATGCCTCTCCCAACCTGTTCCGCCTTCACATTCATATGTGTTCTGTGACAAGAGATTCTAGAAATCCTCTGGGATTTCAAAGTCATCTCCATAAGACATACATATCGGAGGACGAAGTGTAACATAAGACATGATAGATGTGTGAAGCTTCGAAATAGACTTTGAGGACTCATCTTGTCATTTGGCCCTCCTTCTAGTGCAAGAAATGTTGACGGTGATGGACCCTCCAACATGTTAGGGAATTTCCTTGGTAAGAAGTCCCAATTAGACCTCAGACCATTTGGAGTAGGAGTCCCAGTAGTGGGTAGTAAAGCTATGCTTTGACTGCTATAGCGCGCAAAGGTAAGCAAGATGTCTTTGTCAGCAGAAAGTGTGTGACCTTGCAGTGAGTCAAGAGAGATGCATGGGGAGGTTCTATCATACAGAAGGGGAAAAAAGTGTGTCCCTTAGAAAACTGTAATAGTACGCAACCTTAAAGGAACACACAAGCTGGATGACATCACAAACTAGAAAGCAAAATAGTCGATGATCCAAAGTGATGAGTTAAACTGACAACACGCTTCAATAAGATTCATACAATCAGACACAAATAGTCCATGCAATGTGTAAGTAAATCTACATACATTGCTAAAGTAACTAGAATAGTCGAACTACATTAACAACATATGCATGAAAGGTGCTGGCTCTGTTATATTATATGAAGTGAAAGTTCCATCCATACATACGACCATGACAACTACGAGCCCCAATAGTGAAATGTTACAGTCAACAATGCCTGCTCCTCCAAAGAGACGTACTCGCTCTGCACTATGGAGAAGCCAAGGCTCGTCACAATACTCTCGAAGCCCTCTCTAAGCAATGCCTAGCAAAAGCATGGCTCCTAAAAACTTGTTTTATGAGTTATGAGGTTCTATTTATAACAAAGGGTGGGGTGACCCTTAACATTCCCCTTTGTGACTCTTGGACTACACTCACGACTCTTCAACTTCATTACATAACTCTTTACATTACAGATGACTGTTTGTATTCTACTAATGACACTTGGAATTTTCACTTTACATCATGTTTACAAAAATGATACATTTTCCACAAATACCCATGTGGCACAAAATTGGCTTGAGTTAGCCAGACAGGACAACACTAAGACTCGGACAGCTGTGGGAAGACCACCTCGTCAACCTTCTCTTCGTGATCCTCGGTGACGATCTGATGCCATGCTTGATAGTGCGCAATGGTGTTTGCGTACTCTTTGATGATGTCTCTCTGGAACGAACTCTTGCCTCCATTGCTTTCGGGTACACTGATTTGGAACCTTTGTCCAACTCGTCCTGTAACATGCGCAACTTAGTCCCGAGCAAGGCCAGACCGACAATGTACATTCACATGTTATCTGCGCTGACTTGCAAATCTGCGCTGGTGGCCGTGAGCATCATCAGATCAAAGTATGCTTCGAGCTCCAGTCTGACTTGGTTCTTCTCTTTTGCCTAGGTGAGCGTACCAATTGACGGGGTGTCGTACTTTCTCACCACGACATCCAAACTCCTGTACAACCGTGCATATGAAGCCTCAACACTAGTGATGAGCGACGAGAGTTCCTCATAGTTCTGGATCAGACTCTGGATGCGTGCTTTGTCCAACTCTACTTGCGTCTTCATCATCTTGTGCAAGTGAAGTGGGGCTCCCTTGTACCTCATTGTCCATGTCTGTACATGATCAACTGCGGCATGTATATCTGCGAGTGTTCATGCTATCTTGGTGCAGCGTTGTTGATGACCATGTAGATGAACAACTACCTTGTGCACGGTGACGAACTTGGCATACAGTGTCCGCGTGACTGTCTCAAGAGCCGATACTTCAACAAGTATGGCCATCTTCATCTCTGCTCTGGTGGATCTTGTTGATTGCTCCTCTCTCTATCTGGTTGCTTGGAACTCCTTAGCCATGCGCTCGTTTTTTGCTATCAAGAACTTAGCACTCGAGCTCGTGGCTTCGGCATAAGCCTTTGTAGCATCGACAAAGGCAACTGGATGTCTCCGTACATCTTGATACAATCACCTGTTCTTCAAAGTGCGCAGGTGATGCATGCTCATCTGGGGTGCACGCTCTATGTGCTTGTACAACTCTGTGTTGTGATTCATCAAAGGCTATGTTGTACACCTTTGTTCTCGGATGGTCCTCAAGGAGAATGGTATCCCCTTGTTCACTTGAGACTTGCTCTGCTGTTGGAGCTGGTGAAGCCTGTGGAGTGACCTCGGTTGCTTTTGGCATGAGGTTGGTATCCTGATCCTATTTCAGCTGCTCCATCTCCATGTCCATTTATTCTACTACTGGTTAATCCTGCAGAGCAAGTTCCTGTTCCTATGGCTACTCACCCTATTCCCCATCTGTTGTGGGTTCAAAGTCTTCAACTTGTATTGGTGCATTTTGCGTTGTCTACACGTCTTGCATTCCCTCCTGTTCTTGTTCCTGTTCCTATTCATGCTGTGCTTCCTTCTCTCTTCTGCGCAACTCTTGTTCTTCTTTGAGCTTTTGCTGGACTTCATGCAACATCCTCTTTGCATCTTCCAGTCTTTGCTTCTCTCTCTTTCTTTGCACTATCCTCCTGTCGTGCTGTTGCCTCTTTACATCTATCTTCAAAGCTATCTTTTCCACAAGTGGGTCTTCCTTAAACTTGTAGCTTTGCTCCGTCTCTGTGCTTTCGACAATCTTCCTCTTGCCTTTGTCTTGCACAGGTTTGCTGCTTGCTACTGCTATTGTTGCTACTCCCTGTGGTGATGTTACCTTGAGCATTTGCTAGCCACTCTACTGCAATGCTGACCGATTCATTGAGCCTAGTGAAGTTATAAGAATACCTCCATGGGTCTTCCTCTGGCCAATGACACACGCTGTGGATCCAAGAATAGTACACTCTTGCACAATGGTCCCTGCATAAACCATGTGGGTCGTACGGGTTGAAACTCTTGAACTTAAACTTCTTGAAGTCTACCACCTCGACATCCGCTTCTTTCAAACTCCCGATTGCGTACAACCCAATTCGCACAGGAAGCGTAGGCCATGGTGCCTTCTTCTTCCTGTGCAATCCAGCTGATAACCCTGTCGAGATGTGGTATGCAACCTCCTGCATGACCAACTTGTCCGTGGAAAACCTCGACAACACATGCAGAGCTTTCTCCGCGCTGTACATCTTGATGAAGGTGCCCTCGGGTGAGGCGTACCAATCTGCAATGTTCAGCAACGCCTCCATTGCTGCCTGGGACATGCAGGGTGGATCTTGTTCAAAGATCATCGTGTACAAAGGGGCGATGAAATGGTCAGATATTCTAGCCATGACTCCTCGGTAGCTGCAATCTGAGAGCAACTTGCAATATACGTTCACAACACTCTCTGAAGGTGTCCATGCCCAACCCATGCTAGGAAACTGTTGACGGGCACAAATTGCATCGAGCAAGTAGGCAGACATGAAGAATTTTGCTTGCTAATCCTTGGGCAGACTCCGAGCATTGGATAGATGCACTTTCAACTGGAGAGCCAACATGTCGGACTAGTTGAACAGTTTTCCTTCACTTGCCAACTGATCCAACATAGCAACCCAACTCTGTGGGAAGGTCTCTGTACTCCCTTGGCCATACAAGCGGCATACAAAGATGACCAAGAACTGGTATGCCTTCCTGAGTGTCTTTGTCCTATATATTTGGTTAGGTGCTATCCTGAACTTTGCTGGCTCCTTTACCCAATGCTTCAAGATGTCTCTTGTGTTTGTGTTGCTGTTAGGAGTGTAGAACGGTGCATCCATCGTGCTCATTGGCAATGGCAAATGATATATCTCCTGATAATCCTCCATCCTAAAGGAAGCAAGCCTTGCTCCACTGGCACTGCTCAGTATCATTGTCTCAGGATCAGTGTGTGAGACAATCCAGTGGATCACATCTGCGCAAGGGAACATGGGAAACCTGCATGCAACCTTGTATAATCCTGACTTATGGATGTTCACATAGACTTGTCAATCCTCCAGATTCTCCTCAAAGCTGCTTGAGAAAATGGTGTTGATGTCTTGCCATGTGATCTTGATGTCTTTCTCGATGAACATGTGTGTGTCTGTGTACATGGGCAAGCTCATAGACCCTTGTTCAACTGTGTCTCTAATACTGCTTTCAACTGTCTTTTGATCCAGCTCTCTTGGAGGCCATGATACTTGTACTGCTGAGACGTGGCTCAAAAACTTGTGGTATCTGGAGATAGATAAGACACTTATGGCGAGACAATGTTAGCTAAAAACATCAAACAACTCAAGAAACATTCCAACAACAAACTGATGACTGTTGGGCAAGATTGCGTAGCATTGACTTTGGGAAGCTCGGAGACGGTTAGCTGGAATTGCGCATTGCCCAGTCCCAGTTGCTAGTGAGGTTGACTGCTAGCTAGAACAACACAATGCCCACTGGGAGGCAGTTCCTAGTGGGCAAGACTGGGCACTGCCTCCGAGGATTGCGCAGAGCACAGCTTGGAGACAATGTGGGCAGCCTCTGCGAAATTCATGGAGGCAAGGGAGAGCCTTAACTGTCAGGAATGTGCAGAGCATGCTGGGAGAGACAAGATCCGGACCAACCAACCCGGATCTACCTAATGGCAACCTGAAATGATCTGAAAATGGGACACTATAGGCTTCTCGTCTAACTTACAAGAACCTCTCCCACTTCCAAAGCTTAACTATTTCCAAGACCTTATGATTAACCAATTGCGGAATTAAAAAGTGTTTGAAAATAGGTGTATGCTTATGTTTGTTCTTAACTGACTGAATGCCTTTATTTTATTTACTTAAACTGATATGCAACATGTAATAGTGAGATAGTGCAGCAAACAGACATCATACCCATAGCGATAAGATGCAGCAAGTAAACAAACCATAAGACAGCAAGCTTAATATGGAGTTCACCAAAAACTCTTGGGCTATGTCTCCTTGAGCACTAGCCAACTCGACTAGGCTCTTTGGGATTATGGCATAAGTTCTTTTACAAGCTCCATGCTCGACTCCGTTGGATTACACAGAAACAATGGGCTTAGAACACTATCTTATCCTTGGCTTTGAAGCTCTCAGGCTTTCTGGCTCTGGCTCTGGCTCTCGGCTCTGGCTTTGGCTCTAGCTCTTGGCTCTGGCTTTGGCTCTGGCTCTTGGCCCTGAGCTTCTCTCGACCTCTGCGTGCCTTTGTAGTTCACTCGACCTCCAAGTGACTCCAGAACTCTCTGCGCTCTCTCAGCCTCTGCGTGCTGTTTGTCAATCATGCTCTCTATATTTTTGTGGAATCTTTCGACTCTGCGGATCCCCCATCCGTTCCTCTGTCTCTCATCATGAGGAATCATTCCCTTGTGGCTCTTCAGCGCTTCGACTGGCCCTGTGGCTCTACATCTAGCCATCTGTATTTGTGGCTCTCTGCGTGTAATGCATCATTGTTAGAAACGCCTGCTTACAACGTGGCAAGGAGAATGGGACAGTTACAAAGAAAATACACAGGCGGCCTCTTCCTAGGAGAAAATCCGCGAAATAACCATATTTCCAATACATAGAGAATATGCACGGAAATACGCTATCGGGCGTAAAATCCGGACTTCAAAATCTATGAAATCACACTCATAATCCCTATCGGGTCTGCCATCCATCGCAATATCGCAATCGCATCGTCGCATGGCCAAATGGCCAAAAACCCATTTACACGAGAAACACATTGAAAATCCAAATTCCGGATTTCAAATATTATGAAATCGCACTTATAAATTCCATCCTGTCCGCCCTCTATCGCAAGTCGCATATCGGCATATCGTAGTGCATTGGCCCTTGGTATCGGGGATCACCGATCTCCCGATCGCCGATTAAATTTGGACTGTTGATCCCGCTCCTCGATCCGATGGTTGACATCGCACGTTGCATGTCGCTATAGCAACGGCCTCGGGGGTCTTTCCATATGCCATGGACCACGTCGGCATCGATTTGCCGATATCTCCGATTATCGCTATCGGCTCCAATCGCAAATCGCAATCGGCATATCGCAGTCCCTGGGGTCCCGATTTCGCATGCAGGCCTATCTCCGATGCAATAAGTCGGGGTCGCAGTCGGGGGAGTACTTTCGCCTTTGCCTTAAGTCCACCCCTTTGCACATTTGCGATGCGATTTCCTTAAGGAGCCTTTTATGCCATTTTTAGAAGAAATGCCTCCTTTTTCAAAGGAAAAGGCAATCTTCTTTCTGCGATAACCTCTTGATCCGAAGTCCATTTTAGCCCATTCACATTGCATCAGATTCAGAATGAAAAGATCTATGCAATGGGACTATTTCTAGGAGCAGCCCTTGACTTTTATTTTCCTCTGTGAGGAACACTTTAGACTTAGAGGTCTATCCAAGATCCATTTTGGATCACACCTTCCCACTAAAATAACTTTTGGTCTCCAAAACACTGATACGCTGATTTGAACAATAAATGAGAGTAACAACACCCTCTTCTTTAAGCCTGCATACACTTGCCTTGCATAGTACCTCTGAACGAAAGCCTTTGACCACTCTTCTTCCTAGATGTGCTGGTCCTCTTGGGAAAAACTGTTTTCCTCCTTGACTTCATGCAAAACTCCTACTGAGATGGTCACAGAAGGTAGTTTGAACTTCTCTGCCTTGATCATTGATCCAAGGTGGCTCAAACAAATGTGAAGTTACATCTGCTTCACAAAATTTTCATTTGTACCTGTTTGACAAGCTGTCAACAACAATTGTTAACAACAACAGAAATACAGACAACAACTGGATGGCCTAAACTCCTGCTTCAACAAAAGAAACAGACTCACATCTTGTGAACACCTCCATGTCTTACATTTGCATACAAATGATGGACTAGATACCAAGCCCACAAAACATGCCTTTAAAACAAATGACCCTTCAAGTCAAGCATGTAGAAAAGATCTCAAGGATTCTTTTCAAAAGATGAAACACTTCATCATTATCTCCAAAAAGTAGATAAAATCAACTTTTTCCAAATCAACATTAACATTACATGCATGTAAAAGCAATCAACCCTTCAAGTTAATTACACATACATGTTCAAATACAAGGAAATCATCAACATCCCTGTGGTCATGCATATCATTCTTATGCATGCATTTCATCCTTCAACTTTCGCTTAAGCACACTGTACTTTCAAAGTTGAAATGAAATCTAATGTTGTAGCAACAAAGTGAGTCTCCTACTCAACTTTTTCCATTCACCTTCTTGGTAAAACCTTGCAACTTGCATTCCATTAACAAAGAAATGGAAATAGATGCATCAAATCAAAAGACATGCAATCTTTAATTGGATAAGATCTCTAACCATTTCTTACCAATCCATTTCAAAGGTGCTAGCTTTGTCTGCACATCAGCATCAACATGTGAATCATCCTGAAACACATCATTCATGGAAACTTCCTTTCCATTTTTGCCATTTTCTCTTTCCACCTTCTCAAGTTTCGTGGAAGCATCATTGGATTCAAAGTCCAACATTTTGCAGCAAGATGTCCTTGCTTATGGAAGTAAGTGCAACACGTGCATCCTCTTGACAACATGATTTGCCTTGTCCAATGGACCTTTGGCTTCTTGCTTCCTTTCCTTCAAAAGTTTCCTGTATGTAGCCATTCTCTTCCAACATATTCTCTTCCAACATCTAGAAACATTATGGTTATCCAAACCACAAAAGGAACATGCAATTCTTTACCCATACTTATATGGAAATTTATCATGCTGAACAAAATCAAAAGGAATATGGTTAAAACTAGATTTATACATTTCTCTTTCACCTTGATCGCCTTCATGAGGAGGTGAACTGAATAAAGAAGTAGCTCCCTTTGGAACATCATCAACCTTTTCAAGGCTGTCAGAGTTTCCACAACTCTCTGGTTTAAGTGTATGCTGATGAACACCTGCATCTTGCAAATGATGTTTCAAGCTATTGCATTCTCCATGAATACAATCTTCACACTCTTGAGGTAGAAGACCTGAAATGAAACTCCTTCTTGGAACTGTTTCAATGGCCTTCATGGCAGCTTTGGAACTCTCTCCATAAGACTGTCCATAGCCAAGACCCAAATACTTAGGCCTTTCCTCAACCATTATTGGCTCAACAATACCTTGTGCATGTTTACCCAAGCCTTTTCCTTCATATCCCATCTTGGACATTAGCTTGGAACCTATGCCTCTGGTATGTTTTTCAAAAGAACCAATATATGCATTCTTAGAAGAATTTGAAGACAAACAGGAATTGTTTACCTCTTCTTCAAGCCGATACTTGACTAAGGCTTCTTTGGCAACAAAGAGTTGTGTCTCTAACTCATGCATCATTTTCAGGTTCATATTTGCAATATGAAGTTGTCTCTTCATTTCCTGTAATTTGTCAGAAAGCAATTGCTTCTCTTTCTTCATGGAATTCCGCTCTCTAAGTATGTTGCTCTTCCTTCCATCCTCTTACATTTCTTTCACCTTGTCCATCATGATGAACAAGTCTTGCTTCATGTCTTCATCAAAGAATTTTGTGAAGAAAGAAGATTTTGAGGACTCACTTGTAGAAGTTGTCATTATGCCAATGAACAAAAGAACTTCAAACAAGATAAATAAAGAGCTTATTCAGCAGCCTTTTGCAACAAACCTCTTGTGCTTCAAGGATTTCCTTGAGGTCCTTTGGGATAAGAATAATGCCTTCAACCCTTCTTCCTTTTTGTCCTCCCCTGGACTGAGCTATCACTAGCTTTCTCTTCACCTCTGCAAACTCAAACAATAGTCAGTCTGCAAACAAGTATACAATCAACCTCTGACTGTTTAAACACCTTTCAGACAAGCAATCTTTGCTCTGTCAATCAATCATTTTGATCTGATACCACTTGCTCTGGTATAACCAGCTTTGATATCACCTCCTTGAAGGTGGGGTTAATCAATTTCAGGCTCTGATACCTCCTGATCTGAAAATGGGGCACTATAGGCTTTTTGTCTAACTTACAAGAACCTCTCCCACTTCCAAAGTTTAACTATTTCCAAGACCTTATGATTAACCAATTGCGGAATTAAAAAGTGCTTGAAAATAGGTGTATGCTTGTGTTTGTTCATAACTGACCGAATTCCTTTAGTTTATTTACTTAAACTGATATGTAGCATGTAATAGTGAGATAGTGCAACAAACAGACATCATACACATAACAATAAGATGCAGCAAGTAAACAAATCATAAGACAACAAGCTTAATATGGAGTTCACCCAAAACTCTTGGGCTACGTCTCCTTGAGCGCTAGTCAACTCGACTATGCTCTCTGGGATTATGGCATAAGTTCTTTTACAAGCTCCATGCTCAACTCCATTGGATTACATAGAAACAATGGGCTTAGAACACCATCTTATCCCTGGCTCTGAAGCTCTCAGGCTTTCTGGCTCTGGCTTTGGCTCTCGGCTCTGGCTCTGGCTCTTGGCTCTGAGCTTCTTTCGGCCTTTGCGTGCCTCTGTAGTTCACTCGACCTCCAAGTGACTCCAAAACTCTCTACGCTCTCTCAGCCTCTGCGTGCTGTTTGTCAATCGTGCTCTCTGTATTTTTCTGAAATCTCCTGACTCTGTGGATCCCCCATCCGTTCCTCTGTCTCTCATCATGAGGAATCATTCCCTTGCGGCTCTTCAGCTCTTCGACTGGCCCTCTGGCTCACCGGCTCTGTGGCTCTGCGTCTGGCCCTCTGGCGCTCTGGCCCTATGGCTCTGCGTCTGGCCATCTGGCTCTGTGGCTCTGTGGCTCTCTGCGTGTAACGCATCATTGTTACAAACGCCCGCTTACAGCGTGGCAAGGAGAATGGGACAGTTACAAAGGAAATACACAGGCGGCCTCTTCCCAAGACAAAATCCGTGAAATAACCATATTTCCAATACACAGAGAATATACACGGAAATACACTATCGGGCGCAAAATCTAGACTTCAAAATCTATGAAATCGCGCTCATAATCCCTATCGGGTTCACCATCCATTGCAATATCGCAATCGCATTGTCGCATGGCCAAATGGCCAAAAACCCATTTACACAGGAAATACATTGAAAATCCGAATTTCCAAATTTCAAATATTATGAAATCACGCTTATAAATTCCATTGGGTCCGCCCTTTATTGCAAGTCGCATATCGATTGTTGATATGCTTTGTCCTATTGGAAAATGGTTACGGCAACGTATTTAACTTAGCATTTTCCTTCTTTGAGTTTACTTGTGATTTTAGGTACTTCTTAACTTGATTATGTTTATGTTCTTATTGTTGGACATCTAATCCTCTAAGGGCTGGTGTAGAAGTCGAATAGACTAAGGAAGTCCAAGAGACCTTGAGATGTGGAACTCAATAGTCACACCATGTACTATAAATGTATATCATTTGTTAATAATAGAGGTACTCTCCTGTTTATCTTTAATATTCTATTGCTGCCATGTGTGTGTTTAACATGGTATCAGAGCAGGTAATCTCCTGCCCTGCTCAAGTATGAGCCACTTGTTTATGTGAGCTTGTTGTTCTGTGGCCTTTCTATACATATCAGTCCTATACCTCTATTCTAGACTGCCATCTCTGTAAAATCTCTATTGTCGAATGAGTTGGTCAAGAGTTAAACGTTATACCATACCCTGAATTTCGTGAACCGCCTTAATACGCTTTCCAGAATCTATCTGCACCGGTCAGAGCGCAGGTCTCAAATTAGTTTTATATAGAGTAACTCCTCTGACATTTCTATTCTTGGTATATACGTTCTTTCTCTGTGCGTTAATTGAAGTTCAAGGTTTATATGCTAAGTTATAGTGTTACTCCTGCAGTAAATTTCGGTTGTATTTATATATCCGTTGAGATTATTGTGAGCACTATATCATCTGGTTCATAGCTGCTCCAATCTGAGTTTGGTTTGGAATTGACTTGTGGTCTCGTCAAATTTAGGGCTCTGCCATCTAGGCCTATTTGTCCATTACCTCTAAGGTAGCCTTGAATTTTTCCTCTAGTAATGGCAAGCATTCCTTTTGAATACGGAAGCGTACCTATGCTGGAAAAGGCATCTTCAAAGTCTTGAATACTTGTCTGGTTCACTGTTCTATTCTATTTCGATTCATTCCAATTCCAATTCCAATGGCAGACGTGAATCACTAGCCATGCATTATAAGCAAAAACTCTAGTACATCATTGTTGTGTGTTTGAAGGTCAGTCCATTCAAATTCGACTGAGAATTTTATTCTCTACACATTGTATTGAATGTTTGTGTTGACACATTGACCATAGCCCCAACTTGAACATCAAGTTGCTGCCGGGAGGTGTTGTGCAAGAAGGGCGTTTATGTGAACCAACGACAGTCATCTTCAGCCTATGCATTGTCAGCTCCGTTGAAGCGAACCGCCATTTGTGGCTCTCCAAACCGCTCGTCTAAACTGTGATTTGGTGTTGTCTGTCAGACTTGTGGTGTTGTCTGTCGGGCCTGATTTTATCATTGCTCGCTCCTCCGTGGTATTACCTCGTTCACACCCCGGTCCCTACCACTTCGGTTCACACTTTGGTATCAGAGCTCCTCCATACCACGACTCCAATATAAACTGGCGGAAGTGTTAAATTTATGGCGGAATAGAGGAAAACCCGACAATTTGAGTCAAAAGCTGAAGGGGAGCAACAGTCATCCGATCGATAGATCTAACGGTCATCGCTTGGAAAAGGCGTGCAGAAGATAGCCAACGAAAAAGGTGGTCTTTGCACAGGAAACGGTATTTCGAGGGCATAAAAAGTGGTAAGCGGTAATCTCGTGAGTCTGCCCGATTCCACTCACCGTTCGACATGTAGCCACTAGAGGAGAGAGAAAAACCGCCCATTTCGGACGGGTAATCGTCATGCAAGTTTTCCTTCCGAAATTGCCGAAGACCGTCGGATCCTGTGAGTGCAGATCTATGGTGGAGGATGGTCGTGCAAGTTTGATTGATCGCGGAAAGGATATCAACCGTCAGATCGTGGGGTTGAAATCTATGGTGGAGAATGAACCCGATAAAGTTAAACCTCGGGAACTGTGCGAAAGCTGCGGATTGGTGAAAAGGTGAGTTTATGTGTATTCTGCTATTGGTTGATTGACCGGGTTCTTTGGGAATTAAAACGCATAGTCCTTGTACGTGGTGCTCCGTGGTCTTCATATACAAAGAACGCCGATATACATTATACCTTTGTGGTCTCTGCTTCAAACTTTTGGTATCCATTGAATGCTGCTCCGTCCATCAAGTCTATGAAGGCTGCTAAACCAGCTGCCCTAGCAAAGAAGCCAGCTGCAAAGAAGGCTGCTCCAGGTTATATACATTAATGCTGTCCAGATATATACATTGTTGATAAGTTGAACATTGTTGGTATAACGCAGTTTGTAGAGATAGTATAACGCTGTCCATTGTATTGTTTCAACTACGTTTCCATCATAATAACGCTGTCCGACATGATATAACACCTAAAGGCCAGCAGGGTTGACAAGTGGATGTGAAATCTTTGAAGTTTCTTAACATTGGCATGAGCATTTTAATGTTGAGCGTTGAGCATTGCATAAGGCAATCCCCTTGGTGTTGTATTATTCAAAATTGAGTGGGGACGATTGAAATTCCACGGCCTGGAACTACTGTATGCTGCTTTGAATGCATTGAAGGCTATTGTGCACGGGTGTTATATGGTGTATGGTAGATGAAATATAGAAGCTAATCTCATTTCTGTTGGGGTCTTGTTATTGTTGGAAAAAAAGAGCCTGTGGGCTGCAAACCTATCAAGTTGGACATTTTGTTAAGGCAGCAATATTGGGCTTGCTGTGTAGAAATTGAGGCACAAGACACTGTGAAGTGAGAACATGAGCAGACATCAGTGCAAATTAATTCGTGTTGGCAAATTAATTTCTAAAACCATTATTATTTCTACAAGTGAATTTTTGGGGAAAATGGATAAAATTGGTGAAGTATTAGAGTTGTTAAATACTATAATACACTCCACAGTTCATGATACAGTGAAAATCAGCAAGAACACTCTGTGATATTAAAGCCTATTTGCTGTATACACAAGACAAGATAGAATTTTTGGAGCTTGAATCTCAGCTACAGCAAGAAGAATTAAAACAGAGGAGTCATCATTCTGAACTTGTTTCTGTTCAGAACATTGAAACAGACTCCCATAAGCAGCAAGTTGATTCAAATCCAGTGCCCAAGGAAGCAACAAAGTCACATGTAGATGCAGAAGTTCAATTTGCACTTCCCAAGCCCATCATCAGACCTTGGGAAGAGCTTGTCCATAACAAGCACAAAACAGGTCTTGGATATGAGAAGGACGTGTCCTTTCATATTCCAGACTACTCAAAGCCCATCCAGTTTCAGAGTGTTGGATTCCTTCATGACAGTTCACATTCAACTGTTCCAGATTTTGCCCTTCCTCCATAGCAACAGCAATAGTGACAACAACAGATTGTGAAATGCCAACATTGTGACCGAGTTGGCCATCTGAAAGATCACTGTTTTGATCTTCATCCATGTAAGCACTGTCATAAAACCAGTCATTCTTCAAACAGATGCTTCAAAAACAAACCTCCTGCAAGAACAAAGATTCATCTTAGATGGATCGCTTCTTGGCAATGGGCATTAACAGCCAAGAAGATATTTCAGTCATATGCCCGAACTTGTTCTAGAGTATTGAACAGTCTTGCAGTTGAGTTTTCTCCATCATATCACCTTGTATTTGACAGGGGGGAAATGATGGTCATCTAAAAGCTTCAAAGTCACATCAAGCGCACTTGAGTCCACAACCTGCCATACCAGATTCAGAGTTGTAGCCAGAGACAAAGATGCCCCTGAGCATGCCTTCAATTTGTGATACCTCTTCAAAGAATTGGGGACACTTCCTCTAGCAGAAGACTTAAGCTTCTTGCCAGTTTTGGAAGAGTTCTAGGAATTGCATTAAGCATTCCAGAGTTGTTGGTCATCCTTAAACCATCATAGGTTGAGACTTCCCTTTTCAGGTTGAAGTTCTCCCTTTTATGTGGGGTGAGACCTCCCTTTCATGGTTGAAGGTTTCCCTCTTCAAAACATCAGAAGCACTTCCTCTAGCAGAATACTTGAGCTTCATGCCAGACTTGGAAGAGTTCTGGGAACTGCACTAAGCGTTCTAGTGTTGGTGGTCATCCTTAAACCACCACCCTTTATACCAACATTTCAGAGAGCACATTCAGCCTAGTGCTGCCATGCATTTTTGCATGTTTTGTATTATAGCTCTCTTCTTGGACTCATACATAACCCTTCGGATTAAGGGGGGGAATGTTGGACACCTAATCCTCTAAGGGTTGGTGTGGAAGCCGAATAGACTAAGGAAGTCCAAGAGACCTTGGGATGTGGAACCCAACGGTCACACCATGTACTATAAATGTATATCATTTGTTAATAATAGAGGTACTCTCCTGTTTATCTTTAATATTCTGTTGCTGCCATGTGTGCGTTTACCACTTATCATCAAATAAATGCCAAACACAATGAAGATCACATGAACACAGGATATAGGCTTCATGCCAGGGCAAAACCCCTCCAAGGGGGAAAACCCACAGGAAATTCTCTTCTATAATCAACTTCAAAGGAGACTTTCAAGACCTAAAACAAGACCTCTCCACCAAGATGACCAACTAGAGATTCCAAGAGTAACGAATCATTTTTCTTCATAAGCAGGGCTCTTCAAACTTGGATCTGTGGTAACTCATGTAATACAGAGCCTTCATCTTTGCTTGTCATGACAGTCTTCCTAAGATATGTTTGCTTTCCTTAACACTCTTCAAGAACACCTTCGCTAACCTTCCTTGACCACAAATACATCTTAGGATATGCGAGCTATTGTTGTGCACTTATGAGGGATGAAGTCACACCTTTTTATATCCATCAAGTGGCTCTTCAAGCCTACTCTTTGGCTAACTTCAACTCGTTGGCTAACTTGGTCATCGAGGTCTTTGGACACAACAAAAATTACAATAATAATTTTCTTCTTTTTGATACAAGTGCCTGAATGGGTCTTTTACATAATGACAAGGACCTTGACTCATGACAGAAGCCTAAAAGCATACAATGGATGCTTGATCTATTGACCAAAGACCCAAGCATGAAACCCATGCTTCATAAATAATTTTTCTTTCTTCGATTTATAAAATATAAATTGATAGAAGTACATAAATAATTATGAAGATCGAACCTAGTTACTTTTCCAACATGTCCTAGCATGAAACACTGGGTCCTTAGTCAACCTTATGCAACTTTGGTTGTCACAATGTATAATTGTAGGGCTCAATGGTCCTTCAAATAAATCTGATAACAACTTTCTAAGCCAAACAACCTCTTTGCAAACCTCACTTGTAGCAACGTACTTGGCTTCAACACTACTTAAAGCAACAATATCTTGCTTCTTGCTTATCCATGAAATCATGGAAAATCCCAAATTGAAGCATCCACCAGTAGTGCTACTACGATCTTTCTCACTGTCACCCTAATCAGAATCTATATATCCCAATAGTTGAATCTCATTACTAGCATGTCTAAGTTAATGATGCATTGTCCCACAAAGATATCTCAGGATGTGTTTCGCTGCTATCCAATGGTCATGCCTTGGCTCCATCTAAAATAGACCGTGGATATTTACTGCAAAACAAATGTCAGGTCGAGTATTCACAAGATACATTAAGGAGCCAATCAATTGTCTATAGCATGTAGGATCCATAGGACTATATTCTGAACTCCTCAACTTTTTCAGATTAGTAATCATTGGAGTTGTCATTGGCTTACTATCCATCATGCCAAATTTCTATAATATCTTGATCACATATTTTCCTTGACCAAGATAAATTTCACTAGGTTTCTACCAAACCTCTAGTCCCAAATAGTAGTGCATAAGTCCAAGATCCTTCATGTCAAATTTGGTTGCCAACTGCCTCTTGCATTCTTGTATTCATTGTTCTACACCTGTAACAAGTCATCCACATATAAAAGTATGATCACAAGTTTATTCTTGACCTCTTTGATGTAGAGATTACAATCTGCAGAACTCTTGACAAAACCAAGTCTTAATAGGTATGCATCCATCCTAGCATACCATGCTCTAGGTGCTTGTTTCAAGCCATATAGAGCCTTCTTCAATCTGCACACGTGTCTCCTTATTATGCATTTCGAATCCCTGAGGTTGCTCAATATAAACCTCCTCATCAATGGTCCCATTTAGAAGAGCAATTTTCCATCCCATATTGTTGGAGTGAAGGTTTCTTCATAATTGATTCCTTCCTTTTGTTAAAAGCCTCTTGTCACAAACCTAGATTTATACTTATCAATGCTCCCATCAACTACATGTTTGATCTTATATACCCATTTGGAAGTGACAATAGATTTGTCACTAGGTCTAGGAACAATTTCCCAGACATCATTTTCATAATAGATTGGTAATAGGTATCCTTTTTCCATTGCATTCCTCCATTCTTGATGTTCAACTGCTTTCTCATAGGAGTTTTCAGCTTCAATGAGCTTAGTCATATAAGCTGCATAACTAGAATACATTTTTTGTCTCTTACTTTCTCTAAAAGTTCCCTTAGTTGCTACATGTCCCTCGGCCTCTTGTAGAGTTGTCCTCAACCAAGCAGGTCTCTTATGAGTTTATGCAATTATGACATGTTGCACAAGTTCACTAGGTCCTTCAACATCTTCATGATTAGATGTAGGATCTTGAATATTTGTCCTTTTTGATTTCCTAAAAAATGGGTACTTCTTCATCAAAATCAACCGGGATATCTTTGGATCTCTTGTAAGCTACATTTTCATCAAAGATGACATCTTTGCTTACTTCAATACGATGATCCTCTTTAATGTAGATTCTGTATGTTTTTGATGAAGCACTATAACCAACAAAGATGCTTTTTGTACTTGTAGGATCCAAGTTCTTCCCCTTGTCTTTTGGAATGTGAATGTAAACTGGACATGCAAATATTTAGAGATGATCCACCCTTGGCTTCTTTCCTGTAAAAGCTTCTTTTGGAGTCATATTATTGAGAATTTTATGAGGACTTCAATTTTTCAAGTAAATTGCTGTTATAGATGCTTCTCCCCATAGGAGTTTAGGGAGATCTTAGTCATGAAGCGTGGCTAACACATTCTTCAATTGAACGGTTCTTCCTTTCAGACACACCATTTTGTTGAGGGTTATAAAGAACAATTAGCTCCCTCTTTATTCTTGCTTCCTTGCAAAATGCTACAGTTTCTTTGGAGGTATATTCTCCACCATTATCAGAACTTAGGATCTTTATCTTCCTTTCTGTCAGGTTTTCCACTTCATTTTGTTGAGGGTTATAAGGAACAATTAGCTACCTCTTTATCCTTGCTTCCTTGCAAAATGCTACAGTTTCTTTGGAGGTATATTCTACACCATTATCAGACCTTAGGATCTTTATCTTCGTTTCTGTTAGGTTTTCCACTTCATTCTTGAATTTTTGAAATTTCTCCAATACCTCATCTTTAGTCTTGAGGAGGTATATCCATGTTTTTCTAGAGTAATCATCAATGAATGTCACATAGTATATAGGTGACCTCCAAGAGACTTTACTGACATAGGTCCACATACATCAGAGTGTATAATATCTAAGATCTCCTTGGATCTTGTATCACTTCTTGCAAAAGTTTTCTTCACATTCTTGCCTAGAGCACATCCCTTACAGATACCTTCACGTTCTTCTTTCAAATCAGGGATGCCAGTGACCATTTGATTCAAAGATGGCAATATCTTATAGTGAAGGTGTCCATACCTTCTATGCCACAATTCATAAGGGCTAACATCTAAGTGTA
This sequence comes from Pinus tabuliformis, assembly GCA_031772625.1. NCBI lineage: Eukaryota > Viridiplantae > Streptophyta > Pinopsida > Pinales > Pinaceae > Pinus > Pinus tabuliformis. The sequence goes on along the minus strand of CM062815.1, from coordinate 565,174,857 downwards.
CTAAAGCTTGAGGAAGAGGTGTAAGAAGTCTATACAACGCCCGCTCACTAATCCCAATTGTCTTAACATGTTCAATACTAGAGCCTAAGTTGCAGGAAACATTGGAGAAGGGTCTATTTCTGGCTGGAAAGAAACGGAACGAGGAAACTCGTACCATACGGCCTGGAAACGCTTTTCCGACCGTACTGGCCCGTTTCTCGAGGAGGAAACGTGGCTAGTATGGCCAAAAATGTGTTTCCAGGCCGTACGGTGGAGTTTCCTCTTCTAACTTGACTTTTTCTTGTATTTTTTTTTTATATGTTTTTGCTTCTAATTTTTTATTGGGCGACTAAAATATCTTCTGGATGCTTCTAGATACCTCTCAAGATATAAAAAAGAGGATTTTTTGAGTGGAGCAGCTTAATGTTCAAGCCTATGGCCCTAGTGTTGATATGCAGTTCATGGTAATGTTAAATTCTTAAAGTAAAAGGATGAAAATGAATAATAAAGGAGAATGTCACTTTTACTTAAATTTTTAACATTACCATGAAATGACTGAGGATGTTTGAGAGTGGTTTCGCCCTCATTGGATTTCATATGGAGAAAGTAGAATTTTAGATCTCACTCAAAATCCAATAGACTTATCTGTTTTTCAAGATTTCAGGATTGGGGGGATTACAATGTTTCCATTGGATTTTGTCATGTACTAGGGTATGGAACTTGTATTTAATCAAGAGAACCAAGCCCTCTATGCAGGGGAGACTCCCAATAATCAAGAGCACTAAGGTCGTTCGACTATGTAGGAGGAGACTCCCAATCAAGCACGAGACAAGAAATTAGAAATTTCTCGTGGCTGATTTTTGATATTGCTATTTTCATTATGTGATCATTCATGAGTAAATGTGATGTAAATTTAGAGACTTATAGTTTATGCATTGACAATTGACAATTTAATCATAATGTAATAAATTAGAATGTATCATATATGCTTTATGATTGCACATATTTCTTAAATGTCCTAATATATATATATATATATATATATTGTTTCCCTGTTTCCAAAATTTGGGGAGGTCACGTTTCGTATCGTGCCCGTTTCGGAAATTCGTACCCGTTTCCTCGTTTCGTGCAACTTAGACTAGAGCCCTTCCCCAAACCAAAACTTTTCCATCAACAAAAGCAATCCTATCACCTTTATCTTCTAGGCAAGAAATAGAAAGCAAATTTTTCTTCAAACTTGGAACATAGAGTATATTATTGAGATGAATACTTCCACTGGTCTCTAGCTCCAACGAAGTAGATCCAATCCCTTTCACAAGGTAGCTCTTCTTGTCTCCAAGTTTGACTAAATGAGAAGAGGTCCCTTTTGATAAAGTCTGGAGTTGACTGCATTCGCCTGTCATATGTCTAGAAGCTCCACTATCAATAACCCATACATTATCATCCTTAAAAGTACCTGTGAGAGCAGAGAAGAAACTTCCATCCATCACTTCTTTTGATAGCTTGGAGATGTACTTCAAGATGTATCCTTTGATAGTTACAAGGAGACTCCCAAGAGTCTTGAGACCTTTCTTCATAAAGCTTGCCATTGAGAAGAAAGAGTAGATGACTGCTTCTAGATTGCTCTTCAACAAAGGTGCCAACAAAGATGTGATCTTCCAACTTCCTTCCTTCACCTTAGCTCTGATACCATGTTGGAAAATCAAAGTATTTGTAGATTATAGTTGACTTTCCTTACTTGATAATTACTTGTGATATTAGTTGGCCTTTTATTACATTTATTTCTTCTTCATCAAGCAATTACCAAAACATGAAGATCACAAAGACACAAAAAACACAAGATATAGGCTCCAAGTCAGGGGAAAACGCCTCCAAGTGTAAAACCCAAAAAGAATACTTCTCTTCTTATAGAATCAGATCAAAGTGAGACCTCCAAGACCCAAAGACCAAAAGTCAAGATTCCTTTCAAGCACCAAGTCAGCCCTCCAATAGGATCTCTTTCAAGCAAGTCAAATTTACCGAGGTCGATGAAGGTCAAACTCTTCAAGATTTGCTCCTATCAAAGCTTTAGCTCTGCGACTTCAGGTTGCACTTCAGACTCGCAACTCTTGGCCTTGCACCTCGCACAAAATTCTTAATTCTCTCAAACGTGTAGGCAGAAAAGATCAAAGTTTTAGGTCTTCTTCCTTCACTTTGACTTCTCCTTTTCTCCTTGACTTTTCGCTCTAGATTGCTTTCTTATCTTGCTGCAGATTGAACTTGTGAAGTATCTCCAAATGAGTCGAAGTCTCATGATATATGTACACTTCTCAAGAGGTCGAATAGGCCTCTTCTAGGCTGACTTCTCCTTGGCAAGGCCGACTTGGTCTTGGAGGACAAAATGAATTTCTAGACTAAAAAATAATGATTTTATTTTGTTACAACAAGTCCAAATAGGACTACAATACATGACAAAAATTCGTTTTCGACTCAACAAGCCCTAGAAGCATGAAAAACATGCTTTCACCTAGACTTTGAGCATGAAACCCATGCTTGAATTAAAAAAAAATATCTTTTTCTCTTTTTATATAAAATATACAATGTCATGATTACAAAAGTCATTATGAAGATCGAATCCGATTACATTCTCCAACATTGAGTAGACTTTGTAGCCTTCCATTAATGCAGATCTTGGAGTGAATTTTGAAGCAGATTTGGTGTAGAACTTAGAGCAGAATTCAAGCAGACTTTGAGAGACTTTTGGATCAGCCCCTTCTTGAACATTCTTGATGACGTTTGGAGTAGTCTGTAATCATATTGAATCACCCCTTTTTGGAGTATACTTGAAGCTTTTTGAGCTGAACTGGAAGTCCTCCCTGTAGCAAACTTAGAGATTTCTTGAAGAAAACTTGAAGTAGACTGTGAAGCTGAACTTGGAGAATTTCTTGTTGTAGAATTAGGAGCTTCCCTTGAAGCCCTTTCTTGAAGGAATCTTGAAACACTTTTGAGTAGACCTTGAGGAGCGGTTTTAAAGAATTTTTGAAGGAAGTACTTGTGAGGGGTTTTGATGAAGTTTCTCAAAGTTGGAGCCTTGTGAAAAGAGAAGTATTTGTGTAAGTTGGAGCCTTGTGAGAGACTAGGTTGGAGCCTAGATTTATATTTGAGTATTGGAGTCCTCATTCAAGGTTGTAGCTTTGAGAGACACTAGGTTGGGGCTTGGATTTTTATTTGAGGATTGGAGTCCTTGTTCAAGGTTGGAGCCTGGATTTTTATTTGAGGATTGGAGTCCTTGTTCAAGGTTGGAGCCTTGAAAAAGTTGGGGATTTTGTTGTATAGGTTGTGTGAAAATTCCAATATGAAATCCTATTGCAACAACTGGTATTATTTCTCCTAATTGTTAATTAATTTAACAATTTATCTACTATGGCAAGTATCGAAATAAACACACTGCAACCTTCACAAATAAAATATTGTGGAAAAATAATGTGCTGGAAATTGAGAAATTCTAGTGCACACATAAAATATGAGACAATTATTTTTGGACAAATGTCCTTGAAATAACCCAACTTGGGAAAATTAGTGTAATAGTGAGGGTTTTTATTATTATGCAGCTGTGAAAATCTGAGTACAACCTGGATGCTTGAAATTGACAATCCACAACAAGAAAATGTCGGCAAAATTATTGAAGGTAATTTGCCCTTCCTCCACAAGCAATCCTGACACAACTTGCCGATAGAAAACTTGGCCTTCTAAAGCTTCTGCGTCACCCTCTGCATTGGATTGCACAGTCACTATGACGTCTAGCCTCTAACTGGTCTTTGATGAATTCGTTCTGCCTTCTGCTACTGAGAAATTCATCTCTTCGACCCTCTAGATCCTTTGCTCGACCTCTAGATCTAGGAATAATTTTCTCTCCAGCAAATCGAACTGCCCTTTCCGAAGCTACTGCGCACAGCTCTGCGCTGCCTCACTGGGATAACTTGGCCCTCTTGCTGTTGCCTCTCTAGATCTGGAAAACTTCCTTCGGATCACTGTCCCAGCCCCACTCACTTCTTCGATATCTGGCTCTCTCCGACAATTGATTGCTGCTACTTTGGAAATTGATTTTCCAAGAAATCGAACTACTCAAGTGTTTTCTCCATCACCACATCAACTTCCTCTTATAATCCACTATTGGAGTACCAACGACCAAGATTAAAACATAATCGATGGCTAGGATCATCTTTGGATCGATCCATGTGAGTTTCTAGATCATTCTCGCTTGATCTCAATTAATATTGATTATTTAACCATATTCCCTAAGTTTAGACTTAGGAAATATTTAAAAGATAGTTAATAATCTAATTGAGACACTTCTATGCAGAATTTCTAGAAACGATTTCTGGGTTTGAGATATCATGTATTCTAGCCTCCCCACCAAATTACGTGGCTAGAACACATCTTATGCTACAAAAACTAACACTCCCTCTTAGCGAGGAATGCGTTCTAGTGTTGCACACCTTGCCACAAGACTCTGTCTCTGTATCATCTCTTGTCACGTTGTTGATGTCTAGCTACTGCTACCCACCAACTACTGTGCAACTTTGATATACGCTGCATCTATGCTGCTGATGACACTGCCAAACTACCCCCAACACTGCATTTGCACTACAACTCCCTCTCATCTGTTGTTGCTGCAACTACAACATCTGCGACTGAAAAGCATCTAAAATACTGAATCAACTGTGTTTAGTACGATGCATTTGCTTTCCGAGTCTTTGACTGCTGCTAGCATCTGCACTGTCATTGAGGAATCTGCGATGTTGCCAACTCTGCATTGAGTTACCTGCTCTGTTGTCAACACTGCACTATGCTCCCCAACATCTGACTGCTACTAGTCTCGGCAACTATCACTCGATCTCTGACTGCATCAACTATGACTGATCCATCCTACCACTAAATACTTTGGGTCCCCATAGCCAAGTATTGATCCATGAGGTGGACTCTTCAAGGACCCTACCCAATCTTTGTAGTTCTCTGAGACTACAGTACCAAATCTCCCCACCTCACTCTTGGAGGTATATTTGCAAACATCACGAAGTCTTCTTCCAGCTTGGAGGACAACCTGTTGATCTCTGCTAAAGCTGCCTGCTGGTCTTGCTTCTCCTCCTTGTCCTTCTTCTTGAGAGGACACTGGGTACTATAGTGACCAAGCTCACCACATCTGAAGCATTTGAGCTTTGATAGTTTATTCTTCTTCTTCCTCTACTCCCCCTGCCCTTGACTAGGACCCTTTGATATGAGGGCCACATTCTCCTCCTACTTCATCACCTTCGATTTGTTGCTGCTGGTGCCATTGATGGAGCTCTTCAACAGAGCTCGTCTCAACTCCTCTTGCTACAAATCAACTTACATTCTGTCCCACTCTGGTAGCCTATCTCTGCTTAATATGCTTTGGACAAAGACCTGCCACTCCTCTAAGACACTATTGAGTGCCAATCACACTAGCTCCGTGGGTTGAGGCGTTGCCCCAACAACTAACAACTGGTCTTCGACCTCTTAATCCTGGTAAGGAAGGGATCAATGCCTTCCCCCTTCTGCATCCGGATGCATTTCAGCTTCTCGTCAAGAAACATCTTCCGTTGATTGGAAGTTCCCTGGTATAACGTGGAGATAGCATCCCACATTTTCTTGGTAGTATCTTTGCCAGCGATATGTGAGACTATATGATCCCGGAATCCATCCAGGATCAATCGCTTTGCCCACGCCATCTCTTTCTTGTACTCTTTCTGTTGATCTGCATCCTGGGGAACTGCCACTACATTATCAATGTAGGATTTCAGGCCATATTCATCTAGAAGGAAGGACATCCTAGCCTTCCAGATGACATAGTTGGAAGCTCCATCCAACCTATCCTGATCACGAAGCCCTGCAGTGGCCATCTCAACGAACTGTCGAAAACTCCCTCTTTCCTTCTACTTGGCTACTATTCTACTAGTCGCACTCCCTTCTGGAGTGAAAAGATCTACTCACAACTGCTACCAGTCTGCAAGGAAAATCAAACTTCTAAGACTAGTTCCCTGAGGAAAAATTCCCTCAATTGTCTGCGCTTCTCTCTCTTCCACCTGACGTTGGCTTTGCTCTAGCGAATTGCTGCAAAAACCCTCTGCGTCCAGCTAGAGATCTACTCAATGAAAGATTTGAGCTGCTCCCTCTGCCTATGGAATTACTCGTTCTAGAAAATCAAAATTTTCTGCTTTGAAAAATCGAGTTTCCTCAAGTAACTCGGTCTCCTGGCAAAAGAATGAGCTTCCCTTGGGAATTTCGGCTTGCTACTCTTATTGAACAACGTAATTCCTTATTTCTCTTCTGAGCTCTCTGACTGATCAACTGTGCTTTGATACCATGCAAAAATTCCAATACGAAATCCTATTGCAACAACTGGTATTATTTCTCCTAATTGTTAATTAATTTACCAATTTATCTACTACGACAAATGTTGAAATAAACACACTGCACCCTTCACAAATAAAATACTGCGGAAAAATAGTGCGTTGGAAACTAAGAAATGCTAGCACACACACATAAAATATGAGACAGTTATTTTTGGATAAATGTCCCCCGAAAAACCCAACTTGGGAAAACCGGTGCAGCAGTGAGGGTTTTTATTAATATGTGCTAAATTGGCAACTAGGGCCAAACTCCATGTGGGTCGGCTTATTTATGGCAGCTGATATTTTATTGGATCCCTCTCGTCGAGAGGTGTAGGATTGATCCAAAGATCATCCGATTCCGATAAGTAATTATGGAGATATGAATTTATTTTGTTTATGTAATTATTATCAAGCCGACTAGCTCTTATGTAGGCTCTAGAAGCCCAACCGACGTGTCTATTCATCATCCATGTTTTAGTATAAATAGATGAATATTTGATGTCATTTGAATATGTATTCTTGAGTGATCTCCTCCTATCCACGTCTTGGGTTTTTGGAGAAGGATAGATCATAGAATACCCTGGCCTAGATGATGCCCTAGCGCTCACGCAAATGATGCCCTAAATTACAGTCAGTATGCAAACCTATATGTTGTTCATGATGAATCTCTATACGCTATTCAGGAAGTGAAACCCTACGCTGTTCATGGAAACACTTCATACATATACGCATGGCATTACGCTGGCCTTACGCCTAGCATTACGCTGGCCATATGATAAACGCAGTAAAAGGAAGCTTCTATATGAAGCCCTTAAGGGACTTCTATACGCAGTCTAGGGTGCCACTGTCATCTAGCCGCGGTGATAAATAACACGCTGTTTGTTGAAGCCTAAACGCAGAGACTCGTTTATGTTGACGTAGCTTAAGAAGATGAACACAACTCGCAAATTCTCTCTGAAATTTCACATATTCTAGATGGAGCAGAGCCGCAGGGTTTTTCTGTGAAGGGCTTGACTGCACCTCGGATGGGTATAAGGTGCAGTTAAGCTAGATCTCGGTTGGATAGAACAAAAGGAACCTCAGATGGATAGATAATCTCAGCATAAAGATATCTCTGCTCTTTCAGAGGTACAGTATTGACATAATAACTAACCGCAGTAATAACAATGATCCTACAGTTGCTATAACAATCTCGACATATATATATATATATATATATATATATATATATATATATTATCTTAGTCACTGTCTCGGTATACATTCTCGGCATAATCATGACAATCTCGACATTACAATGAAGGGTATTCAATCTCAGAAGCAACCTCGGATAAGGGTTTGGATTTGCCTCTAGTAACCTCGTCATTCTCTCCAAGAATAACTTTAGTCTCGACATATCATTGATGCAGTAGATCTAGGTGATATTCCTGTAGCAGTCTCGGAATAATGAACAACAATGAAGTAGGGCTACGTTCTTAGCATCACTATGTAGAAGATCTTTTCATATATCATCTCGGCATTCAAATCTGTAATGATATTAACGTTCAAGTTAGATGCAACATATGATCACTGTACATATCGATATCAAGGAATGATCTCTGTATAGTTATAGGATCATGAGTCCTGATTCCGAAACAACTCTTTGAATGGTGGTATGAAAGATGATCTCACAAATTTGATCTCAGTGGCACTAATGTGAATGTACATCAATGATGATCTCAGTGAAAGGAACAACAAGTGAAGATGTAGCAATGTAAAGGAGACATATATCAACATAAAGGAGCAGCATGGAAATCGTTGTAACAACGTGTTAAATACTGCTGTTCTAAGGCATGGATAAGGTACGTTTGGGATCAACAGTCACTAGGGAGTCTACAGCTACAGCTAGCTGCTTTGCTAGGCTGCAAGCCATAGCAAGCAACTAAGGCTGTTCCAAGGCAGTATTACAGTTTGCTTTGAGTTCAGATGGCATCATGGATTAGGAGAGACTCTCCTAGGTGGACTGAAGCCCTTGAAGGGCTTAGTTATTTAATAGCTTGAAAGCATGATGTTGAATGCAGCATAGTGATGGACGCAGCATGGTTGGATGCAGCATGGTGAATCAGTTGAAGTATGAGGACTGAGAAGTGTGCCTTCACCTGAGTTCAGATCTGCAGTCCTTGTCATCGGAACTATCCTGTCATCTTCATGATGAAATATCTCTGATGTCTGATCTCTTATTTTGGCAAGTCAAAGTGTTGACTTTTGTTGTAATTGTACTCTCTCTCTCTCTCTCTCTCTTTCTCTGCTGAACTTTGAAGATAAAAGAAGATTTGATCAAAGGGTTTCCCCACACATTGTGGGGTTTGTCCCTAGCTCGCGCCATATCTTGTGTCCTCTTGTCTTGGCTTGTCTTCTGCATATTATATTTATGTTCTATCTGCAGTTTATCGTAATGCTGATGTGATTGTTAACTGTGAAAATTTAAATAAATTGCTCTAGCATAGAACATACCTAATCTTAACATGGTATCAGAGCTGAGGTGAAGACAATGCCCAAGTAGGAGTGAAAAAGCAATCACCGAAGACAGTTGGGACAAGACAAAAGGATCAATGGGTTCCTCATAATTCACCTAGGGTGAAGTTGAAGCAGAGAATGTTATTAGAATGGTGCAACAAAACTTCTGATGGCATCACTTCATTGGGAAGTTCAGATCTAAGGGTAGGAAGGAAAGGTAGATGTCTTGGTTATGAGTTCGGCCCTTATACGAAGGAGTGCCCGAATGAGAGAGATGCGAGTCATCAAAGACAATGGTCGACTCTTCCACGAAAGCAAGGAACCCCAAAATCTCTTTTATGTACCTGATCGAACCTGATGTCAATCTCGGAAATGGAAGTCAAAGGTTACAGGGTGGCACTTATCGATGGAAAGGTACGTGTTTGAAAATAGATCTTTTAAAGATGTTTTTGAGTTCAGGGTTGTATCAAGTTGCAGGAAGTCCACTAGGGACCATGTCCATTGACTCAGCACCGGAGGTCTGTAAGACAGATGGTGACTAGGATGCTTGAATTCAAAAGGAAGCATGAAGGTACATGTCTAAAATGTACCGAAGGAAAATATTATAAGGGTACCATTCCCCTCATGCAGCAGGTTCACAGGTTTGGAACAACCCGAGGAGTTTGAGAATCATGATCAAGGAATCTCATGTATACAGGTGGAAGAAAGCCCTCTATGGCTTGAAGAAAAACACCTCGAGCGTAATATGAGAGGATTGATAGCTATCTAATGCAGCTGAGATTCACTAGGAGTGACATCGATCCAAACCATTACTCAAAGGTTGTGGATGATAAACCTCTCATACCGGTACTTATGTCTAACAGGTGCAAACCCTCTCATTTATAGGAGACATAGGGAGTTGGATTTTGGATGTGGGAAGATAAGCTGCAAGCCTGTGACTACCTCGAGGATCTTAACTTTCAGAAGTTATATGGTAATGATGTTGGACCAGATTTGGGAAATGCCTCTGAGTTTCATAAACTCATTCGCGTTGATGTTCTTGGAGAACCTCCGTCCGGACATCTGTGTTGCAGTTAGCATGGTGAGCTCATATTCGGTTGAGCCTCACTTGATTGGTGCCAAGAATCTTCTAAGATATCTTCAGGGCACAATCTCTCATGAATTGAGATACACTGCCGGAAATATGAAACCTCATGATTATTCGAATGATGAGTGGGCAAGAAGTATGGAGGATCACTAGAGCACTTCTCAGTGCTGTTTGGAATCTGCCTTGATATCCTGGATGAGCAGGAAGTAGAAATCGGTGACTCTGAGCACCACCAAGGCAGAATACATTGCTGATAGTATGGCCTTCTGTGAGGCAGTCTGGTTGCTGAAGCTCTTCAGTGAGCTGTTTGTACACATGATGAATACCACTGTGAATCTCTGTGACAACCAGAGATGGGATTTGATTATTGAGGAATCTCGTATTTGACAATTGCTCCAGCAGATAGACATCAATTACTGCCTTATCTGGGATATGGTAAGTCGATGATCAAGGAGGCTCCATCACACTGAGATGATGTACAGGACAGAGCCCTGAGGAAAGATCAAATTTGTGATTTTCCCGAACGACTTGGAGTCGTCGAGAGACCTTTGTAAAAGGGTCCTGCATGCTGCATACATTGAGCTCTAGGAGCTTTGGGGGGCTTGCAGTTCTATTGGAGCAACATAAGACCATAGGGTGACTCACCCTCCCCTGGTGGTGCGCACTGAAACAAGATGATTCACTCTCTTGTGTAGCAGGATGATTAGTTCTCCTGTGAGGGCTGGATTGATGTGTTCTCCATGGCGAGTGTAGCAGGATTGATGTGTTCTCCTGTGAGGCCTGGATTGATGTGTTCTCCATGGCAACCTGGATTGATGTGTTCTCCATGGCGATTGTAGCAGGATTGATGTGTTCTCCTGTGAGGAGAGGATTGATTAAGTTCTCCTGTCGAGGCATCCTACCCATGCAGTCTGGGAGTCATGGGAAGTACCTCTCATCTGATCAATGAGCAGGGAAATGAAGTGAGGGACCATAGTAGTACCGATGGACGCATCGTTGTATCTACTGTACTCCCTACGCTAGGATGTCCTCCATTGATCTGGGATCAATGATACTGGTCTGGGACCAGTGGTAGGAGTTGTACATGCTATGACGCTGACTTCGGGTCGGCTGACACTGGTCTGGAACCAGTGGTACATACTCCGAGACTGACTTCGTGTCAGTGCAGTACTGGTCTCGGACCAGTGAGAGTGGTACATACTATGACGCTGACTTCGGGTCGGTTGAGACTGGTCTGGGACCAGTGGTACACTCTCTGAGACTACGATACTGGTCTGGGACCAGTGGTAGGAGTGGTACTTACTATGAAGCTGACTTCGAGTCAGTTGAGACTGGTCTAGGACTAGTGGTATGCACTCTGAGACTGACTTCAGGTCAGTGGAGAATGATATGACTCATTCTCGATCAATTCTTCTTCTTCATAGTTCAGCGGAGATGAGCGGAGCAGAGCAGAGCAAAGCTAGTAGAGCTGAGCAGAGCAGAGCCAACAACGCTGAGCAGAGCAGAGCTAGCAGAGCCAGCAGCGCTGAGCAGAGCAGAGTAGAGCCAGCAGAGCTAGGCAGAGCAGTGCAGGGCACTGATGGCAGAGATAGTACAGTCGGACATATGGATCAACAAATGGAGTTCCCCCTAGTTGAGAGGGAGTGTTAAATTGGAAACTAGGGCCAAACTCCATGTGGGTCGGCTTATTTATGGCAGCTGATATTTTTATTGGATCCCTCTCGTCGAGAGGTGTAGGATTGATCCAAAGATCATCCGATTCCGATAAGTAATTATGGAGATATGAATTTATTTTGTTTATGTAATTATTATCAAGCTGACCAACTCTTATGTAGGCTCTAGAAGCCCAACCGACGTGTCTATTCATCATCGTTGTTTTAGTATAAATAGATGAATATTTGATGTCATTTGAATATGTATTCTTGAGTGATCTCCTCCTCTCCACGTCTTGGGTTTTTGGAGAAGGAGAGATCATAGAATACGCTGGCCTAGATGATGCCCTAGCTCTCACGCAGATGATGCCCTAAATTACAGTCAGTATGCAAACCTATATGCTATTCATGATGAATCTCTATATGCTGTTCAGGAAGTGAAACCCTACGCTGTTCATGGAAACACTTCATACATATACGCATGGCATTACGCTGGCCATATGATAAGCGCAGTAAAAGGAAGCTTCTATACGAAGCCCTTAAGGGACTTCTATACGCAGTCTAGGGTGCCACTGTCATCTAGCCACGGTGATAAATAACACGTTGTTTGTTGAAGCCTAAACGCAGAGACTCGTTTATGTTGACGTAGCTTAAGAAGATGAACACAACTCGCAAATTCTCTCTGAAATTTCACATATTCTAGATGGAGCAGAGCCGCAGGGTTTTTCGGTGAAGGGCTTGACTGCACCTCGGATGGGTATAAGGTGCAGTCAAGCTAGATCTCGGTTGGATAGAACAGAAGGAACCTCAGATGGATAGATAATCTCAGCATAAAGATATCTCTGCTCTTTCAGAGGTACAATATTGACATAATAACTAACCGCAGTAATAACAATGATCCTACAGTTGCTATGACAATCTCGACATATATATATATATATATATATATATATATATATATATATATATATATATATTATCTTAGTCACTATCTCGGTATACATTCTCGGCATAATCATGACAATCTCGACATTACAATGAAGGGTATTCAATCTCAGAAGCAACCTTGGATAAGGGTTTGGATTTGCCTCTAATAACCTCGTCATTCTCTCCAAGAATAACTTTAGTCTCGACATATCATTGATGCAGTAGATCTAGGTGATATTCCTGTAGCAGTCTCGGAATAATGAACAACAATGAAGTAGGGCTACGTTCTTAGCATCACTATGTAGAAGATCTTTTCATATATCATCTCGGCATTCAAATCTGTAATGATATTAACGTTCAAGTTAGATGCAACATATGATCACTGTACATATCGATATCAAGGAATGATCTCTGTATAGTTATAGGATCATGAGTCCTGATCCCGAAACAACTCTTTGAATGGTGGTATGAAAGATGATCTCACAAATTTGATCTCAGTGGCACTAATGTGAATGTACATCAACGATGATCTCAGTGAAAGGAACAACAAGTGAAGATGTAGCAATATAAAGGAGACATATATCAGCATAAAGGAGCAGCATGGAAATCGCTGTAACAACGTGTTAAATACTGCTGTTCTAAGGCATGGATAAGGTACGTTTGGGATCAGCAGTCACTAGGGAGTCTACAGCTACAGCTAGCTGCTTTGCTAGGCTGCAAGCCATAGCAAGCAGCTAAGGCTGTTCCAAGGCAGTATTACAGTTTGCTTTGAGTTCGGATGGCAGCATGGATTAGGAGAGACTCTCCTAGGTGGACTGAAGCCCTTGAAGGGCTTAGTTATTTAATAGCTTGAAAGCATGATGTTGAATGCAGCATGGTGTTGAATGCAGCATAGTGATGGACGCAGCATGGTTGGATGCAACATGGTGAATCAGTTGAAGTATGAGGACTGAGAAGTGTGCCTTCACCTGAGTTCAGATCTGCAGTGCTTGTCATCGGAACTATCCTGTCATCTTCATGATGAAATATCTCTGATGTCTGATCTCTTATTTTGGCAAGTCAAAGTGTTGACTTCTGTTGTAATTGTACTCTCTCTCTTTCTCTGCTGAACTTTGAAGATAAAAGAAGATTTGATCAAAGGGTTTCCCCACACATTATGGGGTTTGTCCCTGGCTCGCGCCATATCTTGTGTCCTCTTGTCTTGGCTTGTCTTCTGCATATTATATTTATGTTCTATCTGCAGTTTATCGTAATGCTGATGTGATTGCTAACTGTGAAAATTTAAATAAATTGCTCTAGTATAGAACATACCTAATCTTAACAATATGCAACAGTGCAAATCTGAGTACAACCTAGATGCCTGAAACTGGCAATCGATAGCAAGAAAATGTGGGAAAAATTATTGAAGGGAATTGACCCTTCCTCCACAAGCAATCCCGACACTATTTTCTTACAAAAAACTTGGTCTCTTAAAGCTTTTGCGTCACCCTCTGCGCTGGACTGCGTAGTCACTATGGCGTCTAGCCTTTGACTAGTATCTGATGAAGTCGTTTTGCCTTTTGCTGCTGAGAAATTCGTCTCTTTGGTCCTCTGGATCCTCTGCCCGGCCTCTGGATCTGAGAATAATTTTCTCTCTAGCAAATAGAACTGCCCTCTTCGAAGCTACTACGTAGAGCTCTGCGTTGCCTCACTGGGATAATTCGGCCCTCTTGTTGCTGCCTCTCCGGATCACTGTCCTTGCCCCTCACTCGCTGCTTCGATCTCTGACTCTTTTCGACAACTGACTGTTGCTACTCTGGAAATTGATCTGCCAAGAAATCAAACTGCTCAAGTGTTTTCTCCATCACCACATCAAACTCCTCTTATATTCCATTGTTGGAGCACCAACGACCAAGATTAAAACATAATCGATGGCTAGAATCATATCTGGAACGATCCATGTGAGTTTCTAGATCATTCTCGCCTTATCTCAATTAATATTGATTAATTAACCATATTTCCTAAGTTTAGACTCAGGAAATATTTTAAAAATGGTTAATAATCTAATTGAGACACTTTTAGGGGGAATTTCTAATAATCTAATTGAGACACTTCTAGGCGGAATTTCTAGAAACGATTTCTGGGTTTTGAAGATCTCATGTATTCTAGCATCGCCACTAAATTTCGTGGCTAGAACACATCCGATGCTAAAAAATTAACAAGTTGGATGCTGAATTTTGTAAAAGAGGATTGGAGTCCTCACTATTGTGTTCTACAATAAAATTATTTTTGTTCTGGTATATACCTTGTGTTTCCTATTGTGAAAGATTTTCACTGGCTTAATTTAACAATTGTAAGAAATACTAATTCACACCCCCCTCCCCCCTAGTATTTCCAACAAGTTTGACGACCCACTCGGGGTTGTTGGTCTGCCACACCCTTTTTTTAATTTTTAATTTTCCTTTAAAAAATACTCAGTCAAAAAAATTATATTCATCCCTTGGTAACAAGGATTAATTTGTCATTTAGACATCTTTCTTTCGGATCCATCAGATAAATGTCTTTATGTGATGGATCCGGAAGATAGATGTCTAAATAATTCTACTCACATATGCCTCCATTTAGATAAATTGTCATTTGCAACACTATATGACTGATTTCCTTTGGCCCTAAACAAATTTCTACATTGTACGATTATGGCCAAACCTGACCCCCGATGATCCTATAGGAACCTGACTTTTGCATAATTCAAAGATCAATTTTCAGAGTTTTGCGCTCTGATACCATGTTAATTTTCCTATGAACCTAACACTTGAAAATTCATTGACCTAGCATATTACATATTTACTGAATGAAAGCACAACTAGATTCTTAACTTAATTAGTGGATTTTTCATTCTCATTAGCCAATCTCAATCACAATGGCACAAACATATTATGCCCAACCAACAGCTCTTCATTAAAAATTAGAACATACTTGGGCTCTTGTCTTATGATAATGGTCCAACTGAGAAAATTATAAATAGCAATATACCTTGGTTTTGATCCAGTAGATTAGGCCCTAGATCGATCCTCGATCCCCTTGGCTAATCTGGATCTCCAAGCTACCCTTTTGGACTTCCTCGGACTGAAAACTCTAGAGTATCACACTCTTCACTGAGATGCCACTCTCAATCTTGTGCTATTGTATGGTGTCTTCTCCCTCTCCTTAACCTTGCTTCTATAACTTTACATTGAGTTAAATCCCTAACCCTAATTTCCAAGGTGATTGACGACCAAGATTAGATCTCACCTCACTTGAGATAAAGGGTTGAGATAAAAACACAATTATTAAAATAATTTACTTTACTTTTCCAAAGTTTACTTTAGTTCAATTAACCAACATAATAATAATGTGCTTTCCTAAGCTAAAATCTATGCTAAGTTGCAATAGAAACTTGCTCATACTAGAGCAAGTGTTCTAAGGAGATCTGTGGGCAACTTTTGCACACTTACTCGAGCTACATGTAAATTTTGCATGACCCAATCACTGGTTTTCAATCTCAAATAAGTTTCTCAGTTTCTTGCTAGTTAGGGTTTAATGTTCATTCACAAATGCATTCAAAATTGAACTTATGAAAGAAAACACATTGAATCCTTTACTTTAAATACTGAGAGGAAACTTAGAAAATCAATCTCATGACAGAAATTTTTGGGCAATGCCCCTAGAAAAGCCTTGAAGGGAAAATCAGTAAAGAGAGAAATTTTCATTAAGGCTCACAGAAAAGATGAGTTTACAACAAACTTTTTGAGCTAACAAATGCATTACTTATCTTTCTGTGCTAGACTAATCGAAATCTATACTGTCAATCAACCTCAATTTCTGTGCAAGGTGCGTCAATTTCAGTGTAGTCGACAACCTTGAAACTTGTGTAGTCAATCAACCTCAATTTTTGTGCACTGTGCCTTGATTTATGTGCAGTCAATAGCCTCAAAATTTGTGTAGTCAGTCAACCTCGATTTCTATGCACTGTGCCTCAACTTTTTGTGCATTCAACAACCTCGAAATCTATGCAGTCAATCAACCTTGATATATGTGCACCGTGCCTCAATATCTATGCATTCAATAGCCTTGAAAATTCTGCAGTCAATCAACCTTGATTTCTATCCACTATGCCTTGATTTTTGTCTAGTCAACAACCTCAAAATATGTGTAGTCAATCAACCTTGATTTTTTGTATGATCAACAACCTCGAAATATGTGCAGTCAATCAGCCTCAATTTCTGTGCAGTCAACAGCCTCGAAATCTATGTATCTAATCAGCCTCAATTTCTATGCACTGTGCTGGAATGTTCTCCTAGGTTTGCGTGCCAAGTCTCTTGGAAGTTTTGTTGCTCCCCCTTGTGTTGTTCCTTCTCCTTTTCCTTCGCTTCTTCTTCTCCTCTTTCTTTCCTCAAAATGAGAAATGAATAATGATGTGTCTTTTTCTTTTGAATCTCCTTTTTATGTTTCATTAAAATGATTGTAACTAACCCTAAGATCTAATGGCTCAAATTGAGTCCTAGCTAGTAAGATCAACAGTTGTGTTATAATTGCTCATTGACACAACTTAGGGCACCTTAAGTCACTTTATTAATTAATGATGCTTAAAAAAGTCACTTTAACTTTATATCACATAAAGTTAATATCTTAGAGACCACTTTGGACACTCTTCCACATGCTGGACACCAAGCCAATGTGGAAGACACTTATGTGAGCTAACTTTTTCAACACTACAAACATCAACATGGTTCTTAGGAAGGAGAAGCTCACCACCAAAATCACACCATTGGAGTTGAGATTTTTGTCTTCTCTTCATGCCATGGTTATGATAGGGAAAAATGGGGAAAGATTTTGTTAAGGATAAGATTGAGAAGTTGCAAGAATTAGGAGACAAAATTGACAAGACAATAGAAGATTTTGAAGGATGTTGGCTAGGCTATAAATCATAAAGATGGGAAGCAACTATAGCATATGTGCTAAGAGATGGATTTCCAAACATTAATAAGATGACAAGTAACCTAAGGAACAAAATCAATTTGACAATGATGAAGCTATGCTAAAATATCATTAACATCGATCTTGAGCATTTAACAAAATAAGGATCAAAATACAGCCCCTCAAAAAGAAACCATATTCGAAAAGGATAAATACAAGAATTGAACACAAAATATATTCCATCTCATCTAAAGAAGGTTCATAAAAGAAAAAAGCCAAGAAAAGATGAAAGGAAGCCTATCTAGTTGCCAATATTTCCAAGTTTTTCAAGCCCAAGTTTATGCTTGTGTTGAATTTCCATGATCTTGGGTCTAGGATAGAATCTTAATATCTGACGCTACCAAACCAAGAATCTCAACGATACTACTTTGCACAATGCAATATAAGCAACAGTAAATCACATATGCACAAAATATGGACAACCTTTTACAATTTTCAACCCAATTTTGTTATATTAAACAACATATAATACAACATTCTAGGGCTCTCATACCAGGGATAATGGCCCTCATACATCCACTAGTACAAGATACAAACTAGGGCTTGGTGTCAATACATCGACGACCAGTCTGCCCTCAACAAGATACTCTGACCATCTGGCTGATGCATGCTCTCTCAACTCCTCTCGGTCTTACCCTGTACCTACCCAGTCCTTCAGCCCCCGATTTGCAGCTCCTGCCTCTATCAATACTCCAAGCCCATTTGACCACTGAACCTCGACTCTCAATCTGCTCACTAGTTGTGCCTTAGTCCATCAAGGGCACAACACATTGAGACTCTTGTCGAGTTTTTCACAGCTCCACTTGTGAACAACTCTCAATCTGCCCACTACTACTCCTCAACTACTCAGGGACTTCAGCCCACTATGGTCTTCCTGCGCTGCTCCGATGAAGACCAACATAGGGCACGGAGGGTTGCCACCTATCACTGCAAGATGTCCATCTCCCACAATGAACATAGGCTAGGAGGACTGCCCATCATCTGCTATAGAAGTCCTTCTCCACATACAAGTCTAGGGCTACTCAACTGCTCCTCTGGTTCATCAACCCTTGAGCTCAACAACTACCACTCTAGCAACCATCTAAGTCCATGAAGATGGTGCACACCGGGCTCCAACTTGGGCACTATCACGCTGTCCTCCAGTAGACCATAAATGCCCAATCACGTCCACACTTGGTCCACTCTCACGTTGCCCTCCAACATGTTGAAGAATCTAGGGCAAATGGGATAAATGTGATTCTTCTAGACTTGATAACAATTTGTGAAGTGTTTTTGCAATTTATCTTAGCTTGATCTTCTTCTTCTTATTAGTATGTGTATTTGCTTCATCAAACTGCTACCAAAACAAAGAGACAAAGAACACAAGATGTTTGGCTTTCTTCCAGGGCCAAAACCACTCCCTCTTGGAGAGGAAAACTCACACAAAATTCTTCTTATAGAGATTCTAATTGACAACTACCAAGACCATGACACTTGACCTATCAAGCCACTCCAAGACCAAGACACCAATCCTCTTCTTACTGCTGAGATCATCATCATCATTACTGCTTTACCAAGATCATTATTGCTGCACCTTGACTGCTCATTGAGATCACCACTGTGCCTTTACTGAGATCATCTCTGCACCTTCATCGCGATCACCATCATAACAATGAGGTCCATATGTATGTATTCATGAGAGCTGCACCGAGAACTTTTACATGATCAAGACTTTGTAACTATGTCTTCAACATATCCATGACAGAGACTGAGATCATGACTGCATCCAGATTATATGTCAAGTTAATGCATGTCACTGTGGGATTATACCAAAACATGTCACTGCGAGATTGAGAGTGCTACTGTAGGATCATCGAAGTCCTCTTCATCACAATTAAGCCGAGACTGTAACAGTACCGAGATAGTATTATGAGAGTGTAAATATGTCGAGACAGTGACTACAACTAGGGTGCCAAGGCAGTGGTACTCATCTGAATAATACACAAGCTGCATTATGGATAGACTTCGATATTACCTTCCTATGACATACGAAACCCTAACTGTAACTGCCATCCGAAACTTCATAGGGATGTGAGTTTTGTTCCTATACTTTTGCAAAGACCCTAGCCGCATATATATAGTGGTCAGCCTATGCATTTGAGCCGACATGACAGTGTGAATGGTTGTGTCTTTTTATTGAGCTGACATGACTGTACTTGTTAATTCATTTGCAGGCCGACATGACTGTTCTTGTTAATTCATTTTGCTTGCTGCCTTCTTCAAGGGGATGGTGCTTGTCTTGGAGGGCTTTGATCTAGACACTAGGTTGACTCATTTACATTACATATAAGCTCAAGAAGAGCATGACATTGACTCTTTGACTTTCCTAGACCTAAGAAATGAGCAAGAAACTCATTCTTATAATTCACAAAAAATAATATTTCTTTTTCTTGACAAGTACAAAGATGAAAATTACATTTGTAAATTCCGAACCTAGTTACACTTTCTTCAACACAATAGTCCACGAGTGACCAATCCTCACTATAGCATCTACTCCTAGTTAGGGCATTCGACACCTAGGAAACCCCTTCACATGGCTGCTAACAGACTTCTCCAATAGTCCTCTCCTAGGACACCTATTACTCCACTGCGAGATTTGCTCCTAGTTGGGGTTTCTTAACACCCAAGACAACCCCAACACATGGCTCCCACAGGCTGCAATATAAATCCCATCCAAACTGATCCAAAACATGGATCCAACACAAGGAAAACTTCACTCCAAGTCTATTATCACGCTGTTGTCATTTATTATTCCTGGTTAGGGCACTTGCACGCTGCAACAACCCTTATAACACCACCCAAACAACCCTAAAACAGCTGCGACTTCCCTTCATTTGCTGCGGCCTTCCCTTGGAGGACTCCTCACCTTCTTTGCTGCTGTTTTGGGCATAGAACAACCCTCAACCTGCCCTACGCACCTTTGTTATAGGCTGGTAAGGGTTGCGACCTACCCACAATAGCCTTCTCAAGGCTGCAACTGCCTCTTCCAAGGGTTCTCCACCCACAAATGCCCTCAATACAGACCTGCGTCTCTCCTCCTCATACTCGGCCCTCCTGCAAGCATAAAACAATCCCTCAACAGTCACAAGAAGCCTCCTACGCAACCTCTTCTCCTCGCTGAGATACCCTTCTACCTATGGCCCAAAAACAAAGGTCTCTCTCCTTGAACGAGCTAATCCACTCCTTTGCTGCCTTTGTTGCACCTTTGGATGTGTTGAAATGATCTTCACTCACCTCATATTTATACACAAACATGAGGGCTACATGTGGTGTCCACTATCAACAAGTTTAATTTGGACACACATCGACCTACTCTTTTCTCCCAAATTAATCCACAACCGCATATATTAACTTAAATATTTCATAATTCCATTTCTACAACACAGAATCAAATGATCTTCGTTGCGTCAGATTTGTCTCGACAAGAGCTATCATGCTCATCCATCACATGTTGAAATGTGCTCATGGTTTTGGCCCAAATCACGATGGGTGCTGTTAGTGTCAGTCTTTCCAGCCTTCCTCCAGTGATCAAATATGCTCTTATAAAGTGATCTCAGAGTGTCAAGGTCAAATTTTGTCATTTCAATGAGTTTTCAAGCAAAATTTGGTCACTAGGCATTAGGTCTAGGGTTTGCCCAAATGTCAGTCCATGTCATCATTCAGCTGAGTTTATCATCATTCATAGGGTTGTCATTATCATGTCAGTGTCGAATGAGTCATTTTACACCTTATTCATGCTTCAGTTGTGCCTTGGCAAGGTCATTTCCCTCTCCTAGGGTTTTGAAAGCCAATTTCTCTTGGACGGTCAAATCATTAGCAAAACTCATATCCTGATGTTCATACACCTTCACCTATCCTTAAAGTACCTTATAAAACACTTCCCATCCCTTAGATCCGCCAAATTCCTCATTTTTCCACAAACCCTAGTTTCTAGCTACAACCTGGCAATTTTCTAGGTTGGGCCTGTGTTTTGCCCTTTTGGACCCCTTCCCCTCACTCAATCACTGAGATTCCACTTTCCCCTGCTTCCTAACATCCCTCCTCACTCCCACAAATTTCCCCAAGAATTTAGAAGCCCCTTATCCCCTTCATCTCGCTCCATTTCGACAAAATTCCTTGCTTCACACATCGGGACAAGTCGCACTCAAATGATGTTCCAGAGCAATAAAAGGTGAATTTTGGAAAACTGAAAGAGGTTTTTGTCCACAACATGCCAAAGACGAAAAACCTCCTTCACTTTTTGCACAGGTGTCATGGTTTTAGAGAAATGTCAAAATTACAATCGCCGGATCCAAGGCGGTTGGTCAAGGCACAAAAAAGGAGAAAGAGGCCCGATCCCCTCCATATCTTGGCTGAGGCCTCACTGAAGGATTAGGGCACTCAATAGCCTAGCCACAGCTCAAATCCCAAAAAATTTTGAGAATTTTGGGTAATTTTGGTATTTTTGGGAAATTTACAGGTTTTGGCTTCTCAACGGGTCTCACCCCCGGTGAGACCCTTTGTCATCGTAGCTCCGTTTTGCAAAAACTCAACATTTCTAGATTTTTCATGCAAAGTTACATATGCCCATGCATTACCTTGAGTTTTCATGGAGTTTTGGGCCTCCAAAAGGTCAAAATACAGCCAAATTTTGACTTTCTGCCCCTTTTTTGAGCTGCAGAAGTAGTCTTGGGAGAATTGACTTTTGACTAGGCAATTGACCTCCAAATCCAAAAATTCCAGTTGGGTTGGAAAGTAGACTCAGAGACCTTTCCAACGAGCTATCCTGCACCTCATTCTGACACCGGGAAGGCCTCCAAACATGGCTCCAAAGTGGGCGACCCGTTGAGGATGATGTGCGCGACCCGTTGAGGAATTTGTGCCAGATTTGACCAGTTCAGCCCAGAATTTGCAGTTTAGCTCCAGTTTGACTTGCTGAGGTCGATGGTGGTCCTTTTGACTGTACTTGTGACACTTTTTGGATACTTTTACTTCTGTTTTACTCTTCTAGAAATTTCTCTCATGTAAAAGGGTAAAATTGACTGTATGAACTGGTTTCCAAGTTTATGGAGGCAAGTTGTTTTGACTGCCTATTTTGTAGTGCTTAGTTTAGAAGTTGTTCAAACAGCTCCTAAGATAGTGAGCTCGACCCATGGAGGCAGGGAAAGAGGTTAGATCATCTATATTATGTACTTACATGCTCATTTTCATGGTTGGACTCTTGAGGGAGGAGCTATCATTGTATATTTCACTTGTATCTTTGCAATTTTTGGCTAAGGAAGACCAGGGTTTTGCAGTCATCATTGGGATTCTTGTGGACTCATGTGTTGATGGTGTGTTTCTACATGTTATTGTAAGCTTTGTTATGTGATTCATTTCCTTTCTATACTGCTGCATATTAAACAAATGAAGTGATAAAGTTAGAATTTATGCTAGCCATGCTCTGCTTTCAAATTTGTTTAATTTCTATGTTTTCTACTGTCTAAAGAGAATTCAAATCCATTGTTTGCTCTCTTTAGCCTTCTTATCTCTCTTCTTGATCATCCATTTCAGCTAAAGACATCTACACAATCTCCTACCTTGCCCCAAAGACTTCCCTGCAGAAACTGTGTCCAATCCCCGCACCCTAAATTGCAGCTCCTCAATTTGCCACCAAAAACCCCAAAACCCCCAAAATCAACCTTTATAATCAGTTTACTAGCCTAATATCAGTGTTACCTTTGTTGGTCATCTCATCCCATTGAAGATTTGCCGAGATTTGACCGGAGAGAGCCTTCTCCTGCCCCGTAGGGCTAGCTACGAGGCTGAATGGTTTGATGTAGCTTTGAGATTTGCCTTTTCAGCCTGAGGTGAAATTTCAAGTGCTAACAGGTGCAAAACCCCAAGCTTGGGTTTCAAGTCCACAAGGCCACTTGTGGAGCCCCTTCCTCCAAGCCGTCGATCCACAAGGCTTGGAGTACCTCCCAAGCTACAAAATTCAACAACTTGCTGATACTTTCCCAATATTTCTGGTAAGTATCTGTAACATCCACACTCTCAACACACCCATTTTTTTTTTTTAAATTTACTATTACTTACCCTCAAACTAGCTACTTAAGATCATTAACCTCATATTCATTATATAAACTTATCACTGGTGGTATGTTATGTCATGAATGCATCATTCAAGGGCAGGAGGTTGTTCTTATCATACATATTGTTGATAGGTTATCAATTATATGCAAATTGCAGACTAGATTTATTGTATCAATTATATATTTTCGTGCTTACAAATTAAACCCTCGTTATATTGTCGCCCCTCAATAACAACTTAACCTACTCTGAGGTGGGTTTTGGATTGTTCCATAGTACTTCACATTCCTTGCCAGGGACACCTAGCCATGGATCTGCAATTGATTGATGAGTTTGATCCGACGGTCATTATGGCTTAGAAATTAGTTGGGGTAACTACCCCACGCTCGTTGGCGGTCCTCTGACTCAATCACATTCCTCACTTTGCCAGGCACGGCTCTGCTACGCCTCCAAACCCTAACTTAGGCTTACAGAGTGGATTTGCTTCAACGCGGAGACCGCAGGTGAGATTTTAATTCTCTCGTTTAGAGCAAATTTGTTGAAACACTTTGGGCAAGGTTTTTATGGAGATATTTACTAGTTGTAGATAATTGTTCACAGGTCGGAAACAAGGTTCCTCTGCAATGACATGGCTTTTCTCTGTACTGGTTGCAGTTTACTACACCCATCAGCTGGTAGGTAAGCAAGGTTCTTTGGGTCAAAGTTTGGAATTTCTATGCTACTCTATTCCTAACTGTTGCGTCTCTTGGGCGCGGTGCAGGGAGAACAGTTTCTCTAGGACTGAGACTCTAGGTAAGGGACTTTGTCAGTCTTAGCCATTTAATGACTTCCTGTAACAACTCTCTTATGATTTGCTATTAAAATTCTTGATTGTCGCCTTTGTAGGTAAGATTCCTCCTTGAGGGCGAATGATTGTTAGTTCTTTTGACAGGATCTGGGTTTCAAGTTGCGAGTTGACTTTTGGTGCTTACACGTTGACCCTCTCGGTTTTGTAGGTTCTACTTTAATACTTCATAGTCACTTTTTTCTTTTTCGGGAGCTATGCAAGCCAATGTTATCAAAACCGAACCGGTCATCAAACCGGAAAACTTTGTGGGCCGAGAACCAGTCGGAACCGGATAGGGATTGGAAAAAAATCGGAAAAAAACTGGTTTACCAAAAACACATAAAATATTCATATTTTAAGGAAAAAACATATATATTCATCTACATCCATATGAATCCAAACCATTTATACACAAATATGCAAAAGTTCTCATTTATATAGCAAGTAGTAATGCATATTAATCAAAATAGGACTTAGTGCAAAACATCGCTGAACAAAATGGTACAAACATCAAGAAGTAGGCTCTAAAAGGCCTTTATAGTCCAAAATAACATGCTACATCATAGTATTATACTACAACCTACAACTATAGCAAATCAATGATAAAATCATCAATCATCATCAAAATCATAAGAATCATCCTCCTCCTCCTCCTCCTCCTTATCCTCATCTGAAGAATGAGTAGCATCCAAGTCTGCAAGGATTATGGCTTGATTCCCTTGGCCCTAAAGCTGCCACTGGTGCTTCTGATATATTTGCCTCTGCATCTTGTGGAGTTGGTTCCAAATCTAACCAAGAAAGGTTTTCATTGTCAAATGTTGGTGCTTGACTCTCCACAACTGTTAAAATGGGCAACTAGGGCCAAACTCCATGTGGGTCTACTTATTCATGGCATATTTTTCTTGGATTCCTCTCATCGAGAGGTGTAGGATTGATCTAAAGATCATCCGATTTCGACATGTATTCATGGAGATATGAATTTATTTGTTTTATGGGACAATTCGTCAAGGTCGGCCAACAACCAAATTTCCCCCACTTGTGCTCGATGTTTTAGTATAAAAAGAGGTGGCTTGTTAGTCATTTGGACACACACTCTTGTGATCTCTCTTCATTCTGTTTTGGGTTTGATGAAGATGAGATCTAGAGAGAGTGCCCTAGGTGATACGCTGCCCTAATAGGAGATGCCCTAGAAGCTGTGATGGAGAAGGCTATACGCTGTCATGGAGGACAACCCTTATCTCAGCCACAAAGAAGTCTAATACACTGCACTATGGAGAAACCCTAACAACCTATGAAGAAGTCTAATACACTGTCCTGTTTGGGTCATAGCCGCAGTCCAAAAGGGAGAACCTAACCGCAGTCATGAAGGAGAATTAGGGAGGCTCCTTCGCTGTCCAAAAAGGGATTCTATAACGCAGCAAGGAGATCTGTTTATGTACCCTAAGACGCAGTCAATAAGGGGTTTATCTACAACATAAAGGAGATCTAACTAGAACTATACCTCAGCCCTAATACGCTGGCCTAGGCTGCATCCATTAAGGGTTTGAGTGCAGCAAGGGGAGACCTTTTAGCAAGCCTTAACCACAGTGCTAACAAGTGTTTTATGCTGCTGTTCTAAAGCCCTTAGCACAGGTCCAGCAATGATACTAATCTGCTGTCCTGAGAAGACTAGCTGCAAGTCTAAAAGGGAGTGTTAGACTCAGTTTAGTAGCCCTATACACAACTGCAAGAAGGCCTAGAAGAGGCCCTAATCTCAGTCTTACAGAAGCCCTAATTCGCTGCGCAAAGAAGCCTAGCAGCAGTAGTTAAAGACTGCTGTTCTAAGGCATGAATAATGTATGTTTGAGAGCAACTGTCTCTACATTAGAGGACTGAAGGAGAAGCTGTTCGTTTGGATCTGTTGAAGAGTCTGCTACTATGGCCTACCTGCTCTGCTAGGCTGCAAGCCATAGCAAGCAGCTAAGGCTGGTAAGTGTAAATGGTTGCAACATATTGGATGCTGTATGTGCAGCATAATGATAATATATTACAGCAAGCATGAATGAGTGCAACAGAATAATATATTGCAGCAGCATGAAGGATGCAGCAAAATGGTGATGATGAGCAGCTCAGTGATTGGGTGCAGCACAATGCTTAGTGCAGTATGATGAATGGTGCACAGTGACAGTGGTGCAGCATGATGAATGGTGCGCAGTGACAGTGGTGCAGCTTAGTGCAGCATGATGAATGGTGCAGCATAGTGCATAGTGACAATGGTGCAACCTAGTGCAACATGATGAGTGCAACACAGTGATGATTAGTGCAGCGCAACGAGATGCAACATAGCAGTGATGGGAGAAGCACAGTGATGAGAACAGCTCTGTGATGGGTGCAGCATGGTGATGGAATCACCTTGGAGGATCAGTTGAAGCAGTGTGACTTCACCTGAGTTCAGATCAGCTACCTCATGTGTCATCTTCTTAGAGAAGATCTCTGCTCTTATTTTGATAAGTCAAAATGTTGACTTCTGATGTATATGTACTATCTCTCTCTGCTGAACTAACATAAAAGGAATTGATCAAGGGTTTCCCCACATTGGGGTTTGTCCTTCGCTGGCGCCACATCTTGTGTCCTCTCGTCTTGGCTTGCTCTTCTTTAATTTATGTTTATGTTCTATCTGCATTTACTATCATGCTAAATGTGATTGCTAATCTGGAATTGATATTGAGTTCCATGTGAAAAATTGAAATAAATTGCTCTCAGCATAGAACATACCTAAAATTAACATGGTATCGGAGCTGAGGTGAAGACAAAGCCCAAGCAAGAGTGAAAGAGCAATCACCAAAGATAGTTGGAAAGGAAAAAAAGGCTCAATGGGTTCCTCATCCCTATTCAAATTCACCAAGAGTGAAGCAAAGAAGATTATCAAAGTGGCGTAGTGGAAGCATCTGGTGGCCCACCTAAAGATCTTTTCAATGGGAAGTCCAGATCTAAAGATGGAAGGAAAAGAAAATGCCTTGAGTTTGGCCATTATGCAAAGGAGTGTCTGAATAGAAGGGACACATCACTTGATGATGATAACAATCATTCCAGGGGCATCTTTAATGATCAAAGGAATGACAGGTTCAATAGCAAAGGAAAAGGGCATGTAGGTCATCAAGGAAATGGCCGACTCTTCAAAGAAAGCAAGGAACTCTAGGTATGAAGAATCAAATGTTGTTTTTGATAAGCTAAAGAAGTATTATCTTATATTGGTCCTCTCCACTACTTCTCCTCCAGACTCTTAGGGAATCTGGCTTATTGATAGTAGTGCTTCAAGGCACTTCATCGGATAGGAGGAAGCTCTCTCTAATTTGATAGAGAAGGAAACAATCGTGGAGATTATTCTTGGAGACAATGTCACCTATCTCAGAAAGGGTGTAGGGAATGTTACCCCTCAATTGAATGAGGGTAACACGATTCATTTACAAGAAGTTCTTTATGTACCTAATCTCAAGAAGAACCTGGTGTCCATTTCGGCAATGGAAGTCAAAGGTTTCAAGGTGGCATTCATCAATGGAAAGGTACGTGTGTGGATAAGGAATTTTTAAAATATGCTTTTGAGTTCAGGGTTGGCAATTTGTATCAAGTTGCAGGAAGTCCATTGGGGACCATGTCAGTTGACACATCTCTTCTATAGCACCGGAGGTCTGCTCATTATGGGGCCCTACTCGATGTGAGTCAGATGGTGAAAGGGATGCTTGAATTCAAGAAGAGCATGGAGGTACATGTTCGAGATTTATCGAAGGAAAACTTACAAGGGGACCATTCCCCTCATGTAACAAGACCTCAGATGTGGAACAGGCTGAGGGGTTTTGAGATTCATGATTGGGAATCTCATGTATGTAGGTGAAGGAAAGCTCTCTATGAGTTAAAGAAAGCACCCCGAGCTTGGTATGAGAGGATTGACAACTATCTGATGAAGCTGAGATTCACTAGGAGTGAAGCCGATCCAAACCATTGCTTTAAGGTTGTGGATGATAGACCTCTCATATTGGTACCTTATGTGGACGATCTCTTTCTGGCAGGTACAGACCCTCTCATTTACAAAAGTAAGAGGGAGTTGGATTCCAGATTTAGAATGATTTACTGCGAGGCCGTGACTACCTCGATGAAGCCTAACTTTAAGAAGTTATGGGGAGTGATGTCAGACCCGATTTGGGAAATGCCTCTGAGTTCCATAAAACTCATACTAGCATTGATGTTCTTGGTGAACTCCTGTTCGAATATATGTTTTGTAGTTAGCATGTTGAGCTCTTAAATGGATGAGCCTCACTAGATTTGTGCCAAGAATCTTTTGAGATATCTTCGGGGCACAATCTCTCATGGATTGAGATACACCACCGGAAATGTGAAACTGCATGATTATTCTAATGCTGAATAGGCAGGTAGTGTGGAGGATCGCAAGAGCAATTCTAGGTGTTGGTTCTCTTTAGGTTCTGCTTCGATATCCTGGATGAGCAGGAAGCAGAAGTGAGTTGCTTTGAGCACCGATGAGGTCAGATACATAGCTACGAGTATGATCTTGTGTGAAACTGTCTAGTTGTGGAAGCTCTTCAATGCGTTGTTTGGACATGTATTGGATATCATCGTGATCTTTTGTGACAACCAAAGGGGGATTCAATTGTTGAGGAATCCCATGTTCTATGATTGCTCCAAGCATATAGACATCAGGTACCACTTTATCTAGGATATGGTACATCGAGGAGCAAGGAGGCTCCTTCGTATTGAGACTGACGTGTAGGTTGACGATATTCAGATGAAGCCCCTGGGAAAGGTCAAATTCTTGACTTTCTGAGAATGACTAGGAGTCGTGGAGAGGTTCTCTCTTGAAGGTCCTGTATAACATGGACATTGAGCTCTGGGAGCTCTGGGGGCTTGGGGGTACATCGTGGAGTGATGAGCAATCACAGGGTGAGTGGTTCAGCCTTCCCCTAGTGGTCTGCTATGTAGGCAGGATGAGTGGTTCATCCTTCTCCTGTCGAGATACAATCATAGGGTGAGTGGTTCAGCCTTCCCCTAGTGATTTGTTGTGTACAAGGTGAGTGGTTCATCCTTCCCCTGGGATACCCCTGGTGACATGTAGGCAGGATGAGTGGTTCATCCTTCTCTTGTTGAGACATCCTACCCATGCAGTCTGGGACTCAGGGGAAATACCTCTCATTTGGCCAATGAGTAGGGAAATGAGGA
Source organism: Pinus tabuliformis (assembly GCA_031772625.1). Taxonomy (NCBI): domain Eukaryota; kingdom Viridiplantae; phylum Streptophyta; class Pinopsida; order Pinales; family Pinaceae; genus Pinus; species Pinus tabuliformis. The sequence continues at coordinate 565,145,205 of CM062815.1, read as the reverse complement.
TATGGACTGTAGTAGTACTGATGGACTCATCGTTTATCTACGTACTCCCTATGCTAGGATGATATTGATTTGGGATCAATTGGAACTGACTTCGTTTAGTAACAGTGATATAACTCACTCTCTTTTGGAACTGATTTTGGATCAGTAAGAGTGGTATGATACACTCTATTTATTTGGAACTAACTTCGGGTCAGTAAGAGTGGTATGAGACACTCTCTTTTATATGGGACTGACTTCGGGTCAGTAGAGGATGGTATGATACATTCTCGATCACTTCTTCTTCTTAGTTCAGTAGAGCAGTGCAGGGCACTGATGGCAGAGATACTACAATCTGGCAGATGGAGTTCTCCCTAGTGAGAGGGAGTGTTAAAATTGGCAACTAGGGACAAACTCCATGTGGGTCTACTTATTCATGGCAGCTGATATTTTTCTTGGATTCCTCTCATCGAGAGGTGTAGGATTGATCTAAAGATCATCCGATTCTGACATGTATTCATGGAGATATGAATTTATTTGTGTTATGGGACAATTCGTCAAGGTCGGCCAGCAACCAAATTGCCCCCACTTGTGCTCAACGTTTTAGTATAAAAAGAGGTGGCTTGTTAGTCATTTGGACACACACTCTTGTGATCTATCTTCATTCTGTTTTGGGTTTGATGAAGATGAGATCTAGAGAGAGTGCCCTAGGTGATACGCTGCCCTAACAGGAGATGCCCTAGACGTTGTGATGGATAAGGTTATACGCTGTCATGGAGGACAACCCTTATCTTAGCCACAAAGAAGTCTAATACGCTGCCCTATGGAGAAGCCCTAACAGTCTAATACACTGTCCTATTTGGGTCATAGCTGCAGTCCAAAAGGGAGAACCTAACAGCAGTCATGAAGGAGACATGGGAGGCTCCTTTGCTGTCCAAAAAGGGATTCTATAACACAGCGAGGAGAGCTGTTTATGTACCCTAGGACGCAATCAATAAGGGGTTTATCTACAACATAAAGGAGATCTAACTACAACTATACCTCAACCCTAATACATTGTCCTAGGCCGCTTTCATTAAGGGTTTGAATGCAGCAAGGGGTGGCCTTTTAGCAAGCCCTAACCACAATGCTAACAAGTGTTTTATGCTGCTATTCCAAAGCCCTTAACACAGGTCCAACAATGATACTAATCTGTTGTCCTGAGAAGACTAGCCGCAGGTCTAAAAAGGAGTGTTAGACTCAATTTAGTAGCCCTATACACAGCTACAAGAAGGCCTAGAAGAGGCCCTAATCTCAGTCTTACAGAAGCCCTAATTCGTTGTGCAAAGAAGCCTAGCAACAATAGTTAAAGATTGTTGTTCTAACGCATGAATTAGGTATGTTTGAGAGCAGCTGTCTCTACATTAGAGGATTGAAGGAGAAGCCATTCATTTGGACTTGTTGAAGGAGTCTGCTACTATGGCCTAGCTACTCTGCTAGGCTACAAGCCATAGCAAGCAGCTAAGGTTGGTAAGTGTAAATGGTTGTAGCATATTGGATGCTGTATGTGCAACATAATGATAATATATTACAACAAGCATGAATGAATGCAACAACATAATATATTGCAACAGCATGAAGGATGCAGCAAAATGGTGATGATGAGTAGCTCAGTGATTGGACGCAACACAATGCCTACTGCAACATGATGAATGGTGCAGCATAGTGCACAGTGATAGTTGTGCAGCTTAGTGTAGCATGATGAATGATGCAGCATAGTGCACAGTGACAGTTGTGCATCATGATGAATGATATAGCATCAGTGATGAGAACGACTCTGTGATGGGTGCAGCATGGTGATGGAATCACCTTGGAGGATCAGTTGAAGCAGTGTGCCTTCACCTGAGTTCAGATCAGCTACCTCATGTGTCATCTTCTTAGAGAAGATCTTTGCTCTTATTTTGATAAGTCAAAATGTTGACTTCTGATGTATATGTACTATCTCTCTCTTTACTGAACTAACATAAGAAGATTTGATCAAGGGTTTCCCCACATTGGGGTTTGTCCCTGGCTGGCGCCACATCTTGTGTCCTCTTGTCTTGGCTTGTTCTTCTGCGATTTATGTTTATGTTCTATCTGCATTTACTATCATGCTAAATGTGATTGCTAATCTGGAATTGGTATTGAGTTAATGTGAAAAATTGAAGTAAATTGCTCTCAGCATAGAACATACCTAAAATCAACAACGACCCATTCAAATGTTGGATCAAAGTCATCCAAGACAATGTTGCTTGTTTCAGGGGTTTTATTCAGCAATTGGTTGCGCCTCAATCTAAGGTTGTACTAAACAAAAACCATGCCATTCAACTGATTTTGCCTCGAACGGTTCCTCTTCTTAGTGTGTATACGCTCAAACACACTCCAATTCTGCTCACACCTTGAAGCACTACATGTTTGGCTCAAAATTCGAATTGCAAATTTTTGCAATTGAGGGCATTCACTACCAAATTGTTGCCGCCAATAGGCTGCAAAAAAGGGTGGAAGGAAAAAAATTATTAGCAAATGAATTTGAAAGTTGAAAGTTGAAACTTAGACCCAACAATTGCAAAATTTAAATTGAAATCAAATGAGTAAATTATTAATATAAGAATTTGCAAATTTTAACAGTTCTTACTTGGGGGACTCTTTGCTCTATTTCTTATAGCCATAGAAATTGCAAAGGTACCAATACTCTCACTAAAATTCAAGAGCTTGTTATGAATTTCATCTTGAGTCTTGGAATCTAGGACCATTCACTCAATGCATTTATACAATCCCCCTAAAACCTCCCAATCAGCCTCAAAATATGTAGTGTAATGGTAACTTCAAAATTCGAAAAACAAAAACATATTCATCAAGTCAACAAAACTAAAAGTTAAAAGTTAAAACTTACAAACAATCAGAATTGAAATCCAAAATTATATACCTTAGATTTAAGGAGTAGCCGACTGCATGTAAAGGTCTATGGAGTTGTTTGTTCCATCTTTCATCAATGATTTTCCATGGAGGATTGTACTTTTGTCTTTTATTCCCATATGTTGCCTTTATTTATTCTTTTGCCTGATACATGGTCTCATAAAAAAAACCCATAGCAGGTTTATCACTGTCCACCATCTGCAAAACTCTGACAAGAGGCTCATTAAATAACACAATTTCCTCTACCTTTGACCAAAGTCTTTTGTCAAATACTTGGTCAACCATCTGTTTCCCCTCTGCCTTTTTGCTCCACGGAGATGAATTCCATTCATCACATGAAAACATCTTCCTCAAGTTTGTTTTTTGTTGAACAAGGGATTGCATCGAAAGGAAGTTGGTTTCAAATCGTGTGATGGTTGATCGAACAAGCTTTTTACCCCTTGTGTGCTTTCTCATAATGTTCAAAACCTATGAGTGGTTGTAGATGTACCTAGTTATGGGTTTTGCATCTTCCGCACACTTCTTCACCCACTCAATTTTGCCAATATCTTCAAGCATGAGGTCCAAACAATGGGCGGCACATAGAGACCACCAAATGGTGGGGTGTTTTTCCTTTGTGTTTCCAGCTGCAACATAGTTAGAGGCATTATCTGTGATAACTTGTACAACATTTTCAACCTCTACTTCCATAACTACTTCATCCAAAAGGAAAAATAGCAATTGTGCATCATTCACCTGATCAGATGCATCAATAGATTTGAGAAACATAGTACCTTTTGGACAAGCAATTAAGAAATTTAGTATTGTGCGAGGTCTACTATCAGTCCATCCATCAAACATAATTGTGCATCCTGTTTTGGTCCATGATTGCTTGAACTATGTAAGATACTCTTCTATTCTTTGGACCTCATTTTGTAAAAGTGGCCCCCTGATATCATGAAAGCTAGGGCCTTTGAAGCCTGCTCCACATGAAGTTATAGCATCAATCACGAGCTGATAATATGAAAAATTAGTAGCATTAAAAGGTACGTCTGCATCATACCACCATCTAGCAATGCATTCATATGCAAGCTCCTCCTTTATTTTTTTCCATTTAGTATCAAGGGTTGGCTGAGAACCAAGGGTGGTGCGGGGTACAAAGGAGTCAATCCCTTTATGGGCTGTTGTCCTCTTCAAGTTTAAACCACTTGAACTACCCTCTTCAACTCTAGTAGGAAAACTAGAGGAATCTTCAAAACTGAGCACATATTTTTCAAAATTAGGGTCACTAAGCGTAGCATCATCTTTTTGACTTTTGGCTATATCTTTTTCAGGTCTCTTTTTTTTCCTTTCTCTTCATTGAAGGCTTCAATTAAACTTAACATCTTTGTTTTAAGATCATCAAAAACATTTTCACAAGGTTTTACTTGCCTTCTCCAATATGTTAGGTATTATTTGATTCTATGGATCCCCCCACCCTTAACTTTTTTCCCACAATAGTTGTAGACTTTTAACCCTTGTTCATTTAAATAACAGTGAACCCAAGCTGGATCATTCTTGTTTTTGGGGGCCATGAGGAAGAAATGAAAAATCTGCATAGAAACCCTATGGTTTTTAGAATTTTATGATATTTTTTTAGAGAAAAATAAAAGAGTAGAAACAATGAAATACTTGTAGAAGATTTGTAAATTTTGAGAAGAAAAGAAACTCCAACCAATCTGAAAATAAACTCTTCAATGACCTCCAAAATCTCCCTCAGAAATTTGCCAATAAAATCCCTCAAAATAACCTTGCAAATTACAATAATTGTTGAGAAAAAAATAGAAGAAAATAACGGCCACAATATTTTTTCCAACAAAAAATTACAAATCTAAAATTCTGAATTTTGCATAAAAAAATTGGGGTTTTAAAATTTTAAGGGAAGAAAAGAATAGATTTTTGAAGAAAAATAGAACATTAATGGTTGAAAAAAATACTTTTAATTTCGCTCTTAATTTTCTAAAGAAAATCAACTCCAAAATCCTCCAAAATTAGCAATGGAGCAGCCCCTACAAATCTGCATAAAAACACTGGGGTTTTTAATTTTTATGAGAAAAATAGCTGATTTTTGGAGAAAAATGCAACAAAAAAATGGCAAAAATTTCCTTGATTTACCCTCTAAATTTTTTGGAGAAAATCAGCTCCAAAATCAGCTATGTAGCAGCCCCAACAAAATAAAAAAAATTCTTCCACCAGCTACAAAAACCACTAAAGAAAACCCAAAGATCTCTGGGAAAAAAATCTTTGAAATAGCTCAAAAATCTTCCAACCCAGTAGCTCTCCAAGACTCCAATCAACTCTTCAAATCTGCAAAAAAATCTCCCTCAGAACAACCTTATAAAAAACTCTCCAAATTCTCCTCACCGAACTCAGCTCAAGAATTACAAGAGACTCAAATGAATAGTGAGTGAAATAGAGGGGGTGGGGGTGTTTAAATAGCTTTAGGAGGGGGATAGATTAGGTTTAGAAATTAGAGAAACTAATTGAAAAAAAAAAAAAATTATTGGCAAGGCCGTGTGGCCGTGGTGTTAAGTCCCTTTAATACTAGTGTATTCCATTATTATTATTGTCATTGTAGCCCCTTATTGTTATTGTTATGCCCATGTTGTCCCCATATTGTTATTGTGCTCCGTAGAAGCCCACTATTTTTATTGTTGTGCCCTTACATTATTATTGTTATGTTGGCTTTGATTATATTGTGACCCCTTAGACTCCTATATATAGAGAGGAGGTTTTGTCATTTGTATCATTCAAGAATTGTTCATTTATGTAATGTAAAAGAGGTTGCCCTCTTGAAGAGGCTACTTTTGAAGTCATTGATCTATCTTTTTCTTCTATTTTGTGAGCTGGTTGCATAACAATTGGTATCAGAGCTTTGGATTCTACGGTTTTGCTGCTTCAAACAGTCATCGTGAAATTTTCGCTATAACTTTTTTCTACGAAGATTCAAAATTTGTAAAACCCATTTGAGCCGAAATTGTGATGAACCTCGTGACTGAATTTTAGATCTTGTTTTGCTATATTTTCAGAGATATGAACTGAGGAAGTTAGGGTTTTTGCAGGCTCTCGAATTCGATTTCAAATAGGTCACCTTGGGAAAATCGTCATAACTTTCTCTTTGAGAATCAGATTCAAATTTCGTAAGAAGTGACAGAAAGAGGACAGATTGTAGCTTGTTGGGTATCATTTTCAGGGCCGAAGGTCAAAACAGTGACACGTGGAATGTTGTACAAGTTTGCTCTACTGAACCAGTCTATAATCAGGTCATCACAAGAGATTGGGCTTAACTCTTTCTTGAAAAATCCAATCATGATCATACTTGTGGGGTTGGAAAGAGGATTCAGAGGGCTATCACAGGAAGAAATTTCAGAAATTGGAGATCCGAAATTACAGAGTTACAATCGTTTCATGATTGAGATCATACAAAGGGGAAAAAAGGTGTGTAGTTTTTTAAAAATTTGCATAAGTTTTGTTTGAGAAAGTAGTTTGAAGTGATTCAAAGGGAATTGTGAAGCATAATTATCATTCATTGATGACCCGAAGAAAGAAAATGGAAACACCTAGTAAGCAACCCGAAATCTCTACTATGACACATGAAGAAGAGGAAGAAATGTAACATGATATATCAAAATTACGAGACCAAGTGCAACAAATTTCGCTCTCACAAAAAGTAATTGAAGCTAAGATGGATGGTTTAAAGAATGGAATGGAAGCTAAGATGGATGGCATGGAAGCTAAGATGGATGGTATAGAAGCAAAACTTAAAGGCAACATGGAAGATTTGAATATAGATTTGACAAAGTTGCTACAAGAAATGCTTACCGATGGCGAAAGGGTAGTAAAGGAAACTCATGATGAGAACAAAGGAAATGTTAATAATGATTTGATAGACTCTAACGTTGGATTGAAGACCCACCATGTTCCAAAGATCGATATGAGAAAGTTTGATGGCAAGGATCCCGTAACATGGATACTACAGATGGAGCAATATTTCGATCTTCATAATGTGCAAAACACACAAAATGTACGCATTGCAATTTTATATTTGGAACCCAATTAGTTTGTATGGTATCGATGGCTTTGCTCTCGTAAACAAAATTGTCACTTGGGCAATTTTTATAGAAGAAATGATAACACATTATGAGGACACAAAAAGCAACACTTTTTTTAGCTAATTGATAAATCTTAACCAAAAGGGTTCAATGGTGGAGCACACTGAGGACTTCCAAAAATTGAATATAAAGGTAAAAGATATTCCAGAGGAGCATAGGATTGATGTGTTCATAGGGACTTTAAAGGATAACATTCAACATAAGGTTCGCCTTTGGGAATCTGATTCATTGGAGAAGACATTCAGGCTGGCAAAAAAATTGAAAGCAAAATTATGGCAACAAGGAAGCCTACCACTCACAACTATAAAGATGGAAGTGTTGTTGCCCCTAGCCTTCAACAACTTACAAGGTTGACACCACAACAATTGGAAGATAAAAAAGCAAAAGGGTTTTGTTACAGCTGTGATGACAAATACACTAAAGGTCATAAGTGTGTGGAGAAGAAATTATTTTACATAGATTATGAAGAGGAGGAAGAAAAGGAACAAGAAACATCAAAAGAAGAGAACCAGGAACAAACTCTAGAGAAAGAAGAAATGAATCCGACCATATCTTGTAATGCATTGGCCGGAATTACCACTCCTCAAACTCTCAAGATAGAAGGACATATCAAGAAAAAAAAGGTAATAGTGTTGATTGATTTAGGAAGTACCCATAATTTAATTCAATATAAGATAGCCAAGGAATTGAATTGCTTTGTATTTCTAACACTAGAGTGTCAAGTGATGGTTGCAAATGGCGGAACCATAAATTGCTTTGGAAAATGCCATAATTTCAAGCTATCCATGGGAGAATATGTATTGAATAGTCCAGTGCTTTCCATTCCAATGGGTGGTGCTGATGTTGTATTAGGAGTCCAAAGGCTACAATCTTTGGGTATGATAGCTTTTAACTTTCAAGAACTTTTTTTGAAAAAAATTTCGGAAGGAAAGGAAGTTGAATTAAGGGGCGTCGCAGGGAAACCGGGAAAGATAATCAACTCTAACGACATGACAAAGTTTCTAAAGAAAGAACAACGAGGCATAATTGCACAATTATGTTCGCTAGAGGTTCCTGCATTGAAATCATCTATTTCTCAAGATCTCCAAAAAGTCTTGGACAATCATTCCAAGGTATTTGAGACTCCCAAAGGCCTCCCACCCATTCGTGATCATGATCATGCTATTCATTTGATTCCAGGAAGTGTTCCTCCAAACAACAGGCCTTATAGATATCCCTATGCCCAAAAGAGTGAAATTGAAAATATGGTTGCAGAAATGCTAGAGGCCGGTATAATTCAACCTAGTCAAAATTCTTTCTCTGCTCCAGTAGTATTGGTGCATACGAAGGATGGATCATGAAGCATGTGTCCGGATTATAGGGAGCTCAACAAGCTCACTATTAAAGATAAATTTCCCATTCCTGTCATTGATGAATTATTTTTTTATTTTTTTTTATTTTTATTTTTATTTTTTTTTTGTTCTGGATAAAGACTATTCTATTAAAAAAGATAAAAATATTACAGAGAGGATTAAACCTCTGAGGGGGGCGTAGCCTGCCCTTCACCAAAGAGACTTATGCATATAGCAAACTTCAGTGCTTTTACATAATTGAGAGTTTTTGAAGCAAGAATTGAAGTAAGCTTGAGAGACAAAAAACTAGACTGTCCTATAGTTGATCTATGCTTCAGAGGTAGCTGTTCGCTTACAGAAATACTATCTTTTAAAGCTTCTATTACAAAAAGATCCAAAACCAGGCTTCTGACCTGAAGACTGTAACAATTCATGCTGATATCAAAAAGAAGCCTGAGACATGCACAGATAGGACAAAAGAGAACCATGGAAGCATAACTTGAGTACCATATATCAGAAGAGGGACTGCTGTCATGGCATTTAAGCCAGAAGTCTTTAATCATGCGGAGGTGTTATGTACCTAGGGGGGATAATATGGGGTACCAAGGGAGGTACCCAAGGTAATAATGTAATAATGGGAGGGGCCATAGTAATAAATAAGGTGGTTAACCCATGTCATGTAAGGGACCACAAGTAGTTAATAATAATGTAAGGGGCCCATGGTATTAGTTGATGGTATGAGGAAACCATGGTAATGATACATGGTATTGTATTTATGAGGCCTATATAAAGGCTAGAGACTCCATATGAAGATGAAGTGAAGAATTATTGTATGAACAGGCATATGGCTTGTGGAGTATTCTCCTTCCTTAAGGAGTGAATGTACGGTGTTGCCCTACCTTAAGGGTGTTGATCAATAAAGAAACATTTCTATCTATTTCTATCTTGTTATTATTGGGTTATTCTCTATTCTTATATATTTTTGGATTAGATCTACAACAAGTGGTATCGGAGCTACAACAATTGGTATCAAAGCTACAACAATTGGTATCAGAGCACTTTCTTGGGCAAACCGTGGAGAAATTTTTTTTTGCAGGGATTTTTGGGTGGCGAATTTGCAGATCAGATCTGTACGTTTTGGTTCAAGATCTGCAGAATCTAATTGCAGATCTGTATTCCTTGTGAAAAAATAGCCGATTTAAAAAAAAAATCGGTTGAATCGGAGTCCGGATGGAGATATCGCTGATCTAAAAATCAGTGGGGTTGCAGAGAATTTTTAGGGCCAGCGAATTTGCGGCGCAGATCTGGACGTCCTTGTGCCAGATCTGTAAGATCTAATTGTAGATATGGAATCCTTGTGACAAAACACCTGATTTAAAAAAAAAAATCAGGCGAATCGGAGTCCGGATGAGGAAGATATCGCTGATTTAAAATCAGCTCTTTTTTCAGAAATTTTGGGTGACGGCGGGAAAGTTGCAGCGCAGATCTGGAATTCTAGTGTCTGGATCAAAATTTCTATCACATGGGCAGATGCAGAATGATGGTTCCATTTCTAAAAATAGGTCATAAGAAGGATTCTGAGCAATATTGACGGATTTGTGGCCATTTCAAATTTTCGCCAAGTTTTTTCAAAACCCTCTTCATGGCTTCTAGCAAGATTCTATATTTTACAGGAACAGATGATGGTCCTACTATTGAAGAATTTATACAAAGATACAAGTCCTCACATGGGAAATATTGGAGGCTTCCAATAACATGTAGTATGAGAGATGAGGCTAAAAATTGGTGGTTATCACTTGACCACCAGCAGTTGACCAACATTTCAGATGCAGAATTTGAAAAAGTCTTTTTGGACAAATGGTCTCGGGCTAGAAAAAAGGAGAATGAGACACATAAGGGTTTAATTGCTACAGGTGTCTCCTTATTGCAGGTTCATGGATTGATTCAGAAGGAGAAAATCATTGTGTATATAAATCTGAGTTGCAAGCAAAATCTCATAAATATCAACTTGACAAAGAAATTGCAAGTCCCAGCAAAACAAATTGAAAATACACAGGTTGATGATAAGGATGTTCAAATCTATAAGGATTTGAAGCTTTCTATGGATAAGTATGTGTTTCATGGTGATTTTTATGCTTCAGAGATGGATAATATCGATGTTGTTTTGGGATATCCTTGGATGGAATCTGTGGGTACTATCAATATTAATGTGCAGAAAAAATTCCTGAAGCTATGGTATAAAAAGAAGAAAATTACATTACAGGATATTTCCATCCATAAACAGGTAGAGCACATGGAGGCTGAAGATGTTCAAGGGACTGACATATCAGATGATGAGCCTTTGATGATCGACAATCAAACACAAACAGAGGCGGCAGAAGAAAAGGTTATAGGTGATGATACATCAGAGGAGGGCTCAATGGTTGAAGTCATATTGACAAAGAAGACACCACAACAGGCACCACAGCAGGGTGAAGTCAAGCAAAAGCCATCGTGGGTTAAAACTTCAACATATCATCACCCACATCACCCAGCGAGACAACCATCAAGATGGAAACCAAGTCGTCACATGACGGATCGCGAGGAGAGAAGATCCACCCACTACTCATCAACACAGAAGAGCGGCCACGGTCAACTTCCATCTCAAGTGAGCGAGGCACCAGCGAGATCGAGGGTTCACCTTTCTCTTGGATGGTTAGATGCACGTGCATGGTATCAGTGGACTACTCTCTTGAGTAGATCTTATTATTTATGTTCTTCCCATGTTTCGGGGATGAAACATGTTTAGGGGGGTGGAATGTTATGTACCTAGGGGGGATAATATGGGGTACCAAGGGAGGTACCCAAGGTAATAATGTAATAATTGGAGGGGCCATAGTAATAAATAAGGTGGTTAACCCATGTCATGTAAGGGACCACAAGTAGTTAATAATAATGTAAGGGGCCCATGGTATTAGTTGATGGTATGAGGAAACCATGGTAATGATACATGGTATTGTATGTATGAGACCTATATAAAGGCTAGAGACTCCATATGAAGATGAAGTGAAGAATTATTGTATGAACAGGCATATGGCTTGTGGAGTATTCTCCTTCCTTAAGGAGTGAATGTACGGTGTTGCCCTACCTTAAGGGTGTTGATCAATAAAGAAGCATTTCTATCTATTTCTATCTTGTTATTATTGGGTTATTCTCTATTTTTATATATTTTTCGATTAGATCTACAACAAGTGGTATCGGAGCTACAACAATTGGTATCAGAGGGGGGTGGAATGTTATGTACCTAGGGGGGATAATATGGGGTACCAAGGGAGGTACCCAGGTAATAATGTAATAATGGGAGGGGCCATAGTAATAAATAAGGTGGTTAACCCATGTCATGTAAGGGACCACAAGTAGTTAATAATAATGTAAGGGGCCCATGGTATTAGTTGATGGTATGAAGAAACCATGGTAATGATACATGGTATTGTATGTATGAGGCCTATATAAAGGCTAGAGACTCCATATGAAGATAGAGTGAAGAATTATTGTATGAACAGGCATATGGCTTGTGGAGTGTTCTCCTTCCTTAAGGAGTGAATGTATGGTGTTGCCCTACCTTAAGGGTTTGATAATAAAGAAGCATTTCTATCTATTTCAATCTTATTGTTCTTGGGTTATTTCTGTTATCATAATATTCTTGGATCAGATATACAACAGGAGGAGAGCCTGTCACGTCCACGTTTGCTTGGTTGGGGGAGCCAATCCAGGTCACCATTTCATTATCTCCAGCTCCCATCATACTGCCATCTGGGGGAATAACGAGATTCAGAACGCTTCCAGAAAAGTGCACTGGTTCACAAGCAAGAATTTGCTCTTGTGAAGATGCTGGCTGGGGTTGAGGGGCTTCCTGAAGTCCATCCTCATTCTGCTTGAAGTTGTCATTGAGTACTACTCCAGCCATTTCACCCTGAAATTCGCTCGTATTCTGAGACTGAGACTGAGCCCTGGAGATGTCGTCCGAGCTTGTAAGCTCATCTTCCTCCTCCGAAAAAATTACAGTGATAGTGGCAGAGATTAAAGGTTTATTGAGCCGACTCCTAAACCTGAACCGGGTAGTTTGAAAGGAGCTATTCAGAGAGGGCCGAGAATGATCAGAAGGCGGAGAGGATGGAGAGGCAGAGGCTAAAGGAGTGATGTTCTGAGGGGCAGAGCCACCACGATGCCAAGAAACGCCCCGAGTACCAGAATTGCTTCCACGACGGGGGACACCGCGACGTCGAGACATAGCAGGGTGCGCAAGGAGCTTAGGTAAATAGGATGACCGGAACTGGAGGGAAGGCGACCAGACACAGGCGGAATAAACCAAATTAAGAAACCAGAGGGGCTTCCATACACCTTGAACAGAGCATGGGTGCGGAAAGCATAGCGAGCAGAGGAGGACAGGATTGCGAATATCAGCTGCAAACACCAGAGAGCGCGCCATGGTTAAATCGCTTGGCTGAGGATCTCGAACCAGATGCACATTGAATGCTATAACCAGAGCCTTAATTCTGCATTCTTCTCCTTTCATATCAACTGATGACGAAGTGTGTGGACTGCCAGATTCGTCCAAGTGGTTGGACAGCTGCCGTGATTGCATGCAATTTGATTAACAGGCAGTAATTGCACCCGCATCCAGGGTGTCATTGATGAATTATTGGATGAATAGCATGGATCAATTTACTTCACCAAGTTGGATCTTCATTCAGGATACCATCAAATTAGAATGAAGACTGAAGACATTACGAAAAGAACATTTAGAACTCATGAGGGTCATTATGAATTTTTGGTCATGCCTTTTGGCCTTACCAATGCACCTTCTACATTTCAAGCTTGGATGAATTCCATTTTCAAACCCTTCCTTAGAAAATTTGTGTTAGTATTTTTTGATGATATACTAATCTACAACAAGTCTTGGAAGGATCATGTTCAACATGTTGACAGGGTACTCAAACTATTGGACAAGAAACAATTATATGCAAAAGCCTCCAAATGTTTCTTTGGAGTACAAGAGGTGGAATATCTGGGTCATATTGTATCTCTTAAAGGTGTTAAGGTAGACCCTAGCAAAATTAAAGCCATTAAGGAATGAAAAATCCCCACATCCATAAAGCATCTGCGGGGATTTCTCAGGTTGACAGGGTATTATCGCAAGTCTGTTAAGAATTATGGGAGAATAGCAGCACCTATAACAACATTACTGAAGAAAGATTCATTTTCCTGGACTCCAGAGGCAACGAAGGCCTTTGAACATCTTATAAAAGCAATGTGCCAAGCACTAGTCTTAGTTACACTAGACTTCACAAAAACCTTTATTGTGGAATGTGATGCCTCAGGAAATGGAATTAATGTTGTTTTAATGCAAGAAGCAAGACCCATTGCTTTCGAAAGTCATCCAATCAAAGGAAAGTATTTACTCAAAGCTATTTATGAGAAGGAGATGTTGGAAATACTACATGCACTTAAGAAATGACGACATTACCTAATGGGAAGACACGTTAAGGTAAAAATAGAGCATGACAGTCTTAAATACTTTTTAGAACAAAGATTATCTTTAGAAGAGAAGCAAAAATGGGTCACAAAGATGTTGGGTATGACTTTGAAATCATCTACAAAAAAGTGAAGCAAAATGTTGTTGCAGATGCACTCTCAAGAAAGGATGAGGACGTGGAAGCATTGTTTTGCGCCATTTCTATTATCCAACTAGACTGGATAAACGAAGCAAGGGATGAATGGAAGAATGACGAAGAAGTGTGGGCACTCATTCAAAAGTTACAACAAGATCCTAGTACATCTGATACATTCAGCTGGAAAAATGATTCGTTATGGAACAAAGATCGCTTATACCTTTGTAAGAATTCCCAACTCAAACAAAAGATTCTTATGTAATTGCACACCTCTCGCTTAGGAGGGCACTGAGGATTTTTAAAAACTTACCACACGGTTAAGAAGGAATTTTTTTGGGATGGCCTTAAATCTGATATTCAAAAGTTTGTGGTGGAATGTTTGGTTTGCCAACAAAATAAAGTTGAGACAATTAAGACCCCAGATTTATTACAACCTTTATTCATTCCAAGTCAATGTTGGGATGAGGTTTCAATGGATTTTATCACAGGTTTACCCAAGTCCAAAGGAAAGAGTGTCATCATAGTGGTAGTTGATAGACTTACCAAGTATGCACACTTTTGTGCATTATCTCATCCATTTAAAGCCAGTACAGTTGCTACTGCATTTATGGAAACAATTCAAAAGCTACATGGAAACCCAAAGATTATTGTAAGCGACAGAGATCCCATTTTCACTGGAAATTTTTGGACAAAATTATTTTCTTGTCTAGGTACTCAGTTAGCTCATATCTCATCTTATCATCCTCAATCTGATGGGAAAACTGAGATAGTGAACAAATGTTTGGAAGGATATCTTCATTGCTTTGTATCTGATAAATAGACACAATGGGTCAAATGGTTACCTCTGGTTGAATGGTGGTATAACACTTCCTTCCATACTACAGCAAAAATGACCCCCTTTATGGCACTTATGGATATCATCCACCGTCCATCACATCATATTTAAGAGAAAATTCTAAGGTTCAAGCAGTGGAAGATCACATCGATCATCAACAACAAGTTCTCCAACTCTTAAAGGATAACCTCACTTTGGCACAGAATAGAATGAAACAATACGTAGATCAACATCGCAGTGAAAGAAACTTTGATGTAGGTGACTGGGTATTTCTACGACTACAACCATACAAACAAATGTCCCTCAAGCAAGTTAAGAAGGATAATAAATTATCAGCAAAGTATTATGGTTTGTACAAGGTGTTCAAAAAGATTGGTGCTGCGACATACAAATTGGAGCTTCCTTCATCTTCCCGAGTGCACCCAGTTTTCCATGTTTCATGCTTAAAGAAGGTTATAGGTGACAAGCTCCCAGTTCAAACAATATTGCTAGAACTTGACGAGGAAGGGAAAATCATGTTGGAACTTGAAGTAGTCATAGAAACAAGAACTCGACAGCTACAAAATCGATCAATTTCAAAGTATCTCATCAAGTGGAAGAACTTACCCGCTGAACATTCCACATGGGAGGATGAGAATTTTATACAGAAGTATCCAAAACTACTCAAGCGTTGAGGACAACACTTTTTTGAAGGAGAGGGGCATGTTAGGTCCTTATAATACTAGCGTATTCCTTTATTATTAGTCATTGTAGCCCCTTATTGTTATTGTTGTGCCCATGTTGTCCCCATATTGTTCTTATTGTGCTCCATAGAAGCCCGCTATTGTTATTTTTTTTTTCTCTGTGAAAACTATCTAAGTAATATATTATATGTACAAAAAGATTACAAACTGCATGACATGCCTTCTAGAGCCTGAAGAGTAGCCCTGGGACTCCTGACTGTAAACCTTATAGCTCCCTCGCAGGGGCAGCTTCTCCAAAACCAAACTGAATATCCATGAAAACAAAAAACCCACACAGGGGCAGCAACGGACCAAACTCTCAAGACAATGAACTAGACACATGATTGCCCACGCAGGGGCTAGCAGCAGAGATAGTCTGACCTTTATATCTGACAAATGTAAGCGTGACTATGTTACTGATGTCAGCTATCCAATTCGACTTCCCAGTGATGAGGCAAGACCATAGACATGACCAAAGACTCAGAATTAACCAGGACCAAGAAGTAAGAAGCGAATGCCAAAAGACTGAGACAGAGGAAGCAAAAGCCAGAGGACCAAAAGACAAAATCAAGACGTTACCCGCCACAGCTTCAATCTTGGAGACGAGCTGAAGATGGCTGGATGGACGCGAAGTATGCATCTGCCGCCTCAGCCAGGCTCGCATCTTCCACGACATAAGCCCACCCGTCACCTTCCGCGCGCCCTTCCCACATTTTCCGCCATGTATCTTCTTCCACACCTGGAGGAGGTGGCCCCACCGGAGGGGAGCGGTCTTGCAGACTTGATTCCCCCAAGCTTCTAGCCACAGACGCTGGAAGCACCTCAGCAGCATTCTTTTCCACAGACGAGTGTTCTTTTCCAAGACTGATCTCCCTGCCCAAGTCTTCCAGTTGTTTTTCCTGCGGGTCCTGGAGATGTTCTTCATCTGGAATTTTTGTAAACATGATGGAGATATGGGCGTTAACGCCTGCATTATCCTCGGTGCTTGGCAAGGTGAAAACCACGGAACCGAAAGCCGGGAGCTCCGTTTTCCCTTCACAGGAACCCCCAACCTCCACATATTGTCGAATGGGAAGCGGGGTTGCTCTAGCTCTCCTGTGACAGTAGCAGCAGCAGCAGTGGTGGTGCTCATCTGCTGCAGGTGATCTTGAGGAGGACCCTCTAGATGGACCTCTTCTGCATGGCTGTCGTTCGCGAAGTTTAGCCATTGTAAGTCTAAAGCTACCTCTGTATACTCGATGGTGAACCTGGAATTGGTAGCAGCAGCAGTTTCCTTCCAATTCACTCTCAGATGCCCAGCTTTCCCCTTGGCAACCTTCGCTTGAGAGCCAACAATTCCTTTTCCAGACTTGATGCTGCAAAGCATCAAATTGCCCTCTCCTCCCAACCCAGCAACCAGAATGGCCGCAAAGACAATTCTCCAGGCTGCAGGGGAATGAAACAGTGCTTGGCCGGAGCTTGCTATGCTTCCACGACCGCCAACTTTCCTCAGGCCAATATGCCTTGAACGAGCCATCAAACCTGTGATATTTTCCCCCAAATTCTCGTTGCAGGTGCACATTAATTCCGCCCTGCTCCTCCATCTACCCCGCCTCTTCTTCATTGAATGCATTATCAACTTGGGTGGCTTAATTGCCATACGACGGCCTCCCTCGGGGAGCTAAGGGATTTACACGAGGCAGCCCATGCGCTGCATGTGGCATGCCTGTACTTCTCGACTCGACACCCGCATCCGGGGAAGCCCGCTATTGTTATTATTGTGCCCTTACATTATTATTGTTATGTCGGCTCTGATTATATTGTGACCCCTTAGACTCCTATATATAGAAATGAGGTCTTGTCATTTGTATCATTCAAGAATTGTTCATTTATGTAATGTAAAGGAGGTTGCCCCCCGGAAGAGACTACTTTTGAAGTCGTTAATCTATCTCTTTCTTTTATTTTGTGATTTGGTTGCATAAGACGTGGGCCCACACAGATCGGCGCAACCGGTTCGGAGGGCCAGTTCAGACCAATTTTGGCTCCAAACCGGCCAGTTTTGTCGGAACTGGTTCAGTTCCGATAACACTGATGCAAACCTATATTATTCTGGGGTCTCATCTAGGGTCGAGGTTTTAGTTCTGAGACGTTATAGGTTTTCTTGGTGCTAGCCATTCAGGGTTTTAAGTTATATTTTGTTCCTTGTCTTATGAACGATGTCCACTGTGAACCTGGTTAAACTTTGTTAATTTAATGAGGGCAGAGTTAGTTTTATTGTGATGAGGCGCCAAATGCGCTGTAAGTGACTTCTCTATAACTTATTGACTATGAATATATGCTATTAGTTTGTTCTGACAGTGGTTATTTCGTATCTTGTTTGTAATTGGAATTAATTGGGAAGCACAATGAATCTTTACCATAATGCAACAAGATTCTATTTGAATACTTGTTATTTATTGTAAAACGATTAGGGTTTGATAGAAACCCTTATTTGTTTCTGTCGACGTCATGGACTATTTATAATTATGGTGTATCTATAATTTTTTCTGTTTGTTAAGTCATACAATTTATGAATGCCATTACTTTGATGAAGATATAATATATCTCTGTTTACACACTTGTTGGGTTACTGTTTTAAAGAGGTCATTATTATCGACTACTTATATCAGGCTCAAGACTGTACATTCGGCTGCTGGGTTCACTAGCTTGGCCTTATGTCTAACCGGGACTCCTGCTAGATTTTGGTCCAAATCCTTTACCTTCTATTGTTTACTTACAAATAATTTACTTCCATGGTTTGAACGTTTGGTTCCATTCTATTGCTTTCTCCTTTGAAGTTGTGTTAAATTCTGGACTGGATATGCTTACTTTTAGTTTGTCTGTCTTGTATATATTTTTGCGCATAAGTTCCAGATTAGTTTCTCTTTTATTTTGTTAGGATCATCTCTCATTAATTGCTGAGTGTGTGTGGACCTGAATTCCTGGGATCTGTTAATCACTTTCACGAATACCTTAAGCATTTATAGATACGAAGACCCAGACTGCTCCTTGACAGACTTCAGTTTGCCGCATGGAATCTAACTAAATCTAATCCTATTTGGTTTGTTAATACTTCAGGGTTTATGGGTTTCCCCTGCGATGGCAGACTTTCAGGGACCTCCTGTCCAATCTTTTTTGTACAGTTGTGATTCTCCTGTAGGGATATAATTAGTTTTCCGTCTCCAAACATTATAAGATTTACAGAAATTCCCTTATGCACAAACACCCTTAATTGAAGACCCCAAGCTTTATTTCTCTAATCCTATTTGGTTTGTTAATACTTCAGGGTTTATGGGTTTCCCCTGCGATGGCAGACTTTCAGGGACCTCCTGTCCAATCTTTTTTGTACAGTTGTGGTTCTCCTGTAGGCATATAACTAGTTTTCCTTCTCCAAACATTATAAGATTTACAGAAATTCCCTTATGCACAAACACCCTTAATTGAAGACCCCAAGCTTTATTTCTCTATTTTTTTTCTTAGCAGAACTACTATTTTATCATTACCATTGAATGAAACTGTAACCAACTCTTCCACAAAACACGTACTACTATTACTGCAAACTGCCATTCCATTCACTGTTCCTCCAAAGGACCAATAAATTTCCAGAAAGACTCATTTCTTATAATTACATAAATGGAATTTAAAATATACTTATCTGAATAGGTTCAGACAGCCAAGGAATTCAACTGGGAGAAAGACCTCTCCTCCCAACCAATGAGAATGGAAAATACGTCCAATTGTCCCTTTGAACCTTTCAGTTTCCAGAACAATAGATGGATAGTGACCTAAAAAGGTCTGTTCTTTGGCATCAAGACTCCCAGTCCAACCAAGAACTTGTAGACTCAAGTCTGTCTTAGGGTTTCCATTGGCTCTCAGTCCAGCTCAAAAATACCCCGATGGCAACGTCTTTCCTCAAATTCAAATCTCTTTTCTCTCTTTTCGTCAAGATGCCTCCAGCCTTTTTCCTCCAACTTTCCTTGGCTTCTTTTCCCACTGAGATGTTTTATCTCTAGGGGGAGAGAGAGAGAGGAAGTAACTGTATCTAACTGTTTGGTAATGGAAAATTTCATCTAGGGTCTTTTCCCATGAATTCCAAGACTTATCATAATTTTTTTTTTTAAACAACAAAATAAATTAAAATAAAACTTTTAAGACAGTAAAGTTTCACTAGGATTTTCACTAAGCCCATAAGTTACTGAGTCTGGTGCAGTAAAAGTAAATAACAAAATATTTACAGTACCTGGGGGTGTTACAGTTTCTTTTTTGTGCTGTCCAATACATTCTTCAAAACAATATTTGCAACATTGCTTCTATACAGTGTACATTATCACAATCTCTTCTCCTACTGATATACTTGCTATTAGTTTTTCCTTCACATGTGAGTGGATTTTGTTTTGCTGTTTTGTGCTCATAACACCCGAATTGCATAAGACACATCCCTGTGATTTTATGTTTTGGACAACCCTTGTTATCATACCTACTTGGGCCACTCTGTTAACAGGATAATTGATTGCTTACTTGGCTGGGATTGGTGCACCTTTTTTGAGTGCCAATACTAATTACATTTCCTACATTGCATAATTGTACTTCCCATATTATAATATAATTTTCTTGTTCCTTATCACTTGTTTCCTAATTGAGAGTTCTTATATTCCCCATGGGTTCCTTTTTTTGAGTTTCTTTTGATATTCCTGGGTCAAGAAACTTTCTTTTGCCTTCTGCTACGTTCTTAGCCTTCACATTGTAAGGTGATTCTTGATGAGAGTGGTCTTTTACTTTAGAAATGTCTCAGAAATGTTTCAATGCTTGAAGTTCATGGACAACTTCTAATACGACCTTCTGTGCAACAATCCAAACACTATGCCTTACGTTTATCATTGCTGTCAGCAATTGTGATCGGAAATTTTCATGCCAGTTGTAAATTGACAACTGTGTTGGATATAATTCTGTGCCTAACAACCTTGAGAAGTTATAATGTGTGAAGTACGAATATGCTATCAAGGAGTAACAGATATTGTAAAAATAATTTGTCATCATTTCTTCTATTTTTGAAGAATACTTTCCCTTCTTAATTGAATAAAAGTTGCCCTTTTCTTCTCTATTATTGATAACATTCATCAGTTTCTGTCTGGTTGGTTTTATGTGCCTTATATGTTTACCAAGTTGATTATTCACAGTGAATTCATTCATCGACTCATCAGTTTCTAGCCTGTCTTAGGTCTTTCATTATATTGAAAATATTACAAGCATTTACAATGCATTTTACAGCGATGGTAATGTTTTTTCGCAATTATCAGTTGCGAAGATTTGATAACTTAGTGGAGTGGGCTTTTTAACAACTCTTGAAGATGCTGACAAATTTTGAGACTATCTCTAGCCAGGATGTTCTGATGACTTCCGTAATATCTACTTCATGAGTTATTATTGCTTCAACATTCATGATGTATACTTTCCTCTTCCGTTGGTTACTTGCAAGTTCACACATATTGATTATTTGGTTCACTGATGATCAATTCAAAAGTAGTTCTTCGACTTTTTATTGTTTGGGCTTCTTGTTCCTGGGTTTTGACTTGTGACAACTCCGAAATTATCCACTGGTTGCAGTTTTACTGCTTACTTTTAGTCATAGATTTCCACAACTCAGTGAAATGACATATTTCATGCAGTGTTTTATAGGATAGATTATGAGGCAGCTTTCTACTTGTTAATTTCCATAGCACAATCATGCTCCAAAAGTTTTCAGTATGTTAGCAATCTAGATAAATGATAAGCAAGTAATACTGTCTTTCGTTGCTGCAGTGCCTTAAAGTAGAAGCAGAACGCAGTTTGCTTAATACTAGAGAAGACAAGGCAATCACTTCTTGACAGAGTTTGTATGATCTAAACGTTGTTTCTATACTGCTTACACTTCTCAGAGAAAATCTAGAACCCTACACTGGAGTTCATATTATCTGTATATATATCAAAGATGTACTGATTTTTCTTTTTTTTGGTGTACTACCTTGAGTGGTCTTAGTTACCAATAGCATCTCGAGACGGACATAGATAGGCATTACTGTCGCTTTTATGAGATGTAATATTTACTGGTAATCCTAAGGTTTCGATTTGGAGCTGTGTAATTTTTACTTTGCCTTTCACTGAAATCAGAATGATTTGGACTTGTCTTTTGATTGATCAATACTGAATAAATTTTAAAGATGATCTCTGTATAGTCTTCAAACAAATGTTTCAAAGATAATTGCCGAATGATCTCAGATTGGGCCATGAAAAACATGTCTTTGAATAGGTGAAATCAAGAATGCATATGTTTCATCAAGTAACTAGTTACCGGGGCATTACTTTCTAGTAGTCTACCCATGGTTGAGTGTTCTGTATGTTTACAAACGGATTGGGTTACACGTAAATGTGAATTTCTGCAGACAATTTACTGAAATCATTACTTTTATGTATTTGAAGTATGCTTATTTTACAGTTGTAGTAGCTTTTGGATCCAGCATTGACTACAGCCAATATAATTAATTAATGTTGAAGGCCATGGGGGCTTGCTTTTTGCTTCAAAGGGATTTAAGGATCAGTAAAAAGAAATATACAAGAATTATATCACAATTATGCCAGACAAGGGCAACTGATGCTTATATATAAAACGTTTGAGCTAAGTAGAATATTCTTAATTTCATTCTGATGTTATATTTCCATTATAATTCCATTAGGTTGTCACTTTAAATTTCAAAGTCATTTAGTCAAACATGATTGCAATGTGGGTCAAGTAGGTTGTGGTTAAGTGTTAAATCGAGTGAGTTTTCTTCACAAGATTCTTGTCCAATCCCTTCGATAACATGTTGTTTTAATGTAACTAATTATTGAGCTATTTTATGATCTTTCATAGCTAAGTGAGCCTAGGTGGTCCCTCCTTTAATTGCATCTCAATGGGATGATGCCAAAGGAAAGTCCTCTATGATTTTGACAAAATATATACCTCTCAGTGGTGGCATCTGAGCCCACTTTGTCAACAAAGGGTTATTTTCCAAGCAAAAAAGTTGCAAAAGATAAACATGATTGCACTTTGAGACTTGCATGGTTTGGGTGAATGCAATGAGGGGAATACAATTTTCACTTTCATTGTATAGGAAATATTTGAAGCAAGACTAAGAATTTTGAAGATAAATAGTATTAGAAACAGTATGATTTTGAACCTGTAAATGATTTCTTTTTACTTTGAAAATTATATTATTGCATAGATGAAAAACCCCAAAGATTTATTTGTGCAATTGTGATTTTTTTTTTCCCTTTATACCATAAAATTGATACCTCTTTGTGGTGGCATCCGAACCTTTGAGCCCACTTTGTTAACAAAGAGTTATTTACCGAAGTAAAAATAAACATGATTGCACTTTGCAACTTGCATGGTTTGGGTGAATATGATGAGAGGAAGTACAGTTTTCACTTTCATTGTATATGAAATCTTTTCAGCAAGATGAGACTAATAATATAATTTTGAACTTCTAAATGATTTCCTTTTACTTTGACACTATTATTGCGTAGATGAACAATCCCAAAGATCTAATTTTGCATTTATATTTTTTTTATCCTGCACACTTTCAACAACTCCCCTGCACTTCCACGAGGAGGAATGCTTGAATTAAATACGTGCCTTTCAATGCAGTCTTGGAATTAGTTATTAGGAGTTCAAGTTTACAAGGATGTGATACTTTGGTGAACCCCTAAATATAAGTTGGCATCCTTCAATGTGTACATTGTATATCTATCACTACAATTGGTCAAACAAGATGAAGTTGAAAAGAGTGTTTGGCTAAAAATATGTTAGGATTCTTTGAAGGTAATGCTTTCTGTGTTGTATGCTTCAAGCTTCCATATACAACAGTTTTCTTTTTTAATATTATGACAATATAATTTGAAAAAGCATCCTTTTAGCTACTATGGTATGAAAATTGTTTCATGCATATATTCCTCTAGCTAGCACTTAAGAATAGTGTTGAATCTTGTTTATAGTCATGGAATTTAAATGTGTTTTTTTAGATTGTGAAACATGTATATATTCCTCGCATCTAGCTAGCACTCAACTATAGTGGTGAATCTTATTGCATGTCATTTGATGGGTAGTTACCACATTTTTTGGTTTCAAAGGAAAAAAGTGTGCTTTTTATTCATAGAGAACAAAAATTACATTTCTCTCGTGTTTTTTTTCCTTAGCAAAGACAAAACCAGACCCATTACCCCAATGTTGCCTTCACATTTGATGGGTGGTTACCACATCTATTTTTCTTGGGGAAAAATTATGATTCATATTTGATGGGTGGTTACCACGTCTATTTTTCTAGGGGGGAAATTATGATTTATATTCATAGGAAACATAGATTACATTTCTCAAGTGCTTTTCTCACTTAGCAATGTCAAAATTGAACTCACTAAACTAGTCCCTTTCACATAAAGTCTTTTATTATCTAGCATTTGAGCATCTTCACATCATCATAAGAAAATATGAAGTTGATAGTGTTTTATATTTTTAAAAAAACTAAACTTCTAAAAGTTGCATCAATAAAACATCAAAGTGCATCATTTGATGCTATACCTTCTATTGCCTAACCATCACTACCCAAACTTGATAAGAAATAAAACAAATATCTCTAGGCCTTGGACAAAAAATATAATAAATTCTTTTTCAGAAATTGAGCATAGATGAAACAAAGACCCCATTCTTATTTTCCTCCACACTTATGGATCCTTCAACTAGTGCTTTGTTGAAATATGTAACTAGGTTCAATCTTCATAATGACATGTAATCATGATTTTATGTATTTAATATAAAAAGAAAAATATATTTATTATTGTTGTTCTTGAAGCATGGGTTTCATGCTCAAGGAAATTTATTTTATAGGTCAAAAACCCATTGAGTGCTTCTAAGTTTGTCATAAAGTTGATTGAGTCAGTGTCATGTATTGATGATCCATTTGGGCATGTTACATATTGTAAAGAAAAAATTATTGACTCAAAGTAGAGTCAAAAGACCCTCCAAGACTTTGTCATGGCACAAAGATCAATTCGGCCTACATGAAGGGATAAGTCAGCCTAAAGATAGCAATTCGTACTCGTCAAAAGCCTATATATAAGAAGGAACTCCCTCAAAAGCCTATATATAAGAAGGAACTCCCTCAAAAGCTTATATATAAGAAGGAACTTGACCTCATTTGGACACACTCTCAAGCAAGTTCGATCTCCTCAAGATAGAAGTTGGAAAATGACGATGACGAAGAAGAAGAACCAAATCAAAGTTTTGGGCCTTTCTCTCTCTTTTGTTAGGGTTTCTACAGTTACTAGGCAAGACAAGATTTTGAGGTTGCATCGAAGCTGTGAAGTTGCATCAAGGTCGTGAAGCTACATTGAAGTTGTGAAGTTGTAGCTAGGTCGAAGCTGTGAATTTGTTGGAGAGGCCAAAGTTGTAGTAGAATTTGCTGGTCGAAGTTGCAAAATAATTTTCTAGGCAGAAGAATTTGTTGGAGGTCGAAATTGCAGGGGTTGTTGAGGAACTGCTAGAAGGAAATCTCATCAAGGGACTTGGTCTTGGAGGGTCTTGCTCTGTTGAAGAATCTAGGGCAGTGAGAGTTAGTGATTCTTGTTTACATGATAACTATTTGTGAGGTGTTTCAACTTATTCTTCTTATTCAATCTTCACTTGTTATTATTAGAGTGTGTCTTCTTTAGTTCATCAAATAGCTACCAAAAAAGGAATAGCTATCAAAGTTACACTTTCTTCAACACTCCCTCTTGACTAGGAAGGTATTTATAATGGTACTTGGTCATTCTCAATCCGAAGAATTTCTCATAAGAAGAATCAGATTGGTAACCCATCTGTACAGCATCATAGGAACCAACATTGTTTCCATAACAAGGCCTTGACTGACAACTCTATCTCTCATCAAATCAGAGCACAATGTTGGCGAGACCAATGACAATAGGCACCTTTATCATTGTCTCTCAAGGTACATACCCACCCGAGAGTTCACTAAGTATGACCTTCTAGGACTATTCTTATCTTGGGTTCCCAACCCTCAAAGAATATCAGTCAACTTGCCTACTCTTGTCTTGGATGCCCCACACATCCTCAAAGAACACCAGATGCCAGATGATTACCCAATCCTCCATTCTTTCTTCCAAAGTGAAGACAAGAATGTTGTGTCTATCTCTCCCTCTCAACTAGGGAGAATATCGTGTGTCTTCATTTCTCTTCATGGCCTTCACCTAGACTTACGACTGTTAGTCCTAGTCTAGTGCATGACACATGGAATAGAAAAACACAACTATCACTCCTTTTTAATTAGGGGTAATCCAATCCAAACTCCCTCTTGATCAGGGACCTATCAGAGCTCCTTCTTAGCTAGGGACTCTTCTATACATCAACAACTTCTTTCTTTGTGGGTTCTTCAATTGCTTGATCAACTTCTCTCCTTGATGTCATGAAATTTAGTTGAGCTTCTTCCTTGCAGGGTAACAACCATCGATCACTTTTCTCCTTAGTTCATCATGTCATTCCTTTTCTTTTCATGGAAAGTGGCCTTCTTCATATTTGGAACCTTCATTATATGACTACTTCTTTCTCATCATGCTTCTTCCATCCACCACATGAATGCTAGTTATAGTTGTATTTATAACTCTTGTTTAAGTAGTCCTACATTATCCAGATATTATTCAATAAATCAAAGCATCATATTAAATTAAACCATACCTTACGAGATGACTCTTCATCATGACATCTTGTAGGTATCATTATCCTACACACATATTGACACATCTCCCAAAGATATCCATTGTCAAGGGTCTTCATCTTTTTCAGACTTTCATCAAAGTCTTCATATCTTTTCGGGAGATTTCCTAGTCAAATCTTTTTGGTCTTTTGGATGTTGATTGCCTTCATCATGGTTGCATATCTCATAATCTCTTTCTTCCTCACACTTTCCATTCCCAGTAGCTTTCAATCAGAGTTTCTTCATTGTAGTCAATTACCTCATACTTCATATGAGGACATATTATGTTGATTTCATGTAGTGTGACTTATGCCTTCTTGCATCATTTCATAGGAGGAGATCCTTTTTCTCTTGATCATGCTTCTTAAGATATATGCAATGATCCGTGTTACCTGCAACCATATGCCATGACATTATAATATTAAACACAAGCACACATACCTTATTTTACCTTCAGGTCGTCGAGGCTTCTTCCAACAACTTCCTTGATTGAAAAGTTCTTCAATCCCTTGATTTGCTTCATGTCATCACATCATCATCTCATGCATTTCATAAGTTGGAGTTCTTGTTGAAACACTTGCTTCCTCTCTAGATTAGTGAACCCTATGATGAGGTTTCCATAAGAGAATTTTAAGGATCTTCTATATCCCCAATTGGCAGATGTTTCCTTTTTTATGTATGATGAGCTTTGTCCTAGATGACTTCTTCCTTTCCTTCAATGTTTACTGAGGTTCCCAAGAGCTATATCCTACATGTTTGTCTGCCATGGATTTTGTCTTTCACGATTCCCATGGTGATGTCATCAGTCCTCCTTTCTAATGTTTCCATGATGCCATGGTGCATCTTATTATCATCGTCATATCTTATAGCACAAGATTGAGGAGCTTATGGTAGGACCCTTTTTGCGAGGGATACTATCTTACTCATAGGAGGGATTTATTACTCCCTCTTTCCTTGGCCCTTTTTTCGGCTTCCTCCATCTTTCAGTGATATGAGCTTCCAAAATATTTCTATAGCATTAAGTCTTAGCTATACTTATTCTGTCTTGCTTTGCTTGAGGACCAAGCTTTTGTGTAGGTCTAAGTGATGTGACCTTGTTTACTATAATTTCAGAGAATATATCTTCTAGAATTTCATATATCTCTCTTTATGTCTCCTCTTTTAGCATGTGAAGACCTTTGAGTGATTTCATATGATTCCTATGAGTCTCTTGATACATTCAAACACTGCTTGACCTTCAGAGACCTTTCCATAGACATCAATGATTTCTCTTTCCTATGAGGATTATGACAATCCTCCTTATTTTATGCAAGGACCTTTTTCATGAGGACTATGGCTATCCTCCAATATTTCTATTTCCTTGCAAAACAAAGTTATTAAACCAAAAACATGAAGGATACTTACTTGGCATGTGAAGAGGAGATCTTCACCTTGATGCTTCTTTTGCTTGAGCTTCTCATCATGAACCACTAGTAGCCTTTTACCAAAACTTCTTTGGAGACCTTATAGCATCATGGCATTTGTGATCTTGACATCACCGAGACTACTTTATGATCTTGGGATCATCTTGACTCCCAATTCATCTTTAAGATATTTGAGCACATTGTTGACATGCTAGTGATATTGTTATCCCACAAGTGGACTTTATCACACTTGGTATTCCTTGGAGTGCATAAAAAAACGTCTACATCGAGCATTATCTAAACCATGATAGTGATATAGAGAGGCTTATGTTTTGATCTGAGCATCATGTTGTTTAAGATCCGAGACTGTGACAAGTATTTTGTTATGACACTGTATCGAGACAATGATGTCTTTGTGTAGAGAGGCACTGTATAGAGAGATTGTCTTATCACCGAAACTTCCTTCTTGCAGTGACTATATTGAGACAGTGGTATAATATGGATTGTGAGAGGCACTCCTTGGATCAATTCTGCCATATATTCCAAGACTGTAATTTATTTCATAGAGAAGGTTCAGTGATCAAGAAGTGAGGATCCCAGGAATGGTACTGATATATTCCATCAAACTGAACATGAGTTGAGTGCATGACTGTAATCACTGAAGTTGATATTCCATGTACTGTTGTAGACTTGCTCCTTCAAACCTTCCAACTTTCTTTGATGATCTCGAAGGTAGATCTTTATGTCTCTTTTCTTCCCTTCCTTAGACTGCAACCATAGCTCTGATACCATGTTGAAGAATCTAGGGCAGTGAGAGTTAGAGTGATTCTTGTTTACATGATAACTATTTGTGAGGTGTTTCAACTTATTCTTCTTATTCTATCTTCACTTGTTATTATTATAGTGTGTTTTCTTTAGTTCATCAAATAGCTACCATAAACAAAGAGACAAGAACACACGATGTTGGATTTCTGCTAGGGCCGAAACCTCTCCCTCTTGGAGAGGAAAACCCATGCAAAATTATTCTTTAGAGATTCCAATTGACGAATACCAAGACCATGACTCTTGACCTTCTAGGCCACTCCAAGACCAAGACACCAATCCTCTTCTTCACTAATGCTGCAATCATCATCACTACTGCTCCATCACTGAGGTCTTCATCAACGAGATTGTTCAGCCAATTTAATGTCTTAAATTGCTAACATAAATTATCGACCAGGGTTAGTAAACTGATGAAGAGTGGTGCACAATATGTGCTTAGTTAACCTTGTTTCTTACTTCGTTGAGTATGTTTTTGTATTGTTTTGAGGGTTTTGTCTTTTGTGCCTAATGATTTTAATGGATGTTAAGTGTCAATGATAAACTAAGTCTAATGGATGTTTTAATATAAAAACTAATTTCTAAGAAGGGAGAAAAGGAAATGTACTTCAACTAACTTAATTTGCATAAAATCAAATCAAAAACTTGAATGGTTAGCCTAATTTAGGCTGACATCATGTCTATGAAAATCAGAGCATTATTCTAGATACAATTGTATCCATTGATAAGATGAAAATGAAATCACTTCCTGTCCTATCCTTGAAAAGTCTCGATAAAAAATAAAACTAATCCTATTCTATGAAATGAAAGAAAGCAATATAAAAACAACTATGATCTACTGCATGCTCAAATACTATTATGAACATTCAATATAGGAAGATGTCGAAATCATCTTCTGGAAATGACTTAGGCAATTGAATATACATTAGATGTGATATAAGAAAGCATCATAAAAGCATGGAAAGGAAAACTTGCAGCTACTATGTGATCTAATGCCTCTTAGGCAACCCAAATTGGAAGAACTACCTTCTTGGACTTGCTGATCATGAGATTACACAATAGATGAAAGCTTAATCTAAAAAGCATGACAAAAGCATAAGGAAAGAAACTAAATCATTGTTTATTCTTAATGCCTCAAGCAACCAATATTGGAAAATAGTTGAATGCTACCTTCTTGAGAAGCTCTTTGGAAAACATAGGGTTAAACAATGAATGTAAAGCTGAATCTAAGAAAGCATTGTAAAAACATGTGAAAGAAAACTAAGTCATTGTATGCTCTAATGCTTCAAGAAATCCAATTTTAGAAAATAGATAAAACACTACTTTCTTGAGATGCTCTTAGGAAACATAAAATTACACAGTGAGGTAAATCTACATTTGAAAAATAAAATAACATTTGCAATGGAAAGCTAAACTATTTGCATGAATCAAAGTAAAACAAACTAATTAATCTTACAAATTTACAAAGGGATGCACATGGTTGATGGGGGCCCTTCCATTGTCCAATAGCATTCCAACTCACAAAACTCACATTCTAAAATTCAATAATAGAAAATAACCTTCTTTATTGATAAACTCACAACTTTAGACAATAGAAATCTACACTCCTAATCTCATTACATCAATAGCTCTTCACTTTACATCCCATTCCATCTCAAGCTTTGTTACAAAACATTCTATAATTTTTTCTCTTCTTTTCCTCTTTTTACCCCCCCTTGATAGGAGAAAATTTCTCCTATTTATGCAAAAAGATTAGAAGCTATCTTATTAATGAGATTCCATGAATCTCTCCCTATATCTCTAGAGTTACAATCAAAATAGAAAATGATAAGACACATGTCTTCTTAGAGTTTCAATACAAATAATAAATGAGACACATATCCTTATGATCCCATGATCTTCTCCACTCAAATTCGAATTTGGTTTTGGGAGGCCACATAAAGGTCTTTTAGAAGCTTTCTTTTGACCTACACATGTCAACAATTTCATCCCATTTGTTAGGTATGAGCATATGCACATCATTTTCTTTTTTTTAACCATAAATTCATTTAAAAATGCTAAGAATTAATAAAGTTTGGAAAAACATAAATGTAAACCAATAATGATAATGGTAAGGTAACTGTAATGAAATGGAGGTAAATGTACTGAAATAGAGGTGGAGTGAAGGTGACAATAACGGAAGTGAATGACAATTTCAAGGCCCAACAAAGATCTTCATATTGAAATATGTATAAGAGAGCTGCATGTAGATTCATTGATATCATGATAGTCTCACCATGACTGTTCCTTCACTGGGATCATGACCTTTGTGACTATATCTTCATCAAGAATGAGATAATGACTGCACCTTAATGTATGCCGAGATAGTGTGTTACTGTGAGATCATTCCATCATGTCAAGACAATGTATGGTATAGTAAGATTCCTAAGATCATCCTTATCACTATAGTTATGACTGTGTGTTTCTTCCAACGAGATCTTCTTTGCCACAATGAGACTGTATCACTGTGCCACTGTAATTATTTGAGATGTCTGCACCCTTGTCCGAGATTCCTGCAATCCTGCACTTGTCCGAGATTCTTGTAATCCTGCACTCGTTTGAGATTTACTGTGCCATCCGAGATCTGTACTTACTATGCCATCCAGAATTGCAGAGTAATATGAAGTTTTGTACTTTTTTCACCTCCTATACCCTTCTGCAGTTGCAGAGACTTGTCCAAAAATGAGCTTTTGTGGTGACCTTAGTGGGCTATTTATAGTTGTCACGTCTCTATAAATAAGCCGACATGACCAAGTGAACCGACATGACTTCAAATTCATTTTTTCTGGCTGACGTGACTGTGTCTTTCATCATTTGCTTTCTTGTCTTCAAGAGGATTGTGTTGGTCTTGGAGGGCTATTCTTAGACATTCGGTTGACCCATATATATTACATGAAGGCTCAAGAAGAGCTCCTTATATATGACTTTGACTCTTTGACTTTTCTAGACCTATGAAATGAGCAAGAAACTCATTCATTTAATTTACAAAATCAATATTTCTTTTTCTTGACAAGTACAAAGATCAAAGTCATATTTGTAAATACCGAACCTAGTTATACTTTCTTCAACATGGTCAAGGGTCATAAGTCTTAGAATTCATCAATTGAAGATTCTATAATATGAGAAGAATTCTTATGGGTTTTCCTCTCATGTGGAGAGGTTTTGGCCCTGGCTAATTACCTATATCTTGTGTCTTATTGTCTCATTGTTCTTTATGGTTTGGTAACTGTTTGATGAAAAGAACACAATAATAATTAAGGTGAAAAAGAATTTAATCAAGATAAGAAAAAATACGTCACAAACAATTATCTAAGTAAGAAAAATCACATAATCTAGCTGACCTATATTTCTCAACATGTTCTCAGAGCTAAGGTGACAAGATCAGGAAATGTAGCTTGAAGGACCATCACAAGGAAGGACAAGGCATCAAGAAGACATCAAACTATCAAGAAGGGTACTAGAGGGCCGAAGCACAAAGAAATCATCTAAGAAACAAAAAACATCAAGAATAATCAAAGGCAAGGATTACATCATCATTTTGAAGGAAGTATCTAAAGAAGAACTCAAAACCCTAAATTATCCAAAGAAGGGTTATACACTTGAAGCAGTCTTGAGAAGCTCAAATCATCATCATCGTCAAGGAAAAGACCTACAAGGCCCTACCTCAACTAAAAGAAGGATTGTGAAGCATCTTGAAGTCTACACTTCCAAGGGAAGAAAGAAGAGGCTTTGTCATCATCATCAAGGATTCAAGGTGATCTCCCTCTGTTTGAGTCAAGGATCACCTTTGAAGGAAGCCATTTTGATTAAGAGGACCCTTCTATTATCAACATCAACAAGGAAGGCATCAAGTTGAATATTTCATCATAAGAAGCATCTTCACTTGACCAGTAAATATCTTTATATTTATGACTGAATCTGCTATCAAAATGACTTCATTTTACAAGGAAAGCAACAAATTGGTTGGGTCATCAAACTTTCTTGCATGGAAGAAGAGGACAGATTTGATCCTCATAGAAAATGAAGTCATTGATCATGTTAAGGGTTCAATCACTAAACCTCCAAAGGAAGAAGCTCAAGCTCTATCAAATTACATGAAAGGGGAAGTAAGGGCTCAAAGGATCCTTATAGAATCCATCAAAGATCCCCTCATACAATATGTATCAAAGTTGTAGATATCAAAAGAAATATACGAGAAGTTAGTAGAATTGTTCTCCGTAAGTACTGTTGGAGAAGTGATATCATTAAGACAAGAACTCTACAAGATGAAGATATCAAAGGAAGATGGAATAGCCTCTTACTTTATGAGGGTATCAAAAAAAAGAGACCAACTACAAGAGTTGGGAGAAATAATGTCCGATAAAGAAATGCCCACCATAGTGCTCAATGTACTAATAGAGGAATGGGGCAACTTTACATCAAGCATCTATGGAAAGAAGGAAGCCACCCCATTCAATGAACTTTGGTCATTGTGTAATATTGAAGAAACCAGGTCGAAAGTAAAAGGTGATGTGGGACCAAGTGAACAAGTTCAAACATTAGCTGCCATGATAAAAGGAAATTTTGGGAAGTTTGGTCCTAAGAAAAAGAGAGAATATGTCAAAGATCCAATGCTATGGCTGTCAGGAATATGGGCACTACAAGAGAAATTGTCCAAAGCTTAATAAGGACAATAAGAAAAGGAAAGAAAGATTTGAAGCCCATATCACCGAAAAAGTGGAAGAACCTGATGAAAAGAAATCCAAAGGGATAGATCTTCACTATTAGGGTTTCTCCAAAACATAGAAAGGAGAAGTGGGAGGTGAAAATACCTCCACCATGGCAGTCACGATGAGAAGAATTATGACGAGATGCATATTAGTAGAAGATGGCATCATACTAGAAGCATACCATTGAAGCAAGAGCTCATGATATCAATTGAAAAACTTGAAAGAATAGATGAAGTAGAAGTCTACATGGATGCAACAATCATCATATAAAGGAAGTAGCTCTTGTTAACCTCATTGAAAGCATGTGTAGTGCATATGGTTGAAAGAAAGTCATCTAACATGATAGAAGGAATTAATCATACATCATCATCATGAGAAAGGAGCTTCTGCCAGATGAGGATAATCTAGATCCTTTGTTGGAATCTTCATTAGAAGGTTCACCTCTCTTGGAGGAAGCAAGTGTCTCGCTGAGAATTCCACCTTGTATGGGATTCATTGTTTAGAAAGATTACGATATGGTGAAAAATGAGTGCAGCATGTCGAGATGGTTGAAGTACTCTTAGTCAAGGAAAGGAAGTTGCTGAAGGAAGCCTAAATGACCAAAGGAAGGAAAGAGGTATGTATGAATGTATTTAATTGATTCATGTTGTCATATGGTTGCATGGGTAAATGCTCTATCTCATGAGCATGATTAAAGAAAAAAGGTCTCATCCTTTGGAAAGATGTGTGAAGGCATGGTTCACATATTGACTAGATGAAATCAACATAATTTGTCTTCATATGGAATATGAGGTGGTTGACAAAGATGAAGGAACTATGGATGGAAGTTCCTAGGGAGAAATATGTGAAGAAAAAAAGAAGAGATCGCGAAAGATGCAACTATGGTCACATAGAAAATGAAATCAACATCCAGTGAATAGAAGAATTGGCCATGATAACTCCATAGAGGAGGCATGAAGACCCTGATAAGGTCTATAAAGAAAGGAGACCCTTGACATTGAAAGTCTTGGATATGTGCTTATAAATGTGCATGATGTTGATATTGCAAGCAAGAAGTCATGATGAAAGGTAATCACAAAAGGTAACTTTGATTTGACGTTCATTTTTTATTTTTGAACAACATATGGATGGATTGATATAGGGCTACTGAAAGAGAGTTGTAAATGTCACCTACAACTAGCACTCATGTGGTTGGATGAAAGATCCTAAAGGAAACATGACTTGGAAGAGGTAGTTGTATGAAGAAAAGCTAGATGTGGATAAGAATATCACTCTCCCATGAAGAAAAGGATGACATGACTCACATGGTTCATGAAGGAAAGTGATGGATGGTTGATGGCCTACGAAGAAGTCCTAAAAGATGAAATTCATGACATAGAAAGGAGGAGCTCTTCAAGCAGCTGGAGGTGTTAGCGCTTGAAATTTCACCTCAGGCTGAGAAAGGCAAACTCCAAGGCAACATCAAACCACTTAACCTCGTAGCTAGCCCTACGGGGCAGGAGAGGGCTCTCTCCGGTATATCTCGGCAAAGATATTCAAAGGGTGGAGATAACCAATAAAGAACACTGATTTTAGGCTAGTAAACTGATAAAAGGTTTGATTTGAGATTTTTAGGATTTTGGTGGAAAATCGGGGAAAGGCAATTTTGAGTGCGGGGATTGGACACAGTTTTCGCAGGGGGCTCTTTTGGGCAAGATAGGAGACTGTATTGATGCCTTTGAAAGAGTTGGATGGATGAGAATGACTGGTGAGGAGCTAAGGAGAGCAAGCAATCACCTTGAATTCCCCTTAAACAGATGAAAACATTGATATTAAGAAAACTTAAAAGCAGAGCATGGTAATCATGAATTCTACTTTAACACTTCATTTGCCTAATTTGCAGAAGGAAAAGTAAGAAGATGATTCACATAACAAACTTACAAGTACAAAGAGAAACACACCATCAATACATGTAACCACAGGAATCCCAAAAAAGGACTGCAAAACCCTGGTCTTTCTTCCTTTGCCAAAATTGCAGAGATACAATGAGTAATACAATAGAAAGCTTTCTCCCTCAAGAGTCCAACCATGAAAATGACCAATAAAGTACATAATATAGGCAATCTAACATCCTTCCTTGCCTAGGGGTCGGGCTCACTATCCTAGGCGTTGTTTCAACCAATTCCAAACTGAGCACTAAAATCTAGGCAGTCAAAACAACTTGCCTCTATAAGCTAGGAAACCAATTCATTCATTAAATTTTTGCCTATTTCATGAATGAATCTTCTAGAAGAGATAAATAAGTGTCAAAGTATCATAAAATTACATCATTTACATCAAGGAGGATCAAAATCCACTCCAAAAAGTCAAACCTAGTCAAACTGCGTTTTGCTGAGCTGTAGGTGCATTTATGTGAAAATAGCCTGATGCGTAGCACCCTGAATCTCAACGTGTAGCGCGCCTTTGGGCCTGCTTTTGAGGCACTTCCCGAAGTCCAAATGAGGCAAAAGTGGGCTTGTTGGAAAGTTCTGGATGTCTACTTTCCAACCCAGGTGGAATTTCTGAATTTGGTGACCATTTGCCCCTCCAAAATTGCAATCTCCCAAGACCGCTTCCTGTGTGTCAAAAAGGTGGCAGAAAGTCATTTTTTGCTTGTTTTTTGACTTTCTGGAAGCTCAAAACTTGTTGGAATCTCTTGGAAATTGTTGAGAAAGTGTAATTTGTCATGACAAATCCAAAAATGCTGAGTTTTTGAGGAATGGACTTGCCCATCTTTAGGGTAGCGCGCAGCGCGCTACGCGTTGAGGGCAAAAACCTGTTTTTTGACCAAAAAATTCAAAAATGACCAAAATTGCTCCAAATTCTCTGAAATTTGAGCTGAAGGTGTGTCATTTAGTGCCATGCTCCTTCAAGGAAGCCTCAGCCAAAATATGAAGGGGATCGGGCCTTTTTCTCCGTTTTAGTGCCTTGGCCAACCGTCCTTTGAGTATCTTCATTCTTGCTTTGCACACATGCATGCGAGCCTAATAATGATGTTTCAAGTGATTGGCCTTCGCCAACAACTTCTCTAAATGGATGTTGACCCTCTCAAGATTAGCTTCTCGATCCTTACTGACCTGTTGCTAATGAAACTGCTTCCGGTGTAAGAGTAACATTGACTCCAGCTAAGGTAACTTGGTCTCCATGTAAATGCAAGACAAAGAGACGAGCCAATTCATGATGAAACTGGACCTCTATCACCTTTGTGATACCTCCTTGGCACACTTACCTCCGGTGTAGAATCACTATCAAAATCCTGCTCATAATCTGTTTCGGTTTCTGACATAGTTTTGAAGGCAAGATAGCTGAACTGTACTGCTGCTTCTGCACAAATGACCTGCTATTTTGATTGTTTGAATACTGCTCCAAGGGGACAAAAAACACAAGGGAGATGTTAGGGAGGGGGACTTTTGAGGGGATTTAGGGAAAATATATAAAAAAGGGAATTTAGGGAAGGAATTATGACACATACATCATCACATAATCATAATTTGTAGGGGTTTGATAGGAGGTAGGATTTAGGGAGATTTTATTGAATTTTAGGGATAGGGGTAAGGTTTTAGGGCTTTTGATATTTTTGTTAGGGAAATTGTGTGAAAGTGACAAGGGAAGTGATAATGGGAATATGGGGAAATGAGGGAGTGAAAAAGATGACCTTGGGCAACGAACTCAAAACCCTAGCTTCACTTGCAATTTGAAATTTTTTAAACATAATATATATGAATTTCATGCTTCACACTTGATGGCATTTGACACATTTTCCATGCTCATTTTTCTTTAGCAAGCAAAAAACATTGATGATTTGAGGCCTACCTATAAAACTTAAGAGATTTGAGGTCGTTTTGAAGCTTGTTGGCAATTTGTTGTAGGTTAAACCCAACGCGTAGCGCGCGGGCCCTGACGCGTAGCGCGCGGGCCCTGACGCGTAGCGCGCGCCCAACGCGTAGCGCCCGACCAATTCTTCCACTGCAGAGTGTGCCCTGACGCGTAGCGCGCGCCCAACGCGTAGCGCGCGGGCTCTGATGCGTAGCGCGCAGGCTCTGTTTCTCAATTCGCCCAGTTTCACACTAAATCGCCTTTCACACTTGCTCTTGGAGTCTTGGAGGCAAATGAATGACAAAATGAAGAGAGAGGGGCTTTTATAAGCTTGATTTAAATTTATTTCCCCTCAAACTCACTTTATAATGTTTATAAAATGACACTTTTTGAAACTAATTGTTGCTGACTTGTGGTTTCCTTTTTGACATGAAATTGGTTGAAATGATGCTTTTTCTTGCAAATTTTTGTAGGGATAGCTTCTGAAGAGTCTTGGCAAAGGAGACCAAGGCTGCATGCCAACTTCTGGAGAGTTTGAATTTTTTACACATTTTTACAAAAAATGAGAAAATGACCTTGCTTTCAAAAACAGGGTTTTTGAACTCAGGGTAAAAATTAGCTGTACAATATGAAATCATTTGAAGTGATGCTTTCCTGGACATCCCTCTGGCCTGCTGGGCATTTATTGACCTCAAAAGACATGACCTCAAAAGAAAAAATTGGACTAAACCCTAGACCCAGGACCTTGATTTCAAGACAAGACCAATGACCCTGTAAGGAATTTATTGACTGAAATAAACTTGATCCAGCAATGCCAAGAGGGGAATAAATGACACAAGCTCCTCCATCAGGGTTATGGCATGCCTAATGGAATGCAATAAGATGATACTGATGAGACACCTACTTATGCAAATGCAAAGAGCTTTGATCGCTGATGGAGGGCTACTAGACCGACTCTAACATTGGCTCCAACGGGGATGGTAGCTCCTTGGAGGTGCCAAGAACCGCAGATCTCTGTAAGAGCTAGACAGTGCCTTCATCCATTGGGCGATGGAGTCATTATTTGACAAAAAATACAAGACTTTGATTCATTTATTGACTGAAACCTGACTCAAGCCGACACAATTATGAAACCTACATGACTGAAAATTGATTCACAAATGACTCATGACTGACTTAACTAAAACAAGAACTTACAAAGCTTATTGAAGGGCAGCAGTCCATCAAGATTTGAAATCATGATGACAACCACCTGTGTTTCTTACAAGACAATATACATCAAACTATATCAAAATGCCAATGCAACCAATCAAGCAGATGCCTTCTTGATTGATTCTCCTGATTAGATCTTCTGGTCAACAATACAAACCTATCACTGGGCATCCAAAAACATAGTTGACCATGGTTGCAACAAAACACTGTAATAAACACTTTCACTGCTGGCTGCAACAAACTTGCTAGAGGATCGTAAAAAACATGAAGATTTGCCATTACCACCTCCTGCTGAAAGATCAAGGTGTCCTTTGTTTCAAATTCTGATCTGCCTTCATCATGTGCTTCGGTAAAAGTATGCTCATGGGCTTCAAAAAACTCCGAACAAATGGATGAGCAGATCTCTTCTTGGAAAAACATTTCAGCACATGAAACATATGAAGAATTTGAAAGGTAATCCTGTATGCTCTGATCTTCTGTAGTTTGACAATATGGTAGGTCATCTTCAAATGATATGACAACCGGATTATCATCTTTGTGAAGGAAAACATTATCTATTTGCTGATCTACAAGACAATCATCTTTTTCAACAGAGGAAGAAGTTTTCCCAACACTTTCCTGACTATGTGTGCACTGCAAATCTGCTGTAGCTTGGGCTATAACAAGACCTTTCAAGAGCTGATCTATCTCCTCTTTAGACAAAGGAGACAATGCCTTTTGTTTTCTTCTGCTTAAACAGTAATTATCTCCATATGACAGGGCACTCAGACTATCATTTATTACTGAGTTATTGAAAGGAGATTCATCACTTACTTGCACAAAGATCTCACCTTGCTGTTCATGAACTCACTGGATTGCTTCTTCATGAAGGCCGTGTTCTAATGATGGACTAACAGTATGAATTACTGTGTCTTCTGCATTCCAAATGATTTCAACAGAACCTGGAGTAGCTGACTGGACATTATCACAATCTACAATCAACACTGGACTTACTTGCATGCTACTGTCTTCTGTGGGCAGATCTGAAATGTCATTCTCCCTTTCATCATTTTCAGCCATATTATCTTCAACCTGCTGATCTTGATTCTGCTGCAAAATGTCCTGATCATCTTGATGGGAATTCTCTAAGTTTTCTTTATGCTGCTGAAATGGATTCTCATACAGAGCCTCCATAATCTCAACGTCCATAAAATTATCATCTTCATAATATTTCTCAAGGCTTTCAATAAAAGTTGAAGCATGTTTGCAACAGTCATGAACTAAATTTAATGATGGATAAGATGCTTGATATCTTTCAATAAACAAGGCATGAAAATCCTTTAAACAGTAAATACAGGCCTGCGGCAAATTTTCATACCAGGATTGAGCTGCACCTTCTAGAGTGGCCAAGAATATCTTCATCAAGCAATCTTCAGGAAAATCCACCTTCAACTTGCGAATATGCATATGAAATCTAACTAGATGTAAAGCAGCATCCTTCTTACCATCATCATTAAATGTAGGCAAATTCCTTGACCAATCTACCTTCAGAATTTTATTTGGAAAACCAGGGATGTGATCTCGGCTCAGGGGAGCGTATCTTCTTGCAATCCGATCCATCTTGAAAAGCTCAAAGCTACTGATCTCTCTGCAGTGAACTCACCATGAAGCACAGGTGGCTGGAATCTTCAGTGAAAAGAGTCGCCAGGTGAATGATTTCAGCCTTGTCAGTGTCTGATCGTTGTCCATTATCAACAATCAGATCTGAACTTGATACATGTATTGGGGTAAAATGCAAATGAAGTGCTGTATTCACAAGCTCACGGAGATGGACTGAAGCAGCGTTTATCTACTTCCGCTTATGCAAAGCAAAAGAGTTTCGAAGGCTACCTGGCATAACTTCAAGCTCCGTCTAAGACTTATGAAACAAACACATCAACCCACAAACAAGTTTGTTCTCCCCAGTATGGTCGCCAGTATGTTAGCGCTTGAAATTTCACCTCAGGCTGAGAAAGGAAAACTCCAAGGCAACATCAAACCACTTAGCCTCGTAGCTAGCCCTACGGGGCAGGAGAGGGATCTCTCCGGTATATCTCGGCAAAGATCTTCAAAGGGCGGAGATAACCAATAAAGAACACTGATTTTAGGCTAGTAAACTGATAAAAGGTTTGATTTGAGATTTTTAGGATTTTGGTGGAAAATTGGGGAAAGGCAATTTTGGGTGCGGGGATTGGACACAGTTTTCGCAGGGGGCTCTTTTGGGCAAGATAGGAGACTGTATTGATGCCTTTGAAAGAGTTGGATGGATGAGAATGACTGGTGAGGAGCTAAGGAGAGCAAGCAATCACCTTGAATTCCCCTTAAACAGATGAAAACATTGATATTAAACAAACTTAAAAGCAGAGCATGGTAATCATGAATTCTACTTTAACGCTTCATTTGCCTAATTTGCAGAAGGAAAAGTAAGAAGATGATTCACATAACAAACTTACAAGTACAAAGAGAAACACACCATCAATACATGTAACCACAGGAATCCCAAAAAAGGACTGCAAAACCCTGGTCTTTCTTCCTTTGCCAAAATTGCAGAGATACAATGTGTAATACAATAGAAAGCTTTCTCCCTCAAGAGTCCAACCATGAAAATGACCAATAAAGTACATAATATAGGCAATCTAACATCTTTCCTTGCCTCTAGGGGTCGAGCTCACTATCCTAGGCACTGTTTCAACCAATTCCAAACTGAGCACTAAAATCTAGGCAGTCAAAACAACTTGCCTCTATAAGCTAGGAAACCAATTCATTCATTAAATTTTTGCCTATTTCATGAATGAATCTTCTAGAAGAGATAAATAAGTGTCAACGTATCATAAAATTACATCATTTACATCAAGGAGGATCAAAATCCACTCCAAAAAGTCAAACCTAGTCAAAACTGCGTTTTGCTGAGCTGTAGGTGCATTTCTGTGAAAATAGCCTGATGCGTAGCACCCTGAATCTCAACGCGTAGCGCGCCTTTGGGCCTGATTTTGAGGCACTTACCGAAGTCCAAATGAGGCAAAAGTGGGCTTGCTGGAAAGGTCTGCATGTCTACTTTCCAACCCAGGTGGAATTTCGGAATTTGGTGACCATTTGCCCCTCCAAAATTGCAATCTCCCAAGACCGCTTCCTGTGTGTCAAAAAGGTGGCAGAAAGTCATTTTTTGCTTGTTTTTTGACTTTCTGGAAGCTCAAAACTTGTTGGAATCTCTTGGAAATTGTTGATAAAGTGTAATTTGTCATGAAAAATCCAAAAATGCTGAGTTTTTGAGGAATGAACTTGCCCATCTTCAGGGTAGCGCGCAGCGCGCTACGCGTTGAGGGCAAAACCCTGTTTTTTGACCAAAAAATTCAAAAATGACCAAAATTGCTCCAAATTCTCTGAATTTTGAGCTGAAGGTGTGTCATTTAGTGCCATGCTCCTTCAAGGAAGCCTCAGCCAAAATATGAAGGGGA
Organism: Pinus tabuliformis; assembly: GCA_031772625.1. Lineage (NCBI taxonomy): Eukaryota > Viridiplantae > Streptophyta > Pinopsida > Pinales > Pinaceae > Pinus > Pinus tabuliformis. The sequence continues at coordinate 565,103,359 of CM062815.1, read as the reverse complement.
TCGGGCCTTTTTCTCCGTTTTAGTGCCTTGGCCAACCGTCCTTTGAGTATCTTCATTCTTGCTTTGCACACATGCATGCGAGCCTAATAATGATGTTTCAAGTGATTGGCCTTCGCCAAAAACTTCTATAAATGGATTTTGACCCTCTCAAGATTAGCTTCTCGATCCTTACTGACCTGTTGCTAATGAAACTGCTTCGGGTGTAAGAGTAACATTGACTCCAACTAAGGTAACTTGGTCTCCATGTAAATGCAAGACAAAGAGACGAGCCAATTCATGATGAAACTAGACCTCTATCACCTTTGTGATACCTCCTTGGCACACTTACCTTCGGTGTAGAATCACTATCAAAATCCTGCTCATAATCTGTTTCGGTTTCTGACATAGTTTTGAAGGCAAGATAGCTGAACTGTACTGCTGCTTCTGCACAAATGACCTGCTATTTTGATTGTTTGAATGCTGCTCCAAGGGGAAAAAAAACACAAGGGAGATGTTAGGGAGGGGGACTTTTGAGGGGATTTAGGGAAAATATATAAAAAAGGGAATTTAGGGAAGGAATTATGACACATACATCATCACATAATCATAATTTGTAGGGGTTTGATAGGAGGTAGGATTTAGAGATTTTATTGAATTTTAGGGATAGGGGTAAGGTTTTAGGGCTTTTGATATTTTTGTTAGGGAAATTGTGTGAAAGTGACAAGGGAAGTGATAATGGGAATGTGGGGAAATGAGGGAGTGAAAAAGATGACCTTGGGCAACGAACTCAAAACCCTAGCTTCACTTGCAATTTGAAATTTTTTAAACATAATATATATGAATTTCATTCTTCACACTTGATGGCATTTGAAACATTTTCCATGCTTATTTTTCTTTAGCAAGCAAAAAACATTGATGATTTGAGGCCTACCTATAAAACTTAAGAGATTTGAGGTCGTTTTGAAGCTTGTTGGCAATTCGCTGTAGGTGAAACCCAACTCGTAGCACGCGGGCCCTGACGCGTAGCGCGTGCCCAACGCGTAGCGCCCGACCAATTCTTCCACTGTAGAGTGTGCCCTGACGCGTAGCGCGCAGGCTCTGATGCGTAGCGCACATGTTTCTCAATTCGCCCAGTTTCACACTAAATCGCCTTTCACACTTGCTCTTGGAGTCTTGGAGGCAAATGAATGACAAAATGAAGAGAGGGGCTTTTATAAGCTTGATTTAAATTTATTTCCCCTCAAACTCACTTTATAATGTTTATAAAATGACACTTTTTGAAACTAATTGCTGCTGACTTGTGGTTTCCTTTTTGACATGAAATTGGTTGAAATGATGCTTTTTCTTGCAAATTTTTGCAGGGATAGCTTCTGAAGAGTCTTGGCAAAGGAGACCAAGGCTGCATGCCAACTTCTGGAGAGTTTGAATTTTTTACACATTTTTACAAAAAATGAGAAAATGACCTTTCTTTCAAAAATAGGGTTTTTGAACTCAAGTTAAAAATTAGCTGTACAATATGAAATCATTTGAAGTGATGCTTTGCTGGACATCCCTCTGGCCTACTGGGCATTTATTGACCTCAAAAGACATGACCTCAAAAGACAAAATTGGACTAAACCCTAGACCTAGGACCTTGATTTCAAGACAAGACCAATGACCCTGTAAGGAATTTATTGACTGAAATAAACTTGATCCAGCAATGCCAAGAGGGGAATAAATGACACAAGCTCCTCCATTAGGGTTATGGCATACCTAATGGAATGTAATAAGATGATACTGATGAGACACCTACTTATGCAAATGCAAAGAGCTTTGATCGCTGATGGAGGGCTACTAGACCGACTCTAACAGGAGGTACCATGATCTCCATCGAAGAACAATAAGCTGCTGAAAGCAAGTCCCTAGTTAAGAGGGAGCTTGGACAAGTCCATGGATAAGAGGGAGCTTGGGTACATTCCTTATATAGGAATGGGTATATCTTCCCTAATTGAGAGGGAGAGATAGCCACATCATTATTGTCTTCATATTGTGAAGAATGAATGAAGGATTGGGTAAAGCATATGGCATCTGATACTCTTTGAGGATGAGGTAGGGCATCCAAGATAAGAGTAGTAGAAGAGGAGAGATATTCTTTGATGACTGAGAATCCAAAATAAGAATAGTCCTAGAAGGACATACCCGGTGAACACTTAGTTGGGGTATATTCCTTGAGAGACAATGATGATGGTGTTTATTAGTGATTGGTCTCACCAACATTGTGTTATGATCTTATGGAGAGATAGAATTGTTAGTCAAGGACTTGATATGTGACAATGCTGGTTGATATGATGCTAAACATATGGCTTACTATTCCGACTCTTCTTATTAGAATTCTCTAGATTGAGAATGTCCAAGTACCTTGTATGGATTATGAATACCTCCCTAGTTAAGAGGGAGTGTTGAAATATGTAACTAGGTTCGGTCTTCATAACGACATATGTAATCATGATTTTATGTATTTAATGTAAAAATAAAAATAAATTTATCATTGTTGTTCTTAAGGCATGGGTTTCACGCTCAAAGAAATTTATTTTATAGGTTAAGCACCCATTAATTTCTTCTAGGTTTGTCATAAATTCAATTGAGCCATTGACATGTATTGAAGACCCATTTGTGCATGTTACATATTGTAAAGAAGAAATTATTGAGTCAAAGTAGAGTCAAAAGACCCTCCAAGACCTTGTCATGACACAAAGATCAAGTCGGCATACAGATAACAATTCTTAGCCCTCAAAAGTCTATATATAAGAAGGAACTCGACCTCATTTGGACACACTCTCAGGCAAGTTCGATCTCCTCAAGATAGAAGCTGGAAAGGATGAAGAAGAAGAAGAAGAAGAAGAAGAAGAAGAAGAAGAAGAAGAAGAAGAAGAAGACCGAAGTTTTGGGCCTCTCCCTCTCTCTCTTTTGTTATGGTTTCTATAGTAACTGGGCAAGACGAAATTCTAAAGATGCATCGAAGCTACATCGAAGCTATGAAGCTTCATCAAAGTTGTGAAGTTGCATCGTAGTTGTGAATTTTCATCTAAGTCGAAGTTGTGAATCTGTTGGAGAGGGCGAAGTTGTAGAAGAATTTTGTGAATTTTCATCGAAGTTGTGAAGTTGCAGCTAGGTCAAAGTTGTGAATCTACTAGAGAGGGCGAATTTGTAGAAGAATTTGTTGGGCAGAAGAATTCGCTAGAGGTCAAAATTGCAGGAGTTGCTAAAGAACTCTAAGAAGGAAAGCTTGTCAAGGGACTTGGTCTTGGAGGGTCATAGGTCTTGGACTTCGTCAATTGGGGATTCTATAAGAAGAGAAGAATTCTTGTGATTTTTCCTCTCAAGTGGAGAGGTTTTGGCCCTGGATGATTGCCTATATTTTGTGTCCTCTTGTCTCACTATTATTTATGGTTTGGTAGCTATTTGGTGAAAAGAACACAATAATAATTAAGGTGAGAAAGAATTTAATCAAGATAAGAAAAAATACATCACAAGCAATTATCAAAGTAAGAGAAATCACATAATATGGCTGCCTAGATTTCTCAACACCCTTGACCTTCCTTTGATGGAGTCCACTTCTAAATTCACTTCCTTGTATATACAAGTAAAAGAGAATTTGTAAAGAAGAAACAACCTTTTTTAACAATTCATGGATTTATTTGAGCTAAATATTATGAACTTGTAAATTTCCTATCATCCATTCAATCATAAGAGATGAGTCTCCAAAGATATAATGTGTTTGACATCCCCTTCCAGAGAACATCTTAAAATAGTAGTCTCAAATCCATAAAATATGCATACTTTAAACTTTACAATATGAGAGATAGAAATGAATTTTATTCTTCTAGAGTTGCTAAACTCTAGTGGTTCTTGCTTGGTTCCATTAAAGAAGCCCCACAATTGGATTTTTTTGATTACAAGTAAGGACCAATAGAATTGAGAAAATGGAGAGGAAAAAGGTTCATTTCTTTCAAGCTCACCCAATACACAAGACACACCTTGTTTGCAAAATATTCTACAATAGGATACCAAAGATTTAACTTTGGGAAAAACCGAAAAGATGGGAATGGGGTTGTGTCCAAAAAATTATAAGTTTCTAGCTAATTAGATTCCCCATATTATCAAGTAGTGCAAAGCTTTAAATGCTTTTTATTCTATTCTATTAAACCATTGCCTCATACTTTCCTCCATGGGTTCACCATTCCACACATTTGGGATGCTTCTAATATTCTTTGTCTCTTTATATATTTGTTGAGCATATGGACATTTAACTACCAAGTGGGATATATTTTCACCCTTCATTTTACACATCAGACAAGTCTCTAAGACCTTGTCTTTGCCTCCTTCATAGAACTTCTTGTGTCAAGGCTTTATTTCATAAATCTAACCAAAGAAAGATTTGAGTCATTTTTGGTTCTTTTAGTTTCCAATTTTCCCTCCACCACTATATTGGATTTACTAATTTAGATGCAAATCCAAATTTGTATCCTATACAATAAATATATACAGTCAAAGTCTTGTTTTTTGTCAATGCTAAGGTATCATTCTCATCTCTCAAGTTTATATGGTTTCTTTTAATACTTTATACATAAGCATTTCATAAAACTCTGTGTTACTTTTCCAATCCTAGACACTCAGCATGTCTCCATCCTTACTTTTAGATCTCTGTAAAGTATTGACCCCCCACTTGATTGATGGTATAAATACCCTTTTCTTGGAGGAGAACAACCATTTTTATGCCAAATTTACCATTTTTCCACAACCTAGAACATAATCAACACTAAACCTCACTTTCTCATGAGTTCCAACTTTCAAGCCAAGTAATTCCCAATCACAAGAATTTCCAAAACTAAAGCCTTCAAGTATATAGAGACTAATTATACTTTTCATTAACTCATAAACCAATCCAATAAAGTCCCTACACTTAATGTATTTTTGTGCAATAATCTTCTTTTCTAAGAATGTTCCACAAGCTTTTGGTTGCTAAGGATTTGTGAAAAAAATTAATATTTTTTGGATCCCCTTCATCCTCTTTATGCCTTGCTATAATTTGCCATTTGACCAAAAGAATGCCGCCATTTTTTCCATAGATGAAAATAATTTAAAATATATTTGATGTAACCAAGACTTTTTCCTCGTGATCATTGTCTCCCTCTTTTCTTAACTCTCCATCATTTGTCACTCCTTCACACAATTCATAATGTTTGTAAACCTTTTGTCAACCCACATGAACTAACCCTTCTTATTTGCCTTTATCTTCATCTTAATTATCAAAATTTTGGTCCATCGAGATATCAGAATCAAAGAAACTCACAACTTTTCCTTATACATCTTTGTCTCAGTATTGGTAGAATGTCAAGTGATAGTACTTCTTTATGTTATATAACGACATCATCCATCAAGGTCGGTGTATCATTCTTTTGGTGACTGAACACACCACAAAAAACTTTATCAATCTCTTAATATAAGTATGTCCAGATAGAAAAACATATCATGTCTCAATAAATAGACAACTCTCTGTCAATTAAAGTTAGTCTCTCAAGATATCATGTATAAGGGGTATTTGAGTTTGAGGAGTTCAGTATTGGATGATCAGGTATCAGGAATATATAGTATCAGGGATATCATGTATGGGGAGTGTTGGATATCAGGGATATTGGGTATCAAGGATATCAGGTATCGAGGTGTTGGAAAAACACCTTTTAGTTTAAAGCCCCTATATGTTTATGTCTCAATATTGAAGGAAACACTATATAATGAACCTATTCTCTATCAGTTGTTTCGAGTGTTGGGCGTCAAGATTTCAAGATTTCACTTAAAACAAGCTTACAAAATGGCTTAGCTTGAGATGGGAAATTTACTCTAGAACCTTGTGATACTAGGGAAAAAATTTGTTTGGTTAACGATCTCTAATAGATTACACCTCTTTAACTTAGTTGCATTATTTGACCTTAGTATTACACAATAACTCATAAATACTTAGAAATCGTTCTACAAACAAATAAATACACATACAATTGTGAACTGGGATGTAGTCCAATCCTAAAATATGTAAACACATGAAGGACATAGGATTCACTTACAATTTTTCTTTGTATTGACTAGAAGACACACATCAATTAGAAAGGGACATGCACTATTTAGAGGCATAAACACATAATCTCTCCTTTTGGGACTGAATTCACCAGTAAATCTTTGACCACTCTCTTGGCTTGATTTCACATAGCTTAGGCCCTCCTTTGTCCTAACCACACTCTCAATCCATGCATGAAAGCTTACAAAGATACTTGGAAGATGAACCTTCTAGATTATAACAAATCTTAGCAACTTGACAGGTTCCTGCAACTGATTACTAAAATAGATATCGACTCTAATCTCCTATGGATTGAACATATCTTCTAAATACCATTTATACTCATATGAAAATCTATGATCTTGTCATCTTACAAAGAATTCAACTAACTTTGGCCTCATATAATGCTCAAATTATGTTTTTAATATAAAATGAGGTTGATCGAGGGATCAAATCAACTATAATTAGGTTACACTATTAATTATCAACCAAATCTTTAATCAATGATTGCATTATGATTTTGGGAAACAAATCAATAATCTTATTCTCTAAATATAAATTAAGGGAACCCTCCCTTTTTGGTAAAGGTTTCTTCAACCTTCTAAAGGTCAATAGTTGACTTTTAGGAGATCCTCATGCATCAATACCTTTCTAATTTTCTCTAGGACACTTTTAGGTATGTAAGCCAAGGAGTGTATACCAAAACAACATAATAGCCTCCAACATCAAATTTACTAAAACATTGGAATAACCTTTAACAATGAAGTCAATCTCTCCCCTATAGACAACTATATATTAGGCTAATTGTTAATTTGGCCTTCATTTTTTCTATTAAGCATTGCTAGTCTATTTTCCCACATTTGTTAGACTTTAAAGAAAAATACCAGGCATTTGAATTATTTTTGAAAACTTAAGAACTTAAAATGAAAATCCTTAGAAAAATGTGTTTAGCATCTTGCTTTAGGACATTCAAGCACATTGAAGATTCTTGCATTTTTATTTCCATACTTGTAGCATTTCCATAAATGTCTAATATTTCTTGCAATTCTTGCTTCTCTAACAACACCATTAGAAAACAACAAAACATCATAAATAAATAATAATTTTGTCAATGATATATTCTGGCTCTAATAATTCTTGAATTTTTTTTATCCTTAATAACCCCACTCAAACCATCAACGGGAAGTAATAAAAATAAAAGAGACAAATGATAACCTTGGCTCAACCTCCTAGTCAGTAAATTTTTAATAAGCACAACAAAAAAACAAAAAAACACACCACATTATCCACATTATCCATTTAACCATAGAAGACAAAAATCAACATGGAGGAGCATCAATATATGATATAACTAATTGATCATGTTATGAACTTTTGATAAAGCCAATTTCAAAACCATAGCTTGATATTTTTTCTTTTTATTGAGTGAAGAGCTCCTTGTGTTGCTTCATAAATATGTCTAAACTCAATTTATCATTATGAGATAACCTTTGAAAATACTATTTTAATACTAATTTCCATAATCTTAACTATGATTTTGTACAGACAGTTCCATAGGGGATATAGCCTTGAACTCACTCAAGGTCTCAGGTTTATCCTTTTTTGGGATCATAGCTAGGAAATTTCAATTGAAAGCTTCTAAAAAAACATAATCATGATTTATTCTATTAATCTCATTGGTTCTTTCTTCACAAGATTATAAAGACTAATGAAAAACTCTACCATTTGACTGTTGGAAACTAGAATGAATTTTTTTCAAGAAACAAGAAATAACTCCATTTTCTCTCACAAAAAAACATAAGATATTGATGAAGCATCTCATTTCATAATAGTTCTACACTCCAATTTCAACTACGAACAAAAAGAGGAGCGACACACCTTACCATTGAAGTTAATGAGATTTTGAAACACAAGCCTGCAATTGTGGCTTCATAAACTCTTATTGAGGCTTCTATTACATGGTCCATAGTTTTTGATATTTTCATTGTAATGGACACCATTCTATCGAGGCCAAATTATTCCATTTATTCAATGTAGTCAGTTTAAAATACTCACTCTACTCATTCATCCCATTCAACTAGTTATGACTTTAACATATAAGTAATTGGAATTCAACATGTTGCATCTATATATGGTGCTTTCCTTAAGGATTTACTTGTTGGAATTATTCACAATAAGTGTTGAAGAGGTGATAAGGTAGTCAATAGTAGATATAAGGTAGACATTGAATGTGGCCTAGTATGATAATTTAGGTAGTGTGGACATATTATTAGATAAGAACTCTTCATGGTTATGAATATGGTTAGAATGTAGGCCTATACACGATGAGGGAAGCTCATAATATGATATTAAGTATTGCATCATGTACCTTTAGAATTAATTGGAGGTATGTTTTTAAGAAGTAGGCAAGAAAGACAAGAGAAGAAAATGGAAGAAAAGATCTTAATCCATTATCTTTAACATTGTATTGATCTCAATATCTAAATTTATGGTACATCAATTGGAACTTTCTATATCTAGATCTCAATGACAACTCATCATTGGATAATTATAACACCTCATCAAGGATAAGGTTTACAATTCATATCTATATGGTCTAGGACTTTGTGATATCATAGGGACTCACAATATAACACTCCCCCTCAATCATAAGGCTAAATAATTTCACCAATAACCTTTGTCATATTTAATCTACAATTTTTGAATTGGAATTCGATGAAGATATGCCTAAAAAACCATAAATAACTAGATCTCTAGAAGTAAACAAATGCTATGTTTGAACATTCCCAATAAATAACTAAAATGATTGATATGTGATATTACATCCCTTTTAGGTGCAAAGTGAGAAGTTTATTAATAGTTCATTGTTGAAAGGATCCAAGCTAGAGCTTTGGATTCTTTAGGTGGTGTTTTTTTTTGGTTGAATACTAACCATCTTCACTTCATTTGGTGGTTTTTCTAGCGGACTAGTAACCATCTTCCATGGATACTAGTGGTTTGTGGTTTGCTACTAGCCAATTTTCTTTGAATAATGTGGTGGTTTTTGGATGACCACTAACCAATCTACTTTGAAAAATGTTGTGGTTTCTAGACGACCACTAACCAATCTACTTTAAATAATGTGGTTGTTTTTGGTTTACCACTAGCCATCTTCACTTCATTGATTTACAACCCCCCAATTAAAGGTGTAGAAGAGTTTTCTTAATGATTTTTCTCTGCCAACTCTTGAGGCATGGAGAGTACCATCTTTGACTTCATAGAAAATATAGAATTAGATATGGGTCATCCCCAAAATCATCTAGAATAAATACTTGATAGCTTTTGCTTTTGTCTTTTCTTATTTTTCCATGTCTTTACCTCTACCTTGATTGGGTGGTAAGACCGATGCAACATTTTTACTCGTAGATTCTATCTCAAAGAATTTACCCATCCATAATTAATTGCCTTTTTTATTATATTGCTTCTACTTTGGATACCTTTTTAATAAGTGATCATTATCCATGTAATGAAGACAAGGATAGAAATCAAAGCATTGAATCTGCATGTGACCAACTCTTTGACAATGTTGGCATTTTTGTTCAATATTCTAGACATCTTCAAGAAATCATGTGGTCACAAATTGAACTGGTTTGGAGTAATCTTGAATAAACAAGTTGTTTCCTTTGTCATATCTCAAGCCATGTCAATTTATATTTAATAATAACTCCCCCCCAAGGTCTAAAAAGTATCTTGTAAAGGCCATTTGGTTGTTCCTTTGCTTCTTCACATTTGTTGTTGTTATGTGATTTTTCTTGTAACTCATCTTCGTTCATTATTTTCTTCATCAATTCACTCCATGATTCCATATCCATTAGGTTTTCTATATCATAGTGAGCATGAACCACCTGTATAATGTCTTTTGTGTCATAGGTTGCATCAATATTTTACAAGATTTCATCTATTTCTGATGATGCATCAAACTTTTGGATAAGATATTTGCTTGGTAATTTAATTGATTTCAAATTACTACATAAATGATTGACCAGGGCTTATAAACTGATGAAGTGTATGTGCACCAGTTATGCTAGGATTATTTATTATGTGAGTAAATTGTTAAATTGAATTAGGATGTTTTCATGCACATGGTTTATCTAGGGAATTGTCATGCTTGCAAGAAAGGAAAATATCACACTGACAAAAATAAAACTAAATTAAAGTGCAGGTGTAAATAGAAAAATCAAATCCAAATTCTCTTTACACGTGCAAAAAAGAAAGCTAATCTAAAATTGCAGAAATTAATATCACACCAGCAAATCTAGATCTACTTCTCACCAACAAAAATGAAATTAAATCTTAAATACAGAATTAAAATATCACATTGGAAAATCTAAATCACACTGATAAAGTCTTGAAAGAAATTATACTTCTAATTGATCAAAATATACATGTGCATAATAGATCCTTTTGATTTATTTTCTTCATCCTTCACACAACGAAATGATTAAATATATAAAATAAATATTCAACAAACTCTATCACAAACTCTATTCTCACTATCATAAGCATTCACTAAAAATAAAAACTGAAAAGATTAGATGAGATAATCTAATGCTACATAACTTAAGGTACACCACTGAAATATTAACTGAAAATTAAATAAGACCTTATAGATCGCAGGGTACCCTCCTGTGAGTTGTAGGTAAACAACAATCAATTAGATATTAAACACACATTAATACACAACCCTCAGAGGAATAATCAAGCTTGATTGTATAAATACAAAGAGTGTTTCAAAACAATAACCAATATATCATCGTCATGCCAAGAGGTAGGTTTTATAATCTCCTTCAATAAACTGTTTAGAGCTTTTTAAGCCTATCCTACTCGACACAAATTCTAAGAATAACATAAGATATTATGAAATAGTGATTCTTCATGATTTTCTATTGGAGAAGAAAATCATGAGGCCACATATCAGCTTCATCCTTATCATCGATCTTCTTGCTCGTCTGATTCGTCTTTGGATCCTTTTCCACTGGGTTGACTCCCATGTGGACCTGCTCATAAGACACCCTTATCATCTTGCTAGATCATGAAGATAGGTGGATATCGTTATTCCGATTGTCAACTACATGTCCATACATTTCGTTCCTCAATTGGTATTTTAAAAACTATAGATTCTTCAAGTAAGCGACATAATCGATCATTAGTTGTAGAATCAATGAAATTTGGTAGTTTATGCAAATATTAAATCAAATAATAATGAAACAATGAAACAATGAATAAAATACAATTAGGTACCTTCTTTTGCCAATAACCTTGCAAGCTGACATCTTATTGAGATTATTATGGTAAAAAAGGAAGTGAATGGAGTAAATGGAGTTTAGGGAAGGTGTGAAAAAGGAACAATTTTGGTCTTCAACATTCCCCCACTCAGAAGGTATTGCATGTCCTCATGCAAAAAGTTTCAAAATTTGTGACCTACTAAGTCACTGAACTACTTCATAAGCTTGAGCAAGAACATCTAAGTTAGTATTCTCTGTTTTTCTGATTTTCATTCTAGTTGCCATCCTTGGTTTCTTCATTAAAATCCTACATTGCAAACCCCTAATTTTACTTTTGAGAAGTTTATTTTTAGCCTTTAACTTCTTGTTTTTCTTGTACCAGTGGCAAAGATGTAAGAGAATATTATCATTTTGAGTCCTTTGAATGTCATTCTGTACCTTCATTGCTTCATGTTCCTGCTTCAGAAACTTGTTTAACACTTCTAGTTCATAAATTTCATGTTTAAGAACATTTTCAATTCTGGATTCCCCTGGAGGACTGAAATGAATTTCTTCACTCAAAATTTCTTCTTGATTTGAGGATACATCAACAATTTTTACTAGTTCTTTCTATTCAAGATATTTTATTTAGTCATAGATTTCTTGTTGAATAGGGTCAATTTATGGGGTCTTGGACTTGCAATTGGTGATGGTATTTTCTCTGCTTCATCTAAATCATCAACATCTGGAGATTTTTTAATGGCCAATTTCATAAGTCATGCACTTCTTCTTGATGGTTTTTTAGCAATAAGAGCTCGCTTTCTCTTGCTATTTTTATTTTTCTCTGTTCCTTCTTTTGATGGACCTTCATATGTACTAACATATTTCTTCTTTCTAGGACTCTATAAAACATTTGCAAGAGGGGTTTCATCATCAGAAGCGTTCTGTGTGTGCCCACCTTGTGGAATTTCTTGTGCATGTACTTCATTTTGAATCTTAGGGTTTGAGGGAAATTTTAGGTGGCTTCTTCTTATCTTAGAACCAGACTCATCTTGCTCATCCTCCTTAAAATGTTTTCGAACCAGAAAATCCTCCCAATTATCCCCTTTAATCTTCAAATGGGCTTCAATTAAGATTTTTACTAACCCGTGATGATACAGAGCACTGTCAATAGACTGTATTTTTCTTTGGATATTAGCGGCCATTTTTCTCAAAATAAAAAGCAAGAAATATGGAATATTGATTATGTTTCCATCAATAAAATGCATCATCAACTGAGCATGGTAAAAGAACATATTCCTAAACCTACCCTCACAGGTTATGAATTTCTGAATGATTAAGAACAAATTTCTCCATTTACTTCTTAAAGTTGTTACTGGAATTCCCTTCTTAAAAATGGAGATGTCCATACTTGGGTTTTTCAAGAAGTTTTCCCAATCTTTCTATTTGATTTTCTAGTTTTTAAACCAAATTTCCCCGTTTATTAGCAGTCCTATAGATTTTTCACATTAATTTTTCATAGGGCAACATTGTTATTTGCTATGATAGTTTCATTTCATCATTAATACATTAAGTTAACCCCATATCATCATTACATTATTCAGATCTACACCATTATACATCAACATATGCAACTATATAGAAAGAAACAACATCACCATCATCATTAATATAGTGGAATATAAAAGGAACAGTGAAGAAAGCATGCACACACATAGAGACACCAAGATTGGTCCAAGACCAGGGCAAAACCCATTATGGGGAAAACCCTTGCAAATATTCTTCTTTCTAGATCATCATCAAATGATGCAGCAAAAGAGAGTACAATGATTCATAACTTTACCTATGTAGAAAAACACTAATGATATCCATGAAACAGATTTGATCATGCTAGGAATGAGAATCCTCATACTGATGGTTGTAATGTGTTGTCATAAACTGATGTCAACTATTGTATACTACTGTCAATGTGCTGAACACTGCTGAGCAATGATGTCACTATCAATGAGCCCAATACATATGTTTGTAGCGGAAACTAAAAAATCAGATCTACAAATCTATATAAAAATAGAGAGAGAATCTAAGATATACCAGATCACTGAAGTCAACTGAAGCCAAGATGTCAAACCCTAGATCGGAACTTGGGTCACCATCATGAACATTGTTATGAAACCAGCTCAAGAAAAGATAGAAAAGATAGATCAACACTTTAGAATTTAGCCTCTTCAAGGGGGGCAACCTCCTTTACATTACATAAGTGAACAATTCTTGGATGATACAAATGAAAAGACCTCCTTTCTATATATAGGAGTCTAAGGAGTCATAACATAATCAGAGCCGACATAACAATAATAATGTAAGGGCACAATAATAACAATAGTGGGATTCTATGTGGCACAATAGTAACAATATGGGCACTACATGGGTACATCAATATAATAAGTGGGTTGTACTAATAACAATAAGGGGTTACACTAGTAGTATAGGGGCCTAACATGCCCCTCTCCTTCAAAAAGCATTGTCCTCAACGCTTGAGTAGTTCTTGATGCTTCTGTATAAAATTCTTGTCCTCCCATGTGGAATCTTCAGCGGGTAAGTTCTTCCACTTGATGAGATACTCTGAAATTGATCGATTTCGTAGTTGTCGGGTTCTTGTTTCTGTGACTGCTCCAAGTTCCAATATGATTTTTCCTTCCTCTTCAATTTCTAGCAATATTGTTTGAATTGGGATCATTTGCAACTTTTGAATAAGTGGGCATACTTCTTTGTTCTTCTTCCATTCATCCCTTGCTTCATTTATCCAACCTGGTTGGATAATAGAAATAGCACAAAACAATGCTTCCACATCCTCATCCTTGAAGAGTCTTCCCATTTGGTAAGGCCGCCATTTTTTAAGTGCATGTAGTATTGCCAACATTTCCTTCTCATAAATAGCTTGCTTGAGATGTAGCAGTAAAAATACCCAATCACCTACATCAAAACATTTTTCACTACGATGTTAGTCTACCTGTTGTTTCGTTTGATTTTGCATCAAAGTGGCGTTATCCTTTAAAAGTTGGAGAACTTGTTGTTGATGCTCGATGTGATCTTTCTCTGTTTGAACCTTTTTCTTCTTGATATGTCCTTCTATCTCTAGAGTTTGAGGAGTGGTAATTTCTTCCAATCCTTTACAATATATGGTCGGATTCATTTCTTGATGCTCGATGTGATCTTTCACTTCTGGAACATTTTTCTTCTTGATATGTCCTTCTATCTTGATAGTTTGAGGAGTGGTAATTTTGACCAATGAATTACAATATATGGTTGGATTCATTTCTTCTTTCTCGATGTGATATTTCACTTCTTGCACCTTTTTCTTCTTGATATGTCCTTCTATCTTGAGAGATTGAGGAGTGGTAATTCTTGTCAGTGCTTTACAAGATATGGTCTGATTCATTTCTTCTTTCTCTAGGGTGGGGTCCTGGCATATATCCTCCTCTTTTGATGTTTATTGATCTTTTTCTTCCTCCTCTTCATATTCTATGTAAAATAATTTCTTCTCAGCACACTTATGACCTTTAGTGCATTTTCTATCACAATTGTAACAAAGCCCTTTTTCTCTTTTTCTTCCAATTGTTGTGGTGTAACCCTTGTAGGTTGTGGAAGGCTAGGAGAAACAACACTTCCATATTTATAGTTGTGAGGGGTATGCTTCCTGGTTTCCATAATTTTGCTTTCCACTATGTCACAAAGCCCTTTTACTCTTTCCAATTGTTGTGGTGTTGCTCTAAAGAAGGTGTTTCTCTTTGTATCCTCATAATGTGCTATCATTTCCTCCATGAAAATTGACCACGTAACAAGTTGTTTACGAGAACAAAGCCCTTCATACCATAAAAATTGATCCGGTTCTAAATATGAAGATGCAATACATACCTTTTTTAACAGTGATACACCATGTAGATCAAAATATTGCTCCATCTGAAGTATCCAATTTACCGGATCCTTGCCATCAAACTTCCTCATCTTGCTTTTTCTTGATTTCAGGAGCTCGATCTTGAAACGACTATAACACTGTACTTTCGGATCTTTAAGTTCTAAAATTGTGACCTATAGTAGTCCTCTGTGTCCTCTTTCCAATGCCACCAGTCAGATCCAAATTGGAGTCTCCAAGAAAGAGTTATGCACAATCTCCCAAGATGACCTGATTATATACCTTTCCAGAAGAGTGAACTTGTATGAAGTTCCACGTGTCATTATTTCGACCTTTGGCTCTGAAAAATATATATAAGAAACTATGGTCCATCCTCTTTCTGTACCTTCTTACGATATTTCAATCCAATGCTCAGAGAGAAAGTTATGATGATTTTCCCCAGGTCACTTGTTTGGAATGTAATTCAGGAGTCTGCAAAAATACCAACTTACGCAGATCATATCTCCGCAAATATACCGTGAAAAAATCTAAAATTCAGACCCGAGATTCAGCGTGATTTCTTCTAAAATGGGTTTTTTTTTTAGCTTTTGAAACGTCACAGAAAAAGTTTTATAGCGAAAATTCCGCAATGACCTGTTTAGAGCAGTGAAACCCTAGAATCCAAAGCTCTGATACCAAATGTTATGAAGCCAGCTCAAGAAAAGATAGAAAAGATAGATCAACGCCTTAGAATTCAGCCTCTTCGAGGGTTAAACCTCCTTTACATTACATAAGTGAACAATTCTTGGATGATACAAATGAAAAGACCTCCTTTCCATATATAGGAGTCTAAGGCGTCATAACATAATCAGAGCCGACATAACAATAATAATGTAAGGGCACAATAATAACAATAGTGGGCTTCTATGTGGCACAATAGTAACAATATGGGCACTACATGGGTACATCAATATAATAAGTGGGTTGTACTAATAACAATAAGGGGTTACACTAGTAGTATAGGGGCCTAACAAACATTGTCTGGGTGCGACTGAAACTCCTGGGTCACTCTCTCAGATACTAAATGTGAGTGACTGTAGATTCTCTCTCAGGAAGCCTTCATGCATGCGACTATGGCATAATACAACTAAAACCTAGAGTCACTCCCTTACTGTAGTTGTATGAGTGACTGAGACATCCTGGTGGCTCCCAGGACTACTCTATGCGAGCGACCGGGGACCAGAACCTTTCGATCTGCCTTTGAACCTAGAGTCACTCTCACTAAACTGTCTCCGAGCGACCATAGAGATAGAGTTTCTCCCTTGTCCACTCTCTGCCTATGACTAGGGACGAAAATGTCATGATTTGTGCCAATGAACGAGATCCAAAAAACTCAAACTCAGAGAAAACCTTTCGCCTGTGATTTCATACCTTGTGCGAACTCCTTCCAATGTACCTATGTGAGCCAATAAAAAATTGAAGAATAAAAATATGTTGATGTGTTGAAATGAAATTGAGGTTGCTTCCTTTTATAGGCTTTCTTGATGGTTAAATTGGGGTTAAGATTGACCCAAGCAGTTACCCATGTGGTTAGGGTTGAGCCATTCCATAATACATGTATGAATAAAATAATTCATAACTTACGCTTAACTAAATTGGGTGATATTTAGTTCGATTTTGGTCCTCTTAAAAAGGGGAATCTAATGAAATCATTATCTCAGTCATTTGAGCTGCCCAAGGTGGAATTTTACTGCAGTTTCCAAAATTAACACTCCCTCTCAACTAGGGAGAATTCCACCTGCCAATATTTGTCCATCGAAAAATATGCCATTCTGGAATCTTCGAGTGTCATCACGTATCATCACAGATCATCTCTGTCATGTAGTCGTCATGCCATGTCCATCTCAAGTGTCTCATCATCACAAATCATCATTGTACATCTCGATCTATCCTTTGCATATTTCTTCTTATCTCTTGATTGTTCCTGCTCATATGCTAAACATTCTTGGATCTAGAAGAAGAAGAATTTGTTACTGGAGGGGAGCTCAAGCTACCACCCTCTATCCATTAGGATGCTATTTAGAATCTCTGTCGTAGGGCTTCAATCTGTAATGTTTTCATTGGAGAGCATATCATCAAGGAGAACATCTTAACCTGGAATCACATCGAGGAGCAATACATTCCACCCATAATGAGAAATATGATACCTCGTCACATAGGGGATTAAACACTCAAACTTGGAACTTCATCAGGGATCTATACCCTCAACCATAATCATATTGGGTCATCTCAACCCATCCTATTTCCTATTGATCTTCCCATCGATGACCCAGAATATTCATGTGGTAGAACACCTGCATCATAATCGCCTTGGGTTGTACACCCCCAAGTACACTCTCAACTCGTTGGCCAGACGAGGAGCGATACTCCCAATAATCCTGGCTTGTGGGTATGATTCCAACTAGGGTATACTCTGCAAAGATCAAGATAAGGTGAGCTACAACTCCAACCCTATGGGTAATAGATAGGGGTAACTCTCTATTGTCTAGAGACAGATACGATAACGCCCTATTGTCTAGAGTTCCCTCAACCCCAGGAGACCTCCATCTCGATTCCTCACCCTGGGAGCTCAAACAGGGTAGGAAGAGTTGGCTCAATGTCCTCGATCAACACTGCCCCTCATTCGGAGGCGATGCTGTTTGAAAACCAAGATTCCTTCGAAAGAATAGAATTTGTTTCCCATGTATACAAAACATCAAATAAAATATCATGTCAGATCATATATAATCACATAAATCACAAAAGGATACTGTAATCATCCTCCCTCTCAAGGAGGTGCCAACCACAAGCTTGAGCTCGTTTCGAAAAACTGCACTGACTCAATATATGAGAGTATCTCGGTCCCAAATATAAATATATATATGTATATATGGGATTTTATGTCATCGCAATGTATCTATGTCATATCCATATCATGCTCAAACAACTCTCTAAGGAGCTTATGTATCCTTCCTCATAGCTAGCCAGGCTAGCAGCATCATGATCAACCTCAGTCATGCTATGGACCTCTTATCCAAGATATTATGGCATATATCATACTAAAGTAGCATCCAAATGTGCTTATCAACAATAATCTCAAATATCAGCAATACATCTATGTAGACACATACCATAGGAGAAATATCTCATTCTCAAAATATAATACCTCATGCAGATATTTCAAATCATGCTTGGTGGAAACTCTGAGTGAAGTAGCTCAATCATGAATTTATTTAGGTTCTATGCACATCATATATATAGAGATGGCTATTCAAAAACATAATCAATAATACTTCAATCAATTTTCGGATGCCATACCGAGTTCAACAACATCTTTGAACTTCAAATCAACGTATCAAGGATTTAAAAACACATTTTACAATAGATTTGGAATATGGAATTTCTTTCCAAATTCCATAAATCAATTCATCATGCCATGATACATCATTTCGAGCTTCAGAAGCCATTTCCATCTGATTTAGATCATCAGAGGCTCATCACCTATCACAAGTATATCATCAGGGTATAAAATCAAAACCATAATCAATATCAAAGCCATACCTTGGAACTCATCATCCTGACTTCATCAGATAATTGTCATAAATCAATATTGTATCATTATATCAGTAAAATCATCTCATCAAAATTTAGAAGCCAAATTACGACCATAATCAAAGTCATCATTATCATAATATTAATAATTTTAACTAGGAGATAGGTAGAGCTTGTTAGAGTCGGTCTAGTAGCCCTCCACCAGAGATCAAAAGCTCTTTGCATTTCATAGTTAGGTGTCTCATCAGTGTGATCATGTTGCATTCCGTTAGGCATGCCATAATCTCGGTGGAAGGAGTTTATGTCGTTATTCCCCTCTTGTTTGGCACTGCTGGTTCAGGTTTGTTCAAATAAATAAAGTCCTCAAAGGGTCATTCATTTTGCTTTAAGTTTTTAGGTTTTAGGTCTAGGGTTGAGTCTAATTTTGTCTTGAGAGGTCATCAAGGCCCAGCAGGCTAGAGGGATGTCCTTCATTAAGCATTTCTCATCATTGTACAGCTAAATTTTTACCTTGTTCTCAAAAACTCTGTTTTTGAAAACAAGGTCATTATCTCATTTTTGTAAAAATTATCAAAATTTCAAATTCTTCAAATGTCGAAGTGCAGCCTTGGTCTCCTTTGCCAAAGCATCCCAGAAGCTATCCCTGCAAAAATTTTCAGAAGAAATCATCATTTCAACCAATTTTTCAAAGAAATGAAATTAAATGTCAGAGCCAATTAAAGCAAAAAGTGTCAACATTCAAACATTACAAAGTGGGTTTTGGGCAAGTAAAAAATTAAAAGGAAGCCCATAAAAGCATGCCATCCCTCATTGGTAATTCATTTCCCTCTCAACACTCCAAGAGAATAGTTGTCAAGTCGATTTCAAAGTTCATTGGGCGAATTGAGCAGTTGCAGCAGCGAGCTACGCATCAGAGGAGGCGGGCTACGCGTTGGAGGCGCGCTACGCATCAACGCGCATTTTCCAGTTCAAATTAACTTAGGCGCTACGCGTTGAAGGTGCGCTACACATCAGGCTGGGTGCGCTACGCGTTGGGTTTCTTGCTCAGGAAATCGCCAGCAAGCCATCAAAGCTGCTTCTCTCTCGAAATTTTTTCAGCATTTAAACAAGTCAAAACAGCAGTTCATTGGGTGCACAGTCAGCATTATTTTTCAGTCACTTGCCTCCAAAACCATATCAGAAACCGAAATAGATTATGAGCAAAGTGATGACCGTGAATCAACACCAGAGGTAGAGGTGCCAAGGAGGAATCACAGGGGTGGTAAGGGTGGTCAGCATGTCAGGGAGGAACCCACCTCTTTGGCTTATCTACAAGCTTGTCCACTTGCAGTGTCATGTTTCCGATATCTATCATGCTATGAATATTGTGAGAGAATCTCCCAAATTCAACACCACAAGGAATTGGCCCGCTTGTTTGTCCTACATTTGCACAATGGGCATGTGAATCTTGCAGGAGTGGACTTCACATTGTCACCTGAGATTGTTGCTCAAGCAACAGGGATACCCAATATTGGAGAAGAATGGAACAAGCGCCAGCAGTTGGACAGATTTCATTATGATCCATATATCAAACCTACATATATGAGGTACCTAACTGGTGGTTTTCCCTTCAGATTCTTAAGAGACGAGTATGCACCTTTGATGAGGATCATCATTCGCTATTTCACTTGTGAGGGTAGATTTTCACGTTTGTATTTGTACCATATCCATTTGTTGATGCATTTCACACGGGTACGAATGATGAACATTCCATTCTTCATGTGCCGAAATATAGAGAGGATGGTGCCCTTGGTGCAAAGAAAGAGCCCAGCACAGCAACACAAGAGCATCTATCATTATGCACTGATCAAGATTGTGGTCATGCATCAGTTGGCACAACAGGGTATTCCATGGGAGGATTTCATTTCTCGTGACTTGTTCACAATGCCACAACCACCTCTTGAGGTTGTCCGTGATGAGGGAGGGCCTTCACATCAGTTTGATATTCCAGAACCCGAGCATGTCAGCACTCGTCCTTATGTTACATATCAGAGAGGCCACAAGGTCTTATTTGCATCTGCACGGCGAGTATTATCTCCACATCAGGTGGAAGGGGTCTCGCCTTCTTCATCAGCACAGCGAGTGTTATCTCCACATCAGGTGGAAGGGGCCTCGCTTTCGATAGCAGCACAGGTACCAGAGAGAGGCAAGCAGCCCAAGATTGATGAGGGGCCATCAGGTGTTCCAGGCATAGATGTTGTTGACCTTGATATCATTTCTCCTAGCCTAGAGTCAGAGGAGATCATCCAGCAGCTAAGAGCTGAAAATGACTTGTTGCAGCAAAAATTGGAGATGGAAAATTGGACAATTACTTATTTGGAGCAACGCAACAAGAAAATAGAGGATGAACACTCTCTTGATGAGTTGCGGAGGATCCGAGAAGACCGGAAATTGGCTCGCAAGAGACCCGGTGATTTGACACCTAAGGAGCAAAGCTCTATGCTCATTCAGGTGAACACACATTTAGAGAGGTTGATAGCAAAGGCAAACAGGGACAAAGACATGCTCCGACACATGAAGAATCACTATTGGGCTCGAATGCATGTGTGTAAAGCAAGAATGAAGGTGCTCAAAGGACGGTTGGCCAAGGCACTAAAACGGAGGAAAAGGCCCGATCCCCTTCATATTTTGGCTGAGGCTACCTTGAAGGAGCATGGTGCTCAATGATGCACTTCCAGCTCAAATTTCAGGAAATTTTGAGCAATTTTGGTCAATTTTGACTTTTTTGTGCCACACAGGTTTTTGCTCTCAACGCGTAGTGTGTTGCGCGCTGCCCTGAAGATGGGCAAGTCCATTCCTCAAAACTCAGCATTTTTGGATCTTTCATGACAAATTACACTTTCTCAGCAATTACCAAGACATTTCATCAGGTTTTGAGCCCTCAGAAGGTCAAAAAACATGCAAAAAATAACTTTCTGCCACTTTTTGGACACACAGGGAGCAGTCTTGGGAGATTGCAATTTTGGAGGGGAAAATGACCACCAAATTGAGAAATTCCACTTGGGCTGGAAATTAGACATCCAGGCCTTTCCAACAAGCCTACTTTTGCCTCATTTGGATTCCCAGAAGTGCCTCAAAAGTTGTCTCAAAGGCGCGTTACGCGTTGAGGATTAGGGTGCTACGCATCAGGGAAGTTTGCCAGATTTTCACCTACACCTCAGCAAAACGCAGATTTGACTAGTTTTGACTTTTTGGAGTGGTTTTTCATCCTCCTTGATGTAATTGATGTAATTTTATGATGTCATGGCACTTATTTATCTCTTCTAGAAGATTCATTCATAAAAAGTCAAAAATTTAATGAATGAATTGGTTTCCTAGCTTATAGAGGCAAGTTGTTTTGATTGCCTAGATTGTAGTGCTCAGTTTAGAATTGGTTGAAACAGCTCCTAGGATGATGAGCTCGACCCCTAGAGGCTAGGGAATGGGTTGGCATGGTCTATATTATGTATTTTCTCAATCATTTTCAGGGGTTAGAGAGGTTGGACTCTGGAGGGATTAGCTTCTATTGTATTACACTTTGTATCTCTACAATTTTGGCAAAGGAAAGACCAGGGTTTTGCAGCACTATTTGGGATTCCTGTGGTTATTTGTGTTGATGGTGTGTTCTCTCATGTACTTGTAAGATTTGTTATGTGTATCAATTTCCTATTTCTCTTTTCTGCACATTAAGTAAATGAAGTGTTAAGGTAGAATTCATAATTTATATGCTCTGCCTTTAAGTTTGCTTAATATCTATGTTTTCCTCTGTCTAAAGAGAACTCTCGATGGTTTCTTGCTCTCTTTAGCTCCTCACCGGTCATTCCTATCCATTCACTTAAATCAAAGGCATCAAGACAATCTCCTACCTTGCCCCAAAAAGACCTCTGCAAAAGCTGTGTCCCATCCCCGCACCCAAAATTGCTCTCCCCCTGTTTTCCACCAAAACCCTAAAAATCTGAAATCAAACCTTCTCAATCAGTTTACTAGCCTAAAATCAGTGTTCTTATTGGTCATCTCCACCCTTTGAAGATCTTTTGTCGAGATAGACCCGGAGAGAGCCCTCTCCTGCCCCGTAGGGCTAGCTACGAGGCTAAGTGGTTTGATGTTGCCTTGGATTTTGTCTTTTTCAGCCTGAGGCCAAATTCAAGCGCTAACAGAGCTCATATCAAGTCTGGATCATATCAAAAACTTGTAATCAACCATGCAATATAAGTCTGAGGCTTCATCAATTCATTCTCATAACTCATTCTCCTAATCATAATACAAGTCATCTTGTCATTAGGTGCAAATGCATACATCAAGGATGAGTCATGCCAAATGACAACTATCATTCTTTCAACCATTGTGCTATGAACAAGGAGGCCAATATCCAAATACCCACATAAGTCATCATTCCCACATAACGTTGATATCACGTAAAATCAACAATCATCAAATCAGACCACTAGACATCATGTCTAGTACAAATTACTATTATAGAGAGATCTATAGTCAAATCACATCTCAATCATCAATTCAAAGTTATTTTCAAGCATTATTTCAAAAAACTTTTCATATATGCGAGTAATTCCAAGTCATGGCAACCTCTTGTAGCACAAACATAGTGATATATCTATATGTATGTCTTGGTCACTTGCAAACACAAGTTCAGTGTGCATGTTTTTGTTATGGAAAATATTCAAGATTTTCTTGCTAGCAGATCTTGCTATTATCTGAAATACATCTATGGTACTGACATATTACAGGTGACCATTTGATTTCATGCACAATACTTCATTATATGATCAACAATTTAACTCAACAATTTTAGAAATCAGTTAATAGTGGAAGAATATGTCAGATACACTTTGATTCAAAATTCAAGCAATTTCAAAAAGCTTCAGATGATGGTCAACAACATTCAAACCTCTGTTCACTCCCTTCAAGTTAGCATGAGAGAGACTTTAGCTTCCTAGATGTTGTCTAGGCCTTAACATGCGAGTGTCCAGGGACGATATGTCCTAGATCTGTTACTGTGTTTGGAGTAGAAAACCATAATTTCTGTACGGGATAAGATTCTACTGGAGATCAATAAGTCCATATACATATAAATCATATTTCGTCAGCATAGAATACAAATAGTAATAAGGCTAAGAATCTTGAGAAGAGATTCTCCCTCTGACTGGGGATCTGCATCACTCATCTTCATTTATGTAAGCAACTTGTCTCTACCTGAGTGATGCAACATCAAATATGTTAGATCATAAACATGTGGCTATCAACATCATGATATCAATCTTTCGTCAAAGGCTTAGAATGAAAGTAGTAGAGAGATGCAACATTATCTCTCAAGGATTATGAAAACAATAGCATTTTCTATCAAGTCACTCCATCAAGTTAGGACATTCATTTTAACCATATGTTGTCAAGACATGACCATAAGAGATCTACTTATCAATCTTACACTTATGCTTCTCATATCAAGGTTACTAAGATCCTCAAGAACAATAAGCTCAAGTTAGGTCATTCAATAGAGCTTTATCAAAACAACAAGAGTGCCAAATATGCTTATCACAAGTATTACCAGCAGATTCATGTATATGATTCAATGAACTATCCTTTTAT
Organism: Pinus tabuliformis; assembly: GCA_031772625.1. Lineage (NCBI taxonomy): Eukaryota > Viridiplantae > Streptophyta > Pinopsida > Pinales > Pinaceae > Pinus > Pinus tabuliformis. Next base: position 565,078,944 of record CM062815.1, on the reverse strand, counting down.
ATGAAATCCATCATGACAAGTATCAAGAGTATCATTTACTGGAGTCAAGGTGCTAGCCTTCTTTATAGGATCAAGATATCCAATAGATAGATAATAGATGTTAGCTAAACATCAAGTGTACCAATGTATCAACATTAGATAGCCTTATAGAATTCAAGAAGATAAAAAATTTTCAACACTAGGAGAAACATTTCATTATAGGAGACATAGATCCAAGTCACTTTCATACACATGTATGAGTCATTAAAGAAAAAGACATTCTCATCAAACCTTAGGGATTACTGAGCCAATAGTTGAAACATAACATGCATACCTTGTGGTATTACCTATGCATCCTTTCATTAGTCATAGGCCGCTTGAAGCACTTTGCCATATTTTCATCAAGTACCTCTTTATCTCTTTCCAAATTTGCATCTCAAAATTATCCTCAAGAAGGATATACTCATCACATCTCATCAAGGAGGTTAGAAATATTCATATACTCAAATACATATGCAGGAAGTACAAGAAATAAACATAATAATCATATCTAACAAGTAAGAAGCATTAGAAGTCAAGAAATACTTATCTTCAATGAGAGGTGATCTTCTCCCTCTTGAACCAATCTTCAAGAACCATCAATGTCCATGGTCCATATATAATTATCCAACCAAGTCTGTTAGGGATCATTATATCTAGGGATTCATGTCTCATATCGTTTCCATAAATCAGGTCTCACCAACCCTAACCTCATCAAACCATAATCATCAAGACGCTTAGGGTTATCTTCAAATCCTAGAATTCTTTTAGGTCTCCACCATCCTCGTCTTGATTCCATCAAAGGTGTCATCATCAAGGAGATCTCCATGACTTTTCTTCAGCCCAACTCTCATTCCATGTTAATTTTTCATAGGGAGACATTTTTCTTTGCTATGATAGTTGCATTTCATCATTAATACATTAAGTTCACCCCATATCATCATTACATTATTCAAATATAAACCATTATACATCAACATATGTAATTATATAGAAATAAAAACATCACCATCATCATCAATGCAACGGAATATAAAAAGAACAGTAGAAGAAAGCATGAACACACATAGAGACACCAGGATTGGTCCAAGACTTGGGCAAAACCCACTATGAGGAAAACCGTTACAAATATTCTTCTTCTTAGATCATCATCAAATGATGCAGCCAAAGAGAGTACAATGATTCATAACTTTATCTATGCAGCAAAACAATAATGATATCCATGAAACAGATCTAATCATGCTAGGAATGATAATCCTCATATTGATGGTTGTAATGTGCTGTCATAAATTGATGTACACTACTATATACTGTTGTCACTATCCTGAACACTGCTGAGCATTGTTGTCATTGTCAATGAGCCCAATACATATGTTTGCAACGAAAACTAACAATTCATATCTACATATCTATATAAGAGTAGAGAGAGAAACCTAGATCTACCAGATCACGGAAGTCAAATGAATCCAAGATGTCAAACCCAAGGTCGGAACATGGGTTTCCCTCATCAACACTCTCTGCATGAGATAGAAACTCCCGGGTCGCTCTCTCGGATACTGTATGAAAGCAACTGTGACTGTAGAGTCGCTCTCAGGAAGCCTTCATGTGTGTGACTATGACATAGTACAACTAAAACCCAGAGTCACTCCCTTATTGTAGCTCTACGAGCGACCGAGACGTCCTAATCACTCTTAGGAATACTCTATGTGAGCGACCGGGGACTAGAACCTTCCGATCTGCCTCTGAACCTAGAGTTTCTCTCACTAAACTGCCTCTAAGAAACCAAAGAGCTAGAGTCACTCCCTTGCCCACTCTGTGCTTGTGAATAGGGATGAAAATGTCATGATTTGTGCTAGTGACTGAGATCTAGAAAACCCAAACTCAGAGTGAACCTTTTGCCTGTGATTTCAGACTCTATGTGAACTCCTTCTGACATACCTATGCGAGCCAAAACAAAATAGAAGAAGACAAAATAGAAGAATAGAAAGATGATGATGTGTTGAAATGAACTTGAGGTCGATTCCTTTTATAGGATTTCCTGAGGGTTAACTTGGGGTTAAGATTGATCCAATTAGTTACCCATGTGGTTATGGTCGACCCATTCCATAATACATGTATGAATAAAATCATTCATAAATTAACTTCTGATTAACCAAATTGGGTGATATTTAGGTCAATTTTGGTCCTCTCGAAATTAGGAATCCATTGAAGTCATTATCTAGGTCATTTGAGCTATCCAAGGTAGAATTTTATTGCAGTTTCCAAATTAACACTGCCATGAACGACTCTATCAAGACCAGATTGATATCATGATTTATGCTTCTATCCCATCATAGTATCAAGAAAACCACTTTGTAACCTCCTTATCTTGCCCATCAAACTTTTCAAAGACTCTAACCATTGTGCCTGCTATAGTTACTGCTTTACCTGTGGATAGACTTCAAAAAAATTAGCTCCATTTGGCTCAAAATGCATAATAACACCCATGGTGAGGAAGCTTCAGTCCCCAATTTCCCTTTTTGATAGGATTATGGAGTGCAGCAAGGGCGGGAACAAAATTTAGGTAGAAGTTGAGGTGTTTTTGACAAAGAAGAATGAAATAGAGCCGAAGGAAGTGGGATATAATGTGAAGAAAATGGGATAGTGTATGGGAGAAATGGAATATATACAGATAAAGGTGAATGAATTTAAACAATAGTAAGGTTTTAATGTCATTCACATTTCATGATGATTATAAAAAATTTATGCATTGAATGGAAAAAACTAATATTATGTTATGACAAAGGTAATCATTACATAATATGGTGGAGGTAATGATTATAATCATCTATTTATATCATAACTCAATGCATGTCCTTTATTATTTAACTAATATTTACATATCTTTCATTTTGCCTTACTAATTTTCTCTTTTTATAGGTTTCTGAGGTTGCTTTAGTTGTGATCTCCATTCAGGTTGCATTGGTCGTGATCTTCATTTGCTTTGGCTGTAATCTATCAAGTCAGCTGCAAAATTTCATGAGAGCTAAAAATTATTGACAATTCTATAGTTGTATTATTTATGCAAAGAGGAATAAAAGAAATGGGGCAAGAATAGGGAAACTGAAAGAAAATATATGTTGCCAAGAATTCTTGGTTTTCAACTTAGATTTTTTGTATAAACATACCAAAAATGTTGGTTTTCATTTTTATACAATTATTTATTTATATTTTTTTTGAAAAAGAAAGTAGAAGGCTAAGTTGGAGAGGAAGAAGAATCTTCCTTGACCAACTTCAAATCAAGATTATCTTGCAGATTACTTATGAACTCTTCCTTTGTTAATGGTTTATGATATATTTGTAATCTATGACAATTTACAAGTAAATTTACTTTTTCTTCATCAATGGTTTTAATTCCGACCGCCCCATTATCAAAGACAATTTCAATCTCATAATGACCAAGCCAATTAGTTTCAAAATTTCCTTGAAAATATTTAAATTTAGAATAAAAACAATGCCCAAACATCTGGATTGAATTTCCTATCTTTGATAAACTTATCATTCCATCTAGATCTTTGCTATTGAACTATATTGGTTTTGTGAATAGCATCTTGTTGTATCTCATCAAGTTCATTCAATTGCTCCATTCTTTTTTTTTGGGCTTTTGATAGATCAAGACCCAATTTGACTGTTGTTTTAAAGGTATTTGTTTGGAACTCAGTAGGAAACAAGAATTACTTCCCATAAACAAGTTCATAAGGAGTATGTCCTATTGTGTTTCTCTATGTGGTACGATATGCCCATAAAGCTTCTGGAAGATTTTCTGCCCAATCTCTTCTATGCAAATATATAGTCCTGGTAAGAATTGGTTCAAGTACTTTATTAGTAGCTTCAACTTGTCCATTTTCTTTTGGATTATATGGAGTGGAATTTTGATGTTTGATCTTGTATTCATCCATTATCTTTTGTACCAACTTGGATGTAAATTGAGTACCTTGATCTGTCACAATTTCCCTTGGGACACAAAAATGAGTGAAAATACCCTAAAAAAGAAATGAAACTACAACATTTTTAGTAGCAAAAGGAAGTTCTTTAGCTTCTACCCATTTTGTGAAAGAATTTGTAAAACAAGAATGTATCCTTTTTGCCTTGATGGTGGATTGATTGGACCAAAAAAATCCAGAGCCCACTTTTCAAAGGTACATCTGTACAAACAAGAATGTACTTTTTTTGCCTTGATGGTGGATTAATTGGACCAACAAAATCCAGAGCCCACTTTTCAAAGGGTTCAATAGGTACTTGAGGTTGTAGAGGCATCTCATTTGAAGGAACATGTTTTCTTATTTTCTGGAAACTATCACATCTCTTAACATATTCTTTGTCATATTTAAAAAGAGAAGGCCAATAATATCCTAAGAGAAGGATTTTATAGGAAGTTCTTTTATCAACAAAGTGTCCTCCACATGGTTCATCATGACAAGCCTTTAATATTTATGGTACTTCAACTTCTCCGACACATCTTCAAATGCTTAAATCAGGCCTTGTTTTGTACAATTCTCCATTTATCCATGAATAAGATGCACTGGTTTGAATAACTTTACTTTTCTCCCGAGGAGACAAATATGAACGTAACTTTTTGTGGCCAAATAATTAGCAATATCTGCAAACCAAAGAGATTTAATAGATACTACAAAAATATATTCATCATGAAAATAAATTTTTGGTCAGGAACATCCTTATTATCATTTTGGATTCTAGATAGAAAATCAACAACTGTATTCTCCTTTCCAGACATATCCAAAATTGTAATATTGAATTCTTGTAATAACAATAACCATCTTGTAACTCTTGTTGGAATTTATAAGTCTATCTGTTAGAAAACCTTCATGTACTTTTTGATTTATTTCTTCCTACTTGTTCTGTTAATTAACAAGTTATTTACCATGTAAATACTGAAAATAAATACAAGCACATGCTCAACACATACAGATCATCAACTGAAGGAAAAAAAACACACAAGTGACACCGTTATTTTTGGACTAATGTCCCCAGAAAAACACAATGCAGGAAAACTAGCGCAACTATCTGAGGGTTTTATTATTAAGTAGTTTCAGAATACAATTTGGGTGCCAGAAATGGCTCACCCAATAGAGAATGCCCTTGTCAGTAGTACCTCTCATTCGGAGATAGATATTTCGGCTAAAAACCTCGGATGTACAATCCCACATCTCTCGGCTCCAATCTGCTCCATGAAATCTACCAGCATCAGCCTCTCTAGCCCAGCGTCACCCCAACTAGCCCTGCGTCAGCCTTTGGAGCCTCTGCGTCACCCACACTTGCTCTCTCTGGCACTACACAGCTCTTGGCTGCCTCTGCTTGGCCTCTGGCTGCTTCTGCATGGCCTCTAGTTGGATCTGCATCAACCCTCTCCTGACTTCTGTGCTGATGCTCCCGGTACCCTCTCTGCCTCTCTGCTTCTGTATTCACTGCCCCTCAGTTGCAACTCTGATCACTCTTTCGATTTCCTTAACAAGCCCTGCCCTAGAAAATTGAATTCTTGATCAACTCGATGTGTTCTCCAAGTGACCCTCACGCCTCCTCTTATACTTTTCTCATTTACAATTCAACAATCGAAATTATGTCCCTAAGAAATGGCTAAGATTAGATCTAGCTTGATCCATGACTTTTGGACCATTCTAACTTAGTTTTATATTAATTCACATTAATATTTTATTTTCCCTAAGTTTAGACTTAGGGATTCCATTAAAAATATTAATTATTGTTGGGCGGTATAAATGCTAGGTTTTATATGAGTAACTCGACTTTGGAACGACCCAAGCTAAAGCGTATGTGTGGCTCTTCACTCACGTCTTATTGTCACTTCCACCATCAGGCTGCCCTACAACTAAGATGACACTAACATTTATACCGACATTTAATTTGTCAACCTGGGGTTGTAAGACTCAGAGGTGTAGCACAGGTAATGCCAGAATATGACCTCAAGGACTTGCGAAATCAAAACCCTAGAACCTACAAGAAACAAAAAGGAATCAATCAATTAAAGAAAAAACACTCTTCAAGGCAAAGTAAGCACACAGGGAGTCTACTTTTGGCTCCTCTTGGGTTGGGTTGACTCCTATAGTAAGTCTTCCTCATTTGTCCAGGGGACAAAGGAATGTAGGTTTCGCTCACACTCACAACATGTTCAGGAAAATAAATAAATCCAAGACATGAGCAATGAAAATCATCTTAAGATCTACTGCTACACTACAAAGATGAAAGAGCATGAGCTAAGCTAGAAATCATAAGATCTATTGCTATACTACAAAGATGAATTGAGCTAGAAATCATAAGCAATCAATTCTAACTAAATTACAAAAATAGTTGAATGTTTTTAAAGGAATCAAGATGATGATGTTCTGCTTCAACACAAAGTATATCATAGCAATAAGATAGATCCATCTGTTGCTTCCAGGCTCATAGAAATACTATGACATATGCAATGTTAGTTATGATGAAAGGAATATTAATCACGATTATTGATCTTCACTGATCCTTACATTATTTCGTTGAGATAATAATGAATGATAAGAAATTAGCTCCATGAACGCTCTAATTTCCTTTTTAGAATCTTAGGGTAATTTCCATTATGGAATAGTTGAGATCAAGGTAAATATAATGTTTTAATTCTGCAAACCAGTTAAGATGAAAATGAAAGTATATACTCCGCCTCACTCTTTTTAATATAACATCATTAGTCAAGTTTAAATAAAATTCAAAATAATGGAAAGGATTTAAATAATATGCTTGACTTGCAGTCTAGACTAGAAGCATGTTGTCATACTACGCAAAACAAACTATCACATAATCAAATGGTAATCTATGCCAACACACAGTATATCAAATCAAGCTATATCAATATAATGTTGGCATTTTGGCACAGGTGTGGCCCTATGGTACAGGTGTTGTCCTTGATGGCAACTCACTTTGGTGTCAGACCTCAGTTCAGGCACTCAGAATGAAGGAAATCTTGTATACGCATATACACGTGGGTTATACGTTTAGAAGTCGCGTATGTGTATACACACACCTTTATGCACAAAAAAGTTCGTACATGGTGGGAAACTTATTTTTGGTCCATGGTTGTTAGTCCTTGGAATTTGAACCTATTGTTTTGGACCAAGGTATCTCGTCAGAAGTGTTGACCACAGGTTTTGGGCCCTTGGTATTGGTTTATTATGGTTTTGGACAGTGGTATTGTGGAAGGCCTAAAACTATAAAAGAGGAAGGAGATCATGTGACAAGGCACCATCTGAATTATTGAATATCTGATATTGTGCTAGATCTGGAATACGTGTGATCAGGTTATGGTGCAGATCTAGATCTGAAAAAGGAGGAACCTAAGCGCAAGAAGGATAAGGGCTATTGATGGATCAAAATCTCAAGGCTTGAACATTGGTATCTTTGTATAATTTTGATCTATTATATGTGGCGCTCTCTTGATCTATAAATCTGGGTTAACTAATGTCTGAATGCTTAAAAGAATAAATTATCCCTTATAGATCTGTACGTAGGTTCAGTGAATTGCAGGTGCGTATACACGCTTTTTCTGTGAATGAAAGAAGCGTATACGCAGGTTGGTTCTGGTACAGAAGCATATACTCGCAGGTTGCTGAACAGTGAAGTAGCGTATACATATTGATTTATGTTCTAACTGCTTCTGTTTTATTGCTGCAGTGTTCTGGGTTCAGAATTGGTGTTTGACTACAGTTACTGTGTTCTAGGTACAGTGGTTAGAGAAGTGCTTATTTGTTTCAGCTTTTGATTGGTGAAAAGGAGTTTGGGTTATGCAGAAATTCTTGATTGATATTACTTGTGGATCCAGTCTGAAAATTAATGAAACGAGGTCCCTGAAAGCAAAGAGAAGGTTGCAGCCTTCTGCAGGTAGGAGCCTGTGTACTAGTATCTCAAGCTAGTACAAGAACTAAGGGGGTTGGAGCTCCCTTCCAGGAAAGCTGGAAAACGAGAGAGAGTTGTAGCTCTCTGCAGGTTGCAACCTGCGTACTGGTAAAGTCTGCTCCAGTACAAGACATTGTAAAGAGAAGTTTCTAATTAATAAGAAGATAGAGATGAATTGCAGCAGGAGGTTTTCACCCACATTGGGTTTCCTCCTTATATCTTGTGTTCTTGTGTGTGACTGTCTTCTGCTCTGTTTCACTGTTTCTGGTACTGTTTATGTGCATTTGAATCATAGATTAATAACTGACATCTGAAAGATAATTCAAATTATAAGTCTGCTTGATATACGCAGGTTTCTTTATCTGTAGTTGTGCATATACTCGATTTTTATTAACTGAAGTAGCGTATATCATCTGGAATTTAAAAAGGAAATATTTGGCTTGATAATACTGATTCACCCCCCCTCTCAGTATTATTTCCAACAATTGGTATCAGAGCAGGTCCTTCTGAAATAGCTTGATCGCTTGAAGGAAGATCTTTCATCATGAGCAGCTACGAGAGGGAAGCATCAATCAGGCCACCGATTTTTGATGGGACAAACTTCGTTTATTGGAAGGTAAGAGTTACTGCCTATCTTCAATCTTTGGGTACAGAAGTCTGGGATATCATAGATACAGGTTATACTTTTCCTGCAACAACTCCTACAGATCCGGCTGAGAAGAAGAAATATGAAACAAATGCAAAGGCGGTCAATACTCTATTGGGATGTCTATCTCAATCAGAATTCGTGAAAGTTATGCAATTAAAATCAGCAAAAGAAATATGGGACAAGATTGTCCTAAGCTATGAAGGAGATGATCAGGTAAAACGAACAAAACTTCAAACCCTCAGGATTCAGTATGAAAATCTCAAGATGTATAATGATGAAAGTTTGGCTAACTATTTTCTTCGTGTAGATGAGATTGTTAATTGTATGAAAAATTTGGGTGAAGAAATAAAAGAGGCTGTTGTGGTTGAGAAAGTTCTAAGATCTTTGTCCCCTAGGTTTGAGTCTAAAGTTTCTGCAATAGAAGAAAAGGAGAATCTACAAAGCCTTAAAATGTCACAGCTGCACGGTATTCTAACTGCTTATGAAATGAGGAAAGGAGGACCATCAGACAGGAGAGAAGCTGCCTTCAAGGCTTCAAGCAAAGGTGAGTACTGTGAGTCAGGACGCATGTCAGAAGAAGAAGAATCAAATTTTGTCAGAAATCTTCAATGGGGTACTGGACGGTTCTGAGGTAAGTTACCTTTCAAATTCTTTGCTTGTGGAAGAGTCGGTCACTATGCTGCCAATGTCCTCACAAGGATAAGATTGACAAAGGGAAGGAACCTATTAGATGGAACAAGAAACAGAATGCAAATAAGAAAAGCTATTACACTCATGAAGATAGTGATGGACTTTCAAATAGTGACGAAGATGAACGAGGTAATAAATATAAACTTTTAATGGCTTTTGAAGATGATGACTACATGGATGCTATAGATGTAGAAGGTTTTTCTAAAGAGATGACTAATCTCAAAATCTGCTTAGAAGAGAAAAGTGCAATTATTGAGTCTCTACAATATCAACTGGCTGAAAGGGAAAAACATCTTGAAGAATTGGAATGTGAAATTGTTTGTCTTAGAAAGGAGATTGAGAAAACAAAAGCTATTAATCTTAAATTTGTTAAAGGATCTGAAACTCTGGATGAGATTATCAATGTGCAGTGTTCTCCACTAATCAAGACAGGTCTGGGATATAATGGAGAAACATCTCAAGCTTCTACCTCCAAAAGTTATCTTGATGCAGCAAAGAAGAGCAAGCAAAGGCCTAATAGAAATCATCAGGTAAATCAGGGACAGTTTACCTCAAGAACGAATAAAGGCTATCAAGAAAATCAGGGATAAGCTAACTTAAGGACAAACAGAAGCTACAATTAGCCACAGGTAAAATCTTCCCAATTTGCCTCAAGAATGGATGTCAGTAGAAACTACAATCGATTGGATGATAGATTTGATAATCGCAGGAGTTTCTTCAATGGCCAATGTTTCTCTTGCCATAATTTTGGTCACAAAGCAGCTCAATGTTTTGCCTATAAGACAATCATGACTAGAGAAGCTCAAAAACAAAGGAATATGAATGGAATCACGAAAAGGACATATAACAACTTTTCGGCCCTTGAAAATGAAGTTGAATGTTCTATTTGTAATAAATTTGGTCATGAAGATTCTGAATGCAGGAGCAGGTTTTGGAAGACAACTCAGAAGGAACATACCTCAAGTGCCAGAACATGGAGAATGAAGGAACCACAACCAGAAAGATGTGGGATAGCCTTCTATGCAGAAGGACAGGAAAATATATGGTATATCGACAGCGGATGTTCAAAGCATATGACAGGGGATAAAGAAAAACTTGAATCATATACTGCAGTAGAAAAGGGGAAGAAGGTGTCTTTTGGAAATGATACCCCTGCAGCCATAAAAGGAAAAGGAACTGCTCAGTTGAAAGAACAGGTCAAAGCTGGAAATTTTTTGTATGTTGATGGCTTGAAGCATAATCTACTAAGTGTTAGTCAGATGTGCGATCAAGGAACCAAGGTAATATTTCGATCAAATGGATGTAGTGTTCGTGATCTTGATACAGGAGAAACAGTGATCAAAGGTAGAAGAACTCCAAATAATCTATACATATTTGAAGAAGGACAACAACAATGCTATTTAAGCAAGGATGATGAACACTGGTTATGGCACTGGAGGTTGGGGCATCCAAGCTTTTCACAAATAAGGAAAGCATGCAAATACCAGGCAGTTCGTGGTCTTCCAGATATCAAAATTCCAGACAACACCATATGCAAATCATGTCAGTTTGGTAAGCAAACCAGAACTAACTTTCCTGAGAAGGAAGCATCAGCTAAGAGGCCTCTTGAGCTAGTCCATACAGATGTATGTGGTCCATTTAGGACAAGGTCACCTCGAGGAGAAGAATACCTTATACTATTCATTGACAACTTCTCCAGGTTTGTTTGGTTAGGACTTATGAAGCACAAAGACGAAGCATTCGAAAAATTCAAATCCTTCAAAGCCTTGGCTGAAAATGAATCAGATTACAAAATTAAGTGCCTCAGGTCCGACAGAGGTGGGGAATTTACCTCAAATGAATTTTTTGATTTCTGTGAAGAACATGGAATAAGAAGGGAATTCTCTACAGCTAGGACTCCTCAGGAAAATGGAGTGGCGGAAAGGATGAACAAAACAGTCCAACAAATTTCTCTTGCTATGCTTGATGAGTCTGGAACTCCCGCAACCTTCTGGAGTGAAGTTGCATACGCAGCAGTTGTTATTCTCAACAAAACAAATGTCTGAGTGAACAGCACTCAAACTCCTCATGAGCTCTGGTATGGTGAAACTCCTTTGGTAAAGCATTTCAAAATTTTTGGGAGCAAATGCTATATTAAGAATATTGATGAGTAGCTTGGCAAACTTGAACCTAGAGCAGATGAAGGCATTCTCCTTGGTTATTCTCCCTACAACAAAGCATATAAGTGTTACAATAAAAGGCTTGGAAGAATTGTTGACAGCATTGATGTAGTGGTTGATGAAAAAGGATACATCCCTAGGGAAGTGAATCATGAAAATATCAATGAGGATGAAGACTACTCTCTAAATCAGACATATGATGAAGAAGAACCCCAAGAGGCACCAGAGGAACAGATAAGGATAGAAGAAAAGACTCCATCCAGGTACGTTCAGAAGAATCATCCAGAATCTCAAATTTTGGGGCAGAAAGAAGCAGGTATACAAACAAGAAGAACAATAGTAGAAGCTTCAAGCTATTTGGCATTGCTCTCTTCCACTGAACCACAAAATGTAAAAGAAGCATGCAAAGATGAGTGTTGGGTTAAGGCAATGGATGAAGAGCTTGAGCAGATCGAAAAGAATAACACTTGGGAGTTGGTTCCTAGACCAAAAGACAAAAATGTCATAGGAACAAAATGGATCTTCAAAAATAAGTTGAATGAAAATGGGGAAGTGATTAGAAACAAGGCCATACTTGTTTGCAAAGGGTATGCTCAACAGGAAGGAATAGAATTTGAAGAAAATTTTGCTCCCGTTGCTAGACTTGAAGCCATCAGAATGTTCCTTGCTCTCTCTAGCTTCCAAAAGTTCAAAGTATTTCAAATGGATGTAAAATCAGCCTTTCTGAATGGAGACTTAGAAGAAGAAGTGTACATAGAGCAACCAGATGGCTTTATCCTTGGGAATGATCCAAATCTTGTATGCAGACTTAAAAAGGCTCTCTATGGGCTTAAACAAGCTCCAAGGGCTTGGTACTATCGTTTGGATAAATATCTTCATCAACAAGGTTTTTCAAAAGGATCAGCAGATAACAATCTCTATATAAAAATTGAAAATAACAAATTGCTAATACTTGTTGTGTATGTAGATGATATTATCTTTGGAAGCAATGAAGAAGCTATGAGTCAAAGCTTTGCCTTGGTGATGCAGAAAGAATTCGAAATGTCCTTGCTTGGAGAACTGACATACTTTCTTGGACTACAAATCCAACAAAATGAAGGCGGTATCTTCTTGTCTCAAACCAAGTACCTCAAGCAGATTCTGAAGAAGTATGGCATGGAAGATTCAAAACCAGTATGTACCCCCATGGTTACAGGATGCAGCCTCAGTGCAAATGATGAATCGGCAGCAGTGCATCAACCAACCTATAGATCCATGATTGGGAGTTTGCTTTATTTGACAGGTACCCGACCAGATATTATGCATGCAGTGGGAATAGTTGGAAAGTTTCAAGCCAACCCAAAGGAAACTCATCTTCAGGCAGTCAAGAGAATCTTCAAGTACCTTCAAGGAACTCAAAACTATGGCTTATGGTATCCTAGAGATACAGATCTCACTCTTCATGCTTACACAGATGCAGATTGGGCCGGAAGCGTGGATGACAGGAAGAGCACAAGTGGCAGTGCATTCTTTATGGGTTCTAGATTAGTATCTTGGTTTAGCAAGAAACAGAGTTCGATTGATTTATCTACAGCTGAAGCAGAATATGTGGCTGTTGCATCTTGTTGCACACAACTCCTTTGGATGATGCAAACCTTGTAGGATTTTCAAATCACTTGTACTCCACCTGTCTCTATCTTATGTGATAATACAAGTGCAATAAGAATTTCAAAGAACCCAGTCATGCATTCAAAGACCAAGCACATACCGATCAAGTATCACTTTCTCCAGGAACAAGTGTTGGAACAAAAGGTCAAATTGGAGTATGTTCCTTCTAAGGAACAAGTTGTTGATATACTCACCAAACCACTGCCCAGGGAAACTTTTGAATATCTCAGACAAAAGCTGGGAGTCGTTGATGCTTCATCCTGTTGTTGAAGCTTGTCTGTTCCAAAGAAAATTGGTGCACGCGAGTTGGATAAGGGGTATCCGCGTACATACGCCGATTTATGCAGGTTCAGTCGCGTATATGGAGTTCTGAAGAAAATCAGCAAGGGCAGACTCTGGTTGGAGAGAGTCTGAGATGGGTATGTCAGAAACCATCAAGCACAGGTTCAGGGGGAGCAGATAATCTTCTAATAATGCATTGTTGGCATTACCTTAGAAGCTCTTGGTTCTAGTACTCAAGATGTTTTTGGTTCGGGTGGATCAGCTGCAGAAAGGAGATCAGAAGGAGAACATGGTTGCTGATATATACAGTGATTGTCAGAAGCTACTGATAGTAGTTTGCATAAGTCTTGATATTTCGTCTCTATGTCATGTATATTATTTTATCACGGTCATGTAACGACCTATTTTGGTTTCCCCACTATGCCTGGGATGATTGATGTGATTGGTTGTCATATGTAAAATTCTGATGTATCCCCACTTGGTTGGGTGGATGATCCCCACTTGGTTGGGTGATGGTTGTATGTATTGAGTCTTTTGGTGATAGGAAGGTCTTTTATGATGTATATGGTTCTTCTTGAAGAACATCTTTTTGCAGATCTTGCCTACAGTCAGGGGGAGCATGTTCAGCACAGCAGAGCAGAGATATCAGCATGTACTCAGGGGGAGCACAGCCCTTTGCCCTTGATGACAAAGGGGGAGAATGACTTTGAGGATCGTGGGGTTGCCATCAAGTCCAAAGGGGGAGATTGTTGGCATTTTGGCACAGGTGTGGCCCTATGGTACAGGTGTTGTCCTTGATGGCAACTCACTTTGGTGTCAGACCTCAGTTCAGGCGCTCAGAATGAAGGAAATCTTGTATACGCAGGTTCACCTTGCCAAAGACGCGTATACACGCGGGTTATACGTTTAGAAGTCGCGTATGTGTATACACGCACCTTTATGCACATAAAAGCGTGTACATGGTGGGAAACTTATTTTTGGTCCATGGTTGTTAGTCCTTGGAATTTGAACCTATGGTTTTGGACCAAGGTATCTCGTCAGAAGTGTTGACCCCAGGTTTTGGGCCCTTGGTATTGGTTTATTATGGTTTTGGACCGTGGTATTGTGGAAGGCCTAAAACTATAAAAGAGGAAGGAGATCATGTGACAAGGCACCATCTGAATTATTGAATATCTGATATTATGCTAGATCTGGAATACGTGTGATCATGTTATGGTGCAGATCTAGATCTGAAAAAGGAGGAACCTAAGCGCAAGAAGGATAAGGGCTATTGATGGATCAAAATCTCAAGGCTTGAACATTGGTATCTCTGTATAATTTTGATCTATTATATGTGGCACTCTCTTGATCTATAAATCTGGGTTAACTAATGTCTGAATGCTTAAAAGAATAAATTATCCCTTATAGATCTGTACGCAGGTTCAGTGAATTGCAGGTGCGTATACATGCTTTTTCTGTGAATGAAAGAAGCGTATACGCAGGTTGGTTGTGGTACAGAAGCGTATACTCGCAGGTTGCTGAACAGTGAAGTAGCGTATACATATTGATTTATGGTCTAGCTGCTTCTGTTTTATTGTTGTAGCGTTCTGGGTTCAGAATTGGTGTTTGACTACAGTTACTGTGTTCTGGGTACAGTGGTCAAAGAAGTGCTTATTTGTTTCAGCTTTTGATTGGTGAAAAGGAGTTTGGGTTATGCAGAAATTCTTGATTGATGTTACTTGTGGATCCAGTCTGAAAATTAATGAAACGAGGTCCCTGAAAGCAAAGAGAAGGTTGCAGCCTTCTGCAGGTAGGAGCCTGCGTACTAATATCTCAAGCTAGTACAAGAACTAAGGGGGTTGGAGCTCCCTTCCAGGAAAGCTGGAAAACAAGAGAGAGTTGTAGCTCTCTTCAGGTTGCAGCCTGCGTACTGGTAAAGTCTGATCCAGTACAAGACATTGTAAAGAGAAGTTTCTAATTAATAAGAAGATAGAGATGAATTGCAGCAAGAGGTTTTCACCCACATTGGGTTTCCTCCTTATATCTTGTGTTCTTGTGTGTGACTGTCTTCTGCTCTGTTTCACTGTTTCTGGTACTATTTATGTGCATCTGAATCACAGATTAATAACTGACATCTGAAAGATAATTCAAATTATAAGTCTGCTTGATATACGTGGGTTTCTTTATCTGTAGTTGCGTATATACGTGGTTTTTATTAACTGAAGTAGCGTATATCATCTGGAATTTAAAAAGGAAATATTTGGCTTGATAATACTGATTCACCCCCCTTCTCAGTATTATTTCCAACATCTAAGCCAAGAAATCAAAAACTAAAAAGACTAACCGACATTTAAACCATGCGAGGAAATTTGGAACAAGAATTGAGTGGAAAGATTAATATATAAAACTAATGTCGGATTATATTAATTCTAAAATCGATATTACATATCTGGACTCCAGTGGTCCCCTCGGTCATCCCACTGAGCACTAGTAAAACTTAATCTTCTACATTATAAAAGAACCCTGCCTCTATCAAATGCAATACATCCTATGCTATCTATCCAGATATGCCCCCTCCGTGCGTGTATCTGTCTCTTTACGCCTCCCTTGTACAGAGTATGGCTTCACATTTTATAACCATGTTGGTACAACAACAATCCGTATTTTATGATGGTATAGTGCATCATTTAGAGTTCAATATCTAAAAATAAAAGATAAGATAATTGATCTATAGTTCCCCTAGAAAGGCAAAGAGAAACAGTATTGTAGATATTGTCGGAACGTTGTTTAAATGTCGTGTGACTGAATGTTTGACTTTAATTCCACACGATGTTTGGAAGGCCTAGACTTCATCACATGAACAAATCAGGATATTGATCACCTACCCTTCAAAACCCATATGGCCATTTTCCTCCATGATAGTTCGAAGTATGAAAATCGTGGAAGTGAGAACAAGATTTCCACTGTTGGTGTAGGAACTGCGTTGCTGGAATAGGAAGTGGACTAGTGGAACTAGTACTATACATTTGCCATCATGGAAACTTGCTATGAGTGGTGCTTTGACATGAAAATACCTTCAGATTATTACATAAAGAAGAATTCAAGAATTCACAACTTATACCTTTGGGTGACTATATATTAGCATAAAAAGGATGGTAATGGCTATAAACACCCGGTGCAAACACAAGTTGTTTAACAAAAAGCATAAAATATCGAGACAAAAAAAAGGCTCAACATCCCCCCATGCTTAGCTTCTTGCACGTCCTCATGCAAGCCAAACTGGAAGATGGACTTCAAAACTTCAAAAATTGCAAAATATGCAGAGTTGTAGCCTAGAGCCCTATTGTATTAACCGAAATGTTCAAGTTATTTCTTGCCGTGCTTTTGAGCACTTAAATTTCTCTTTTCAAAATCCTGTTATGGGTAGCATAGGACCTGGGTCGCCTGGTCCACTCCTTGACCAACTTCTGCAATTTCTTCGTCTTAACACCTAGTCTGACGTTTTTATTATATATCTTGGTGTACAGTTCCTCCCAATTTTGGTTCTCTCCTTTTACAATTTCTTCACAGGCAACGAGCTCTCGCACCTTTTTCTTCAATCTCCTAATCACCCTATTTTTCTTTTGCAATATGTAATTAGTAAGCCCTTTTGATCTTGGTTGATTGCTGGAATGAATGTCCATCATTCCAACCTCAGGGGTATCAAATTGGTACTCAAATCCTTGGTCCATGGGACTTTCAAACTGAGGCTTTTCCTTTTCAAAATTTTGATTTGTCCCTACAACTAGTTCAGTGACTGGTTCAGTTACCAGATTCTTGATTTGGGACATAAATTTTTTAGTAAATTCAAGAAATTTCCAGAGTTTATCTTCCTCAATGGCACCAAGATTTTTCCATTTCTTCTTCTTTTGGATCCAAATCAATGGCTTGAAAATCCAAGTTTATGGAAGGAGGTCGAATGACTTTCTTCATACTACGTGTAATCTGTCGTCCTACAATGGGAGTCTGAGGTTCCAATGGTGATGTTATGGGCATTATAGGGTGTACAGGGGTTGCAGGGATTTCAGGGATTTATACCCTTGTCTACCTCGATTTCCTAGGATGTGAGGAGAGGCAAGCATCTATTCCATTTTCCTCTAAGTTTTTGTTCGCTTCACGCAATTCATCGGGAGTATGGGTTCCGGGCTCCTCAACGACTATTATAAAATGATTTCTTCGAAGAAAATCGTCCCAGTCATCGTTCTTGATGCGTAACTCGTCTGCAATTAATATTTTGATGAGCCCGTAATGGTAAAGGCTTACCCTAGGATTTTTAGCAGCCCTATGGACCCCCTATGACATCTTTTGCAAGCTCTTGAGAAGGAAATATGGAACATTGATTCTCTACTCACTAGTAAAATGTAACAACAAACCTAGATGATATAGAAAAATGGTTGCATACCTGCCTTCACAGGTCAAATACTTCTAGAGAATGAACAGAGGAGCGCACCATTCGTCTTTGATCTGAGAATGCGGCATCCCCTTCGCCTAGTTAACCTCTTGATGCCCTTCTTTGAGAAATTGCACAGTCTATTGCTTATCTATGCTTTTGTTCTTAAACCATTTAACTCCCTCCAAGGGTAGCCTAGTTGCTTGAGAAATGGTATTTTCATTTACATTCATAGTCAAATCCCTAATTCGAGCTACTTTTCCATTGAATCCTTGAGCAAATTGAAACGTGACCTCATCTTCATGGCCTTGGAATTTGGCCATGAATTTGTGCCACCCATCTCTTATTAACTTTTGTTTGTAGGCATTGTACTTCAGATTTTGCTCTATCTCTTCGATGGATGCGGGTTCATGGCGATCATATTTATTTGTCATGGCTTGGATAGATGATATGTCCTTTTAGAGGGAGATGAACAAAACTGACTCAATATGTTTTGAAGCAGAGAGCCGAATGACTTTTAGACTAGGTACTTCTGAGTGACATAACGGTTCATAATGCACATTCGATGGGATATGCATAGTGAAGGACTCAGGAAGAATCAAAGGGCCATGCAAATGTAATCATCATAAAAAGTTTCACAAACCGAATATAACTTTCCTATCACTGATCAACTATAATGATTACTCACATCCATCCTTATGACAGAGAGGAGTATGAATATGCATTAACAATTATGATTACCTTAGTTGACAGCATAAAAAACCCATTGGCGAAATGATGAAAGTTAGCACAAAAAAATACTTAAGGTTTTGCATCAGTAAATATTGATTTATCTTTTTCATTTCCCATTAGAATTCTACAAGCCCTTGCGAAAGCATCGAGGACACAAATTACTAAAGCAGAGAGGATTAACATAATCAATGTCAGGAAACAGTATATATACATATCATAAAAAAAATCAAATATGTACCTGCTGTCCTATTTTGAACAATTTCCCTATCCGACATAGATTTCTTTCAAGAATTCCGAGTCTTATGAGGATTAATGATGAAAATTTTGTTGAAATAGGAGTGCAATTCAAAATACCGCTACAAGATTCCCATATATGTATTAACAATCCTTTACTTATGATAGCAATCCCATTCTTACTATGACAATCCTGTTCCCAGGACATATAGGGCTTATTCAGAGGCAACTACAAACAATAAACATTGTTGTTGAACAACACCTTGTGAATAATCGTTATTGAGTAATTCATCACTATAAAAATTAAAGCGAGTGATGATACGAGGAAGAGACTAAGAATAGAGTTAAGATATTACTTTCCTCGATCAATCAGTAACCTTGAACACTCTAAATGTTTTTTGTCATATAGATGCAAAAATAAATTTCCCCTCAATTTGGTACAAAGTAGTACCTTCACTAAGGGTACCACATCATAGAAGATCTCTAATTTTTGAAAGATAGAACTCGATGAATCATGTTCAAATTGTCTTAAAATCATTGTCCAAGAAAAAGGATGAGTTTCAGGGAAAGAGAAGGATAACCAAGAAAATCATAGTATGCAATTAACTTTAATACCACAGAGATAGCCCTGTTGCCTGTAGGTGTTCATAACCTCGACAGGGATGTCTTTTAACCCAACGAAACGCCTGTATCCCACTTACTAGATATAGATTCAAAGCTAGATTATTTGACTTTTAGATGAAGACCACTGTCCTGGCTTGGTAACCAGCTGATGGCAGTGCCACTCACAAGAAGTAACATGGATGAGTAGGTTGGCCCGTGATGAGAACTCCTGTCTTCCAGCTTTTGGCTAAAAGCCATTACTCTAGCTTGGTGACTAGGAGCAGTAATGCCATACATGTTAGGTCCCATGATCATGGTAGGTCGGTTTATCACGAGACCTCCTATCCTCCCCTAAATCTTTTGTAAACTCTGATTTTGATTAACTTTAGAGGCTACTTAATAAGTGGGGAGATAGATCTACTCCTTAAGAGTTACGGGATGGCGTGTTAGGTCCCAATACTGCTAGTGTAACCCCTTATTGTTATTAGTACAACCACCTTATTATATTTTTGTGCCCATGTAGTCCCCATATTGTTATTATTGTGCCCCATAGAAACCCACTATTGTTATTATTGTGCCCTTACATTATTATTGTTATATCGACTTAGATTATATTATGACCCTTTAGACTCCTATATATAGAAAGGAGGTCTTTTCATTTGTATCATCTAAGAATTGTTCATTTGTGTAAGGTAAAGGAGGTTGCCCCATCGAAGAGGTTGATTTCTAAGGCATTCATCTATCTTTTCTATCTTTTTGTGAGCTGGTTTCATAACATTTGGTATCAGAGCTTTGGATTCTAGGGTTTCGCTGCTCCAAACGGGTCATCGTGGGATTTTCACTATAACTTTTTTTATGCGATGTTTCAAAAGCTAAAAAAAAAAACGCATTTGGGCTGAAATCGTTCTGAACTTCAAGTCCAAATTTTAGATCTTGTCTCGCTATATTTGCGGATATATGATTTGAGGAAGTTGGAATTGTTGCAGACTCTCGAATTACATTACAAACAAGTGACCTGGGGAAAATCGTCATAACTTTTTTTTTGAGCATCAAATTGAAATTTAGTAATAAGTTGTAGAAATAGGATGGATTGTAGTTTCCTGTGTATATTTTTCAGATCCGACGGTCAAAACAGTGATATGTGGCACTTCATACAAGTTAGCTCTTCTAAAAAGGTATATAATTAGGTCATCATAGGAAATTGTGCATAACTCTTTCTTGGAGAATCCAAATTCAATCAGACTGGTGGCATTGGAAAGAGGACACAGAGAGATACCACAGGAAGATATTTCAGAAATTGGAGATCTGAAATTACAGAGTTATAGTCACTTCATGTTTGAGCTCCTAAAATCAAGAAAAGGCAATATGAGGAAGTTTGATGGCAAGGATTCGGTAAATTGGATACTACAGATGGAGCAATATTTTGATCTACTTGGTGTACCAATATTACAAAAGGTATGTATTGCATCTTCATATTTAGAACTGGACCAATTTTTATGGTATAAAGGGCTTTGTTCTCGTAAACAACTTGTTACGTGGTCAATTTTCATGGAGGAAATGATAGCACATTATGAGGATACAAAGAGCAACACCTTCTTCAAAGAAACACCACAAAAATTGGAAGAAAAAAGAGCAAAAGGGCTTTATTACAAAGTTGAAAGAAAAATTATGGCAACAAGGAAGTCTACCCCTCACAACTATAAATATGGAAGTTTTGTTTCTCCTAGCCTTCCACAACCTACAAGGGTTACACCACAACAATTGGAAGAAAAAAGAGAAAAAGGGCTTTGTTACAATTGTGATAACAAATACATTAAAGGTCATAAGTGTGTTGAGAAGAATTTATTTTACATATATTATGAAGAGGAGGAAGAAAAGGATCAAGAAACATAAAAAAGAGAGGATATATATCAGGAACCAACCCCAGAGAAAGAAGAAATGAATCTGACCATATCCTGTAAACCATTGGTAAGAATTACCACTCCTCAAACTCTAAAGATAGAAGGACATATCAAGAATAAAAAGGTTTAAGAAGTGAAAGATCACATCGAGAAATAAGAAATGAATCCAACCATATCTTGTAATGCATTGGCTGGAATTACCACTCCTCAAACTATCAAGATAGAAGGATATATCAAGAAGAAAAATGTTCAAGAAGTGAAAGATCACATTGAGCATCAAGAAATGAATCCAACCATATCTTGTAATGCATTGGAAGAAATTACCACTCCTCAAACTCTCAAGATAGAAGGACATAACAAGAAGAAAAAGATTCAGACAGTGAAAGATCACATCGAGCATCAATGACAAGTTCTCCAACTTTTAAAGGATAACGTCACTTTGGTGCAGAATTGAATGAAACAATAGGTAGATCAACATTGCAGTGAAAGAAGTTTTGATGTAGGCGATTGGGTATTTTTACGACTACATCTTAAGAAAGATATTTATGAGAAGGAAATGTTGGCAATAATACATGCACTTAAGAAATGGCGATCCTACCTAATGGGAAGACACTTCAAGGTAAAAACAGATAATGATAGTCTTAAATAATTTTTAGAAAAAATATTATCTTTAGAAGAGTAGCAAAAATGGGTCACAAATATGTTGGGTTACGACTTTGAAATCATCTACAAAAAAGGGAAGCAAAATGTTGTTGCAGATGCACTCTCAAGAAAGGATGAGGATGTGCAAGCATTGTTTTGTGTTATTTCTATTATCCAACCAAATTGGATAAACAAAGCAAGGGATGAATGGAAGAAGGACAAAGAAGTGTGGCCAGTCATTCAAAAGTTGCAAAAGTTACGAGTTCAAACAATATTGCCAGAACTTGACGAGGAAGGAAAAATCATTTTAGAACCTGGAGCAGTCACAGTAACAAGAACCCGACAGCTATGAAATTGATCAATTTCAGAGTATCTCATCAAGTGGAAGAACTTACCCACTGAAGATTCCACATGGGAGGACAAGAATTTTATATAAAAACATCAAGAACTACTCAAGTGTTGAGGATAACACTTTTTGAAGGTGAGGGGCATGTTAGGTCCCTATACTACTAGTGTAACCCCTTATTTTTATTAGTACAACCCCCTTATTATATTGTTGTGCCCATGTAGTCCCCATATTGTTATTATTGTGCCCCATAGAAATCCACTATTGTTATTATTGTGCCCTTACGTTATTATTGTTATGTCGGCTCTGATTATATTATGACCCTTAGACTCCTATATATAGAAAGGAGGTCTTGTCATTTGTATCATCTAAGAATTGTTCATTTGTGTAATGTAAAGGAGGTTTCCCCCTCGAAGAGGTTTATTTCTAAGGTGTTCATCTGTATTTTCTATCTTTTTGTGAGCTAGTTTCATAACATGGCGTGAAAAGTTTTTAATGACTAATAATTACTAGCTAGTTTCTCTACCCTAAAGACTTATTAAAGATAACATGGATAATGACTGAAATATTCTTTGAATTAGGAATGCTAGTTTTCTCATGAATAAATTATTGTGATCTTTACTAGAGTGGTCCACCATAGGGGGTTTTCAATAGTACCTTCTAAGGGAAACCGAAAACATATATCTCAAATGATAGGTCATTAGAGTGATTAATCATGGTTACCTTTGCAAAATCATGAGGTATTAGAGTGAATCGTACTCAACAAGATTTGTCACAAAGGTGTGTTAACAACTAATGTAGATCATAAAGCGTTTCATTAAAACAAAATCCTAATAGCTTTATTCATGACACTAATTTATTCTTTCTACCCTAACCTACCCTAAGAAGTGGAAGACTCCCTTCTACATATAGGAGTACTTCCAATGGATCCATGTGCATAATAGAAGGACAATTATACTCATGTTCAAGTTTGCAAAGTATATACAAGAAAATACGAGAACATGAGGTACTAGCTGCTTTAACTGATGTGATGCTACAAATTTTCGAATGATAAGGGAGGAGTGGACATTGATAGTCATTTCAAACCAAGATCTATGGGATCCATATACTCTTGGTCATTTGATTCATGGCCAACCTCCAATGCAACTTGCAGATCCTTCACATTTCTTTGCTTGTCTTCTAAAGTGCGGACCGAATTAGGTAGGTGTTCTTCAATCTCTCCTTCTGATGGCTTCTCCTCATCAAGCATGATCCATAACTGCTTGGTATCCTTAGGAAGATATTCTGGATCTTCATGAATCTTCTCTTCCAAAGGGATAAACTTTTCTCTGATTGAGGCCAAAATGTGATCTTTCTGTGAAACAGAGACTCCAGCTTCTGGTAGAATTTGAGATAAGTCTTTTAATAACATCACATTTCCTATCATTTTCCTACTAGCTGGTATTGTCAACACATGGATTTAGAGCAGGGGTTCTTTTAGTAGATGTGAAAATTAACTCAAAATATGAAGAAAAAACCAAAATCATAAGTTAAGAAAATCACACTTGCCAAAATTAAATAATCTAGATTGCGGAAAAGAAAGCTACTTAAGAAATTATTCCTAAAAACTCAATTGCAATAAAAAAAACAAAACAAATTAGGCAACACACTTTGCACTAAATAAAATCACTCATTTGCATAAAGGAAAACATGACTTGTGAGCTTTCTGGCAATACCGTCCAGTATGATGCAGCAAGCAAGGGGAATCTCGCTAATATAAAAATTCAATTGTAAAAATAAATAAATCACGAAGCCTTATCCTACAATGCCTCGCCGGCAACGGCGCCAAAATGTTGGGCGGTATAAATCATAGGTTTTATATGAGTAACTCAACTTTGGAACGACCCAAGCTAAAGTGGATGTGTGGCTCTTCACTCGCGTCTTACCATCACTTCCACCCTCGAGCTACCCAGCAACTAAGATGACACAACATTTATACCAACATTTAATTTGTCCACCCGGGGTCATAAGAATCAGAGGCGTAGCACAGGTAATGCCAGAATACGACCTCAACGACTTGCGAAATCAAAACCCTAGAACCTACAAGAAATAAAAAAGCATCAATAAATTAAAGAAACAATACTCTTCAAGGCAAAGTAAACAAATTGGGAGTCTACTTCTGGCTCCTCCTAGTTTGGGTTGACTCCTGCAGTAAGTCTTCTCAGTTGTCCAGGGGACAAAGGAATGTAGGTTCTGCTCACACTCACAACATGTTCAAGAAAATAAATAAATGCAAGACATGACCAATGAAAGGCATCTTAAAATCTACTGCTACACTACAAAGATGAAAGAACATGAACTAATCTAGAAATCATAAGATCTACTGCTATACTACAAAGATGAATTGAGTTAGAAATCATAAGAAATTAATTCTAACTAACTTACAAAAAATAGTCGAATATTTTTAAAGGAATCAAGATGATGATGTTCTGCTTCAACACAAAGTATATCATAGAAATAAGATAGATCCATCTATTGCTTCCAGGCTCACAGAAATACTATGATATATGTAGCATTAGTTATGATGAAAGGAATATTAATCACGATTATTGATCTTCATTGATCCTTGCATTATTTCATTGAGATAATAATGAATGATAAGAAATCAGCTCCATGAACGCTCTAATTTCCTTTTTAGAATCTTAGGGTAATTTCCATTATGCAGCAGTTGAGATCAAGGTAAATATAATGTTTTAATTCTGCAAACCAGTTGAGATGCAAATGAAAGTATATACTCTGCCTCACTCTTTTTAATATAACATCATTAGTCAAGTTTAAATAACATTCAAAATAATGGAAAGGATTTAAATAATATGCTTGACTTGCAGTCTAGACCAGAAGCATGTTGTCATACTATGCAAAACAAAATGTCACATAATCAAATGGTAATCTATGCCAACACACAGTATATCAAATCAAGCTATATCAATCTAAGCCAAGAAATCAGAAACTAAAAATACTAACTGACATTTAAACCATGCGAGGAAATCTGGAACAAGAATTGAGTGGAAAGATTAATATATAAAACTAATGTTGGATTATATTAATTCTAAAATCGATATTACATATCTGGACTCCAGTGGTCCCCTCAGTCATCCCATTGAGCACTGTTAAAACTTAATCTTCTACATTATAAAAAAAACCCTACCTATATCAAACACAATACATCCTGTGCTATTGATTCAGATGTGCCCCGTCTGTGCATGTATCTGTCTCTCCGTGCCTCCCTTGTACAGAGTATGGCTTCACGTTTTATAACCATGTTGGTACACTAGCAATCCATATTTTATATTGGTATAAAGCATCATTTAGAGTTCAACATATAAAAATAAAAGATACGATAATTGATTTGCAGTTCCCCTAGAAAGGCAAAAATAAACAATATTGTAGATATTGTCGGAACGCTATTTAAATGTCATGTGACCGAATGTTTGACTTTAATTCCATGCATTGTTTGGAAGGCCTAGACTTCATTGCAGGAACACATCAACATATTAATCACCTGTCCTTCAAAACCCATATGGCCATTTTCCTCCATGATAGCCCAAAGTATGAAAATCGTGGAAGTGAGAATAGGATTTCCACTATTGGTGTAGGAATTGGGCTGCTGGAATAGGAAGTGGACTAGTGGAACTGGATCTATACATCTGCCATCATGGAAACTTAATATGAGTGGTGCTTTGAAATGAAAATACCTTCAAATTATTACATAAAGAAGAATTCAAGAATTCATAACTTATTACCTTTGGGTGAATATATATTAGCATAAAAAGGATGGTAATGGCTATAAACCCCTGGTGCAAACACAAGTTGTTTAACAAAAAGCATAAAAGATCGAGACAAAAAAGAGGCTCAAAAATTATTTTAATATCTCCCAAACTGGTTAGATTATTCCCAAACCATTTCTGGGTATTGGAGACCTCATGTGGTTTAGCCTCTCCACCAATTTTTGTGGCTAGAGGATATCCGATGCTACCCCAAATCAACACTCCCTCTTAGCGAGGACTATGCTCTAGTAATACTCCTCACTGAGTATCACCTTGATCATCCGACATCAGTCCTTGTGCTAATGCTAAGCCTGCTGCCCAACATCCTCTGCACTGCTGCATCATGTACTGCTACCCATGGCCCAACCACCACCACTACTGCATCTGTACAAAAGCTCCCTCTGCATCTATGTTGCTGCCCATGACCTTGCCACTGCCACTACTGCATCTGCTCTGTAATCCCTGTCATCATGCTGCCCATAGCACTGCCACTGCTAACTACTACACTGCAACTCAGTAATTGAGAAGTAAGTAACTTATCTCCCAACTTTGACATCTCTGTCAGTTTTTCTACTCCTCTTTGAGGCTCCCGTAGTAAGGTATAATCCAAGAGGTTGGGTACCTTGAGGATCCTACCTCTCATCGCCTGTAGTCCATATGACTACAGCTCGATGTCTCCCCACTTCCTCTCACAAGGTGCATGAGCACTCAGACACAGTCACCATCTATCTCCACTTCTTTCTCCACCCTTTCTGGTGCAGCCTTTGGTCTTAGAAGCCTCTCCCTTGCTCTTCTTCCTTGGACACTGGGTCACATAATGACCCAGTTCCCCATAGTGGAAGCATTTGACCTTGGAGAGGTCCTTATTCTTTCATTTCTCTTGCTTTCCCTCAGATGCTAGGGCAGCATCCTCCTCTTCCTCCTTGATTTTGACCCCCTTGCTGCTGCTTCCTACCTTGGTTAGCCTTCTAATCTCTTCCTGACGAAGAGATGCCCACAGTTCCTCCCAATTTGGAAGGGTCAATCTGCCCAGTATGCTCTGGACAAATACCTCCCAATCCTCTGAGGCTACATTCAAGGTGGTCCTCACCATTAATTCCTGATCCAGCATGGCCCCTGTGGAAGTCAGTTAATCCCGGATCTCCTTCAATCGACCAAGGAAGGTGTTGATCTATTCTCCTTTCTGCATCTGATATGACCACAGCTGATTTTCTAGTAGCATCTTCCACTGCACGGAAGTATGCTGATACAATTTTGTTAGGGCCTCCCACATCGCATTTTCCATGTCATTTTTGGAAATATGTGGTACTACATGGTCCTTAACCCCGTCAAGGATGATGCTCTTGGCCCTCTCCATTGCCTCCTCATACTTATCGTTCTTATTCGAGTCAACTAGGATCGCTATCGTTTTCAAGGCGAACTCCTTGAGACAATTCCTATCTAGAATGGACA
Source organism: Pinus tabuliformis (assembly GCA_031772625.1). NCBI lineage: Eukaryota > Viridiplantae > Streptophyta > Pinopsida > Pinales > Pinaceae > Pinus > Pinus tabuliformis. The sequence continues at coordinate 565,051,437 of CM062815.1, read as the reverse complement.
AGATCTTGGCCTTCCAGACTACGAAGTTTGAGGCTCCATCTAGTTTGTCTTGATCTCTTACTTCGTTCACTACCATCTCGCTGCTCCTCTTTTGACTCTTTCGAGTCTCTCTACTTCCGTCCTAGAAGTTCTCGGTGTGGCTCTCTCTGAGCCTTGATTTCCCTACTGGAAACCCCTTTGCCAATGTCGAGATTCCCCCACTCCGATCGTTAGTGCAACTGCACCACTGATCTAGATTTCTTGGCTAGAAATCCTCGATAGCAACTCCATCTTCCTTGGTCTTGCCCTATTAGGGACTGTTCTGACCACAATACTGCACCAGCTTCACTCCACAACTCCTCCATAGCCTCCTATGCCCCAAAAAACTGAAGCTTGGAGTCTCTAGACTCTGCACAATCTTGGCACCAACAAAATCCACACCTCCTGGCCACGAGCGTCAATCCTTCCTAACTGAGAAAGATGACTAGGCACTGCGTAGGTCAGGTCTACTCCTTTCTGCCACTATGCTGATCCTTCTCTTGGCTCAAACTTGATGACGTAGGCACTGCGTCACCTCTTCCTTGCTTCTTTTCCTTTAGGAACAACTTCCGTCACTCGAGACAATTGTTTCTACTACTGCTGCTCTGCTTGGCTGATGCCCTTAGTTCTCTTGTGATCTGCAACCACACTCTAATACCATGTTGGAATTTTTAAGTTTATCTGTTAGAAATCCTTCATGTAATTTTTGATTTATTTCTTCCTACTTGTTTTGTTAATTAACAAGTTATTTACCATGTAAATACTAAAAATAAATACAAGTACATGCTCAACACATATAGATCATCAACTGAAGGAAAAATAAGCACACAAGTGACACTGTTGTTTTTGGATTAATGTCCCCAGAAAAACCCAATGCAGGAAAACTGGTGCAACTATCTGAGGGTTTTATTATTAAGCAGTTTAAGAATACAATATTGGTGCCTGTTATGAAACCAGCTCAAGAAAAGATAGAAAAGATAGATCAACGCCTTAGAATTCAGCCTCTTCGAGGGGGCAACCTCCTTTACATTACATAAATGAACAATTCTTGGATGATACAAATGACAAAACCTCCTTTCTATATATAGGAGTCTAAGGAGTCACAATATAATCCAGCCGACCTAACAATAATAATATAAAGCCACAAAAATAACAATAGAGGGATTCTATGGGGCACAGAAATAACAATATGGGGGTAATAGGGGCACAACAATATAAATAAGGGGTATAACTACAATAGTAATGGGGTAATCACTAGTATTATAGGGACCCAACATGCCCCTCTCCTTCAAAAAAGTGTTGTCCTCAACGCTTGAGTAGTTCTGGATACTTCTGCATAAAATTCTCATCCTCCCATGTGGAATCTTCAGCGGATAAGTTCTTCCACTTGATAAGATACTCTGAAATTGATCGATTTCGTAGCTGTCGAGTTCTTGTTTCTGTGACTGCTTCCGGTTCCAATATAATTTTTCCTTCCTCGTCAAGTTCTGGCAATATTGTTTGAACTGGGAGCTTGTCGCCTATAACCTTCTTTAAACATGAAACATGGAAAACTGGGTGCAATCGAGAAGCTGCAGGAAGCTCCAATTTGTATGCCATAGTACCAATCTTTTGCAACACCTTGTACGGACCATAATACTTTGGTGATAATTTATTATCCTTCTTAGCTTGCTTTAGGGACATTTGCTTATATGGTTGTAGCCGTAGGAATACCCAATCACCTACATCAAAACTTCTTTCACTGCGATGTTGATCTGCCTGTTGTTTCATTCTATTTTGTGCCAACACGAGGTTATCCTTTAAGAGTTGGAGGACTTGTTGTTGATGTTCGATGTGATGTTCCACTGCCTGAACCTTAGAATTTTCTCTTAAATATGATGTGATGGATGGTGGTTGATACCCATAAAGTGCCATAAATGGGGTCATTTTTGTTGCTGTATGGAAGGAAGTGTTATACCACCATTCAGCCAGAGGCAACCATTTGACCCATTGTGTCTGTTTATCAGATACAAAGCAACGAAGATATCCTTCCAAACATTTGTTTACTATCTCAGTTTTCCCATCAGATTGAGGATGATAAGATGAGCTATGAGCTAACTGAGTACCAAGACAAGAAAATAATTCTGTCCAAAAATTTCCAGTGAAAATGGGAAAATGGGATCTCTGTCACTTACAATAATCTTTGGGTTTCCATGTAGCTTTTGAACTGTTTCCATAAATGCAGTAGAAACTGTACTGGCTTTAAATGGATGTGATAATGCACAAAAGTGTGCATACTTGGTAAGTCTGTCAACTACCACCATGATGACACTCTTTCCCTCAGACTTGGGTAAACCTGTGATAAAATCCATTGAAACCTCCTCCCAACGTTGGCTTGGAATGGATAAAGGTTGTAATAGACCCGGTGTCTTAATTGTTTCAACTTTATTTTGTTGGCAAACCAAACATTCCGCCACAAACTTTTGAATATCTGATTTAAGGCCATCCCAAAAAAATTCCTTCTTAACCCTGTGGTAAGTTTTTAAAAATCCTGAGTGCCCTCCTAAGGGAGAAGTGTGCAATTCCATAAGAATCTTTTGTTTTAGCTGGGAATTCTTACAGAGGTATAAGCGATCTTTGTACCATAACGAATCATTTTGCCAGCTAAATGTATCAGAAGTACTGGAATCTTGTTGTAGCTTTCGAATAAGTGCCCACACTTCTTCGTCATTCTTCCATTCCTCCTTTGCTTCGTTTATCCAATCTGGTTGGATAATAGAAATGGCACACAACAATGCTTCCACATCCTCATCCTTTCTTGAGAGTGCATCTGCCACCACATTTTGCTTCCCTTTTTTGTAGATGATTTCAAAGTCATAACCCAACATCTTTGTGACCCACTTTTGTTGCTCTTCAGAGGATAATCTTTGTTCTAAAAAGTATTTAAGGCTATCATGATCCGTTTTTACCTTGAAGTGTCTTCCCATTAGGTAGGGTCGCCATTTCTTAAGTGCATGGAGTATTGCCAACATTTCCTTCTCATAAATAGCTTTGCTTAAAAACTTTCCCTTGATTGGACGACTTTCAAAAGCAATGGGTCTTTCATCTTGCATTAGAACAGCACCAATTCCATTTCCTGAAGCATCACATTCCACAATAAAGGTTTTTGTGAAGTCCGGTGTAGCTAAGACCGGTGCTTGGCACATTGCCTCTTTAAGATGTTCAAAGGCCTTTGTTGCTTCCGGAGTCCATGAAAATGAATCTTTCTTCAATAATGTTGTTAGAGGTGCTGCTATTCTCCCATAATTCTTAACAAACTTGCGATAATACCCTGTCAACCCAAGAAATCCTCGCAGATGCTTTATGGATGTGGGGATTTTCCATTCCTTAATGGCTTTAATTTTGCTAGGGTCTACCTTAACTCCTTCATGAGATACAATATGACCCAAATATTCCACCTCCTGGACTCCAAAGAAACATTTGGATCTTTTTGCATATAATTGTTTCTCCTCCAATAGTTGTAGCACCTTGTCAACATGTTCAACATGATCCTTCCAAGACTTGCTGTAGATTAGTATATCATCAAAAAATACTAACACAAATTTTCTAAGGAATGGTTTGAAAATTGAATTCATCAAACCTTGAAATGTTGAAGGTGCATTGGTAAGGCCAAAAGGCATGACCAAAAATTCATAATGACCCTCATGAGTTCTAAATGCCGTTTTCGGAATGTCTTCAATCTTCATTCTGATTTGATGATATCCCGAACGAAGATCCAACTTGGTGAAGTAAATTGATCCATGCAATTCATCCAGTAATTCATCAATGACAGGAATGGGGAACTTATCTTTAATAGTGAGCTTGTTGAGCTCCCTATAATCTGGACACATGCGCCATGATCCATCCTTCTTGTGCACCAATACTACTGGAGCTGAGAAAGAACTTTGACTCGGTTGAATTATACCAGCCTCTAGCATTTCTGCAACCATACGTTCAATTTCACTTTTTTGGACATAGGGATATCTGTACGGCCTGATGTTTGGAGGAACACTTCCTGGAATCAGATGAATAGCATGATCATGATCACGCATAGGTGGGAGACCTTTGGGAGTCTCAAATACCTTGGAATGATTGTCCAGGACTTTTTGGAGATCTGGAGAAATAGATGATTCCAATGTGGAAACATCTAGCGAACATAATTGTGCAATTACACCTCTTTGCTCCTTTTTTAGAAGCTTTGTCATGCCATTAGAGCTGATTATCTTTCCTGGTTTCCCTGCAATACCCCTTAATTCAACTTCCTTTCCTTCCACAGAAAATTTCATGAAAAGTTCTTGAAAATTAAAAGCTATTGTACCCAAGGATTGTAGCCATTGGACTCCTAGTACAACATCAGCACCTCCCATTGGAATGGAAAGCATTGGGCTAGTCAATACATATTCTCCCATGGATAGCTTGATATTATGGCACTTTCCAGAACAATTTATTGTTCCTCCATTTGCAATCATCACTTGACACTCTGGTGCTGGATATAGGAAGCAATTCAATTCTTTTGCTACCCTACAATGAATAAAATTGTGGGTGCTTCCTGAATCAATCAACACTATTACCTTTTTCTTCTTGATTTGTCCTTCTATCTTGATGGTTTGAGGAGTGGTAATTCCCGCCAATGCATTACAAGATATGGTCGGATTTATTTGTTCTTCATCTAGGCTTTGTTCCTGGAATATATCCTCTTCTTTTGACCTTTCTTGCTCCTTTTCTTCTTCCTCTTCACAATCTATGTAGAATAATTTCTTCTCAGCACACTTATGACCTTTTGTGTATTTGCTATCACAATTGTAACAAAGCCCTTTTGCTCTTTTTTCTTCCAATTGTTGTGGTGTCAACCTTGTAGGTTGTGGAAGACTATGGGCAACAACACTTCCGTCTTTATAGTTGTGAATGGTATGCTTCCTAGTTGCCATAATTTTGCTTTCCATTTTTCTTGCTAACCTGAATGCCTTCTCTAATGAATCAGGTTCCCAAAGGCGCACATCATGTTGGATATTATCCTTTAAAGACCCTATGAACACATCAATCCTATGCTCCTCTGGAATATCTTTTACCCTTATGTTCAATTTTTGGAACTCCTCAATGTGCTCCATTATTGAACCCTTTTGTTTGAGACTTATCAATTGGCTAAAAAAAGTGTTGCTTTTTGTATCCTCATAATGTGCTATCAATTCTTCCGTAAAAATTGCCCAAGTGATAAATTGTTTACGAGAACAAAGCCATTGATACCATACAAACTGATTTGGTTCCAAATATAAAGTTGCCATACGTACCTTTTGTGTGTTTTGCACATTATTGAGATCGAAGAATTGCTCCATCTGTAATATCCATGTGGCGGGATCCTTGCCATCAAACTTCCTCATATCGATTTTTGGAACATGGTGAGTCTTCGATCCAACATTAGAGTCTATGGAATCATGATTAACATTTCTTTTGTTCTCATCATGAGTTTCCTTTAGTACCCTTTCACCCTTAGTGACTATTTCTTGTAGCAACTTATTCATATTTATCTTCAATTCGTCCATGTCTGTCTTCAAATCTATCTTCAAATCATCCATCTTAACTTCCACGTCAATCATCTTAGCTTCTATGCCTTCCTTTAAATAGTCCATTTTAGCTTCTACACCTTTCTTTAAACCATCCATCTTAGCTTCTACATCTTTCTTTAAACCATCCATCTTAGATTCTGTTTCTTTTTGTGCAAGGGACAATTGTTGCACTTGGTCTTGTAATTTTGATATATCATGTTGCATTTCTTCCTCTTCTTCATGAGTCATGCTAGAGCTTTCAGGTTCCTTACTAGGTGTTTGCATTTTCTTTCCTCGGGGCATCAGTTACCGATAATAATGCTCTACTATGCCCTTTGAATTCCTTCAAAATAAAATTTCAAACCAAGCTTAAGCAAAAATTTAAGAAAATCTACACACCTTTTTTCACTTTGTAGGAGCTCGATATTGCCTCTGATGTATCTCTGTACTTTCCAATCATCTAGTTTTGAATTTGTGACCTGTAGTAGCCCTCTGTGTCCTCTTTCCAATGCCACAAGTCTGACCCAAATTGGATTCTCCAAGGAAGAGTTATGTGAAATCTCCCACAGTGACTTGCTTATAGACTAGTTCAGTAGAGCGAACTTGTACGACGTGCCACGAGTCACTGTTTTGACCTTTGGATCTGAAACATGCATACAAGAAACTACAGTCTGTCCTCTTTCTGTACCTTTTTACGAAATTTCAATCCGATCCTTAGAGAGAAAGTTATGACGATTTTCCCCAGGTCACCTGTTTTGAATGTAATTCAGGAGTCTGCAAAAAGACCAACTTCCTCAGATCATATCTCCAAAAATATCGCGCGAAAAGCTCTGAAATTTGGACCCAAGGTTCAACGCCAATTCTTCTCAAATGGGTTTTTTTTTGCGACTTCTGAAACGTCACAGAAAAAAAGTTATAGCGAAAATGCCACGATGACCTGTTTGGAGCAGCGAAACCCTAGAATCCAAAGCTCTGATACCAAATGTTATGAAACCAGCTCAAGAAAAGATAGATCCACGCCTTAGAATTCAGCCTCTTCGAGGGGGCAACCTCCTTTACATTACATAAATGAACAATTCTTGGATGATACAAATGACAAAACCTCCTTTCTATATATAGGAGTCTAAGGAGTCACAATATAATCCAGCCGACCTAACAATAATAATATAAAGCCACAAAAATAACAATAGAGGGATTCTATGGGGCACATAAATAACAATATGGGGGTAATAGGGGCACAACAATATAAATAAGGGGTATAACTACAATAGTAATGGGGTAATCACTAGTATTATAGGGACCCAACAGTGCCAGAAATGGCTCACCCAATAGAGAATGCCTCGGTAGTAGTACCTCTTAGTTGGAGACAGATATTCTAGCTAAAAACCCCAGATGTACAATCCCACATCTCTCGGCTCTAATCTGCCCCACAAAATCTTCCAGCATCAGCCTCTCTGGCCCAGTGTCACCCCAAATAGACATACGTCAGCCTCTGGAGGCTCTGCATCAACCTTTGGAGCCTCTGCGTCACCCACGCTGGATCTCTCTAGCACTGTGTAACTCCTGGTTGCCTCTGCGTGGCCTCTGGTTGCTTCTGCGTGGCCTTTAGCTGGCTTTGTGTCAACCCTCTCCAGGCTTCTGCACTGATGCTCCCGGTACCCTATTTGCCTCTCTTCTTCTGTATTCATTTCCCCTCAGCTACAACTCTGATCACTCCTTCGATTTCCTTAGCAAGCCCTGCCCCAGAAAATCGAATTCTTGATGAACTCGGTGTGTTCTCCAAGTGACCCTCAAGCCTCCTCTTATACTTTTCTCGTTGACAATTCAATGACCGAGATTAAGTCCCTAATCAATGGCTAAGATTAGATCTAGATTGATCCATGTCTTTTGGACCATTCTAACTCAGGTTAATATTAATTCACATTAATATTTTATTTTCCCTAAGTTTAGACTTAAGGACTCCATTAAAAGTATTAATTATTTTAATTATCTCCCAAACTGGTTAGATTCTGCCCAAACCATTTCTGGGTATTGGAGATCTCATGTGATTTAGCCTCTCCACCAATTTTCATGGCTAGAGCACATCCAATGCTACCTGAAATCAACAACTCTGTAATTAGTAATTGATTTATTCATTAAATATCAAATTGCAGAGTGATCTGTGTGAACAAAAGTTTCATGGCCAGAGATATTTTGTCGAAACTTATTAATGGCATGTACAATAGGTAAAATTTCCTTTTCTATTACAGTATAATTTATCTCTGCAGGAATCAAATTTTTACTTGTGTAATAAATGGCATTAGGAATCAAATCTTTATGTTCCAGTATAACTCCCAAAGCTGTATCTGAAGCATCAGTTAAAATATGAAAAGGAAGACTCCAATTTGGTCCTCTTAAGATATGTGCATCATAAATCTTTTCTTTCAATGTTTCAAAATCTTTTTGGCAATTAGAATTCCATATGAATTCACAGTCTTTTGTAAGTAATTTGAAAAGTGGAGAGGCTATCTTTGTGAATTTTTTTTATGAATCCTCTGTTAAATAACTAGTAAAACTAAGAAAAATTCTAAAATCTCTTTGACAAACAGGAACTGATAATTTGAAAAAAACTTCTACTTTAGATGAATCCACTTTAATTCCATCTCCCAAAATGTGGTGGTCTAAAACAATTCCTTCTGTGAACATCATAAAAAAATTTTCACTACTTAATGAGAGATTTGTTTCTTTACATCTAATGAGAAAATTTTCTAAATTTTCAAGAGCTTCCTCAAAATAATTACCATAAATAGGAAAATCATCCATGTAAACTTCCACACAATCATGAATTAGATTAGAAAAAATTCAAAGAACTGCCCTTTGGAATGTTGCAGGTGCATTACATAATCCAAAAGGAAGTAACTGGAAGCATATGTTCCCCATGGACAGGTAAAATTTGTTTTGTATTTATCTTCCAAAGCTACTTGGATTTGGTTATATCCACTCAAACCATCCAAGAATGAAAAATGCTTTTTCCTTGGCAATGTATCAAGGACTTGATCTATAAAGGTAAGTGGAAAATGATCTTTCAAGGTGGCTTTATTCAATTCCCTATAATCAATGCATAATCTCCATTTTGCATTTTTATTTGGAACAATCACTAATGGTGAGACCCACTGACTATCTGATATTGGGTAAATGAAATTCACATTTAACAGTTTTTGTAACTCCTCTTTAGCAATTTCCCTTAAATTTGGATTCATCCTCCTTTGGGGTTGTCGAATTGGTTTGACATTTTCTTTAATATAGATATGATGCATACACGTATAAGAATCAATTCCTTTCATATCAGTGTATTCCCATGCATAAGAGGAATGTTCCTATAACATCTTTATCAATTCTTTCTTTTGGGATTCTTCCAAATTATCATTAATGTTCAAAGTTTTCCCTAGAAATATTTCTATTAAAGAATTGCCAATTTTTCCATAGAATGTAAATCCATTTGATGTGATGATATATATTCAACATTCTATTGCTCTCTAAAATTTTGGTCTTGTTTACAGTACGAGGAAGAATAATAATTATTCATTAGATTTAAAATTTGATCTTCTTCATCTATTTTCAAAGTAGCAAATATTGGTTGTATATCAAAATCTTCATTATCATCATCTATCCAAACTCCACTTTCTACTTGTATTGTTGTTTTTGCAGGAGGATATAGTGTGAATTTCTAAGTAGATCTTCCATAAGAGATAAAAATTTCACCAGATATACAACTTATAAAAGCATCAGCTGTAGCTAACCATGGTCTTCCTAGAATAAATGGATGTCCTCCTAAATTATTCTTGGGAGTTAAAATCATAAAATCAACAGGATATTCCCAAGAATATAAGGAGACAGATGCATCTTCTAATACATCATCTGGTTTGATAACAAATCTATTTGCTAACTCTAGTAATGTCGATGTGTATTGAATATTAGAAAGTTTTAAATGATCCATAGTTTGTTTACTCATGATATTGATAGCTTCTCCTAAATCAGTCAATGTGTTTGTAAATCTTGACACCATTAATGTTTGTTTTTACAATGGGAGTACCTGGATCTAGATATTTTTGAACTGCTAGTTTTCCCATCATAATATCCGCAATTTTTCCAACTACCTGATTTTTTTTAACTTCTTTTATTTTTCTTCCTGGTTTTTTTAATGCTTAACTCCCTTATTGTCTTTGCAAATATTGGTATTTCCATTATAGATTGTAACAAAGAAATTTTTATGCGAACATTCTTCAATTCATCTAACATATCATATTCAGGCAAGACAATATGTTTTTTTATTCCTTTGTCAATTTTTAGCCTTTCTGGAAATCGTGGGTTTTGAACAGAGACAAAAGGTCGTTCTACAATGGGAGTTAAGTTTATTGAGATATCATGTATAGAAGTGCTTTATTTTTGAGGAATTTCTTTTTGTTAAGAGATGTTTCTTTTTCAAGATGTTCATCCTCTCTAGATTCTTGAATAACAATAGATGTTGACTTCTTTTCGAAAACTCTACCAAATCTAAGTTGGACATTGTTTAGATCTAATGGAGTTATCATGCAAGCTTGGAAATTCTAACCTTCTATATTATAAACAGGTTGTGAATTTTTATTATTCAGATTTGGAAGTGGCTGAGCAGGTAGTTGATTGGTTTTTTTGGGGTATGATGTGGATGGTAATTGAAGTGGTTGATTAGAAGGCTGAGTTTGATTTTGAAATTGTGGAAAAGTGTTTGATTGAGAAGGATAGTATGGAGGTTGATATGGAATAAATGGATGTTGAAATTGATTATATTGAGGATTCCTAGGAGGATACTGCCAACCTTGTGTCCATAATGGATTTTGAGGTGGCCAATTTTTCCAAGGCATTGGAGTATTCCAATTGTTTTGAGGTTGTACAAATGATTGGTATTGAGGATTAATACCTTGTACCATATTTGTCTATTATGGTGGCCATGGTATTTTACCAATAAAAACATAGTGCCTCAGCTTGGCTTGCTTCAACTTCATTTTGAAAGACTTCTTTAAGTCTAGGAATTGAAGGGAATTCCTTTCTGATATGATTTCTTCACATATCTATGCTATCAAGAGGGCATTCTCTTAGAGCATGTTTCTTTTTGTATTTAAGACAAAAAACTGGTAATGCAAGATTTTCATATTTTTCCTTGTTTTGAACCTTAAGAATATCTATTTGTTCAGTAATACTCCTTAAAATATTTGTTTTGAAGTTGTCAAGCAAATTGCCTATTTCTGCTCTACTTATTGTCCCAGTTGCAAATTTATTAATCCTAGACATAACATGGTATCTTGGATTTTTCCCAGTTCTGGCATTTTGTCTTGAAATGTGTACACACAATTCACAAATTTCTCTAAATGATAATTGAGAAACATCTCCTTTGCCCATTAAATTGAGAAGATCTACCCACTCATCTCTAATGGCTTTTAGAAAAAGAGCTTTCAAAGTTTCTTCATCTAGATTATGCATTTTAGCCCTTTTAACATTATAAGCAAATCTTTCAACGAAATCCTCAAGATTTTCATCCTCTTTTTGCATCATTTTAAAGACTTCATCTTTAAGGTTATGAGGCATACAATAGTCTTTGTATTTTTCTAAGAACACATTTTTCATTTCTTCCCATGTTCTTATGGTATGTGTTCCTAATCCCATAAACCATTTAAGTGCTCTGTCTTTAAGAGTGGCTAGAAACAATTTCAATTTTTGAGAATCAAGCAAGCAGTTATAAGATCTACACAAAACTTCAAGCTCTAAAATAAATGTTTTAGGATCCTCATGTCTTACTCCATGGAAATTAGGGAGGATGGAGTGTGATATATTCTTCATTGTAACTATGGTATCTTCATCTAAGATGGGAAACCCAAAAGGTTCTGGTTCTCCTCTACCACCTCTTCCTCCACCTCCTCCTCTATTACCTCTTCCACCTCCAATCCTAAATTCACCATTCAGATTATGTACTTCTCCTTCTCCTTCCCCTGCCATTGTAGATTCTTTAGAGCTAATGTAGGGTTCTTCAATTGGATTTTCTAGCTCCTCTTCTGGTTCTTCTATCAATGGAATAAAATAAGTTTCTTCTTCTTCTTCACTAGGGACTTCCAATTCTTTTCCTAGAATTGGTTCTCTAGTTGAAGATAGAAAGATTACTCCTTATGTTGGGGATGTAGGTTCATCTACTACAACTTCAATAGAAGAAGTTGGTGAATCTTTTGGTTGGATTTCAGATCTTTGTACCTCAGGAAGCCTAAGTCTACCTGCAAATGATGGAATATGAGTTTCGGTGGATGGTGTGGCACTACGAGGTCATGGTGGGGTGAGTGGTGATGTTGGAATGGAACTCCTACCTCTACTTATAAACCTACCCCTAGAATCTCTTTCCATATGCATAAATATGTTTTTATCAATTTTTTTAATAAAAAGACTCCTCAACATAAATCCCATATAAAATTCCCCGACAATGGTGCCAAAATTTTTGGTAATTTAATTGAGTTTAAATTACTGCATAAATTATCGATCAGGGCTTGTAAACTAATGAAGTGTATGTGCAAAAATTGTGCTAGGATTCTTTATTATGTGAGTAATTTTTTAAATTGAATTAGGATGTTTTCATGCACATGGTTTATCTAAGAAATTGTCACTCTTGCAAGAAAGGAAAATATCACACTCACAGGAATAAAACTAAATTAAAGTGCGAGAGTAAATAGAAAAATCAAATCGAAATTCTCTTTACACTTGCAGAAAAGAAAGCTCATCTAAAATTTCAGAAATAAATATCACACCAACAAATCTAGATCTACTTCTCATTGACGAAAATGAAACTAAATCTTAAATGCAGAATTAAAATATCACACTGGCAAACCTAAATCACACTGATAACGCCTTGAAAGAAATTATATTTCTAATTGATCAAAATTTACATGTGCATAATAGATCCTTCTGATTTATTTTCTTCATCCTTCACACAAAGAAATGATTAAATCTATAAAATAAATATTCAGCAAACTGTTTCTCATTGTCACAAGAATTCATTGAAAATCAAAACTAAAAGATTAGCTGAGATAATCTAATTCTACAAAACTTAAGATACAAAACTGAGATATTAACTGAAAATGAAATAAGACCTTACAGCTCCCAAGGAGCCCTCCTGTGAGTTGTAGGTAAGCAACGATAAATCAAATATTAAACACGCATTAATATGTAATTCATAGAGGAATAATCGAGCTCGCTTTAATTAATACAAAGAGTGTTTCAAAATAATAACCAATCTGTCATCGTCGTGTCGAGAGGTAGGTTTTATAACCTCCTTCAATAAACTGTTTAGAGACTTTTTAAGCCTATACTACTCGACAAAATTTTAAAAATAACATAAGATATTATGAAATATCAATTCTTCATGATTTTCTATCGGAGAAGCAAATCATGAGGAAAAATATGAACTTCATCCTTATCATTGATCTTCTCGCTTGCCTGATTTGTCTTTGGCTCCTTTTTCGCTGAGTTGTCTTCCTCGTTGACTTGCTCATACGACACCCTTATCATCTCCCTGGATCATGAAGATAGGTGGATATCGTTATGCCAGTTGTCAACTTCTTGCCCATACATTTCGTTCCTCAACTAGTGTTTCGGAACCTACATATTCTTCAAGTAAGCTGAAAAATCGATCATTAGCTACAGAATTGATGCAATTCGGTAGCTTAAGAAAATATTAAATTAGATAATAAGGAAAAAATGAAACTATTAATAAAATATGATTAGGTACTTGTTTTTGCCAATAACCTTGCAAGATGACACCTTATTGAGATTATTATGGTAAAAAGGGAAGGGAATGGAATAAATGGAGTTTAGGGAAGGTGTATAAAAGGAACAATTTTGTTCTTCAACAATCTTATGTATCATTTATGCATCAATCTTCCCTAATTGCTCTTCTATGTCACAACTTGCATTGACATACTACATTAGTTCATCTGTATCACAAATTGCATTAGCTTTATGAGGTCCTTCGTGTCACAAATTGCATCTATCTTAGTTGTAGATGTTATAATATAATCAAGTTGATCTTTCTTTTCTCTTAATTTTATTTGAAGTGCATCAATCAATTAACCTTTCATATCTAGATCAATTTGAAGATTATTTTCCCATTGTAGTGTATCAACCATGTGATTGATGATGTTTTGTTTCTGTTGTAGGTCCCACTCAAGTGCTTTAATTTGATTTTTAAATTCATGGTTGTTCTCTTTCAAATACTTGTTTTCTTGAGATGCATTTTGTAAACAATTTCCTCCTTCACCCATTTTTTACTTGACATGTTTGTTTGTCATATTCTCTTATACTTGCTCACTTGATCACACTTGTTTCTAATTGCTCGCTTGATTTTATGTCACCTTAGGTTGTTGGGTACTACTGATCATGCATCATATAATGTGATTACAATCATTATTTTTTGATAACTCAATTGACCTCATTCAATTTTAGACAGGTCACAATTGATTTTTGACTTGAAAAACAGTTTATTATAGGCTACAAAAAAATGATAAGAAATTGATGTTGATGTCATTGAATGCTAACGTGGATGATTGCAAATTTGATTGATTGAATATGGATGATAGTTTCTTGAGTATGTGTGCTTGACGATACTTGAATGACATTAATTTTGATTGAACTTCTTGTAGGTTTTGTTAAATGCTAAATTCCAATTATGCCAAAACTATAAAAAAAGGTCATAATACAAGCAACAAAATGTTCACTATCAAACAAAATGAAAAATATCCCAGAATAACCTTACTCAATTTCGAGTGGATCTAATACTTGAAGCATAGAAAAATAAAATAAAATCAATTTTACAATAAGTGAAGTGTTGTTCTTAAGATAATAACGTCCAAATAAATTTTGAAGCCATCATGATATTCATTAGCATACTAAATGTGTTGTCCCATCATCTTCCCCAATGTGCCAACCCATGCTTCCATCTTGAACTAAAACATTTATGGCTTTCACCTTCCAATTAAAGTATTCTTCACTTGTAACATTAAAATAATGCCCAACTTACAAAACAAACCTTAAAATTTCTTAGAGTTGCAGTTCATCTATGATTCAACTAGATAGGAGATGAAATTCTCCTCGAGGGTGTCGAGGAATATCTATTTGTTGACATGAGGAACTCAAATATAATTAACTCTAACTCCAACTATCAATTCATATCCATAACTAAAAGATATGTCATTAGGTTTATGATAAATAACAGATCCATAGTCCTCAAGCCAAACAAAACAATTCTACATCTATGTACTTACAATAATGCCAAAATAACCTAAGCACAAGACTCATAATTTTCTTCTATAATGCATAATCTAGAAGCATATAGGTCAAGCGAATACATGCTCCAAATATAAGCCAATCAGTCTTCCATAATAAAGTATTGTGTCATATAGTGGACAAAAATATCATCATTTATTGTCAGTGAAGGCTTCAGAGTAGCACAAAATAATCTTCAATCCAAATTTAAAGTGCATTATACTTGCTAATTACTGGTAGAGTACTACTACTCCATGCAAATGTTTGTTGGCATATCTAAGTCATTAAAGAAAAGGACCAATAAGAAATGACAATTACTGGAATTTAAAACGCATAATTCTATGTAATTTATTTATCATCTCCTAGTAAATACCATGTTTGAATTAAGATTGGGTATCCAGATGGTGCATGGTGTGGTCTAAATATTCTTAGAGTTGGATTGGGTAGTTGAATGTGGACTTACTTTCTAGCTATATATTTTCTTAAAGCTGGTCGATTCACACTATCTAATTTTCTCTTAACTCTGCTGCAGATTGGTGATGATGTCGTTGTGACTAGAAACGAAGGTTTGAATCCATGTTTACCTGCATAGATCTCATTTTCTGTGTGGAGGGAGGGATGGGTTTCATCGCCTCTTGACTCATTAAGTGCTTACTTATATTTTGTACATATATAAATTGTGTTTGGATTATATTTTGTATAGGAGAGTGGTATATCTCATAGTTAGAGCATAGTGTGGAAGATGGCAATATGAAACTCAATAAAAATGATCATGATGCTCATCTAGGAGAATCAATCATTTGACCACATTCTTGTATGGATGAAGTAGTTGAATCCCCAGGGTTCTACCTACTTCAATTTGATTCAGAATAGGGTGATGTATCTTTTCCAATTAACATACATGCCATTTTTTGGGCCAATATTTCTTAGTGCATGGCTGGAGGTTGTGGCATTAATCCATATTCTATTTTGTCAAGTGCTCATTGGATTTATCTTCTTGGGAAACTCGTGTGAATTAAGGGAAATTTTTGTACATGGATATTAGATGGGTGAGTTACATATCTATAGAAAATTATGATCTATGAGTTAATGTCTTCCTACCACCACCACTGGTTCCAATCCAGGGTGAGGTCTTTTCCCATGGAAAAGTGTGACAATATGAGGCATGTAGAAATATTGGGCTTAACAGAAAAAAATCTAAACTAGATTATTACAAATTATGCAAGAAAAATGGATCTAAATACTTTTCAAGCTAACAACCACATGGGCAGATTATGCCATCTTCAACGAGGGTGCCTTGGTTTTAGGAATCAAATCGACTATTCTTCACTAAAGCGAGGAGATATATGACTCATATCTACCATGATGACCACATTACTTCGGTTAACCTTTGCAACTAGATATATATGACTCAAATCTACCATGATCACCACATTACTTCTCAGGTACTACATTTTAAAAATTCACAACATTTTTTGAAATGTTGGCGATGATGTTAAGGAAAGCTTACGAGGATTCAAGGCCATGAAGGGTTGAGAGCATCATGAGAAAGCTATGAAGGGATTCCACATGAAAAACACAAGTTTCTTTCTCTTCGCCATTAGTTGACAAGAAATATACACAACATTAATAGATAGACTATCTATCGGGCCCTGACCACATCAAACTGCGATAACAAAGCTCGGTTGGGATATTTCCAAAGACTGAAACAGCTGAGAAGTTTGAGGGCCTTGGAGGTAAATCCCTTGGTCACAACCCTTGGTTACGAAGGGCCAATAGGATAAGCACTTGCAGGATCAGAGCCTATTGGGCCACTAGGCCATCAACCTTGTTTAACAAGGTATTTAACTACTCCAATACTTTAAGAACAAACACACGTGGCACAGTTGACGTGGATCACATGTGGCACACCGATGACATCGCAACATGTGAGGCTGACACATGGCATGCTTTGATTGGGTGCATAAGATGATGTGTATGCTTTTGTGGTAGATGATGTGGCTTGGAGGGTCCCATAGTGAGCACCAGATACCTGTTCAACTAACCTTCCTCTGAAATTGCTTGGTAGCGGACATGGCATGGAAGTGAGTATGTTGCAGTTGACTTGGAAAAGAGAACCACATGGTTGTTTCTAATTTGTCGACAATGGCGTGATGTGACAAGCTTGGCAATATGTATCAGGACCCGACGTTGTAAAGCTTTCACGTTTTTAACATTTTGGCATGTGTGGAAATAGATGTCCAATATGATGTGGTGAGGTGAAGCCATATCCGCCTAAGACTTGTTGGGCTACATGGAATCATAGTGGAAAATGTTGAATTCCTGCAGAAACTCCGATAGATCTAGAATTATAGTTAAATTAAACACAAGTAATTTGTTGATATTCAAGAGAGGAGAGAAAGAATTTGCTCCAAAAATAAATGTATTAAATTAATGAACAATAGTAATACATGAGCAACCAAACCTCTAATCCCAAACACAGGTGGTTATATAGAAATTGCCGAATCTAGAAAACTAGGAAAAAACTAGTAAACAACTAGAAAAGGCTAAGAAAAGCTAAAGGGAGGCCTAAAATAGCAACAATGACTCAAGACAACCTATGCCAACTATCAACCACGAGGAAAGCATGAGGAGGGGCACATTTCCCAAGGAAGACAACTTTAAAACATGCTAAAATGGTGCGGGGGACCAAATCCCTTGATTTAAGGGGGAGTCTTCATTTGGGGCACCAATCCTCAAATAACTCAAGTGGATGAGGTGTGGTTAGGTGTGAAAATGCACTTAGATGTCTAAATGGTTTAGGAAAGTGCTTGGACCAATATTTCCATAATATTAGGCCTTTAAAGGAAAAAAACAAGGGAAAGTTGGTCCACCAAGCTAGTTTACCAAAAACCAAGTGTGAACATGATTTTTAGTGCATGTGGCTAAGTCAAGGATACTTAGGCTAAAAAATAAATGTAGATGTTAGGATTATATTCCAACACCCCCCCCCCCCTTCATCCTAACTCACTTATCTAAACTGAGTCCCAGCTAAGATGCCATGTTAGGTACTCAGGTACAATAAATAAAAGATCCTCATAAAATGAAGAAAGAGGGAAAACCTCATGGGACAACACCCCCCCCCCCCCCCCCCACAACAAAAAAAAAGAGGAAAAAAGGGCTAAGTGGCTAGAAGGGCCTACTCAACTGTCTCCACCACTCCAAGCATAGCTCTCAGTTCTGAAAAATTCTTTTTAGTGAAAGACTTGGTGAAGATGTCTGCAACCTGCTGCTCAGTGGGGCAGTATTGCAGTGATATGACTCAGTCACGGATCAGCTCGCAGATGTAATGCATGTGAATCTCGATGTGCTTGGTCCTTTGCCTCTGAACTGGATCAATCGATATCTGAATGGACCCCTGATTGTCACAAAATATGACAGTTGGAAGTGGATACTGAATACCAAACTCGGAGAGAAGCCCCTGCAACCAAACAGCCTATGTAGTTGCATTCACTGCACCTCTATACTCTGCCTCAGCTGTAGATAAAGAAATCGTGGATTGCTTCTTGATAGACCAGCAAAAAGGCCTTGAACCAAAGCTGAAAACATAACCATAGGTGGACTTTCAGTCTGTACCATCGCCATCCCAATCAGAATCTGTGTACCTAATCAGTGAAAGTGGGTAATCTGCAGCATAAAAGATACCCAAACTGGAAGTACCTTTCACATATCTAAGGATTCTCTTTATAACTTTCCAGTGAAGCTCATGGGGCTCCTGCATATATATGGAACAAACTCCTACTGCAAAATATATATCAAGTCAGGTGTGAGTAAGATACAACAAACTCCCAACCAATTGTCGATACAGTGTATTGTCCACCAAAGGTGTAGTACCCGCATCCTCAAAAATGATCCCCGAAAGAAAGGGAGATGTTGTTGGCTTGCATTCTATCATCTGAAAGCGGACAAGTAGATCTGATGCATACTTAGAATATGCCATCTTGATCCCTGAAGTATACTAAGAAACTTCAAGACCAAGAAAGTAGTGCAATAGTCCCAAATGTTTCGTGGAAAATCAATCGTGCAATGTTGATTTTGCCGAATCAATAGCTGAGGTAAGGTTCCCTGTCATCAATAAATCATCTACATAAAGCATTATCAGCAAAATGGAATCATTATGTTGCAGCAAATAAACATTTGGATCATATTTGCATCGAATGAATCCAATGGAAAGCAGGAAAGTATCCATCTTTGCATACTAGGCTTTGGGAGCCTGTTTTAGGCCATACAAAGATTTCTTTAACCTACAAACGAGGGAAGAGTTCTGAATGTGTCCCTGTGGCTGCTCCATATATATCTCCTCCTTGAGATCTCCATGAATAAATGCACTCTCCACATTAATGTGATGAACTTCCCATCTGCGAGAAGCAGCAGTGGCTAAAACTAGTCGAATGAAGTCCATTTTCGCAACAGGTGCAAATGTCTTTATGTAGTCTATGCCATGTACCTCTGAGTATCCTTTTGCAACAGGTCTAGATTTGTAATTTTTGATATCACCATCTACAACAATATTTTTTCGATATATCCATCGGCATCGTACAAGCTTTCTTCCTTTTGGAAGTGGAACCAAGTCCCATGTGTTATTTTCCATGAGAGTAGAGTACTCTTCATCCATGGCAGCCTCCCAAAGCGGGTTTCTAGTAGACTCAGAGTGTGACTGTGGATCTGAACCAAGTTTCATATAGAAATGTATGGGAATCAATGGTTCGGTGGCAGCCAGGGCTTGAGGAGCCCCAAAAATCTGTGATCAAGTCCTTCTCGCATCCGTAGGATCACTGACTAGTTCACCGACATCTTGCAGGGTTTTCTCTACCCAAGTTGGTAGCTGAGTTGGAGCAGCCATGAACTACTCCTCATCCTCTCATATTAGAACCAAGAGGCTTCTTTGATGTCTTCTCTGAAGTGCTCGAAGAAGTTTCGGACTCCTCCTCATCAGTGGCAACAAGCAGTTCCTCGGTAGGGTCTGTTGAAAAATCATGCAGTGATTCTTCTTCAAACTTCACACTTTGAGCTACAAGGAACTTTTCAGTGTGAGAGTCCAGCAATCTATATCCTTTGACACTATCAAGATATCCAACAAAGATTCATTCAACAATCAGCCCGTGATGTGACTGTGAATCAGCCCAAGAGGTGAAGAAGCTCTCTGTGCCTTCCCTTTGCAAACTTTTGCTTCGGATGCTTTCCAAGAATGCATCCTTGACATACACCACTTGTGAATTTAATAGCGGGCAATCCTTCTACCATGTTTTCCTTGCCGAGTTGATGAAAGTACTTATAGTTTATATGGCCAAATATTTCATGCCATAACCTGCTAATATCATTAGATTTTGATAGAAATACAATGCTAATATATTTAGGAACAAAGTGGGAGAATAAATACAAACGAGAACCGTGATCTGCAATTCCATGGGCAAGCTGTGAGCTCGTGGAAATGTCGATAATCATTGCGGAGTCCAAAGTGAACTCCACCTTCCTTCCAGAGCTGGAATGAGTGATGTAATATATCAAGAGAAGATTTTCAAACAGTGGGGGAACATGAAGAAAATTTGTGAAGCAGCGCCCTTCAAGGTCTACAATTCCTTCTCTGCACACCTTTGTGGGTGTGGCATCTCCCAAGTAAATTGGGGATCTGGTGCTTTTTTCGATGGAGGAAAATTCATCTTTTGATGCAGCCATATGGTTTAATGCACCTTAATCAAGGATCCAAGCTAATGGATTGGATGTGATAGCCATTAAAGCATGACCATCTCGTGCTCTCCCTCTACTATCTCTCGTTCTATTATCATCCTTCTTCTTTGCATTCTTGGGCACTATGAGATTGTGCTGCGGCAATTGCTTAGCCATCTCATCGATTGTTTTCCTCATGCAATTTTCGTCGGGATGAAAACATTTGGAATAGTAGCTGCAAAGTGTTCTTTCTTTCTTCTTCTTACTCTTAGCCAAAGAAGAGCTCTTTGAAGATTGTACGGGTCTCTCCTTCTTCGATTCATTAAATTTACCCTTCCCTTTTTTCTTGTCTCTTCCACTGCTCTTTGGAGCATCAGTAGCCGCAAGTGCTTGGTTCTTTGAACGCTTGATGGCACCCATTTGGACTAACTTAGCTTGCTCTTGAGTCAATGCTACAATGAATTCATTCAATGGAGGCATTTTCCATTTTTCCTGAGTCAATTTAGATGCTTGAAAAGACAATACAAATATGGAATATTCAGGGCCTAATTTCGAGAGAATCGAAAGGATGAGTTGATCTTCCTCTTTCTTGACTCCACATGCATCAAGTTCAATGAGGAGGGATTTAAACTTGGTGAAGTATTCTTGCAAGTTGCTAAAATGAGTTGGACTGAGGGATATGAGTTCATTCTCCAGTTGATGCACTCTCATTTCATCCTGCTTGCCGAATAGTCCTTCCAATGTGGTCCAGACCACATTGGGAGTAGTGGCTACGCTGACATGAAAGAGGAGTTCTCTGGAAATTGATAGGCATATCAGCCCAATTGATTCATCTAATTTATTGAAATACTTTATCTTCTTCGCTGCAGAAGTCGGCTCAGTCTCCGTTCCCATTGTTACCCTGTAAAGCCCTCTGCTTCGGAGGAGCTTTGTGTGCTGAGGGAGATGATCCATTGTTGCTTTTTGTGCCTCCTCATGATCTATACCTGCAAATAAAACCGTGTACAATCCACTAGATTCGAACTAGCTCTGATACCATGTAGAATTCCTGCAGAAACTCTGATAGATATAGAATTCTAGTTAAATTAAACACAAGTAATTTGCTGATATTCAAGAGAGGAGAGAAAGAATTTGCTCAAAAAACCCAATTCATAAAATTAATGAACAATAGTAATAAATGAGAAACCAAACCTCTAATCGCAAAGGGAGGTGGTTACATAGAAATTGCTGAATCTAGAAAACTAGGAAAAACCTAGTAAAAAGTAAAAAAGGCTAAGAAAAGCTAAAGGGAGGCCTAAAATAGCAACAATGACTCAAGACAACCTATGTCAAATATCAGCCATGAGGAAAGCATGAGGAGGGGCACATTTCCCGAGGAAGGCAACTTTAAAACATGATAAAATGGTCTGGGGGACCAAATCTCTTGATTTAAGGGGGAATCTTCATGTGGGGTGCCAATCCTCAAATAACTCAAGTGGATGAGGTGTGGTTAGGTGTGAACATGCACTTAGAGGACTAAATGGTTTAGGAAAGTGGTTGGACCAAAATTTCCATAATATTAAGCCTTTAAAGGAAAAAAACAAGGGAAAGTTGGTCCACCGAGCTAGTTTACCAAAAACCAAGTGTGAACATGATTTTTAGTGCATGTGGCTAAGTCAAGGATACTTAGGCTAAAAAATAAATGTAGATGTTAGGATTATATTCCAACAGAAAATTGAAGGGATTTTTTAGCTGAAGAGAAGCAATACACCTTGTGCTGAATTCGGACCAAGTGGATCCTTCATCGATGAAGGGTCATCAAGACATTGGGTTAAGCATGTGTCTGTTATTTGAAAGTCATTTGGTCAAGCTAATTTGGTGTGATGACAAACTAGTTTACAATTGCGAACATGCTGAAATTCGTCATCAAGTGAAGGATTGGGGCACCAGGACATCAATGTACTCGAGTGCAGTTAATGTTGAAAGGTATTCCCGATACTTAAGATCCAATAGGGTCATTAGGGTTGTGGTTCTCAAAATAGGTCACAAGGAGCCAAGCATAAGCACTAAGAGTAGCAACGAGGGGGCTTGAAAATTTGGTGTTTTAGGTGTCAAAATTAGTTGAAAGATTAAAATAAAAGGATGCACGAATGGGACAATAGAAAATAATATGTGTATATAAATGGAAATAAAAACAATGTGAGTTTTAGAGACTTCATGAGAAACATCGTGTGGGAGTGCAGTGCACTTGAGATGAACTACAGTTTGAGAATAACAAGGTGAGAGAGTTGCATTATAGCAAATTAATCAAGTTGTGTGTTAGTTATTGCATATACGAGATAAAGCATGCAGATGTGTGCTTTGCAAAGGATGAGAGGGAAAATTGGTTGAGATTTGAAGATGTTATGTTAAAGGAATATTGAAAATCTGATTTGTAAAGATCAGACAAAGGAGGTAGATCTTAAAACAAAAACTATTGTAAGAGTGATATTTTAATCAAAGTTCCATAGATTTGATTTTGAAAATGTAATGAAAGAGAGATTTGTGTGGTTGAATCAAGTCGATTCTTACAGATCAAGGGATTTGAGTCTCTTTTAGGTTGGTGTCTGTAAAGATAATGGGGGTGGTGTCTTCAACTGGTTGGTGCATGTAAACAAGTGGGGGTTGGTGCCTTCACCAAGTGGGTTCTTACAAAGAAAAAGGGGCTTGGTGCCTAATGTAGGTTAGTGCCTACAAAATTTGATGTAATTTGAAGTTCGTTCTTGCATTTACATTAAAAAAAAAGGTTTTGTGGTTTTATTCCACATGGGTTTCCACATAAATATCTTGTGCTCAATTAAGTACATGATTGATGCATTACTTTGTGAATGAACGTTTTTTATTTCCTATATAACTGTTAAAAATTATATAATATTGATTCAACCCCCATCTCACTATTTTCCTAGTTTCTAATAATTGGTATCAAAGTTGATTCCTTTAGCAACAATTTGACAACTGGAAGGTAGATCCCATACGAAAGATGGCTAGCTAGGATGCTATTCTTAATAACAAAGCTCCTCTATTCAATGGAATGAATTGCATCTTTGGGAAGATGATAATGAGGACTTATATAATGTCCCTTGGTGCATATGTTTGGCATACAATGTTGGATGGCTATGAAGAGCCATTTGTTTTGATCAATAGAGATGAAAAGATTGATTTCTCTTATAATTCTAAAGAAATTGTAACACCCTCCATCCCACATCTACCCAAGTAACCAACCAACTGGGGTAAATATGTGACGATAGGCTACTATAATGGGATTCAACCTCCTAGGTGACCTTAAGGAAGTGGAATCGATGGAAACACATCACACAGACCTTCCACATCATCAACAAAACTCTTAGGAGCCAACCCAATGTCTCAGGTAACCAGCCCCTGATACCATCTAGAGTTTTAGTCCATTAAACCCCCGGATGCTCCCTTGATATGGACATGAATGTGTCCAAGAGGCTTCAGATGGTCCCGTAGCATGGGTATGCATGCGTATAGGGAATTTTATTCCCAATATTATGCCTGTGTCTCTAGGATTTGAGCCACTTTTTCAGACCCAGAGCTCAGGTCACTACCCATAACTCAATGACACTTTCGGAAATGAATTTACACCACATAACAATGATGCATTTGCAACAAAAATGACAAGGTCTAGACTAGACCCCTACTAGCCATGACAGACATTTTGTCAAACATGTCACAAATATGTAATTTACAGGTATAAACAACGAAGTTGAGCACAAGGGTCTCATACTTATCTGAGATTCGCTATGAGGGATTGTTTCCTTATCACATTAGCTGCATTATCATCTATAATGTCATAGATACATTGTTCATTCATTTACAAGTAAAACCATTAGAGCCATACATCATCGGTGTCATAATACATGCTTATAACCAACATAATAACAACAAAATTACCAAGGATACATCAACCATAGAATACACATATAAACTAGGAAAATACTCATGAATTAACAAGGAGAAATAACTTCATATTAATGTTACAAAAGCCAACCTAGGATGGGACTACCACATTCTACCCGACAATAGAATGCATGAGCCAATTTTCTCTTTAGCCATTCACCCTCGTGCAATATTCCAAGCATGAATGTGGGACTCAAACCAAAAGAACCAACCAGGGCATCCTGAGGCTAAACCACCTCACCCTCATCAATAGAAACCAGGCTTTACCATAATCTATCTCAGATCACTAGGTCAAACAATAAACATGTAATAACAGGCTTTACCATGATCTTCACCAAATAACTAGGCCAAAACAAGCATGGATGCCACTAGATTTCTCCAACTACACCGTGAGGAATTTTCCTGTCTCCTAGTCTCTCAAGCTTTATCGCAATCCACACCGGATCACTAGGACCTAAATTGAGACCCACTCTCCAATATATATCGCATATTTCATCCCAATATTACTAGGCCTGATGGAGAACACCCACCTCTAGGATTTACCATATATCTCGTCATTCACCGGTCTAGGATTCCTAGGCCCACAAAGACAACAAAAAATACGACTTTTCCGCAACCCACAGTCCAGTTCAAGGGTTACTAGGACGTGTTATATTATTCATAGATCCATCTCACTCAGCTTCAAATCCATCTGGCAATCTAGCTCAACCGAAACATGAGAACTCCATCACATTATGGATATCCATAAATGGAAAGGCTAGGCTGAAAAAATTGTCACACCTGGAAAAATCCATGCCATAACAACAAAAAACCACATGCAATACCAGGCATTCCAAATCTATCAAGGAAAATACACATGCAAATTGATACCTGCAACGAATCCTGTTGTAGTTACTTGATCCTGCTCTTCCTTGCTTGCTCCTTCCTTCCTCTTGCCTTCTTTTCCTTTCTTGATCCAATGCCAAAGTGCTCCAAGAAAACTCTAAGTGTCCAAGAGTGTGTGTGAGAGAGAGAGAGTAATGAGATAGCTTCAAAACTGAACTGAAAAGAGGTTACAAATTGATCCTTAGAAGCCTTTTTATCAATTAGGCCTTTATTTTCTTAATTTTCCATTATTTTCCTTCATTTACCTCCTCACATGAAACTTGTGACCTTTCACCTTCCTTTTCTCCTAAGTTCCATAATATTCATAAATAAATCTACCAAAAATGCCATTTTGTCTTTCCAAAGCCTTAGCCATTGCCTTCGTCGATTTCCTTAGCCGTAATAAACAAATGAACCCCCACACTAGGATGTATTACTCAACATTCAACTTGGAATAAGTGTCCCATCAACCGTGGTTATTATTATGCCTTTATTAACTTTTATTACATGGAAATTTTCACCAGGGATATTACAGAAGCCTCCCCCTTAGGGGACACCATCCTCAGTGTTCAACCACACCTATAGCTTAGAAAAACCATTGAAATGTATGCATACTACCCATGGAGCTTTACAACATAGCTTGATGTAATATTTACAATGATCACTCCGTTGATAAGAAAACTAACATGAAAACATAAAATCATAACAACATGACACCAATACCACTTATTGGAGCTTTATAACATAGCTCATGGCAGTATTTACATCCATATACATATGTACATATACCAAACATCACCAAAACATGTACTAAAAACATATACCAAAACATCTACTCAACCAACAAATAAGGGAGGATACATAGCTTGCATCTGATCCACTACCTCCCATGTAGGTTCATTGTGCCCAAAGTTCTTGCATTACACTTTAACCTGCTCGATTGCTCAATTCTAGAGCATGGGCACCTTTCTTTTCAATATACACTATGATTTTGGTTGGAATTCTCCATCTAGATCCACCTGCAATACATACCAGTTAATCACATGATCAACATCTTTAACATATTTCTTAAGTAATGACACATGGAAAACATCATGGATTTTCACTATCGAAGGCAGTGCAAGTCGATAGGCTACTAGCCCATTCCTCTTAATAATCCTGAAAGGTCCACAAAATCGGGGTTCCAACTTGGCACATGATCCAATCCGCAAGGAGATCTTATTTAGTTTGATGCACAAGTACACCTGTTCCCCAACCTAGAAATCCTTGACCAACCTATTTTGATCTACATAGCTCTTCTACCTATCATGTGCTTCTTTCAAATTCTTCTTGATTACCTGCATTTCCCGCTCCATGTCTGCCAACATGTCCGGTCCAATCAACACCTTGTTAACTGGATCATTCCAACTGATGGGAATATTACAACTTCGCCCATACAATGCCTTGAAATGACTCATCCTTAATGAATCCTCATAACCATTGTTGTAAGAAAACTCTACTAGTGGAATATACTCTTCCCACTTTCGTTGTTGATGCATCACATAAATCCTCAACATATCCTCCAAGATCATGTTGACCCTCTTTGTCTATCCATCTATCTGAGGATGATATGATGTACTGAAGGCCAAATCTATACCCAAACATGCAAACAACTCCTTCTAAAACTTTGAAGTGAAATTTGCATCCCCATCTGACACAATCTTCTTTGGAACACCATGCAATTTGACCACATATTTGATGAACACCTGTGCCACATCACTAGCTGAATACGTAGTCTTCACTGGAATAAAGTACACAACCTTTGTCAACCTGCCCACAACAACCATAATGGAATCATATTGTCTCACTGTCCTTGGAAAACCTGTGACAAAGTCCATGGATTTGACCTCCCATTTCCACTGTGGAATTGCAATCAATTGTAGCATTCCACTTGGATTCCTACACTCTTCCTTTACCTATTATCATCCAAACAACTAGCCACAAACTCTGCTACATCCTTCTTCAGATTTGGCCAATAATAAAACTTCTTCACTGTGGTAAATGTCTTCTGATAACCCGGGTGATCTAAATATGGTTTCACATGAAACTCCCTCAATATCACCTTCTTGAGCTCACTGTTATCTGACACATATATCCTGTCTCTAAATCTGATCAATCCATCTGTCGTCAGACAATAGTCCACATTTTGTGCACCTGTACCATTTCTTGTACCTTTACCTATACCACTACCTGTACATGTACCTGTACCTGTACTCTGCTGCAACCTGTGCATAGGCTCTATACCTGCCATCTTGCTGACCTTCCTGTAAGATATGATGCCGTAATCCTATCCCATACGAACTCATAACTACTATATGATTTACCTCTATCCACCTGCTAAGAGCATCTATGACCCTGTTCTCCTTTCCTTTGATAGATATGATCTCAAAATCAAAATCACTAATCGTGGCTGACCATCTAGCTTGCCTGGAATTCATATTTGGCTAGTCCAATAGATACCTCAATCCACTGTGATTACTCATCAATACAAACATCCTACCAAGAAGATAGTTCCTCCACATCTTCAATGCATGAATGCTAACTGCCAACTCAAGATCATGTGTCAGATAGTTCTGCTCGTGCTCATTCAATTTCTGTGACTTATAGCACACTACCTTTCCTTCCTGCATAAGGACTCCACCAATTCCTCTCTTGCAAGCATCTGTACATACTAGGAACTCTTTGTTCGGGTCTGTGATCTTTAACACTAGAGCATGTGTCAACAACTGCTTAAGCTGCTAAAAACTGGCAACACATTCCTCTGTCCATTCAAACTTCTTATCTTTCCTTTGCAATGAAGCCCTTCCATGTGCTTGTTGCATTGCATAAGGTTGATCATGATTGTAGTAAGGTTGTCATGAGAAACATGATTTGATTTTGTGGAATGTATCGTTAGGAGTATATGACTAGTTACATGATTATATGTAGCTTGATTACATTCTTGTATGTTAGGTTGCATTCTTGTATGTTTGATTACATGTATCAATCTTGTAGGTTGGTTAAAAGAATTGATCGCTTATGCTTGACTACATTCCTTCATGCATATGTGTAGTTGATTATGAATTGCTTATGCATGTGGCAATGTCTACAATGGAGTAATGGTTGTTGTCATGCATGAGCTCATGGTTTGGGAAGTTGATATGGCCATGCATTGATGTCTGGACTCTAGCTAGAATGATGTGAATATGGTTTGTTACTCATGTGTTATATGTCTATATGCAGTTGTCATGCATGTATGGTCTTGGTTATAGTTATGCATGACTAGTAGGTCAAAGATGCCTTGTGAAGTCATGGTATGCAATCTATGTCATCAAGGTGATATTGGTATGTTATGATGCTAATGTATTGGCTAAGATAGAGAAGGAGATGTAGATCATCATAATGAGGTTGCAACATTGGACTTTGGGGTAAGAGTAGATCATCATACATGTATTGTATGTTTTGCATGCAAGTATATAAATCAAGGATTTTTATATACATTAGGTCTATGTACATGTGTTTTGATGATATGGGTACATTCATGATGGATGAAAGTTGACTAGTGTAGTTGTTATGAAACCAGCTCAAGAAAAGATAGAAAAGATAGATCAACGCCTTAGAATTTAGCCTCTTCGAGGGGGAAACCTCCTTTACATTACATAAATGAAAAATTCTTGGATGATACAAATGAAAAGACCTTCTTTCTATATATAGGAGTCTAAGGGGTCATAACATAATCAGAGCCGACATAACAATAATAATGTAAGGGCACAATAATAACAATAGTGGGCTTCTATGGGGCACAATAGTAACAATATGGGCACTACATGGGTACATCAATATAATAAGTGGGTTATACTAATAACAATAAGGGGTTACACTAGTAGTATAGGGTCCTAACATGCCCCTCTCCTTCAAAAAGCGTTGTCCTCAACGCTTGAGTAGTTCTTGATGCTTCTGTATAAAATTCTTGTCCTCCCATGTGGAATATTCAGCGGGTAAGTTCTTCCACTTGATGAGATACTCTAAAATTGATCGATTTCGTAGCTGTCGGGTTCTTGTTTCTGTGACTACTCCAGGTTCCAATATGATTTTTCCTTCCTCTTTAATTTCTGGCAATATTGTTTGAATTGGGATCTTTTGCAACTTTTGAATAAGTGGCCATACTTCTTCGTCCTTCTTCCATTCATCCCTTGATTCGTTTATCCAATCTGGTTGGATAATATAAATAGCACAAAACAATGCTTCCACATCCTCATCGTTGAAGAGTCTTCCCATTCGATAAGGTCGCCATTTTTTAAGTGCATGTAGTATTGCCAACATTTCCTTCTCATAAATAGCTTGCTTGAGATGTAGCAGTAAAAATACCCAATCACCTACATCAAAACATTTTTCACTATGTTGTTGATCTACCTATTGTTTCGTTTGATTTTGCACCGAAGTGGCGTTATCCTTTAAAAGTTGGAGAACTTGTTGTTGATGCTCGATGTGATCTTTCACTGCTTGAACCTTTTTCTTCTTGATATGTCCTTCTATCTCTAGAGTTTGAGGAGTGGTAATTTCTTCCAATCCTTTACAATATATGGTCGGATTCATTTCTTGATGCTCGATGTGATCTTTCACTTCTTGAACATTTTTCTTCTTTATATGTCCTTCTATCTTGATAGTTTGAGGAGTGGTAATTTCGAACAATGAATTACAAGATATGGTTGGATTCATTTCTTCTTTCTCGATGTGATCTTTAACTTCTGGCACCTTTTTCTTCTTGATATGTCCTTCTATCTTGAGAGTTTGAGGAGTGGTAATTCTTGCCAATGCTTTACAAGATATGGTCTGGTTCATTTCTTCTTTCTCTGGGGTGGGGTCCTGGTGTATATCTTCTTCTTTTGTTGTTTCTTGATCCTTTTCTTCCTCCTCTTCATATTCTATGTAAAATAATTTCTTCTCAGCACACTTATGACCTTTAGTGCATTTGCTATCACAATTGTAACAAAGCCCTTTTTCTCTTTTTTCTTCCAATTGTTGTGGTGTAACCCTTGTAGGTTGTGGAAGGCTAGGAGAAAAAACACTTCCATCTTTATAGTTGTGAGGGGTACGCTTCCCGGTTTCCATAATTTTGATTTCCACTATGTCACAAAGCCCTTTTACTCTTTCCAATTGTTGTGGTGTTTCTCTAAAGAAGGTGTTTCTCTTTGTATCCTCATAATGTGCTATCATTTCCTCCGTGAAAATTGACCACGTAACAAGTTGTTTACGAGAACAAAGCCCTTTGTACCATAAAAATTGATCTAGTTCTAAATACAAAGATGCAATACATACCTTTTGCAACAGTTGTACACCATGTAGATCAAAATATTGCTCCATCTGAAGTATCCAATTTACCGGATCCTTGCCATCAAACTTCCTCATCTTGCTTTTTCTTGATTTTAGGAGCTCGACCTTGAAACGATTGTAACTCTGTACTTTCGGATCTTTAAGTTCTGAAATTGTGAACTGTAGTAGCCCTTTGTGTCCTCTTTCCAATGCCACTAGTCTGCTCCAAATTGGATTCTCTAAGAAATATTTATGCACAATCTCCCAGGATGACCTGATTATAGACTAGTTCAGTAGAGCGAACTTATACGACGTGCCACAAGTCACTGTTTCAACCTTTAGATATGAAAAATGCATACAAGAAACTACAGTACGTCCTCTTTCTGTACCTTCTTATGAAATTTCAATCCGATCCCCAGAGAGAAAGTTATGATGATTTTCCCTAGGTCACCTGTTTTGAATGTAATTCAGGAGTCTGCAAAAATACCAACTTCCTCAGATCATATCTCCGAAAATATTGCGTGAAAAGCTCTGAAATTTGGACCCAAGGGTTCAGCGTGAGTTCTTCTCAAATGGGTTTTTTTTGCGACTTCTGAAACGTCCCAGAAAAAAAGTTATAGCTAAAATGCCACGATGACCTGTTTGGAGCAGCGAAACCCTAGAATCCCAAGCTCTGATACCAAATGTTAAGAAACTAGCTCAAGAAAAGATAGACCAACGCCTTAGAATTCAGCCTCTTTGAGGGGGAAACCTCCTTTACATTACATAAATGAACAATTCTTGGATGATACAAATGAAAAGACCTCCTTTCTATATATAGGAGTCTAAGGGGTCATAACATAATCGGAGCCGACATAACAATAATAATGTAAGGGCACAATAATAATAATAGTGGGCTTCTATGGGGTACAATAGTAACAATATGAGCACTACATGGGTACATCAATATAATAAGTGGGTTATACTAATAACAATAAGGGGTTACACTAGTAGTATAGGGGCCTAACAGTAGTTATAGGAACATGTGTCAGATAGTCAAGAATGATAATAACCTGTAGTTGTATGCATAGCTATTGTTGTTTTATATTAGATAACCTGATGATTATGTTATATGTTGTTGATGAGCATTATAGGTTAACTTGTTGTTTTTATATGCTAGTAACTTGATGATTACGGTTATTACATTAAGATCTTGATGTTATATGTATCATGCTAAATTGGATTGGTCTATGTAGATGGTTAGGGTTACGACATTCAGGTATGAGCCAACATATTTCTGATATGGTGTTGTACTAATCTAGATTGACTTTGCATATGTGTGAATGATAATTGTTTATGAGTTATGATGTAAACATTCTAGCTAGTGACTATTTGGATATCATGATCTTATTTATGTTTGGGTTGATATATTGTGAAGATATATCGTGCTAATATGCATTGATTGTGCAAACAAGATTTCCTCCCCTGAGATACATTAAGGTATGGGTTTGCTTACATCATACTTTTGGTGCTTGACTGTTTGATTAGGTCATCTAGTTAACATGGTATGCTCACAAGTTGATTGAATGTTCGATGAATTCAATAATATGAGTATGCATTCAAATGATTTTGTTTTAAGACGATTGTACTAACATATATGTGTTGAGATAGTTGATATGTACTTTAGTGTAGTTGACAATTATAGCATTATGTCTAATGACTATGAGTTGACTATGGATTATGACATGATTGTTAGTCTTGGTAAAGGCTTATTTCAAATTGATAGATATTATTGTCTCAATACTTGGAACATGTGGTTGACATGTGTGATCAATTGTAGGAAACATGATTGGTATTAGTGTGACAAGGTAATAGTTGATGTGTTCATATAACTAAGCCTCGATTGCAAAAAGGTAAAAATGTAAAAGAAAGGAATTAGGCAAGAATTCCTTGGGCTATGTTTGGAAATCCTAATTCCAAACCAATTAGTGCTTTGCATACATGAAGTCTTCTTAACCTTGATTTTGTCTATCATTGTGTGGATATGTTCTAGGTTCATGAACATGTACTTGACAGGTATATTATCTAGTCTCTAGTTATAGGTGGATCTATTAATGGAATTGGAGTCCTTTGAAATATGGTGTGGATGTGTTCGGTTACATGGAAGTGTGCTTGACACATAAGTTAACTGGTGTATTGTTATGTTATATATGCACTGGAAGTTATGTGTTTATGGCAGTATGATGCAAGGGAATTGCAAGGCAAAGAGATTGCCATGAAATTTTGAAGAAGGCTCTAGTTGAGATTTCCTTGGGAACCAAGGGGATTTATTCATGGTGTTTTTGGTTAGTCTTGTGATTTTGGTATTTTGCGATTGTTGCATTTGACTTGCAATTTTGCATGTGTCTGGTGCATAGCTATGCCACTTTATTGCGGTGTCGTGTTGTTATTGCTTTTCATGGTTTTCTTTTTGGTTGCTTCTTGGTATTTCCTTTTATTTTTTGAGTCTTGGGAATTTTTTGGAAAAGAGGAAAGTTAATGGAGCTCGGGGAGAGCTTTGTGGTACCCAACAAGGAATGTAAGACTCAAATGAAGCTCTATGCATGAGTAAGTGCAACGGAAGGTAAGACTATGATAGTCAGTTGGACTGGTCGGGTACATTATGGTAACTGGACAGTGGCAACATAGATATGAGAAAGGTAACCAGAGAAGGTAAAGTAAATGGATCTAAGGTGTTGGATGCCTTGGCTATGTTGGGAACTGTTGTTCTCAATGTCGTGCATGAATAAAGGAGGTTCTCTTAAACTTGACCTTGATATCTGGTAATTATGTTATGGTCATCATTATGATGATGTTTATATATATATATGTATATATGTAGGTGTGTATCTATGTCATGTTTGACAGGGTTGTCATGGATCATGATTATTAATGCTAACATTTATATGTATATATATATGTGTACGTATGTCATTGTTTAACAGGACCATGATTGTTTTATACTAATTTTTATATATATGTATGTATGTGTCTATGTATATATGTCACTATTTGATAGGGTCATCAAGAATCATTCTTGTGGAGGAATGATTGCTTATGCAGAAAAATAACATGAAGAGGTTCCTGGTCTTACGAGGAATCAATGGGGAGGAGTAGCCCTGAAAAATATATGAGCTCAGTATCATGTGTTTATGAGTTGATATTATGTGATTATATTATATCTATGTTATGGACAAGTTATATCGAGGGATACAACAATGAAATGAAAGAAATGTGGTCTGCAACATGCTACAACAAGCATCGATAAGAAACTAAAAGCAATGTTTCTTGGTAGAGACAATGTGGTTTTGGATGTGTGGTACTACTATTGTGCATATGTTGTACATGTTGCATCTATTTCTGTGTACATGCAGTGTTGTGTATATATAGTGTGTATACATGTTGTTTATGCAGTGTAATGTACATGATGGTACAAATAGTGTTGTGCAAATATTGCATATGGTGTTGTGTGCATGATTGTACAAGTGATGTTATGTGCATGTGGTGTTGTGTACATGTTGTACAAGTGGCACTCTGTGTAGGTGGTGCTATGCACATGTTGTGCATGTGGTGATTTTTACATATGGTGTTGCGTACATGTCGTGCATGTGGTACTATGTACATGTGATATTGTGTGCACTTTGTACAATGGTGCAATGTACATGTGGTTTTGTATACACATTGTGCAAGTGGTATTGTGTACACATTGTGTAGATGGTGTCGTGTACATGTGATGTTGTGCACACGTTGTGTAGGTGGTTGCAGTGTGCAAGCGACATTGTGTACATGTGGTACATATGGTACTAGTGTAGATGCATGCATTTCATGATGTTGTATGATGTGTGTGATGCACACTATGTGTTTGTGCACATGGTTGAGGAGAAGGCACTGAGTGTTTGTCTTGTGTGGCAACTGATTCAGAGTGCGTATGAAATAAATACAAAGGTAGAAGATAAGGATTGATGAAAGGATAAGTATGAACATTTTATTTGAGTTTTATTATGCATGTGATTTATGACTATGGTATATGATGATTATATGTGATCTATGATTCTGGTTTATGATGGTTACATATGATTTATGATGTTGATCAATGATGGTGGTGTTTTTAGCTAACCAAATGTGATATGTTGATACATGATGTTTTGATCAAACAGTTAGTTTGACTTGTTGTGACTGAAAGCAAATAGGATTGCAAGTGTACCTTATTTATGAACTACCAATGAGGTATGATTTGAGGTTATTTCGATTTATTTGAATCTAATGGAAATTATGTGCTCAGAATAGGAATGCATGAACATGCCTGGTTGGGTGGTTGAAATCAACTGCAAGAATTGGAAGAAGCAACAAAAGAAATTGGAACATGCAGCAATATGCTGGTAGATTACTTCAGGAGCAGGGCCATTTTGGGATGCTGGTACCCAATAGTGTCCATTGATTTCCATGAACTTGCTATGACCAGTATGGGGGTTTTGAAGCAGGTATATGCCTTGGTTTTATATCTTTTGATGTGAGGAAGCCTACAAAGGGATGGATCATCTAGGTTAGGGGATTCCGAGGAACTTGGAAGGTGAGTGACTGCATGGAAGGGGATGAACAGATTTCCCGAGGGACTGTGCAATAGATAAGGGAAGGTCACAGATATATTTGTTTTGGTCATGAGCATTTCCATATGGAATCAAATGCACATTGGGAGTGTGCCCTGGAACAATGAGTTGGTAACTGTTCAATGATAGGACAAGGGGCGCATGATTGTAGCGATGGACATTGGAGGTAGCTTTGACTATGAGAGTGGATTCTGTACTTCCTGGGAAGGAGGTGAATCCTAGTATTACTTTGAGGGTGGAGGTTTCATCCTCTGGATTCCCTTGTTGATTGATACGATATCATTTTATTTGCTAGTTTAGCAAATGTGCATATGTGTATATGTGGTTGTTGTAAATACAATAATGAGTTGTGTTATGAAGCTCCAATATGCGGTATGATTTTTATCTGGTCATGTTGTCATGATGTTTTTCTTTTGAGCAAGTATTTCATTGTAAATACTACAACGAGCTAAGTTATAAAGTTCCATGGGCAGTATGTTTGATTTTCAGTGGTTTTGTTGAGGTCATGGTGTGGTTTAACACTGAGGACAATGTTCCCCAAGGGGGAGGATTATGTAACAACCATGGTGTTCATGTAATAAAAGTTAATGAAGGAAAAATAAGACCATGGGTAAGGAACACTTATTCCAAGCTTAATTTTGAGCAAATATATACAAGTGGGCATCACTGGATGTGTATTTTGGCTAAGGAAAATTGGCAAAGGAAAAGGAATTAAAAGGAAAAAAGGAATTTTTGGCACATTTATTTATTAAAATAAAGGAAATTAGGAGAAAATTAAGGTGAAAGGTCACAGGTTGCATGTGAGGAAGAAATTGAAGAAAAATAATGATAAATGAAGAAATTAGAAGCCTCATTAATAAAAAGGCTTATGAGGATCAATTGGCAAGTTTCTTAGTTAGTGTAGGCTCTTTGCTCAAGCTTAGTCAGTTTGAATCCCTTGGTTAACTCAAGTTTGGATCTCTCTCATTATTCTATCTCTCTCTCTCTCTCACTCTTGGTCACTTAAGAGTTTTCTTGGAGCACTCTAGCTCTAGATCAAGGAAGGAAAAGCAAGAAAATGGAAAGGAAGGAAAGAAAGGATCAAGGAAGAAGAGAAGGATCAAGCAACTTTAGCAGGAATACTTGCAGGTAACCTTTTGCATGAGTGATTTCCTAGCTGGTTTGGACATGCATGGATTTTCTTATTGGTGTATGGTTCTCTTGTTGTCGGTGGCATGGTTTTTCCGGGTTATGACAATGGTTTTCAGCCTAGCCTTTCATTTTTCCGTATTCCATGGTGTTGGGATGTTTATTTTGGTTTTTGATCTTTGTTTTTCCATATGGATTTTGGAATCCAGGGCGGAGGTGGTCTCAAGTTTCATTCCCAAAGTCTTAGGAATCCCTTGACCAGTTTTGGTAGGATACATGGTAAAGCCTGAGGGAGGAGTCTTGGTTTAGGGCCTAGTGATTCAGGTTTGGATTGTGGTAAATCCTGAGAGACTGGTCTTGGTTTAGGGCCTAGTGATATGAGATTGGATTGCATTAAAGCCTGAGAGACAAGGAGACAAAAAAATTCCTCAAGGATAGTGATGGATTCTCGATGGAATTCCAAGTTTAGTTTGGTTGTGATCAGAGAACCGGTTTTGGTGTGATCACGGTTTATTGTAGGTGGAGGTGGTTTAACCTCTGGATTCCCTTGGTGGTTCTTGCATTGGTTGTTCTATGATATTCCACATTCATGCTTGGAATATGGAATGGGGGTGACTGGCTGAAAGAGAGATTTGGTTCAACCATGTCTATGATTGGGTGGCACGTGGAAGCCTCGAACATGGTTGGATTTTCCTATGATTAATAAAAGCTAAGTTCTCTTACTTTTTCACTTGTTTATATGTGGATTTAATGGCTATCATATCTCTAATATTTATATGATCTTATGATGGTTATAGGCATGGTTATATCACTGGTTCATCTCATGGTTTTTTCTTATATTTACTTATAATTGCTAAATGGATGGATGCAAGACCTAATTGATGTATAACATTTCAATGGAGAAGGTGGTGATCCTTTTGGGTTTTTTCAGATAAGTTCTTTAAGTAGTTTATGCTTTGTCTTGTATCCTAGACCTGTAGGTTGCATTGATGCCAAGTGTTTGACAAAATGTCAGTCTTGGTTGGGATGCTCAAGCCTAGTCCTAAGGTTAATTTTTGATTTTTTTATCTTGTCATCATGTATTTGATGGGTTCTGAAGGTTGTAACAAGTTCTGGTCAGAGGTTGGGATTCTGGGCTAGAAAATTGGCTCAAATCTCAGGGACATTGGCACAGGTCTACTGAAAAGAGTCCAGGGATGCTGGCACATAGGCCTCTAAGAGTGACTTTGGGTTTTGGATGATGTCATGCCTATAACATGAGAGAGTCCAGGGGTTAAAAGGCTTAAATCATCAGTGGGACTCAGGGATATGATGTTTGAGTGGATCACATGCCTTTTGACGGTGTTGTTGCTGATGTGGATGGGTTTGGTTGATATGTTCCATCGATTCCATTTCCTTAAGGTCACCAAGGAAGTTGAATCCCTTATAGTGACCTATATCATCGCATGTTTACTCCATGTAGTCGGTAGCTTGGGTGGCCCTGGGAAGAGGGGGTGTTACACATGCCATTCAAATAAAATGCATAATCTATTACCCAATGATGAACTCTTTTCTTTGTACTTGTAGCCAACTGCACTAACCAAGATTTTGAATGCACTTCTTTATTCAAACCACACTTATCCACCAAGTCAAGACTAATAAAACTATAATTAGATCCAGGGTCAATCAAAATGGAAACAACTTGATCATAAATCTTATTGTCCATCTCAATGATAGACACCTAATGGTCTGCATGTCTGTTATCCAGTGCTGCATAGATATGAGGAATACTCTAACCAATATCCCAAATAGTCTGCACCTCCTATGAATTATATATCTTAGGACTACCACCATGATTATGTGCACAATATCTCTTAAGGTGTTCCTTACCACATGTCCAACATTCCAATCATCCAGTACCATCACCTCTATGCTTCTGCTGTGGTCCACGTCCCTATCTAGCTACATTGAACGTCTTTTTGGGTGCCACATTTTCTTTCTCTTATGCATTCTGAGGCCGTATTATTTTCGATTTCCATTTAACCTTACCTCTATCCTTATCCTTCCCTTTCCATCCATGCTGAGATTCATTTTTACGCTTTGACTGTTCATAAGAATGTTTCAATTTCTTAATAACTTCCTCAAGTGACCGAGGCTTATCATACTCAATCTGAGCTCTAAATGCTAATTGTAATCCACTAAAAAATTACCAAAATTTAGCCTTCTCATATTTAAGATACAACACATACCTCAATAGCTCCAGGCACTTGGTCATGTACTCTTCATCTGTCATTGGTCCCATCTTTAGCTCATAGAATTCTTTGGCCTTACTGTCGTAGTACATTTCTGACAGGTACTTTTTCTAGAAAATCCTCTTGAATTTTTTCCAACTCAATTCCTATGTCCTGATGTCTCTAACCCACTTCACATCTTCACACCAGATATCTGCTTTACTTGTCAGGCTAAAAATAACTACTCTAGCCTTCATATTATCTGTGTAATTATGAAACTCAAATAAATTCTTCATCTGCATCTTTTGGCTTCTTCGAATCTCCATCAAAGGTAGGTGGCTTTGATTTCTTAAATTCATCTGGAAATTATCCCCTATCACTCCTCCTGTAAGGATGACAACGATGATGATCATAATGCCTATCAGAACTAGAACTAGAGTAGTACTTGTGTCCATCACCTCTCCTATTTGGAGTATCCAATAACCAGCCATCTCTAATCCTGTCATCTCTATCTGATCTATGATCACCATGAGACCTACTGCCATATGTCCCATTAGTTTTGTCCTCCTGCCCATGGCTTATCCGAAGTGGCCCCTGTTGTTGCAATTTTGACAAACTCTGAAGGAGTATTGCATTAACCTCTGCTTTATTCTCATGTTCCTGCATGATTTTGTCATTGTCTTCCTTACAACTCCTTATTTCTTCCTTCAAGCTTCTCAATGTGTTTGCTAAGTTCGAAGAGTGCCCAACACCATGCTTCTCATATAATTCACAGGGAGAATATTTGTAGTCTACCATCTTACTAGTCATTTTGATCTCTTTCCTACAAAGCATACTATGTCAGCTAAACCAAATCACATTAAACCAATGTACCTTAGCATAATTCGGGGAGGATATCTCATTTTCAAGATCAACCAATCATCATAGTAGGTGTATAACATAATTATGACAACATATATACATATAATACATAAGTTTATAACCATATAACCATCATTCTAGCTAGAGTCCAGTCATTAATGCATGACCATATCAATTACACATACCATGACCTCATGCATGACAACAACCATACCAATTTACACTGAGAATACACAAGAATAAACAACATGTAACCAATCATACACTCGTGACGACACACTTCACAACAAAAGCATCCTCTTTCACATGTCCACATCACTACAACCATGACTGACACCATGCATATGCAATAAGCATATAGAATACAAGGATGATTAACACACATGAAACTAACATAAATGAATGACCAACACATATCACCCATCCAGTCTGAGGGGTGAACCATGCTCTGATACCACTCTACGGTATCAGATATGACCCAAAGAGAGCACAACCCGCTCTAATAACACTCTGTAACACCCTCCATCCCGCATCTACCCAAGTAATCAGCCAACCGAGGTAAATATGCATTGAGAGGCTACTATAATGGTATTCAACCTCCTAGGTGACCTTAAGGAAGTGGAATTGATAGTAACACATCACACAAACCTTCCACATCAAAAACAAAACTCCCAATAGCGAACCCAACCAATCAGTTAACCAACCCCTTAGACCAATTTAAGTTTTAGACCATTAAACCCATGGACACTTCCTTGATATGGACATGCATGCGTCCAGAAGGCTCCAGACGCTCCCACAACATGGGTATGCATGCATCTAGGGACTTTTCTGCCCAGTGTTGTGCCTATGTCTTTAGGATTTTAGCCACTTTTTCAGGCCCAGAGCCCAGGTCACTACCCATAACTCAATGACACTTTCGGAAATGAATTTACACCACGTAACAATGATGCAGTTGCAAAAACAATGACAAGGTCTAGACTAGACCCCTACTAGCCATGATAGGCATTTTGTCAAACATGTCACAAATATGTAATCTAAAGGTCTAAACAACTGACATGAGAACATGGGTCTCATAATTATATGAGATTCACTATGAGGTATTATTTCCTTATCACATTAGCTGCATTATCATCTATTAGGCCTTAGATACATTGTTCATTTATTTACAAGTAAAAACATGAGGAGAGGCATACATCATCACTATCATAATACATGCTTATACCCAACATAATACCAACAAAAATACCAAGGATACATCAACCATATAATACACATATAAACCAGTACAATAATCATGAATTAACAAGGAGAAATAACATCAAATTAATGATGCAAAAGCCAACCTGAGATGGGACTACCACGTTCCACCCGACCATAGAATGGCTAAGCCAATTCTCTCTTCAGCCATTCACCCCCATGCCATATTCCAAGCATGAATATGGGACTCAAACCAAAAGAACCAACCAGGGTATCCCGAGGCTAAACCACCTCACCCTCATCAATAGAAACTAGACTTTACTGTAATCCATCCCGAATCACTAGGCCAAACAATAAAAATGTAATAATAAGATTTACCATGATCTCCACCAAATCACTAGGCCAAAATAAGCATGGATGCCACAATATTTATCCACCCACACCATGAGGACTTTTCCTCTCTCCTATTCTCTCAAGCTTTATTGCAATCCACATCAGATCACTAGGCCCTAAATTGGGACCCACTCTCTAGGATTTACTGCATATGCCATCCCCAGATTACTAGGCCTGATGGAGAGCACCCACCTCTAGGACTTACCGTATATCCCACCATTCACCAGTCGAGGATTCCTAGGCCCACCAAGGAAACACAAAATCTGGTTTAGGGGTTACTAGGCCATGTGTTCTATTATTCAGAGACCCACCTCACTAAGCATTTAATCCATCTAGCAATCTAGCTCAATCGAAACATGAGAACTCCATCACACCATGGCTATCCGGAAATGAAAATCTAGGCTGAAAACATTGTCACACTTGGCAAAACCCATGCCATAATAGACAAAAACCACATGCAATACCATGCATGCCAAATATAGCAAGGAAAACGCATGCAAATTGATACTTGTAAAGAATCCTACTGTAGATTCTTGATCATGCTCTTCCTTGATTTCTCCTTCCTTCCTCTTGCCTTCTTTTCCTTTCTTGATCCAATTCCAAAGTGCTCCAAGAAAACTCTAAGTGTCTAAGAGTGAGTGAGAGAGAGAGAGAATAATGAGAGAGCTTAAAAAATGAACTGAAAAAAGGTTACAAAGTGATCCTTAGAAGTCTTTTTATTAATTAGACCTGTATTTTCTTCAATTTCCATTATTTTCTTCATTTTCCTCATCACATGCAACCTAATATCACTCACTGAAAATTTTGTTTTCAGCTGACCAATGTAAAAAATAACATAAAAGTTTGCAGCCATCTTTCA
The DNA here is from genome assembly GCA_031772625.1 of Pinus tabuliformis. NCBI lineage: Eukaryota > Viridiplantae > Streptophyta > Pinopsida > Pinales > Pinaceae > Pinus > Pinus tabuliformis. The sequence goes on along the minus strand of CM062815.1, from coordinate 565,009,430 downwards.
ATCCAAAAAAGCCCTAAAAGATAAATTAGACCCCCTCAAATGGATAATGCTTGAAATTAGCTTTCCAACGGTATATGTAACTCCTCAAGTGGGATCTGGAATCAAAAGTTAGAGCAGATTGAAGTTGCCCTTTTGAAAACCAAAAAACAAGCAGAAAATGCCTAAGGATAAAATCCCAGGTCCCGGCATATCGGCAATCCAACATATCGGAGATCCCGCACATTGGCGATCCCGCATATCAACGATCCCGTACATCGGCGATCCCACATATTAGAGGTCCAAGGCATCAGAGAAATAGGAGATCGATAGATTGCAATTGACACTAAAATAGATGACACCCTTTCAAAGTTACGATTGTGATTAAGATTGTCAGTATTTGAGCTTCTAATGTTATAGCATCGAGAAAGCCTTGAAATGTTTAACAATGGAAATCAGCGGAAAACAAGAAGAGGGCTTACCTTTTCTCTCTCCTCGAGGGAGGCCACATGGCTGAACATCATTGGTTCTGATAAATGAAACATGGCTACAGATGATTTGTCCTGATATATGACACCTGGCAGCATATGGTTGGCTCTAATAAAGGACACGGGGTAGCTGACATCACCTTGATGATACGTGGCATGATGATCTAGAATTTTTAGGGTCCTATGAGGACATATCCAGGTGACACGTGTCACCACTCATGAAGTGCCATGTGGTAGTAATAATGTCACACATTGGATATCAGAGATCAATGGTTGAAACGTGTTGTACATCAAAGTGGAATTGACGATTGAAAACCTCTGATTGGGCATATCAACGATCCTGCACATCGACGATCTTGCACATCGACAATCCAGCATATCGAAGATCCCACACATTGATGATCCCACATATTGACGATCCCACACATCGAAAATCTGGAATATTGGAGGTCCAAGGCGTAGGAGTAATAGGATATCGAAAGATTGCAATCAACGCTAAAATAGATGACACCCTTTCAAAGTTACGATTGCGATTAAGATTGTCAGGATTTGAGCCTCTAATGTTATAACGTTGAGAAAGCCTTGAAATGTTTAACAAAGGAAATCAACGGAAAACAAGAAGAGGGTTGACCTTTTCTCTCTCCTCGAGGGGGGCCACATGGCTGAACATCATTAGATCTGATAAATGAAATATGGCTACAAATGATTGGTTCTGATATATAACACTTGGTAGAATATGATTGGTTTTGATAAGGGACACGGGGAAGCTGATGTCACCTTGATGATACGTGGCATGATGATCTAGCATTTTCAGGGTCCTATGGGGACATATCTAGGTAACATGTGTCACCACTCATGAAGCACCACGTGGCAGTAATGACATCACACATTAGATATCAGAGATCAACGATTGAAACGTGTTGTGCATCAAAGTGGAATCACCGATTGAAAACCTCTAATTGGGGGGTTGGCCTACAATCATGAGGAGCGGAAAATATCCAAGGGCTTAGCACAGAGGGTGATCAGTAATCAGAAATCGACGAAACAATGCATCACTCCATAGTGAAACCTCTGATTACGATCTGCTGATAAAGGGGCTCCGACATAGGGGTTGGTCCAGGGTTGCATAAAGAGAAAAAGATCCAAGGGCTTAGCATAGAGGGTGATCGGAAATCGGTGATCGGTGAAACAACGCATCACTCCATATTAAAACCTCTGATTACTATATGTCGATAAAGTGGCTCCGACACAGGGGCTGGCCCATGGTCACATAAAAGGCTTGGTGTAGAGGGTGATCGGTAATCGATGATTGGTGAAACAACGCATCACTCTGTAGTGAAACCTCCGATTGTGATCTTTCGATAAGGGGGCTCCGATTTCGTGCTAGCACGTGGCCTAGAACAACTTGAAGGACCAAGGGTGCCTAACCATTTACAAAGGAAAATAGTCCCCGGAGAGGAGTCTAATGGCCCTAGCACCTTAGGACTAAACACCCGGTCATAGCCCTCGGTCATATGACAAGAAAGTATTAAAAGAGCTCAAAGAAAAAGGGGCCTAAAGGGATCAAAACTCGCTGTTTCACAATGTTTTATAGTGTTAAGTGCCCATATTGGAGAATCCTCGATATCACACTGTGGTTATTTTACGAGGTGTGTTTCATTTTGATAACATGGTACAAAGCTTTGAAGGCGTATGGGTCGACCACTGCAGTATTAAATGAAGGCATGGAGCGGTGGTAAATCAGTATGGGGCTCAGGGAAGACTTAATGCCTCAACATGGAGCTCCACTCAGTCATACAATGCAAGACTTCCAGATCGATCTCTGCTTCCACTCTTTGACAAGCCAACACAGTTTATTGCTACCAACTCTAGAGAGTGGCGAAGCCAAACAGTTAAGTCGAAGCGACAAGTAGACTAGCTTGATCATTGAGGCAGAGACATGGTTTGAGTAGAGGCCATAACAGGGCATCTGAGAGATATTTTCCTCACATCATCATTCTTTTTTCCTTTTTCTTATTATTCTACAATTTCTATAATTTAGAGAATGAAATCGAATCTGAATCAAATGATTGTGGGCAACAACCTTCGCATGCTGAGACAACTAGTCTCTTAGACAACTGGAGCTCGAGTTGGGATATTTTGTAACTGTTAATTCAAAGCTCCCCCTCTTCTTATAAATAGGGGGAAGAAACACTTAATAGAGGTTCCAAAATTCTGCAGCTGTAGTGGTCAAAATTTTGTGATTCCACTTTGGTTCTAATTTCCTGTTCATGAGGGACTCAAGTGATGTATGGATAAATGTAATGGACTAGTATATTGGACTCATTTTTAGGATTAATGAAACTCTTTGGTGATTCCAATCATGGTTGTAAGAACTATGTTTTCCCCTCTATAAATCACATTTCATGTATGTTTCTCTTCTACTAAAATTGTGTAATGAAGTTGTCGGTCTCATTCTCTCATGGTTATACGTATGCTGCTAAGTAGTAATATTACCTATGTTATTTAAATATTTACTTATGTACCTTTAAGAGCACAAATTTACATATGTTGATTAGTCATAAGTGTATCCATGAGCTATAGAACATGAAACCTGAATTCATGCTCCACAATTCCTGTCATTCCATCTCTTCTGCTTTCCATCCTTCTGCTGGAACAATGCTGCTTAGGATTTGGTCTTGTTTACAACCCTATTCATCTATTTTCTTCCTTTCTCTCCTCCTCTTGACATTTAATACAACTTCAATATTAAGCTGCTCATTATTTTGTGTCGGCCATCAGAAAAAGAGATTCCTCTTTGAGATCAGCCCAATTCATCCCCTTTCTTTGGATCCATGTATCTGCTTGAGTTCACCTTGTTGAAAGACTATTGAACCAAGCCCCCCCTTTATTATCTTTCTAAACTACGTGACATCTGGGGTGTAGCATAAACCCCTCACTGATAATCTTACATGCACTCCTCTATCTAAGATGTCCTAGGCACTAGTCTACAATCAACCCATAGGTTGCCTGTAGGAAGCTTTCTATATCTCCTAAAGCACTTGTGTTACAGGTGATAGAAAAAGTGACAACACAACCTGTGACCTTTCACCTTCCTTTTCTCCTAATTTCCATTATTTTCATAAATAAATGTGCCAAAAATGCCATTTTTCATTTCCAAAGCCTTAGACATTGCCTTAGCCATAATAAACCAATGAACACCCACACTAGGATGTCTTACCCAACATTTAGCTTGGAATAAGTGTCCCATCAACCATGGTTATTATTTTTCCTTTATTAACTTTTATTACATGGAATTTTTCACTAGAGCTGTTATGGAAATGAATGCAATCGTAAGTGGTTTTTTTGAATCCAAATTTGTTAAAGTCATGCATTGCATGACAACCAAAGAAATATGGGACAAGTTTAAGAACAACTATGAAGGAGATAATAAGGTAAATAAAGAAACAATCCTAGTCTATAGAATGTAGTTTGAACCATTAAATATTGAATGAGGATGAGGATATGGCCAAATTTGTTCTTCTTGTGGATAAAATAGTGAACACCATAAGAGATCTTGAGAAAATTGTGAATGATTCCACAATGGTTCAAAAAGTGTTAAGATCTCTTCCTACAAGATTTAATGCCAAAGTTTCAACTCTTGAGGAGATGCAATATCTCAACAAACCAACCATGGATCAATTGCATAGAACTCTAATTTCTTATTGAAATGAGAACCGCAAAAGGTAGATCTATGTCAAAGGAAGAAACCTTCAAAATAGATAAGAATACCAAAGATTACCAAGAATTCTCAAGCTATGGATCTAATGAATAAGAAGCCAAGTTTGTCATAAGATTGAAGAGAGGATGGAAAATACAAAGGTAAGTTGCCTTTCAATTGATTTAATTGTGGAAAAGTTTTATGCTATTGATCTAGGTGGATATTGGTGGCCACCTGCTAATTCCACTTGGATCCCCTCTAGTGCTTCTTTCAGTTTTTTCAGTTTCCTTAATTATAGCACATTTTACTCTTTTTAGCAGTTTTTCGGGTCCTAAACTTCCGGAGCCGTTTTGAGGCCCTAAACGATGTTTTTTGGGAAAATCTACCGCCAACGATTTTTTTGTCTAAAAATCGTATTTTTCATCGTAGTCCTTGGAGAGATCTTTCCAACGGGCTATCATGCGCGTCAAATGGAGATAATACGACCAATTCGCGACCCCGGGAAGTTGATGTACCAACTTACCCAAAAATGGGGCCCACAATTTGGCGTTTCATCTTCTAGGGTTAGGTTTTGGAATGTGAAGGGTTTTCCATTGTTTCTCAACAATAAATAGGCCTTCGAGCCTCATTGTAACATAGTTCAGAGGTGTTAGCATTTGAAATTTCACCTCAGGCTGAAAAGGCAAATCTCAAAAGCTACATCAAACCATTCAGCCTCGTAGCTAGCCCTACGGGGCAGGAGAAGGCTCTCTCCGGTCAATCTCGTTAAATATTCAATGGGAAGAGATGACCAATCAAGGTAACATAGATATTAGGCTAGTAAACTGATTTGAAGGTTGATTTGGGGGCTTTTGGGGTTTTTGGTGGCAAATTGAGATCTGCAATTTAGGGTGCGGGGATTGGACACAGTTTCTGCAGGGGGGTCTTTGGGGCGAGGTAGGAGCTTGTGAAGATGTCTTTAGCTGAAATGGATGATCTGGAAGAAATATAAGAAGGCTAAAGAGAGAAAACAATGGGTTTGAATTCTCTTTAGATAGTAGAAAACATAGAAATTAAACAAATTTGAAAGCAGAGCATGCAAGCATGAATTCTAACTTTATCACTTCATTTGTTTAATGTGTAGCAGTATAGAAAGGAAATGAATCACATAAAAAAGCTTACAATTACATGAAGAGACACACCATCAACATAATGAGTCCACAAGAATCCCAATGATGACTGCAAAACCCTGGTCTTCCTTAGCCAAAAAATGCAGAGATACAAGTGAATAATACAGTGATAGCTTCTCCCTCAAGAGTCCAACCATGAAAATGAGCATGAAAGTAAATAATATAGATGATCTAACCTCTTCCCCACCTCTAGGGGTCGAGCTCACTATCTTAGGAGCTGTTTGAACAACTCCTAAACTAAGCACTACAAAATAGGCAGTCAAAACAACTTGCCTCTAAAAACTTGGAAACCAGTTCATATAGTCAATTTTACCCTTTTACATGAGAGAAACTTCTAGAAGAGTAAAACAAGAGTAAAAGTACCCAAAAATTGCCACAAGTACAGTCAAAAGGATCATCATCGACCTCAGCAAGTCAAACTGGTGCTAATCTGCAAATTCTGGGCTGAACTGGTCAAATCTGGCCAAATCTGCTCAACGGGTCGCGCACATACTGCTCAACGGGTCACGCACTTTGAAGCCCTGTTTGGAGGCCTTCCCTGTGTCAGAATGAGGTGCAGGATAGCTCGTTGGAAAGGTCTCTGAGTCTACTTTCCAACCCAACCAGAATTTTTGGATTTGGAGGTCATTTTCCCAGTAAAAGGTCAATTCTCCCAAGACTACTTCTGCAGCTCAAAAAAGGGGCAGAAAGTCAAAATTTGACTGTATTTTGACCTTTTGGAGGCCCAAAACTCCATGAAAACTCAAGGTAATGGATGGGCATATGTAAATTTGCATGAAAAATCCACCAATGCTGATTTTCCGCAAAACGGAGCTACAATGACAAAGGGTCTCACCGGGGGTGAGACCCGTTGAGAAGCCAAAACCTGTAAATTGTCCAAAAATGCCAAAAATGAGCCAAAACTTCCAAATTTTTTTGTGCTTGATGCTGTGAAGAGGCTAGTGAGTGTCATGATGAGTGAGAGAAACCTCAGCCAAGATGCGGAGTGGGTTGGCCTTCTTCTTCCTCCCAAGAGCCTCGGTCAATCTTCTTTGAAACACTTTCATCTTTGCTTTACAAACGTGCATCCTAGCCCAATAGTGGTTTTTCATGTTCCTTAGCAGCCTTTTGTCTTGGTTGGCCTTAGCCAACAGCCTCTCCAAGTGGGCATTCTCCTGAATAAGCAAAGACTCCCGGTCAATAGGCAATGGATCACCGGGCCTCCTACGGTTTAGGACTCGATCACTTTGAATCCTCCAAATCTCATCAAGGGCCTTCTCCTCCTCCAGCTGAGTGTTCCACTGCTCTAAATATGTGATGGTCCACTTAGCACCCTCAAGTCTCCGCTGCAAAGTCTCATTCTCGGCCCTGAGCTGCTGAATGATCTCCTTTGCCTCTTGGCTAGGAGAACTGACCTCAAGATCGATCACTGGATCCTCATGAACCATGGGCTCTTTGCCCCTCTGCAATACATCTGCTGGTGAAGAAAGCGAGGCCCCTTCCACATGCTATGGAGATAACACTCGCTGCTCTGACGATGAAGCCGAGACCCCTTCCACCTGCTGTGGAGATAGTACTCGCCTAGCTGCTGCAAATAAGGCCCTTGGGCCTTTCTGATAGGTGACCATAGGAGTAGAGCTGACATGTCTGGTGATGGGAGCATCGGGCTGCTGAGATGGTCCTCCCTCCTCATGAATAGCCTCCTGATGTGGCTGAGGTGGCACTGTGAAAAACTCACGGGAGATGAACTCCTCCCATGAGATGCCCTGCTGAGTCAACTGATGCAAAACAATGAGCTGAATCAAACCATAGTGACAAAGACTCCTGTACTGCTGGGCCGGGGTCTTCCTCTGCAACATAGGTACCATCCTCTGAATGTTCTGAAACAGAAAGACTGGGAGGTTCATCATCCTCACCCGGGTGAAATGCATCAACAGGCGAATGTGATATGAATACACCTGTGAAAATCTGCCCTCACATGTGAAGTAATGCATGATGAGTCTCATGAGGGGGGCATACTCACTCCGAAGGAATCTGAATGGGAAAACACCTGCCAACAGTTTCACAAATGATGGCCGGACATAGGGCTCAAAGTGAACAAAATCAAGTAGTCTGCGCTTAGACCACACCTCTCCCACATTCGGTATACCTGTAGCCTCTGAGATCACCTCGGGTGTCAATATGAAATTCACCCCTGCAAGAGTGACATGTCCATCATGGAGGTGTAAGACAAACAAGCGGGCCAACTCTCTATGATGCTGAATTTGAGAGAGCCTCTCACAAAACTGATAGCATGACATGTACTGGAAACAACTCAGTGCCAAAGGACAAGCCTGTAACTCTGCCAATGAAGTGGGCTCCTCCCTCTTATGGTGACCTCCTTTACCCCCTCTACGAGGCCTCCTCTATTCCTCAATCTCTGTAGATGATAAATGGTCATCACCTTGCTCATAAGTCTCAGTATCTGACATGGTTTTGGAGCAAGGTGGGCAAACTGAAGGACAAATTGAACTGCTACCTCTGCCTGCAAAAGTACTGAACTCTATGCTGTTTCAAAGGGAAAAACATGAGGGGAATGTTAGGGGAGGGAACTTCTTAACAAGGAATGGGAATATATGATAATAACAGGGAATTTTTCAAGGGAAACTTTACAAATTGTCATGCATATAGGAACAATTTTAACATTGGGAAATCATTTGCAAAGAACATCTCATATGGGACAAAACATGTATGATAATGAACATGTAAGGGGATACATATAACAATAGGGGCATAGGGACACCATACACCAAATTTGCTTGTATGAGTTCATGTGTGGCATAAGGCAAATTTTGCTCTTTTTGTTCTTTAAGGAGTATATGCACATTAAGGAGTACATCACATTATTTTCACATAAAGGGAAAGTGTTCATGTACAAGGGGATGTGAAGGGTATATAGGGGTTATGTACATGCCTTTTGGTATACAGCAACATTCTAATTTCACATGACTCTTTTCTTTATTTTCAAATGTATCTTTTCTTTTTTCTGTTTTAGTTTTGCATGTGTATGGTAGAGGGAATTAGGGTTTGAGTTCTTGTGAGAGGGGTAGGGTTTATAACTTAGGGATGGGGGAAAAAGGAAACATTTTATGTGCAAATGAAATGGGACAGAGATGCAAGCATGACTATGAATGAAAGAGGGAAAAAAGGAAGGGATCAATGGGACAAAAAACACTTGAAACAGTCACAAAACCCTAGCATTTTACAAACATTAGCAACAACCACATTAATCCATTCATTTGCAAATTTAAAAGATAAAACCATAGCATACATCATTATTTTCATCATCCATACCATCAACCATGGATTAGGAGCCTACCTCGACCGATCAAGCAAGTTTGAAGAGGAATGAGGGAATTTGTTTGCAGTTTTGGAAGCTGGCAGCTGAACGGGTCACGCACACCCCTGGACGGGTCGCGCACAGCTCAACGGGTCGCACCCGTTGTGTTTTTGCACTGTCGGAGGCTGCTGGACGGGTCGCGCACCGCCCAACAGGTCGCGCACGAGCCTGGACGGGTCGCGCACCTGTAAACTGCCCAAAACCCTTATATTTTCGCCTTCTTCTCCTTGCACGCTCTCACAATCACTCTTAGAAGCTCGAAATGCACAATGAGAGTTAAAGGAGGGAGAATTACCTTTTATAATCTCACTTTCAAAAAAAAAATTTCATCCAAAACCCACTTTATAAAGTCTATTTGGTCACTTTTTAAAAACACTGATTTTCTTGGTTTCCTTTATCCTGAAGTTGATTTTTTGAGTGCTTTGACCTGATTCTTTTTGCAGGGAAATCATCTGAAGGACTGTGGCAAGGGGACCAGGGTTGTTGCTGCCTTTTTGAAAACATTTTGGAAATTTATTCTCTTTACAAAAAATTATCATGGCCTTGGCTTTAAAAACAGGGTTTTTAAATCCAAGGTTAAAAATGAACTATACATGATGAAAATTTCAAAGGAACATGTTTACCATCCTTCCTCTGGCTTGCTGGTCACTCAAGGACTCTCAGAAACATGAACTTGCTAACCTTGCTAAGACAACTGACCAAAACCCTAGACCTAGAATTTTGACATTAAGACCAAACAAGAGCATTTTGACAAACTCAATGACCTGATATGACCTGATCCAGCAAAGCCAAAAGGGATATGAATAGACTAGCTCCTCCATCAGGGTTATGGCATGCCTAACGGGATGCAAATTTTGACACTGATGAGACACCTACCAATGCAAATGCAAAGAGCCTTGATCACTGATGGAGGGATTTCAAGACCGACACTAACAAGAGGCATGTAGCCACACATCTCTTCTCAGAGATAAGCTACCATCGCCCTAGCTGGTTTATTTCCATTTCTAGTTGTAAGCATATTTCAGTATTTTCCATTAATGAAATGAAGTATTATTTCCGTTGCATCTTTGTGTATATGGTTATCTTTGTAATTTGTTGCGTTCCTGTTTAAGTCTGGATCAGCTATGCATCTAAATGGCCATATAAAAAGGAATATAATGAATATGATAATAAAGAAAATAATAAGTATAGAAGAGTCAAGAAGGATATGAACTTCAAGAAGAAGAGTTTATATACCCAAGAGGAAAACAACTCCTCAAAGGATTAGGATGAACATCCTTTTGATGAAGAAAGGGTCAATGATTTCATGCTCATGGATATAAAGATCCAAGTTGAAGGGAAATATGGATTTTAATTAGATGAATAAGACGTTGAAGTAAATATGGAAGATGAACTGGTGAGTGCCTTGAAAGAAACACATAGGCTTGGGAAAAAGAACATGAAGAAAAAATAGTTGTTGGTAAAGTATGAAAAAGAAAATGATAAACCTGAAGATTCATCACTTCTTCTTCTAAAGGTAGAGTTGGAGGAACCTTATAGGATTGAAGATACTTCATTAGAAAAATTGAAAAAAAAAGGAAAGGAGTTTGAGAGGTTCGAGGAAGAAATTTCTTCCATTAGAAAAGAATTAGAAAATATAAAGGCTTAGCTGAACCAAAACTTAAATTTGATTAAAGGTTTTGAAAAATTGGATGAGATCCTGAGTGTTTAGAGATATCCCCTCATCAAAACTATTCTTGGTTATGAAGGAGTTACAAGAACAAAGGAAGCTGAAGACAAAGAACCAAACAACTATGTTGAAGCACTCAAAGGACTTAAGAGAAAAGGAAATGATTAAATTCAAAAACAACAAAGAAAGGTAAATGACATTAATGAAATTAGGGATAATAATGAAAATCAACAACAAGCAAGGAAGACAAGTAGTTGTAATTGAAGCAACCACAATGATAAAATAAAAAATAAAAAATAAAAAAATAAAAAAAAAACAGCAAAAGCCTCATGCAGGTAGTTTACAAAGAATTAGAAGATCTTTTCGTCAAATGTTGTTTTCTCCCAAGTATCAAAATAATTTTTATGAATCTTGTTACTCATGCACAAATTTTGGCCATAAGGCTATCCATTGTAGAGTGCATCTTAAAGATAATCATATAAGTCCTCAAAAAATAGGGACAACATATTTGTAAATCCTCATAAGAATAATCCAAGAAGAAACAATCGTTTTTCTCCTTTGATCATATTGAATGTTATAACTATCACAAATTTGGACATAAGGAAACTAAATCTTGAACAAGGAAAATTAGATCAACCCCTTAGATCAAACACGCATAAGAAGAACTCGAGGCATGGAAGAAGAAAAAGGTAGAAAAGAAATATGAATGTGGCATTACTTTATATGTCCAAAACTAAGTTAGCCATTGGTTTGTGGAGAGTGGGTGCTCCAAACACATGAATGGTGATAAGAGAAAATTCCTATCTTTAACATAAGATATGGTTGGTATTGTTAGCTTTGGTAATGATGCACTAGGAAAGATCATGGGAAAAGACATAGTTGGTTTGGACACTGGAAGAGGAAAGTATTCTAATGTTCTATATGTAGATGGAATTAAACAAAAATTCTTGAGGGTGATTCAAATGTGTAACTAGGTGTACAAAATCATGTTTTTCTCCAAACACTATGAAATAAAAATGAAAAACACATGAAAACTAGTAGCAAAGACTATGAGAACACGAAGTAATGTATACATACCCAATGAGGAAAATGAAAAGTTTTGTTTAGGAAAGTTTGATGAGATATGGTTATGCCATAGAAGGCTAGGGAACTTAAATTTTGTTCATATAATGAAGGTTGGCTAGAAGAAAGTTGTAATGGATTTGTCAAGGATTTCAAAGCACAACAATATTGTCTGCAAATCATGTTAAATTGGAAAACAAGCTCAAGTATCATTCAAGACCAAGGAACACTAATCAATTATACCTCTGTAGTTGGTTCATACAAACCTGTTTGGACCTTCAATATTTGAGACCCTAAGTGGAGAATGTTAGTTTATGCTAATTATTGATGAGTATACTAGGCTGACTTGGGTTGCATTTTTAGAAGGACTGGGTAAATTAAAATCTTTCAAGGCCCTTGTTGAAAATGAAAGAAATTTTAAAATAAAGTCTTAAGTTCTGATAGAGGCGGGGAGTTCACCTCTAATCAATTTGATGCCTTTTCTAAAGAATATGGGATAAGGATACATTTCTCAATTGCAAACAACCCACAAAAAAAGGGAGTGGTGGAGAGGAAAAATAAAGCAGTGCAACAAATGGATGGAGGGATGTTATATAAGAAAAGCCTTCCCAACACTTTTTGGGCTGAATATTCTCATACAATAATCATATATTAAATAAATCTCACTTCAAGCCAAATAATGATAAGACTCCTTATGAGCTTTGGTATGGAAAACCAACTTCAATCAAGCCATTAAAAGTCTTTGGCATTAAGTGTTATATCAAAATTAACAATGGAAATCTTGGCAAATTTGATGCTAGAGATGATGAAGGCATACATTTATGATATTAAACTAAGAGCAAAGACTATAGATACTATAGTAAAATATTGTGCAAGAATATTGAAAGAATTGATGTGAAAGTGGATGATGCTTTACTTATGAAGGAGAAGTAGCTTAGATATAGCAGCTCAGCTAGTCAAATCGGCAATGAGTTTGAAGAACAACAACATGAGGAAGAGGAAGAAGAGACAACATCCTCCAATCTAAATACTCCTTCAAGGTATGCGTGAAAGGATAATCTTTATAGTCAAATTCTTGGTGACAAGGAACTTTGAGTTCAAACTACAAGAAAGTTATAGTTACTCCTAGTCAAGTACATATTATAATGTTTTCCATGGTTGAAACCAACTTTTTTTCTCAGGAAAGTCAAGATAAGCATTGGATGAATGCCATTAATGAGGAATTAGATTAGATTGAGAAAAATCATGCTCGAGAATTAGTTCCAATGCAAAGAAATAAATATGTCATTGCCACAAAATGGGTCTTTAGGAATAATATGTTAAATGAGGATGTAAAAGTTGTTAGAAATAAGGTCATATTAATGTACAAAGGATATGAAAAAGTTGAAGGAGTGGAATGGATTTTGAAGAAATTTTTTTCCCCTATTGCAAGGTTGGAGTCAATAAGAATATTTTTATCATTTCCTATCACCATAAATTTAAATATTATCAAATGGACATGAAATAATTAGTCTTTCTAAATGAATAACTTGAAGAGGGTGTGTATATAGAGAAACCTAAAGGGTTCTAGTTGTTAGACAATATAAATGAAATGGGCAGAATTTAAAAGGATTTTTATAGACTAAATAAAGCACCAAGGGCATGGTATTCTAGATTAGACAAATACCTACAACAACAAGGCTTCAAATGAGGGATACATGATAATAATTTATATATATGAAGATGAAAATATTTTAGTCATTATTTTTTATGTTGATGACATAATCTTTGGAAGTGATGCATATATGCTAAGCCAAAAATTTGTCGTTGAAATGCAAGTTGAGTTTGAAATGTCAATGTTAGGAGAACTATCCTTTTTCCTTGGTTTGAAAATTACATAATAAATAAGAGGAATGTTTATCTCCCAAAGAAAATACCTCAAGGAGATGTTGAAGAAGTTTGGAATGGTAGAGTGTTAACTAGTTAGCACTCCTGTGGGCACTCGATTTAAGCTGAGAAAAGAGGATGAATCGGTAGAGGTCAATCAAACCATGTTTAGATTAATAATTGGCACCCTATTGTACCTAACAGTCTCAAGGCAAGATATAATGAAAATTGTTGGTTTAGTATCAAGGTGTCATTTAGCCCCAAAAGAGAGCCATTTATTAGCTGCAAAAAGAATTTTTAGATATTTAAATGAATAATGGATTTTGGCTTATGGTATCCCAATGATTAGAGATTTTCCTTAAATGCATACATAGATTGTGATTTGGCTGGTAGTGTAGATGATAGGAAGAGCACAAGTGGTGGTGCCTTCTTTCTAGGAAATTGCTTTGAGGCTTGGTTGAATGAAATGCAAGATTCAATCTCACTGTTCATAGTTGAAGAGTACATAGCAGTCACTGTGTATTGCACTCAATTTTATGGATGAAGTAGAACTTGCAAGACATTAAGGTAATGTGTGATGAACAAATTCCTATTATTTGTGATAATACAAGTTCCATAAGTATGTACAAGAACCTTGTTCTTCACTCAAAACAAGTGGATGATGAAATTTTGAGGTTGGAATATATATCAACCAATGAATAAATTGTTGATATCTTCACCAAACCTCTTGTAAGAGATCCCTTTGAATATTTAAAGTATAATTTGGGAGTGGTGTCTCCCTCATCTCTTCCATAGAATCTTGCCATAGGAAAGAAGGAAATTGTTTAATTTTGTCAGGGGTAGTTGTATGTTAAGAAGTCAGAGAGAAGAAAATAGAATAAGCTTGAGGATAGTTGTAAGGTCAACAATTGTAGCATGTGTTTAAGGGGAGTAATTTTCACTAGAAACATGATGAAATGGAAAGTTTTCATGTTGTATGTTTTGTCTCATTTCAGTTGGCATAATGGCTGGAACAATTAGGTTCAATAGTCATTAGCATAAAAAACTTGTCATATTGAAGCAGGGGGATGATTTAGCTCTTGGAACAATCATTGACATGCACTGGTACAATGGTACAACAACAAAAGCACAAGCTTACTAAATTGTTGTCACAAACCCTTTTACATTGATATCAAAGGGGGATAGATTAGGCATTGGTCATATATATTGAGCATCGACCACATTGGCCACTAGTGCAACACGTTGATTTCAAGCTTGGAGAGCTTGGTTTTTTAGTTGATAGACTCGCACTCAGAGGCTAGAGATGATTTCCATCAATTCCAAAGGGCGCGGTTAGTGAAATATTGGTATTGATGTCAAGGAAATCTCAGGAGGATTCAAGGTAGTGAAGGGCCAAAAGTGTACCAAGAGAGCTGTGAGGGATTGTCATGTGAAAAATACAATTTTCTTACCCCCCAACATAAGTTAATGAGATATGTACATGATGTCAATAGACAAATCATCTATTGGGCCTCGACCACATCAGAAAAGCTAAAGAGGGATATTTTTGAAGACCATAATGACTGAGAAGGTTGAGTTCCATGGAGGTAAAGTCCTTGGTCACGACCCTTGGTCATAGAGGGATAAAATGCTAAGAACTCATGGGATAAGAGCCATCTAATCCACTGGGCCATTAGACTTGTTTCACAATGTATTGAACCACTCTAATACTCTGAGAATTGACACATGTGGAAAGGCACGAGGCATGATTGATGGGGAGCAAACATGGCACATTAATGACATGGCAGCATGTGAATTTGGCACATGCCAGGTGAATTTGGAATTTTTAATGGGAAAATAGACAATTGGTGAGTGACATGTGGAAAGAATGTGTTAACAGTTAGACATGTGGCATGCTCTGTTTCGGTGCATAGGATGATGTGTATGCTTCTGTGGTAGCTGATGTGGGATGGAAGGTACCATATCAAGCACTGAATACCTGTTCAACAAACTTTCCTCCAAAATTTCTTGGTAGTCAACATGATGTGGTGGTGAGTACATGGTAGCTAACTTGGCAAAGAGGACTGTGTGGTCATTTCTAATTTGTCAATGCTGGCATAACACAACAGGCTTTGGGATATGTGCAAGGACCTAACCTTGTAAAATCTTCATGTTATAATAGTTTGGCACTTTCTATAATGGAAGTTCAATATGATGTTGCTAGGTGGGGACATATTGGCCCAAGGCTTGTTAGGTTGCATGGAATTGAAGTGAAAAGTGAAAGGATTATCAGGCCAAAGAGAAGTAGTACACCTTGGTTTAAACTCAAAATAAGTGGGTCCCTTATCGGGCCACTGGGTCCTTGGGACATTAGGTTGCAGCTTGTGCCTTTTAGTTGAAATCTATTTAGTTAAACTGATTTATTATGATGGAAAATTGGTTGTAAATTTCAAATGGGTCGAAAATTGTCATTAAGCAAAGGACCGGGGCACTAAGACATTGGGGTACCAAAGCAAAATTAATGTTGAAATGAATCCACAATACCCAAGATCTAATAAGGCCATTAGGGCCATGGCTCTCAAAATAGGTCACGGGGAGCCAAGAATAAGCACTTAGAGTATCAACGAGGGGGGCAGAAAATTTGGCATTTTGGGTGCTGAAATTAGTTAAAAGATTAAAATAAAAGGAGGCATGAATGGACAATAAAATAAGATATGTTTATAAAAATGGGAATAAAAACAATGTGAGTTGTAGATACCTTATGAAAAACATCGTGTGGGAGTGCAGTGCACTTGAGATGAGCTACATTTCAAGAATAACAAAGTGAGAGAGGTGTTTTGTAGAAATTTGAACAAGTTGTGTGCCAATTATTCTAGATATGAGATAGAATATGAAGAGGCTTGTTCTGCAGAGGTTGAGAATGTAGATGTTTTCTTTGTAGAGGCCCTTTCTTGTCTCAGAGTTTGGCCCTTTTTCTTGCCTCAGATTTCAACTCTTTTATTGCCTTAGAGTTCACCTCCCTACCTCAAAATTTGGTCTGACTAGAAGATGATTAAGCCGCCACATAATACTTGCTCTTTTGGAGGAACTCAACCTCCTTTCTTCTCCTTAATTGTTGTACAAAAGATCCAAATTGGTTTCCTTAGATGAGACATGAATCACACACACACACACACACACACACACATAATACTTGCTCTTTTGGAGGAACTCGACCTCCTTTCTTCTCCTTCGTTGTTGTACAAAAGATCCAAATTGGTTTCCTTAGATGAGACATGAATGACACACACACACACACACACACACACACACCCACACACACACACACACACACACACACACACACACACACACACACACACACACACACACACACACACACATGTATATATTGATCATGTTGAACGAATGGGCGTTTCTAAGAAGGCAAGGTGACCTGAAATTTTGGAGGGATGACTTTACAATTTGGAGGCAAATTCAATATAATTTGAAAATTCAAATTTCCCTTCTTTTGAGGTCGACATGAAGAACATGTGCAAATTAATAATTTCAAGATATAATCAATAAAATGACATGTAGAACATGTCTTACATTTTCATTATATATTTCAAGGGCTAAAATATTAATTATGAAGACCAACCATAGCTATAAAATTAAATAGAAAATGGCCAGTGCCTTTTCAACTTCCAATTGTTTTTTCTTAGCCTGAAACACATCTAGTTGTGATGAAAATGTTCCAAGGATATCAGTCTTAAATTCCTCCAATAGGTTTCCAATTTCTACATGAGTTACTCCCCCACTAGATGGTTTTGTGGCCTTAGTAGGAGGTTATCTAATTCCTGTTCTGCCCCTAGTTGTCCCTCATGAACAACTTCGACATTGGTCACAAATTAACGAGTTTAGGCTTCTGTGATCCATATCAAGTTTGTGAGAGATTCTTCGGCGAAAATCACATGGAATACCATTTGTCGACGCGTTTCAAACCAACTAGTGTGGTTCATCGTCAGGACAAGATGAAGAAACAGATCCAACTTAGCATGTTAAATAGTCCGAGCAGAGCCTCCAACGGCTAACTTGACCAACGGCTAGTTTGACTCAAGGACCGGGGTCAAAATTATTTAATAATATAGTTAGAATACCTAGGATCAATAATATATATATATATATATATATCTATATTTAATGGGTAAAAACTATTATAAAAATTATAAGAAAATAAGTATTTAAAAGGAATTTTAGTTAAATAAAAGACCTTAAAATAAATTAAATAACTACAAATAAATAAAGTAATATATAAAATAATTTTAAAAATTATAAGTAAATTAATAATTAAATGGAGAATTAGTTACATAAGGGACCTGTATAAAATAAAGTTAGGTTAGTTAGAATATAAGCTGATAAGAATAGATAATATGCATAAATGAAGTAATAAAATATATATAAAAATAATAGAAGAATTATAAAATTTATAATTCAAAAGGAAATTAGTCATGACGGACCTTAATAAGACGCTAAAAAAAAAAATATTAAATAAATAAATAAACAAATAAATAAAAATAAATAAAAATAAATAAATAATATATATATATATATATATATATATATATATATATATATATATATATATATATATATATATTAAATAAATATAAATAAATAAATAAATAAAATAAAATAAAATAAAAACAAATAAAAAAATAAAAAATAAAAATAAAAATAAAAATAAAAATAAAGATAATAATAATAATAAAAATAACCTACAGAGGGGCGGAAAAATGACTAGGAAGAGAGTGCTGGGATCCAACACCTACTGATTTTCCAGCCATCCTCCCTATTGAAATTGCAATGCCTCTTTTCGAATTCCAGGTGTCCATCTTCCGTATGTTCAGGGGACCACTGATAGAATTGGAAGGATTCTTAGGAAACATAGTATCCCTGTGACCTTTAGGCCCCTAAACACCATTCGTATGTCCCTCAGATCGGTGAAGGATCCCATCGACCCTAAGGATATGAAAGGTGTTTATTTGATCCCCTGTTCCTGTGGGACCCCCTATATTGGGGAGACTGGTCGCTCCATTAATCAAAGGATTAGCGAGCACGCTGCGGACCTTAAACATAGGAGAGCTAAGTCTTCCGCTTTAGCTGAACATGCTGAGAAAACCAATCATCATGTTTGTATTGAGGAGGCTAGTGTTATTGCTAAGGTTTCGCATTTCCATCATCGAAAATTTAGGGAAGCGCTTGAGATTGAAAAGAGGCCTTGCAATCTCAATAGGGAGGATGGCTGGAAAATCAGTAGGTGTTGGATCCCAACACTCTCTTCCTAGTCATTTTTCCGCCCCCTCTGTAGGTTATTTTTATTATTATTATTATCTTTATTTTTATTATTATTTTTTATTTTTTTATTTGTTTTTATTTTATTTATTTTATTATTATTATTTTATTTATTTATTTATTTATATTTTTTTGTTTATATATATATATATATATATATTAGCGTCTTATTAAGGTCCGTCATGACTAATTTCCTTTTGAATTATAAATTTTATAATTCTTCTATTATTTTTATATATTTTTTATTATTTCATTTATGCATATTATCTATTCTTATCAGCTTATATTCTAACTAACCTAACTTTATTTTATACACGTCCCTTATGTAACTAATTCTCCATTTAATTATTAATTTACTTATAATTTTTAAAATTATTTTATATATTACTTTATTTATTTGTAGTTATTTAATTTATTTTAAGGTCTTTTATTTAACTAAAATTCCTTTTAAATACTTATTTTCTTATAATTTTTATAATATTTTTTACCCATTAAATATATATATATATATATATATATATATATATATATATATATATATATATTATATTATTGATCCTAGGTATTCTAACTATATTATTAAATAATTTTGACCCCGGTCCTTGAGTCAAACTAGCCGTTGGTCAAGTTAGCCGTTGGAGGCTCTGCTCGGACTATTTAACATGCTAAGCTGGATCTGTTTCTTCATCTTGTCCTGACGATGAACCACACTAGTTGGTTCGAAACGCGTCGACAAATGGTATTCCATGTGATTTTCGCCGAAGAATCTCTCACAAAATTGGTCACAAATGTTTTCATAAGTTTTCTTAGATACGTCTCCTTTTCCCATTAAATTCCAAAAACCCTACCATTCATCCTATGTTCCTTTAGTTATTAATTTTTTTTCAAAATTCCCCTCCTAGCGTAACATACATAGATATTTACATGTTATATTGAAATTGGTATATGAATTCCTCCATATTTTCTTCATCCTTTTTTGATATTTTGAAGAAATCATCCTTGAGCTCTTTAGTTCTACAATATTCTTGATATTTTCCAAGGAAGGCCTTCTACATTTCATCCCATGAAGTTATTGTATTTCCACCTAGACCTATAAACCATCTCAGAGATGCTCCCTTCTATTGATTCTCAAGACTAGTACAATTTTAAAATTGATAATAACTTCCAATGATATAATTAGACTTATATAGAGCATTCCAATCATTAAGTAGTTATACATGAAAAATTTCAACCATTAACTTCTTTAATAGAGTAATAGAGATCACAGTAAACAATAATACAAGAGATGTTAGGGTCCGATTCTAACCCTTTTATTAATGTAATAAACCCAAGGATCCCTGTAAGAGTCATGATTAGTTAGTTTAATAAATAAATCCCGTAAGCATTGTAAATTGGTTGACCCGCATTATAAGAAAGGGACAAAAATTAGTTATGATAGGCCATAGCTAATAATAGAGATCACAATTAAAGAGGCAAGTGAACAATATTACTATATATTAAAAGAGGCCTTGCAATCTCAATAGGGAGGATGGCTGGAAAATCAGTAGGTGTTGGATCCCAACACTCTCTTCCTAGTCATTTTTCCGCCCCTCTGTAGGTTATTTTTATTTTTATTATTATCTTTATTTTTATTTTTATTTTTTATTTTTTTATTTGTTTTTATTTTATTTTATTTTATTTATTTATATTTATTTATATTTATTTGTTTATTTATTTATCTATTTAATATATATATATATAAAATTTATTATATATATATATATATATATATATATATTATTTATTTGTTTATTTATTTATTGATTTATTTAATATATATATATATATATT
Organism: Pinus tabuliformis; assembly: GCA_031772625.1. NCBI lineage: Eukaryota > Viridiplantae > Streptophyta > Pinopsida > Pinales > Pinaceae > Pinus > Pinus tabuliformis. The sequence continues at coordinate 564,988,999 of CM062815.1, read as the reverse complement.
TATTTTAGCGTCTTATTAAGGTCCCTCATGACTAATTTCCTTTTGAATTATAAATTTTATAATTCTTCTATTATTTTTATATATTTTTTATTATTTCATTTATGCATATTATCTATTCTTATCAGCTTATATTCTAACTAACCTAACTTTATTTTATACACGTCCCTTATGTAACTAATTCTCCATTTAATTATTAATTTACTTATAATTTTTAAAATTATTTTATATATTACTTTATTTATTTGTAGTTATTTAATTTATTTTAAGGTCTTTTATCTAACTAAAATTCCTTTTAAATACTTATTTTCTTATAATTTTTATAATATTTTTTACCCATTATATATATATATATATATATATATATATATATATTTTATATTATTGATCCTAGGTATTCTAACTATATTATTAAATAATTTTGACCCCGGTCCTTGAGTCAAACTAGCCGTTGGTCAAGTTAGCCGTTGGAGGCTCTTCTCGGACTATTTAACATGCTAAGCTGGATCTGTTTCTTCATCTTGTCCTGACGATGAACCACACTAGTTGGTTCGAAACGCGTCGACAAATGGTATTCCATGTGATTTTCGCCGAAGAATCTCTCACAAAATTGGTCACAAATGTTTTCATAAGTTTTCTTAGATACGTCTCCCTTTCCCATTAAATTCCAAAAACCCTACCATTCATCCTGTGTTCCTTTAATTATTAATTTTTTTCAAAATTCCCCTCCTAGCGTAACATACATAGATATTTACATGTTATATTGAAATTGGTATATGAATTCCTCCATATTTTCTTCATCCTTTTTTGATATTTTGAAGAAATCATCCTTGAGCTCTTTAGTTCTACAATATTCTTGATATTTTCCAAGGAAGGCCTTCTACATTTCATCCCATGAAGTTATTGTATTTCCACCTAGACCTATAAACCATCTCAGAGATGCTCCCTTTTATTGATTCTCAAGACTAGTACAATTTTAAAATTGATAATAACTTCCAATGATATAATTAGACTTATATAGAGCATTCCAATCATTAAGTAGTTATACATGAAAAATTTCAACCATTAACTTCTTTAATAAAGTAATAGAGATCACAGTAAACAATAATACAAGAGATGTTAGGGTCCGATCCTAACCCTTTTATTAATGTAATAAACCCAAGGATCCCTGTAAGAGTCATGATTAGTTAGTTTAATAAATAAATCCCGTAAGCATTGTAAATTGGTTGACCCGCATTATAAGAAAGGGACAAAAATTAGTTATGATAGGCCATAGCTAATAATAGAGATCACAATAAAAGAGGCAAGTGAACAATATTACTATATATTAAAAGAGGCCTTGCAATCTCAATAGGGAGGATGGCTGGAAAATCAGTAGGTGTTGGATCCCAACACTCTCTTCCTAGTCATTTTTCCGCCCCTCTGTAGGTTATTTTTATTATTATTATTATCTTTATTTTTATTTTTATTTTTTATTTTTTTATTTGTTTTTATTTGTTTTTATTTTATTTATTTATTTATATTTATTTATATTTATTTGTTTATTTATTTATCTATTTAATATATATATATATATATATATAATTTATTTATTATATATATATATATATATATATATATATTATTTATTTATTTATATTTATTTGTTTATTTATTTATTGATTTATTTAATATATATATATATATATTTATTTTAGCGTCTTATTAAGGTCCCTCATGACTAATTTCCTTTTGAATTATAAATTTTATAATTCTTCTATTATTTTTATATATTTTTTATTATTTCATTTATGCATATTATCTATTCTTATCAGCTTATATTCTAACTAACCTAACTTTATTTTATACACGTCCCTTATGTAACTAATTCTCCATTTAATTATTAATTTACTTATAATTTTTAAAATTATTTTATATATTACTTTATTTATTTGTAGTTATTTAATTTATTTTAAGGTCTTTTATCTAACTAAAATTCCTTTTAAATACTTATTTTCTTATAATTTTTATAGTATTTTTTACCCATTATATATATATATATATATATATATATATATATATATATATATATATATTTTATATTATTGATCCTAGGTATTCTAACTATATTATTAAATAATTTTGACCCCGGTCCTTGAGTCAAATTAGCCGTTGGTCAAGTTAGCCGTTGGAGGCTCTGCTCGGACTATTTAACATGCTAAGCTGGATCTGTTTCTTCATCTTGTCCTGACGATGAACCACACTAGTTGGTTCGAAACGCGTCGACAAATGGTATTCCATGTGATTTTCGCCGAAGAATCTCTCACAAAATTGGTCACAAATGTTTTCATAAGTTTTCTTAGATACGTCTTCCTTTCCCATTAAATTCCAAAAACCCTACCATTCATCCTGTGTTCCTTTAATTATTAATTTTTTTCAAAATTCCCCTCCTAGCGTAACATACATAGATATTTACATGTTATATTGAAATTGGTATATGAATTCCTCCATATTTTCTTCATCCTTTTTTGATATTTTGAAGAAATCATCCTTGAGCTCTTTAGTTCTACAATATTCTTGATATTTTCCAAGGAAGGCCTTCTACATTTCATCCCATGAAGTTATTGTATTTCCACCTAGACCTATAAACCATCTCAGAGATGCTCCCTTCTATTGATTCTCAAGACTAGTACAATTTTAAAATTGATAATAACTTCCAATGATATAATTAGACTTATATAGAGCATTCCAATCATTAAGTAGTTATACATGAAAAATTTCAACCATTAACTTCTTTAATAGAGTAATAGAGATCACAGTAAACAATAATACAAGAGATGTTAGGGTCCGATCCTAACCCTTTTATTAATGTAATAAACCCAAGGATCCCTGTAAGAGTCATGATTAGTTAGTTTAATAAATAAATCCCGTAAGCATTGTAAATTGGTTGACCCGCATTATAAGAAAGGGACAAAAATTAGTTATGATAGGCCATAGCTAATAATAGAGATCACAATAAAAGAGGCAAGTGAACAATATTACTATATATTAAAAGAGGCCTTGCAATCTCAATAGGGAGGATGGCTGGAAAATCAGTAGGTGTTGGATCCCAACACTCTCTTCCTAGTCATTTTTCCGCCCCTCTGTAGGTTATTTTTATTATTATTATTATCTTTATTTTTATTTTTATTTTTTATTTTTTTATTTGTTTTTATTTTATTTATATTTATTTATATTTATTTGTTTATTTATTTATCTATTTAATATATATATATATATATATATATATATATATATATATATAAAATTTATTTATTATATATATATATATATATATATATATATATATTATTTATTTATTTATATTTATTTGTTTATTTATTTATTGATTTATTTAATATATATATATATATATATATATATATTTATTTATTTTAGCGTCTTATTAAGGTCCCTCATGACTAATTTCCTTTTGAATTATAAATTTTATAATTCTTCTATTATTTTTATATATTTTTTATTATTTCATTTATGCATATTATCTATTCTTATCAGCTTATATTCTAACTAACCTAACTTTATTTTATACACGTCCCTTATGTAACTAATTCTCCATTTAATTATTAATTTACTTATAATTTTTAAAATTATTTTATATATTACTTTATTTATTTGTAGTTATTTAATTTATTTTAAGGTCTTTTATCTAACTAAAATTCCTTTTAAATACTTATTTTCTTATAATTTTTATAATATTTTTTACCCATTATATATATATATATTTTATATTATTGATCCTAGGTATTCTAACTATATTATTAAATAATTTTGACCCCGGTCCTTGAGTCAAACTAGCCGTTGGGCAAGTTAGCCGTTGGAGGCTCTTCTCGGACTATTTAACATGCTAAGCTGGATCTGTTTCTTCATCTTGTCCTGACGATGAACCACACTAGTTGGTTCGAAACGCGTCGACAAATGGTATTCCATGTGATTTTCGCCGAAGAATCTCTCACAAAATTGGTCACAAATGTTTTCATAAGTTTTCTTAGATACGTCTCCCTTTCCCATTAAATTCCAAAAACCCTACCATTCATCCTGTGTTCCTTTAATTATTAATTTTTTTCAAAATTCCCCTCCTAGCGTAACATACATAGATATTTACATGTTATATTGAAATTGGTATATGAATTCCTCCATATTTTCTTCATCCTTTTTTGATATTTTGAAGAAATCATCCTTGAGCTCTTTAGTTCTACAATATTCTTGATATTTTCCAAGGAAGGCCTTCTACATTTCATCCCATGAAGTTATTGTATTTCCACCTAGACCTATAAACCATCTCAGAGATGCTCCCTTCTATTGATTCTCAAGACTAGTACAATTTTAAAATTGATAATAACTTCCAATGATATAATTAGACTTATATAGAGCATTCCAATCATTAAGTAGTTATACATGAAAAATTTCAACCATTAACTTCTTTAATAGAGTAATAGAGATCACAGTAAACAATAATACAAGAGATGTTAGGGTCCGATCCTAACCCTTTTATTAATGTAATAAACCCAAGGATCCCTGTAAGAGTCATGATTAGTTAGTTTAATAAATAAATCCCGTAAGCATTGTAAATTGGTTGACCCGCATTATAAGAAAGGGACAAAAATTAGTTATGATAGGCCATAGCTAATAAATAAAGTGGTTAACCCACATTATGCAAGGAAGAATGAGTATTTATGGTTTTGGGACTCATGAAACTATATATTGTCAAATATAGCAAGGGAAGTCTTGTCTTGTGTTGTGTAATTGAACTCTGCTCTACTGGAGATTGCCCCCTCGAAGAGGCAAGTGAACAATATTACTACAGATATTAATAGAATATTTCCATTTTTATCATCTCATTGTGTTATTTTATGTGGTATCTATGTCGTATTTCACACTTATGATATTTTCTGCAGGTCAAGCATACTACAAGTGGTATCAGAGCACTTGTTAATGGGAAAAGTGTCTATTCAGAACGACCCTATCCCACTAAGGTGTGACAGCGACCTTAGAAACAAACAGAGAAAACTACTTTTGTATTCTTCTTTATGAACTATAAAAGAAGAGGAATAGGATGAACCAACCTGTGTCTTGCGCTAGTCCATTGATCCAATCTCTCTCCTCTTTGACAGCTTCCAGCTACCTGCTTCCTTACTTGCCCAGCTTCACCAAGTTCCTGTAAGATCATAGAAGAAGAAAACTACACAAAGACATGGATTTATATTCATAAATAGCTTAGGATTAGATTTAAGTTAAACATACAAATGTAACATACATCAATGATACACAATCATGTAGGATAAACTCAAATAGTTTTATTGATATAACAAGAAGATCCAGGAGGAGTTACAACCGATGATTCCTGATCCAGCATCAACCTCCCAGCAAAGAAGCCCCTCTTCACCTCCAACAAAGCATAAATCACCCAATACTCTGATATCTATCTCAAAACCAACAACAATTCTCTGCAATGTACAAAATTCCAGCCTCTGGATCTCTGGGATGAGGGATCCATATATAGATATATGCAAAGAGGATGAGTCAGCTTATGATTTGACTAGTGTCTTCTCTCTGTCAGTTCTTTCTTCCACTTGGAGACTGAGAGCCTCTTACTCATCCTTGGTCGAACTCAGTGAGGCAAGTGTCATTGGGGAAGATTCTGGAAGCTTCCATTGTCTTTCCACCTCACAGAATGACACTGCCATTTGTCATTTCCCGCTCAACGCACCCTGGTAGTGCATTTAGGTGCGTTGCAATGCACCTAGCTAGTGTATTTGGGTGCTATGCAATGCAACTAGCCAGTGGAGCAGCTGAAATGATCCTGATTTGACTGATTCTGAGTAGTTTCTGGTGGAGAACTTCTGGGAGAAGCTGTAATTTGTTGACCTTGTTCCTTTAGGGGTCGGAACAACACTTTTAGGGACTTAGGATCCCTTGGTTTATGGACATTTCATGCTTGTAGCTGTAAGGCACAAAAATGTCTATAATAGTTGCCCCCTAAAGCATGAGGCCGTTTATCGGGTGAAATGCTTTATTAGGAGGATCTGAAGTTCTTTCAATGCTGGGAGGAGACCTGTAATAAGATACAATACAATACATTATCTTCATACTATTTTTCATGATCTAGCTGAGGCGGGCATTCCCATGCTCAGCTTTATAAATTCATTTTCATGTACATAGGACAGACAATCGTCTGATGGTAGACTGATGATTCTGATAGAGCCATCATCCTTTTGGTAGGATGATTATCTGTGCTGCAATGCTGTACATTTCAATGTCTTTATTTTTCCTGAATATATATCGCAGCCCGGATGGATGAAACTAGATCCGGGGTCTTCAATCTCGTCCGATCTTCACTCGAAGTACAAGTCAATCCATGTGAGAAATGTTTTGAAGTCGAACATGGAAAGACATCGCTTGATTACCAGTCAATGATGTAAACCGTTAACAAGCGCGAGAGGAATCACCGATAATGATGATGACCCTCAAGGTACTGCAGTACAATTCACATGGTGTGAATAAAGGACTTGGCATCGAACACCACGCAAAATCTTTCGGTCGAAGGTCATTGATGTATACCTGTCGCCGGAAGTGAGAAACCTGCCATTGAGGCATGCAAGCTTCAAAGTACTGAATGGGGTGTTCCTAGATCAACTTCTTGGATAATGAGCTGGTGTCGACAAGAAGCGATCCGTCAAAGGAGGGCCTTAATGAATCCCACATCAATGACACAGAACGGAGCAAATGATTTTGATGGAGGTGAAAACAGTCTGATGATATACGGTTCAGGATGGCGGTCATGAAAGAACGAAGTATAATGTATGGTAGTGGATGGGACATAGGTGACTTCTCTGGATGACTTCTCTTGAACATGTCGGCGACACTTATGTGATGGATTGGTAGCATTTACCCCAAATGTGGATGGTATGGCGTGACCATGGTGATGTGACCGGTGAATGAAACAACCCAACCCGATTCGGACACGGAGTGGAAGTGTCATGTTCAAGAGCGACTCGCTACCAATAAAGATTCTTTGAGTTTTCTTCCCAATTTTTCCCCAGTCATTGCTAACCAGTACCTCTTTATTTTTGTCAAGCTTGAGGAGGATAACATATGCTTGTTCTATAATTTTCCCTTCGGGCAAACCCATCGCTATGTTTTAACGAGCCTAGCGATAGTGAAACTCGTTCTCGTCTAAAGACAAGTTTGTCGCTATTAATCTTTTTAACGAGTCTAACGACAAAGATAAATCGGTCCTTTTCATTTTTAGAGAGTCTAAAAAGGTACGTAAAGTTAACTCCAAAATTCCTTTTTTGTCATCTAATCGCTTAAGTCCAAAAAAGTATAAAACAATACAGAAGGGATGAATTTTCAATAGTTTTAACAAGCCGAACAAAACGAGCGCTCAATCTTTTTGTGCAATAATCCCTCAGGTCCAAAAAGATTAAAATCTAGAGGAGGGATAGCACTTCCGGTCGCTTTAACGAGCTGGAAGGCCAAAACTCAGCAATCTTTTCATATTTTATGAGTCAGTTGAAAAGAGCTTAAAGAAGACTCGTCTTTTGAGGAACGAGTGATAAAATGGGTAGCAGCTGATTCCAAGTAAGGTTTGGAATTTTCCAATCACGACAGTGTCACAAGGATGGCTAGTGAAATCACTCTTCGCAGCTGTTCCTAAAAATGGGTAAAAAATCAAATGGAGGTGAATGATTGGCCAATGGAAAAGTGGAGGTGACGGTGCAAACACGACCAAGGCTTTAATGGCTGAAATGCTACATTCACGGTGGTTATTTACAGGGGAATAGTTCATTTTTTAACAAGCTTAAACGCGGGTGGAAACATTTTCTCATGTCTTATGTTTATTTTTTAACGAGCTTGAACTATGTGCTAAAACTGCTCGATTAATCCAGTCATATGATAAGAAAGTCTCATATAAAAATGGCAATTTTTAGATTTTCGCCCCACATCCTTTCTTTATGCAAGTTAGGTGACGACTAATCCTACGAGTTTAAAGGGTTAGAGGTCCTAAAAATTTAAAAAATAAATAGTCGCCCCTCGCTTGCATTCCAAAAGGTTTGCATGCCCCCAGGTATAAAATATGGTTTCAAGGTTACCCCTCAATTTGCAGACAAAACATTTGTTCTATCAGGAAAGGCCTACCTCTTACAGGTTACCCAAAGATTGTTCTATTCGCGGTGCAAACAAAACACTTCTTCGGTGATGTCTACCGAGATAAACAAAGGTGAGCAACGACATCCGCCACTCACATAACTTTGACAAGAGAATCTTATTCTTGAATAACCCCTCTTCCACCGACGGACGGGGTACAGACTAGTCATATTCTCCCGCGAAACCTACCCTATACCCGAAGTTTTCCTGCCGAAGCAGACTAGGACACATGCCCCCTGGGTTTTAGTCATATCCCTCCGAATTACTCGCGCTCATCGAGAGGACGGACTGGGGATTGAGACATTTCTTGCGTGAAAAGACCATTTAGGGATGGTATATGACTATTTGCTATGCGTGATCCGGGAAATGAAAGTTGGTCCACGAGCTTGACCACTCTTCCTTCGTGCGGAAAACACATTACTCTAAAGAGTGAGGAGACGATGGCTCCCATGCAATAAATATAGTCTCATCCAAGGAGTAGGTTATAATCTAAGGGTCCTTGAACTACCATTACGTTCATGTGAACTGTCTTCCCTCTCAATGTTATGGGCACATCGGGAAGGATCCCTAAAGGTCGACTGGTTCCTTTATCAAAGCCTGTCAGATTTCTCATCTCAGGCAAAAGCGATGGCGAACCAAGCGCTTTCCAAGCAATAGAGGAAAGGATACTCACAGAAGCCCCCTCATCTATGATGGTACCAGCCATGACCATTCTATATATTTGAACGATAATTCAGAACGGTATGCTTGCTGGTAAACGGGATCTGCCTAGTTGATTCCAGTCGAAGGAGACAACTAGGTTGCTTGGAGGTGGGACCGAGTAGATGGCCGGGTATGGCTCTGACGAACTTCCCTCCTGCGGTAAGGGAATGGGTAGATTGCCCCCATGTTCGTCGGAGTCTGTGTTGATGAAGAGAATCTGGACGGTGTCATCCTTGTTCTCTTCAGTGATTGTATCATCCGAAGATAAAACCTCTGAAGGCAAGACTGGGTTAACTGCCGCCTCAACCTTTTGACTTTCGTCTGGTATGGATTCAGATGGTTTATCTTCAATGAGAGGTGCTTCAGCCGACCACCTGAGCGGGCCAGCTGGATTCTCATCTAGTGACGGACTCGGCAAGAGTTTTCTATATCCAGGAGGAAGTCGTAATGGTAAAACCGGACAATCATCCAAAACTCTTTTAGCTTCGTCTAAGAAGGGACAACGGTGGACGGCATGATTGCCTTCGCACAGTTGACAGGGAAATCTAGCTTTCCCTTTTTGTCCTGGGGCTTCACTTTCACTAGTTGACGGTGTGCTTTCAACATGATCATCAGAGGTTGATGACACCGGATTGTGCAAACGAGGAGACCAGTCCCTTAGTATCCGGGGGATGTAAGGACAATCTCTATGAAAGTGGTCTCCTTTGCAAATGACACATGGCGATTTAGGCCTGGTCGGTGCAGTGTGTGGATTTTTGTTAGACGACACTCGTTTCCCCCATTCGCCTTTGGCTCCTTCTTCTTCTTCTCTTTCTTCTTCTTTTCCTTCTTCTCCTTAGGAACTTGACTTTTACCAGTTCCATCAAGCGAAGAGGAAGGAGGAGAGGAAGAATTAGAGGAAGTAGAAGGCTGGTGGGCAACTCTGGACTCGTCTAATTGCTGATTCAATTGTTTAAGAATAGTGGTGTTTTGAACGACATTGGTTGAGAAGAGCCATACTGGCAAGCCAATTGTCAGTCTTGGAAGCGACAATGTGGCCATATGGGGTGCACCAACATCTCCCCAAGAGGAGAAGGGTCTAGGATTTCCACCAAGGGGAATTCCTTGGTTGGTAGACTCCATTTTCTCAACCTAAAGATCAACGTAGGAAAAGGGTATGAATATTCCGTTTAAAATAAATTTTTAGACGCTTTGACACAACTTGTTTTTTCAGTTTTTAAGAGTCGAGAAAAAACAAAAGATGACTCTAGTCTCCTTCGATTTTTAATAAGCCTGAAGTGACAAGTGCTCAGATGGACCTTTTCCGTTAAGGAGTCTGAAAAGGAACGAAAGGGACTGCTATGGAGATCTAGGTAGAGGGAGTACCAAACCAATCGCAAAACTGCAGAATACTTTTTACGGTACGACAGTCAATCTTCCCAAATGCTGTGTTCGGTGCATTGCGATCAGTAGGGCGGCCGACACAGCTTCCTATGGATAAAAGGTTTTGAGCCTATAGGGGTCTCCCAATATATACTCGACGGTACATGGGAGCACAAGTCCGTACTGGCACTTATCGTCTCAAAGTGGAGGAATCACCCAACCATCAATGAGTACAACAGTTACCAGGCTTTACGACACCGGAATACGTCTCTAGCCTAGACCTCTAAATGTTGTGCGTTAAGTTCCAAAGCGTTGTTAGATTCATTCAATTTATTTTAAGTTGATATTTCTTATGAAGTTTGCCTTTTGGGATCACCATGAGATGTAGATGTAATTCCTAAAATGCAATCTAAAGATGATAAGCAAACTTTTATCTCTTTTCAGCAATGAAAATCCTAGCTACAAGGGGAAAAGAAAGACACTCTTTTCACAAAGAGCAAAGAGCACACTGTAAATGCACTTTCCTAAATCAAGCCAAACAGACTGCCAATATGCAAATGCACATGTGCATGTATTTGTTTTTCACTTTCTTAATATTGATGCCTAAAAAGAAAGTTGATGTACAAATCTGAATTTGCTTTCAAGTGACAAACACAAACAAGCTTCTTTTCGAAATCAAAAGGTAGAGATGATTACGACACTTTATGATTTTGAAATAAATACTCGTTTCGACACTAGAAAGTCACAAATTCAAACCAAAGGCAAAAGTAAAAGTATAATCGACTGTCAACAACAAATAAACTTTCTCCTAAGATCAAAATCGACAGTTACGACAGATCTAAATCAAAGGACGACAGTATGACTATTCTACTTTTGCAATGGAAAACTGTAAATGATGTAACAAACACACAAAAACATCTACAGTCTTTTTGTACAAAGGAGGCAGAATTAAGGCAAAGAAAAGGGGTTTTTAAACAGACACATATACTGATCACAGGCTGCAAAAATCAGAGACAAAACTGAAAAAAATGAAGCAAAGAACCTCAGCTGCACAAGGCTAGGCTGATTAGCGCACCTGTTACATAGAGAAACTGGATTGCAGCGCAGGTAGCCTTCTCAGGAACTGCATTGAAATGCAGAACCTCTTCACAGAGCCTGCGCTGGGGTAGAAACGAGAATTCTATCCGGGTTTTGGGTCACGGTTTGCAGTTTAATCTATGGTTTTTGGCCGAGTAAAAGCAATCAGTAATGCACAATCAGAGGGTAGATTTAAAGGAGGTGTAAGAGCTATCACAAAGGGCAATCAAATCATTTGTGAATCAGCTGTTCAAATCATAAACAGATCCAGTGAATGGATTGAAGTAGCAGATGTCTACTTTGCATTTGTTAGTGGAAAATGCAGTTCGATTGCTACTTCTATGTTTATGAAACAAACAAAAAGAGAAACACAAACAAACTAATTAGACACGATCCCCATTGGAATCGCCATTTTGTTAATGGGAAAAGTGTCTATTCAGAACGACCCTATCCCACTAAGTTGTGACAGTGACCTTAGAAAAAAACAGAGAATACTACTTTTTTATTCTTCTTTATGAACTATAAACGAAGAGGAATAGGATGAACTAACCTGTGTCTTGCGCTAGTCCTTTGATCCAATCTCTCTCCTCTTTGACAGCTTCCAGCTACCTGCTTCCTTACTTTCCCAGCTTCACCAAGTTCCTGTAAGATCACAGAAGAAGAAAACTAAACAAAGACATGGATTTATATTCATAAATAGCTTAGGATCAGATTTAAGCTAAACATACAAATGTAACACACATCAATGATACACAAGCATGTAGGAGAAACTCAAATAGTTTTATTGATATAACAAGAAGATCCAGGAGGAGTTACAACCGATGATTCCTGATCCAGCATCAACCTCCCAGCAAAGAAGTCCCTCTTCACCTCCAACAAAGCATAAATCACCCAATACTTTGATATCTATCTCAAAACCAACAGCAATTCTCTGCAATGTACAAAATTCCAGCCTCTGGATCTCTGGGATGAGGGATCCATATATAGATGTATGCAAAGAGGATGAGTCAGCTTATGATTTGACTAGTGTCTTCTCTCTGTCAGTTCTTGCTTCCACTTGGAGACTGAGAGCCTCTTACTCATCCTTGGTCGAACTCAGTGAGGCAAGTGTCATTGGGGAAGATTCTGGAAGCTTCCATTGTCTTTCCACCTCGCAGAATGACACTGCCATTTGTCATTTCCCGCTCAACGCACCCTGGTAGTGCATTTAGGTGCATTGCAACGCACCTAGCTAGTGTATTTGGGTGCTATGCAACGCAGCTAGCCAGTGGAGCAGCTGAAATGATCCTGATTTGACTGATTCTGAGCAGTTTCTGGTGGAGAACTTTTGGGAGAAGCTGTAATTTGTTGACCTTGTTCCTTTAGGGGTCAGAACAACACTTTTAGGGACTTAGGATCCCTTGGTTTATGGACATTTCATGCTTATAGCTGTAAGGCACAAAAATGTCTATAACAACACTTTCTTGGGACAACCACACCAACAATTTTAGCAAACGTTTTTTAGGCTAGAGATGTGTTTTGACATATTTAAACTACATATATTTGTCATTACAGGGATCAACCTATGGTTGGGAAAGCATACACACAAGAAATATAAGAGGTGGTCAAATCTGTTGGACTCCATTATAACCCCTATTGATACCTCTTCGAGTAGTAGTGCATCAAAAAACACCTATACATGGAGTGCACTTCCGCATACCTCTAGTATATCGAAGGCCCCCATGGTTACCATGAAACCAATCTTAGATAAGCCATCAGCCATATTGTTGCTACAGTACACCGAGAACAACACTCAGGGAGATTACTCGCATGTACCTAGGGTATTCAGGTAGTATGACTAAGGGCACGATCAATCCTCCTTAGTTATCTCTCTAAAATATTAGGATGAAAGCTGTTGTTGGACCTCTGATGTATATAACGATTTGTAGCACTTGACACTCCTTTATTTCCATAATTACCTCACTTCTTGCTGATTGGTTGTCACATTTTGTAGTATCCAAATGTTGGGGTTTCTGTTGTTGTAGTCTTGATTATTTGAGACATTCATATTCCTACACATTTTGCAGTATCCAACAGTTGGGGTTTCTACCGTCAAGATTCAGGATGATGAGATAATCACAGTGATACCATCCACCAGTCAACATCCATTTTTCCTGTGGTCTCAATTTTTTTCGAAGTGATTTCATGTGACCTACATCAATAGACTCCTTGTCTCACACCCATTGTAGTCATACTAGTTTTAAGTAACCCAAAATATTAACCAAGGAAATTGTATGGTAACTATGAGGGATCAAGCCATGGAAAACCTCGAGAAACAAGTACAATACCTAGAAAAAAACATCACCACCAAAATTGAAGAGGAAATTTCAAAGGCCTTGACACCCATCCATCAACTCATCAAGGCTAAAGACCCCATGGGGGAGGGGAACCATGATGATTCCCACCTGGAAGGAGAATCTAGCCACCACCGATATGAGGGGTATCATCATTTCCATGGGGGTCACCAAAATTCTAGCAATAAGACACCCAAGATTGACATGCACAAATATAATGGTTCTAACCCGGGAACGTGGGTGGCACAAACAGAACAATATTTTCAACTGAACAATATCTAGGATGATGAAACAAACTACATGTGTGAGATCTTTACTTGGACCAAGAATACTGGTAATTGTGGAAATGTCATAAAAAATGATACACAGGAAATCCAACTTGGAATATGTTCTCTAAATCCATTTGTGCCTTTTTGATAATGATTCTCAATTTCTGGGTCACCTCATGAAGCTCAAACAAACTACTATAATTTGAAACTACATCATGGAATTTGAGAAACTAGCCATCCAAATTGAGGGCCTAGGGTACACCTTCTATATGGAATGTTTCATTAGTATCCTCAAGGAATCCATCCAAGAACATATTATAATGCATTAATCAGCTACTTGGTAAGAAGCTTGCCACAAAGATTTATATGTAGAAACTACTATTAATACCGAATCAAGTCATCCTTCATTCACATTAAAGGCATGCCCCACCCCTGCTTGTGGCCCCACCCAAACCATTAAGGTGTGAAAGGTATTGCTAGGGGAACTGGACAAAAGGTGGAGACAAGAATTGTGTTACTATTGTGATGACAAATATTCCCCAGGCCACAAATGCAAGGAACCAAAGTTCTTTCAAATTGATGTGACTGAAAATAACCCAGATGATGAGGCCCATCTCGTTGAAGTGTCTAGGGAGGAGGTTGTGGAACCCCAACATACTAAAATATATTACACAACAAAAACTCATGAACTAATTATATCACTTCATGCATTAGAAAATATTTCCTCTCAATAAACACTTAAAATCAAAGGTTTTATTAAGCATCAACTAGTGGTGGTGTTTATTGATAGTGACAACACACATAATTTTTTCCATAAATGGGTTGTTGAGGCCACACATTGTTTTTTGTGGGTGGTATCTAATTGTAGGTCCTTATAGCTGATGGGGGGACCATGAAATGTGAAGGACATTGTGAGAACATAAAGCTCCAGATGGGGAACAATCACCTTAAAACACATGTTTTCCATTGAAATGGGAGGTTGTGACATTATCCTTGGAGCTGAATGGCTTAAAACATTAGGCCCCATTACCTTGGAATTCAAAGATATATATACGAGCTTCAAATAGAATGGAGACACTCATATGCTTTGAGGGCTCCAGGAAGGTGCTCCTACTATGATCAGCTCACAGAGAATGGAGAAGATTTTAAAAAGGGACACCATGGGGTAGTTTCTCAATTCAACACAATCCAGGCCATTGAATCAAGCCCTGCCAATATTCATCTAGATCTGCAATAGGTGTTGAGTCACCATCAATAGGTGTTTGAAAAACCCAAGGAGCTTCCCCCTTCTTAGGGTGAGCTTGATAACATCCCTTTGATTCCGGGTAGCCAACCACCAAATGTTCTCCTCTATATGTATCTATTCGCACAAAATAATGAGATTGAAAATATTGTTAGGGAGCTACTATAATCAGGCATTATTTGTCCCAACACCAGCCCTTATTCAGCCCCAGTGGTCATGTTCTTAAAGAAATATGGGGAATGGAACATGTGTTCCGACATCAGGGCCCTCAACAAGCTCACCGTCAAGGATCAATTTCCCATTCTTGTAGTTGATGATCTCCTTGATGAACTCCATCGCACCTAATTCATTACCAAGTTGGATCTCCATTTAGGCTATCATTAAATCATAATTAAAGTTCTAGACATTCTCAAGATAACTTTCAAAACCCATGAAGGTGTCTATGAATTTTTGGTTATGCCCTTTGGCCTTTGTAATTCCCATGCACCTTCCAAAGTCTCATGAATCACCTTCTCAAGCCATATCTCAAAAATTTTGTCCTAGTATTTTTGGATGATATACTCCTCTACACCAAAACATGGGAAATACATCTTCAACATGTTGACTGGATATTGCAACTTTTGAATGATAATAAATTATTTGTTGAATTTTCCAAGTGTTCTTTTAGAATGCAAGAGGTGGAGTACTCGGGACACATTGTGGGTTGTGAAGGAGCATGGATGGATCAAAAAAAGATTCAATTAATTCAAGATTGGACACAACCTCTAACCTTGAAAAGTTTGCAGGGATTTTTGGGCCTCACAATATACTATCAGAAATTTGTCAGAAATTATGGATGCACTGCCAGACCCCTGAAGAATATTCTCAAGAAAAATGAATTCCTCTAGATAGTAGCAGCTCAACAAGTCTTCTTGGATCTCAAATAGGCCCTTGTGTTTCACCCCAATTTTGGCCCTCCCAAATTTTACAAAACCCGTTTTGATTGAATGTGATGCCTTAGGGTCTAACATTGGAGCAATATTAACCTAAGAAGGTCGACCAATAGCCTTCACAATCCAACAATTAAGTGGAAATAATTTGGGTCAATCTACTTATGATAAAGAAGTGATGGACATCTTACATGCAGTAGACACTTGGTGGACATAATTGCTTGGACGACGTTTCTAGATCCAAACTGACCATATTAGTTTGAAGTATTTTTTGGAGCAATGCTTATCCTGTTCACAACAAAATAATTGGCTTACCAAAATGTCAAGCTATGACTATGAGATAGTCTATAAGAAGGGTTGAGACGATGTTGTGGCTGATGCCTTGTCATGATAATTTGAGGAGGACGACACCCTCTTATCCTCATCCTTTCCCATACCATCTTGGATTGAGGAGGCATGCAATGAATGGCTTTCCTATCCATGTCTTTCCCAACTAATCCAAAGGTTACAAGTGGATCCTAAACCCCCAATGGGTTACACTTGGAAGGAATATATTCTTTAATATAAGGATCGTGTGGTTCTCTCGCTCACTCCACTCTCAAACCATGCATCCTAGTAGAGTTTCACTCCTTACCCATCATAGGACATTCAGGATTTTAGAATACTTATGCTCGTGCATACCACTATTTATTTTGGGAAGGGATGAAATAAGACATTCTTACATTGTAGCAGAAAGTGATGTCTGCCAACACAAAAAGGGGGAAACAATGAAGGCACCAGGAACCTTACAACCCTTGCCACTACCCACTTCTATATGGACAAATGTCTCCATGGATTTCATTACAAGTCTCCCTAAATTAGGCAACAAGTTAGTCATCATGGTGGTAGTGGATCGACTCTGAAAATACACCTATTTTTGTGCCTTACCACACCCATTCACTACAATTTTGGTGGCTCAAGTCTTCATGGATCAATTTTTCAAACAACATGGCATTCCTACTTCTATTATGTCTGATCGTGATTCCACCTTCACTAGAAATTTTTGGCAAGAGTTGTTTAAGCTACATGGCACATAACTCCAAATGAGTACAACATATCACCCCCAGACGAATGGTCAAACCGACACGGGAAACAAATGTTTGAAGACATACCTACATTTATTTTCTTCAGACAAACAACATCAATGCGTGCGATGGTTACCTTTAGTAGAATGGTGGTATAATAGTAATTATCCTGAAGCAACCAAGATGATACCGTATGAGGTGGTGTATGGCCAACTCCCACCTTCGCCAACTTCTTATCTTCCATGATCTTCCAAAGTGCAAGCAATTGATAAGTTGCTTTAGAACCAAGCCACCACTCTCACTCTTCTGAAGGATAATCTCCATCAAGTGCAAAAATGGATGAAGAAATAGGTTGACCAACATTGCTTAGAAAGGTATTTTCAAGTGGGTGACCAAGTGTTTCTTCGATTCCATCCTTATAAGCAGACACCTCTCAAAGAAAAGGGCTTCCAAAAATTAGCTCCAAAATTTTATGGGCCTTATTAGGTCATATAGCATATTAGCTCTATTGTGTATAAACTGGCCCTACCGACCACTTCAAAAATCCACCTTGTCTTCCATGTATCTTTCCTTAAGAAGGTTGTGGGGCACAACTGAAAGGTCCAAACCATACTTCCTGAATTGGAAAAGGAAGGTTCTATTTGGCTCCAACTGAAATAAGTCATATATTCATGGAAACAATGTCTTCATGATTGCACTATTGAGGAAGCCCTCATCTAGTGGAAAGACACTTTACCATAAGATGTGACATGGGAACCAACAACTATTCTCCAGAAATTTCCGCAGCTCCAGCCTTAAAGACAAGGCTGCTTCTAAAGGGGGAGGACATGTTAGGGTCCGACCCTAACCCCTTTATTATGTAATAATCCTGAAGGACGCCATAAGCGTCATGATTAGTTAGTTTAATAAATAAATATCGTAAGGATTGTAAGTGGTTGACCCACATTATAAAAAATGGACCACAATTAGTTATGACATGACATAGCTAATAAATCTATTGGTTAACTCACATTATGCAAGGGACAATGAATAGTTAGGGTTTTTGGTCTCATGAAACTATATATTGTCGAAGATAGTAAGGAAAGTGTTGTGTTGTGTTATGTAATTGAGTTATGCTCTAGTGGAGGTTTCCCCCTCGAATAGGAAACTGAATAGTATTTATGCAAATATTAATATAATATTTCCATTTTTACCATCTAATTATGTTATTTTCTATGGTATCTTTGGCATATTTCACACTTCTCATATTTTTTTTAGGTTAAGCATACTACAAGAGACACCAAAATCTAGGTCAATGACTAGGGAAAAATGCACAAGGGGAAAACCCAAAAAATATTCCTTATGAGAGAGTATTCATTTCATCAAAACGCACACCAAAATATTCCAAACAAAATTCCAATTTTCTAACCTCAATATTTTCCATGTCAAAATCTGCAATAGAGGGGTTGAATTTTAGCTTGGGATAGCTGAACAGAAGGGGCCAAAATTTTGTCAAATCTTAGTCAATGAATCATAGTTAGATATTGGTCAAAGCAGAAAATTTGATCTATGGTCAATACTTGGTCAATGAGTCTAAACAAGAGTAGACCTCCAGTAAAATAGAGTCAATAGAGCGCTAAAAGTCCTGCTCTCCAAAAATAGTCAAAGTCTCGGTCAAATAGAAGTAAATGATCCCAATTCAACAATAGTCAAACAACAAATAAGAGATTTGGTTAACATAGAAATATTCTTCATCTTTTCTCCTTCACACGTGTGGATGAATCTCCTTGTTTTAGATCAAATTGATGTGATGAGAGAGGTGCCAAATGAGGTCAATCGAACTTCTATTTATATGTGAGTTAGGAGGAGGGTTTTGACCATATGGTCAAACCCATTCAATGAGTGGGGTCGACTTGAGAAAATGAGGCTGACTTGGTAAACATATAAATTCATAATTTCTTCTTTGACTTGCCAATGGAAATATCGACTAAAGATACCAATTTTTAACACTCCCTCTTAGTTAGGGAGGTACTTTTCATTCTCTCTCCCTTAAGATCAATTTCCCTGACTAATCCATTGGTCTCTCAGTAACAACCTAAGTAAGAGACCAACTATACAAGTCTCATCATAAGGAAATACACATAGCATCGACTTCATCCCATAAGCCCAAACCCAATGGCATTAATATTAGTGCCCAACTAACCATTGGATCAATCAATGAGGCCAAACTCTCCAACCATATGGTTTCTTAGTCAAGCACAATGACCCAAGAGAGTACACAAGGTCCATCTCCCCAACCATAAAAAAGTTCTCTCGATCAATGACCCAAGGTAGGAATCCCTATCTCAATATCATTCTCCCCAACAATATAGTCTCTCAGTCGAATACAATTACCCAATGGAGAGAACTCAAAAAATCAGTGTCCCTGACCAAACCCATTGGTCTCCCAATGAAACAAAATGACTTAAGGGATCACTCCAAGCCTCAAAACTAAAACCCAAACTCCTTAACCATATTTGTTTCTCATTCAACCTCAATGACCCAAGGGAGTAACCAAGACAATATTCCCAACCAAACACCTTGGTATCTCAGCTAATCCCAATGAATATTTTCAGTCATTTGATGCTATAAAATCGATGCTCCCTCTCTCCCAATGGGCTATTATTAACAACTCCAATTTGTTCTATGAAATAGGAAATCCTTAACTGGGATAGTGGTTTTGTTAAAACATCATCAATCTGCTCATCAGTAGGTACATACTTAAGCCTATGACAGCTCCTCTCTGAACAATATTCCAGATGTAATGATACTTGATATCAATGTGCTTTGACCTCTCATGAAAAACTAGCTTCTTAGAAATATTTACACAACTTTTATTATTACAATATATAATGGTTGATTCCAACATGATCAATTAGCAAATAATTTATGAAGCCACATAACTTCACAATAGGCTAAACATGCAAATATATACTCAACTTAAGCTATACTAAGAGCAACATAAGTTTGCTTCTTACTTGACCATGAAATCAGAAAATAGCCCAAGCTAAAACATAAACCATAAGTGCTCTTTCTATCATCAGTGCATCCATCCCAATCAACATAAGTAAAACCATGTAGCTACCATTTTCCATTAGAAATATATTTCAAACCATAATCAGTGGTGCCATGTAGATATCTCAGTATATGTTTTCTTGCAACCTAGTGCGCATGTTGGGGCTCAACCAATAACTTTTTTAGCATGTTCACAACATAGAAAATATTAGGTTTGGTGTTCACCAAATAGTTTAATGAGCCAATAAATTTGTGATACATAGAGGGATCAATAAGATCAGAATCAAATTTGTCACCATGGGAGTGTCCATGGAATTGCAGTTCATCATGCCAAAATTTTGAAGGATCTTAATAGTGTAATTTCCTTGTTCAACCAAGACTTCAGTAGGATTTTTCCATATTTCCAATCCCAAATACTAGTGCATAGGACCAATATCCTTCATCTCAAATTTAGAATTCAACTCCCTCTTACACTAGAAAATGAGAACTTCAACTCATATTTGAAACAATTCATCTAAATAGAGAAACAAATTAAAGGGCTCACCTTCAAAAAATTTGAAGTAAAAATTTGGATCAACATCGTTCTTTTTGAAACAAGGGCTCAACAAATAGCTATCAATGCAAGATTATCAAGCACTGGGAGCTTGCTTAAGCCCATGCAAGGCTTTCTTCAATTTGAAAACATGTTTCTCTCTATCACGAATCTAAAATCCTCGAGGTTGATCAATATAAACTTCAATGACTTGATTCAGAAAGACAATCTTGACATTGATTAGATGCAATTTCCAACTTGCAACAAAAGCAAGAGCAATAATAGATCTAATAAAATAATACCTGGAAATGGGAGAAAATGTGTCTTCATAATCCTCTCCCTCCTTTTATGAGAATCCTCGGGCCACAAATATTGCCTTTTACTTCTCAATACTTCCATCAGATGCATGCTTGATTTTGTAGATCCATTTGGAAGACACAACAGGTTTCCCTTCAGGCCTTGGCATAATTTCCTAGACATCATTCTTCAAAATAGATTGGTTCTCTTCAATCATAGCATCTTTCCAAACTTGATGTTCAACTACTTCTTCATAGGTGGATGGCTTAGAATCAATGAATTTTATGAGGACTAATCCCTCTTGTGGACAAGAGTGATCTCCCTAGGATTATAAGAACCCTAGTAACAAACACATAGTAATTTCTACCTTTCTCTAAGTTTTGATCGTTTGAAAGCAATAGAATGAAAGAGGCCTCTTACCGGTTTAGAGAAATAATTGATGAAGTCCCTTAAAGCTTTTTATCACACACTCTTTGATGCTCCAAATGTCTTCTTGTCACTCCCAACAGCTTCTTTGAAATGTTTTGAAAGAGATATGCAAAGACAAAGACAAACAAGAGATCAAAGAATACATGATATAATAAAAAAGATGATGAACTAATTTAACTAATTACACAATGCAAACTGATCAATTATGCAACCAAAACTCATGTAGGTGATCAAGGAACCCTACAAATCAAATAAATAGAGATTTAATTGAGAAATAACAATTGCTTATATTCATAAAACTAGAGAAAAGCCTTACAACCATGTAGCCTTGATGTAGCAAGCCCTTTCTTCTATCTCTGACCCTCTCCCTTGCAAGACAAGTCGTCCAACCTAATCTCAACAACAGAAACCTACTTCCAAGAGTCCTTTCTCAAACCCCAGACCTGTAATGGCTTTATAAGCCAAGGATGAGAAGTTATGGATCCATTCTCCAAGGGATGAGATCCACTATTAGTGGGATAAAGGTACCATAAAGGAATGGGATTTACTCCATGATGGGAGGGATCAACACTAAATATGCACTCATTTGAAGCTTGTTGGTTGGGATAGATGCTACCAACAATGCTTCTAGACTTTAATTTTTATTTGTATGTACTTCAAGTCATGTTCATAGGTCATAATGGAAGACAATGCATACTTCTACGCATATAATAATGGTCTTCCCTGCGTATGCACAGGAAGTGACTAGGAAACTATGAACATAGCCAAAATCATGGTTTTGTACCATAGGATCTAGAAATTCCACCTTCTTTGGGATGATTTAATTTCAAACTCCACAGGGTAATGCTCCAGAACACGTGTGAATACCGAGTGATCTATATTTAAACAAATAATTACAGATATAATTATAAATACAAAGATGCATTAGAAATAACACTTCATTTCATTAATATCAAATACTGAAATATGCTTACAAACAAAATGGAAATATGACTAGCTCGGGCAATGGTAGCTTATCTTTGAGAAGAGATGTGGCGGCTACATGCCTCTGAACTGTGTTACAATGAGGCTCCAGGGCCTATTTATTATTGAGAAACAATGGAAAACCCTAAACATCCAAAAATCTAACCCTAGGAGATGAAGCGCCAAACTATGGGCCTCGTTTGGGTAAATTGGTACATCAACTTCCCTGGGTCATAACTTTGGCATACGATCTCCATTTGATGTGCACAATACCTCGTTAGAAATATCTATCCGAGGACTACAAATTTTGAGTGAGAAACATGGTCCTTGACCCATGTTGGTTCCGGTTTTCCCAAAAAATGTCGTTTAGGGCCTTAAAATGGCTCTGAAAGCTCAAGACTTGAAAAACTACCAAAAATAGTAAATTTTGCTACAAATAGGGAAACTGAAAAACTGAAAGAAATAATGGTGGGGGTCCAAGTAGAATAGGCAGGTGGCCACCAATATCCACCTCAATCATTCCTCTCCCCTTAGGAAGTAATGGTCCCCATTGCGTTGAGTTCCTCCATGAGATGAGAAAACTTTTGATGAACTTAGTCCTTGGTGAGCCACTTGCCCTGGTGAAGGAGTTGGCCTTCTTTGAAAACTCGATATAGTTTGATCCTTTGTTTTCAGGTGTTATTGATCTGTGTTTCCATGATCCGATCAGTTGTGGCTTGTTCCAAGAAATCTGGATTTAACTCTGTAGGTGTGGGTTGTTCTGCAATGTTTTATGTGTCTAGCAATGGTGGGAAGTATGGTCGAAGGCGGTCCACATTGAAAACTGGGTGTAGGCCAAGGAATGGGGGAATGTTGAACTCAAATGCATTATCTCCCACAACCTTGGTAATGGTGTAAGGACCATATCGGAGCGGTCTGAGTTTCTGATAGGCTCTAGTAAGGCGTTCCTTTTGCAAATGCAACTAGACTTTGTCGCCCACCTGAAACTTGTGTGGCACCCGATGTTGATCATGTTACTGCTTGTACTTGGAATTTGATTTCTACAAAATGTCGTGGACCTACTGGAAGATATGTTGAATGTGCTCAATGAAGTTGTTCGCCTTATTGGTTTCAGACTAGACATGAGCTGAATTTGTCGAAGTAGCAACAAATGACATGGCCACATCAATGGGACATAGTGGCTGGAATCCCAAGCCCACCTAAAAAGGGTTGTGGGCAGTTGAGTTATGGAGAGCTCGGTTATAGTTGTGCTAAACATAGGGGAGGCTCTCATCCCATGTGAGTGGATGCTTTGAGTTGTACATGCACAGAATGTGTACAATCATCCTGTTGACGACCTCTATTTGGCCATTAGTTTGGGAATGGAAAGCTATGGACTTAGTGAGCTTGGTGTCCAGCATCGACCAAAGACTGGACCAAAATGTACTAAGGAACTTGTTGTCCCGATATGAGATGATAGACTATGGGATCCCAAAGTGTACCCACACTCATTCAAAGAAGAGTTTAGTAGTGGCTTCCACTGTGATATTATTCTTGCAGGGCGCCATAATGGCCATCTTCAAGAATCTATCAACAACCACAAAATCAAAGCCATTTCCATGCTTAGTAGAAGGAAGGCCCGACATGTAATCCATGGAGATGGATTCCCAAGGCCGGCTAGGGGTAGGTAGTGGAGTATAAAGGCCTTGCTTCTTGATGGTCGGTTTGGAAATGGCGCAGGTAGTGCAGGATTTGATGTACTTCCCTACATCCTGTTGAAGATTTGGCCAATAGAAATATTTCTACAACACTACCACTATTTTCTCGACCCCGAAATTCCCAGCGTCTCGACTGTAGTGTGCTTCCCAAATCATCTTGGCACGCTCGCTTGAAGGAACACAAAGGTGTCCTAGGTGGCATAATAGGGCATTGTGGAGGTGAAAATATGGAACTTGTTGACCCTTCAAGAGCATCTGGTATGTGTGGCCGAATTATAGGTCGCTTTTTTAGGGAAGTGGTCAATCAGAAGTTTCGTGACCACAAGAGTTGAGCACGGTGGTTAACGCCATGATCGGTGGTCGGCTGAGGAAATCTGCAACATTATTGGTGCTGCCCTTCTTATACTTGATATTCAAATGGAACAATTATAGGTATGTGGACCACTTTTGATGGTGATCATTCTGCAACTTCCCTTGCATTTGTATGAAATGCAGGGGCATATGGTCTGTGTGGATGACTGTTTCCTTCCCAAAAATGTAGTGCTTCCATTGTCGACAAGCCTTCACAATGGAATACATCTCTTTGTCATAAGTGGGATACTTTCAGACTGTGTTTGAAAGTGTCTCACTATGCTATGCCACTAGATGCCCCTGTTGAGTAAGGAATGCCCTAATAGCTTAGTCAGAGGCATCTATCTCGATCTCAAATGGTTGTTGCAAGTCTGGTAATATGAGCACTGGTGTAGAGAATAGATGATGTTTCAACTCTATGAATGCCTTTTATTGAGATTTAGACCAAAATAATTATGCTTTCGCTCCTCCCTTGGTGACTTGACTAAAGGGCCAAGTGATATGAGAGAATCCCAACACGAACCTGCGGTAGAAATTGGCAACACCCAGAAAGTTGCGCAGCTCTGTCAGATTAATTGGAGCTGGCCAATCCTAAATGACTTGGATCTTGGCTGGATCCGCATGCACCCCCTGTTCATCAATAATTTATCCTAGATACTAAACCTCGGTCATGCCAAAAGTGTATTTCTCTAAATTGGCACATAGCTTGTGTTGCCGCAGTGTTTGGAGAACCTGTCGGATGTGGTGGAGGTGCTCTTCCCAACTCTGGCTAAAGATCAAGATGTCATCCAAGTATACCACTAAAAATGAGTTGGTGAATGGCTGCAAGATGTCATCCATTAGCCTCATGAAGGTTGCAGGATCATTCGTCAACCCGAAAGGCATAACCAACCATTCGGAAAGGCCCTCCTTAGCTTTGAAGGAAGTATTCCACACATCGGAGGGTTCGATTAGTACATGGTGATATCCTAATTTCAAGTCGATCTTGCTGAAATATTTTTCCCCCTTCAATTGGTCCAGAAGGTCATTAATTTGTGGGATCGGGTACCTATTCTAGATAATGAACTTGTTTAGCGCCCGATAGTCAATACAAAGTCTCCAAGTCCCATCCTTCTTCTGTACCAACACGATCGAGCTCCCACAGGGCAATGAACTCGGCTGGATGTGACCTTTTTGCAGCAGCTCCTGAATCTGCCTCTTAATTTCGTTGTTCTCCATAATGAAGCACCGATAGATTGGTCCATTAGGCAGTGGCGCACCCTGGGTCAGATCGATGGAGTGCTTGGTCTGACAGTGCAGAGGCACCCCTGTTGGGGAGGTGAAGATGTCCTCATACTCCTCCACGACCTTGTCCATCTGTTGTTGTCATGTGAAGGGGCCCATCTAGAGGTCATGGCCACCTTCTTCTTCTTTCCTTTAGGGTGTATCATCAGGAAAACAAATTTCTCAGTTTTGGGAAATGAGCTTACTGAATTGTTTTGCAGTAACCAAAGAGATGGCGGTAGGCGATGCTACCTCCGGTATCATGTACAACTTATTTCCCAAAGTAACAATAACAGCACGAGGCCTTGACTCATACACAGCATGTCGCTTCCATAAGTATGGTTGGCCTAATAATACATCAAAAACATCAAGGGGAGCAGCGTCACATAATACCTCATCTGTGAAGGGCTTGATGCTATCTGGAAGGCGGCATTGCTGGATCATGCAAAGATCCCTTCCTTGGTGAAGCCAATTGATGGTGTACAGTTGTGGATGTGTTGTGGTTGATAAGCCCAGCCACTTCGCGACCTCTGCCGAAATGAGATTCTTTTGGATCCCACTGTCGACAATGAACTGTAGTAGGGAACTCTTTACCCACATCTAGGAGTGGAAGAGGCGCTTGGCCTCCTTTGGATCTTCGAGCTCCTCCCTCTGGATCTTCGTGGTGGCAACAGTGGCATTGGGCTCCACATTGATAATTTGCTTCGCTTTGTCATTCCCCTTGTTGGGTTCTGACTCAGATTCGGAACATGCATCTGATTCCGAAGCCTTTAGCTCAGCCACTAGTGACTGCTTGGCTCGACACTCACTTATGTTGTGAGTGGAGCTCTTACGGAACTCACACCACTTTCTCGTGTCCTTGTCTAGCTTTGCGGTGTTTTTCTTTGCTAGTGGCTTTGGCGGGTTGTCCTGGGCCACCCCGCCTTGGATTTGTCCTTTGTTTTGCAGTTTGGGGGCACCTTTCCTTTGCTTCGAATTCGCAGATCCAAAGTCCCGCTTCTTATGTTTAAACTTTTTGCTTGATATTGACGGCATATTGGTATGCCTTGCCGAGCGAGGAGATGTACAAGAACTCCATCTTGTCCTGGATGTACATGTGTAGGTAGTCACATTTGTTGAGAACCAAATGCTTCTCAGAATCCTTGATACCCAACTTTGTGTGAAGGGTATGAAAAACATTAGTGAACTTTGGAACATCTTGGTCCCTTCCCTGTCGCAACGTTTTCCACTTTATGTATTTATCCTCATAGCTACCGACAGGGTAGTACTTCTCCTTGATGTCATCTTGGAACAAGTTCCAAGTGGGTGCAGCTAAAAACAGTGAATTCATACTTTCATCGTTTTGCTCACAATAGGTTTCCCACCAGTCCTTGACGTGGGGGGCTACTTTGAGAAGTGCAAAAGTGATCTTTTCCCAGCTGGAAAAATCATGAATGAAAAAACATCCTTATAGAAGATTTAACCATTTATCTACAATGTCTGCATCTATCTGACCCTCAAATATGGGAATGTCAAAGTTAACTTGTACCTTAAAGGGTGTGGCGATTCCAGAGTAGCTTCCAGAAGTAGATGCATCACCCTTGGGTAGCCATTGAAGGATCTAGGAAAAGTTTTCCATCATCGCATTCCTTTGTTTCTTCGAGAAATATTTTGATAGGATCCCCTTCCCCCTCGTCTTTCTTTTCATCTGCCATGGGAGTCCGTCAAGATTTGCGAGGTTGGTCTTGCGAAGGTTCGACCAGTTCAAGCCCTAACTCCTTATATCCTGACCTCGTTGGGGACATGCAAAGAAAAAAGAGAAAGAGCAGACTGCTCTTATACCACTGATCTGGATTTAAACATGAATGCAACAAATTACAGATATAACCATAAATACAAAGATGCATTAGAAATAACACTTCATTTCATTAATATCAAATATTGAGATATGCTTACAAACAGAATGGAAATAAGACTAGCTCGGGTGATGGTAGATTATCTCTGAGAAGAGATGTGGTGGCTACATGCCTTTGAACTGTGTTACAATAAGGCTCCAAGGCATATTTATTATTGAGAAACAATGGAAAACCATAAACATCCAAAAACCTAACCCTAGGAGATGAAGCACCAAACCATGGGCCCCGTTTGGGTAAATTGGTACATCAACTTCCCGGGGTTGTAACTTTGGCATATGATCTTCGTTTGATGCGCACAATACCTCATTAGAAAGATCTATCTGGGGAATCCAACTTTTTAGTGATCAATGGCCTCAAAATGGCTATGGAAGTTTAGGACCCAAAAAACTGCTAAAAATAGTAAATTGTGCTACAAATAAGGAAAATGAAAACTAAAAGAAATAATGGTGGGGGTCCAGGTGGAATAGGAAGGTGGCCTCCAATATCCACCTTGATCACCGAGAGATCCAAACTGCTAGTCATTTTCCTAATGCGACAAAATGATGTGTAACAAATTGCCCCCTAAAGCGTAAAGTCATAAGAAATATTTTGATGACTGAAGTGCTTTATCATGCGAAGGTTTGGGTTAGAGACTATAGTTGGAGAGCTAAAAAAATCAGATAAATGTTACAATGGAATATATAATATCATCACTGAGGTAGGAATTCCCATACTCAGAATGTAAATGTCTCAAATCACTGTATGAAAATACATCTGAAGATCCATGTCAAAAGATGACATAGTATGGACACCAGGGAAAATTTTAAGAACCCCCCCTAAATTTATAAATATAATAAATGGGCGAATCTCCATGGTATATAGGAAAAATGGAAGGCGATTTTATCAATAATATAATATGTATATATAATTTTTTGGCGAATCTCTCACCAGGCATGGCGAATATTTTACTCAATTATAAAATCTTGTAAGATCTTGGCGAGTCTTTCACTAAATAATAAAACTTTGTAAAGTCCTAGTGAATCTTAGCATAGGCTACATGCTGGTTTAATTCCCCCATTTAAATAGGCTACATTCCAGGTGAATACCATGGGTCAATACCATGTGCCATTTTGGTGAATACCATGGGTCAATACCATGTGCTATTTTTATTTTTATTAATTCTAATATTAGGGTTAATAATGGTTTTTTGCATGGTATTAATAACAATATAGTCCATGGTATTTGTCCCATAGTATTTTGGCCATAGGTTTCACCTAAATATAACCCATTTTTGAGTGTTCGTAAATATAAGGTGACTTATGGAGTAAATATAAAAAAATGTTTTATTTGTTTACCATACCTCTCGTTTATTTATATTTTTATTAATTTACCATACCTCTTTTACAAATATGGTATTTGGCCCATAGGATTCACTTAAATAAAACCTCTTTCTTGAGCCTTCATAAATAGAATGAGGGTTATGGACTAAATATAAAAAGAGGTTTTATTTATTTACGATACGTCTAGTTTATTTATATTTTTATTTATTTACCATACCTTTTGAGTAAGTATAAAAAGACGTTTTATTTATTTACCATACCTCCACTTTACTTATATTTTTATTTGTTTACACCCTTACATGTATATAAGGTGACTTATGGAGTAAATATAAAAAATGTTTTATTTATTTACCATACCTCTCATTTATTTATATTTTTATTAATTTACCATACCTCTTTTATAAATATGGTATTTGGCCCATAGGATTCACTTAAATAAAACCTATTCTTGAAAATGGGCGAATGGATTCACTTAAATAAAACCTATTCTTGAAAATGGGCGAATGGAAGGTTGTAAGTCCTAATTTCAAGGGCTAAATTTACCTTTTTTACCCTCTCCCTTAAAATAAGGTGGGCTATGTGAGGTGATTTGTAAAAATGTACTATGATACAAAATATTCGCCCACTAAAAATTTAAAACACCTTAATTTCGCCAAAGGGCGAACATTCGCCCCTAAAATTATCCTTGATGGACACAGCCATTAATGGATCTCTGTTTACAATCATGAATATTTAATAACTAAATGTAGCCTAGATGGATGAAGCTAGATCCAAGGTCTTGATCTCCATCTCTCGATCCATATTACTAATCTAGCCATGCGAGTGAATGTATCAAAGTCGAACATGGTAGAGACCACTTGATTACTGGTCAATGATGTGAATCGTTAATAAGTGCGAGAAAAACTACCAATATTGACAATGGCTCTCAAGGTACTTTCGGTACAATCTATGAAGTGTGAATAGATGATTTTATGTCGAACACTCATAGAATCATTCGATCAAAGGTCAATGATGAGAACTTGTCGTCGAAGGTTAGAAACCTGCCATTAAGGCATGCAGGCCTCAAGGTATTGAAGGTTTCTAGATAAAATTCCTAGATAGTGAGCTGAAGTCGATAGGAAGCAATCCGTTGCAAGAGGGCCTACGACATGAAATGTATGTCAAGTTTTGAAGAACAAAAATTTAGAGTAATCCAAGATTGACTCAGGGATGGTATATGTAACTAAAGGCAAAGACTGGAAAATTAATTTTGGCTGAGGTTGAAATTCTCTTGAACATATTAGAGACACAACATGATGACTTGGTAGCATTTGACTCAAAAAAAATAAAACCCAACCCAACTGAAGAATTTCAATGAGGTATGGTTAGTTGAGTAATAAATGGATTTCCTAACCCAGACAGAAAAGTGATGGAGTGTCATGTTCAAGAGTGACATACTTCCTTTTACAAATGCAAAACAAATATTCTTTCTCACTTTTTCCCCAACCATTACTGGCAAGTACCTCTTTATTTTTTACAAGCTTGAGGAGGATAACATATGCTTGTCCTGTAAGCTCATCCTTCAGACGAGTCCTCCAAAGTATTTTTAACGAACCCTAAGAAGGAGTGGTTCAGTCTCGTCATGCTTAACGAGTCTTATACTATTTAATTTTTACGAGTCCAGTAAAGGGGTAACTCGATGTCGTTTTCATGTTTAAAGAGTTTGAAAATACATGAAAATAAAACTCATTCAGTTCTTTTACCGTAAAATTTTAATGAGCCCAGAGAAAGTAAAGCTCAGTGTTTTTCAGTTTTAGGGAGTCAAAAGAAAAACATAAGTAAACTCCACAATGTTCTTTTTCATAAATTTAGTCCCTCAAGCCCGAAAAAGGATAAAATAATGCAGGAGAGAACTCTATTGACCATGATTAGTCAATGTATACCTTTTTCATAAATAGTTTGGTTCAGTCCGTAAAAGGGGTAAACTTATATTGAATGGACAGTTGTTCATTTACTTTTACGAGTTTGAACAATCAAGTACTCGACAATCTTTTTGTTTTTAAGGAGTCTGAAAAGGGTGTAAAGAGAACTCCATGGTTTCGCTTTTTCACAAGTTTTAATGAGTTTGAAAAAGTGATAAACAATACTCAGTACCAAAATGATATGTTTCCGTAATTATACCGTAACCTGCACACTTAAACTCAAAATAATTATCTTTGTTCAACAATAAAAACGAAAAAATTTATAAAATCAGACTTAAAAAGTTTAATAGGTGTAAAACAATATTTAATTAGCCCTAAAAAATTATAAAAAGCCCAAAATGTAAAAAGTTTTCACCATTTGCATTTTTACCATTTTGAGAGAGATAAAAGCCATTTTTTACTAGAAACTGTTGAAACTGATTCAGGGAAAACCATTGGATGAAATCACGAGCAGCTTTCACCAAGTAAATGATCTATCCATGCTATTCATTTTCATGTCAATTTTTTAGCTCTTCACTGTGAATTTTGGAGTTTTGCGGAGGGTTTTGTAAAAACAAATTTGCCCTCATTGTGAGTAGGTACCCTTCATCAGGCCTATGCATACCTATATAATTTTTAACGTGATGTGCAAAATTTCAAGGAACAAAACTATGCACATTCACACTGTCCATTAAAGCTAGCTGTGTACAACACTGAGGGAAAAGTAAAACAAATGAAAAATGCTCCAAATTTTTGCTAAATCTCTCCATGCATGTTCCTAATGATTTTTAATGTTTAATTACAAGATTTTGATCCATAAACATGGAATGGAGAGAGCGTAAGCATGAAGAACAAGATATACTTTATCTCAATGACCTAACAACCATACAAACCCTAACAAATTGTGGATTATACAAGTTTTTCACCATTCTAAGCATGAGGGCCCAACTAGACTTGCTTGAATGGATGGTAGGCAAGTATAATGTTCAAGAAGAGTGTTTTATAGTCAGAGACCACAGACTTGTGATCGATGCTGATGACATTTACTTCCTGATTGGATTTCCATGTAGTGGCAAAGAAATCATCTTGTATGGCCATAGGTGAAGTGGCGAGACCATTTATACCTATTTGATACAATATTTGACTTACGTGGCTGTTCTCAAAGATGATCGAATTGATATCAAGAACATAAATGAGATTCTTTTGAAAGGCATCAGGTTTACTATTGCACTGTTGTGTGGTAGTGCAACATTACATTTTCTCACTAAGGCTCATATGCATACTTTTGTGGATTGATTTAATGGTACCATATTTAACTGGTGTGAGGCTATAGTTTCTAACTTGAAAGGGCAACAAACCAGGGTTATAACGAGAAGACTAAAACACTTTGGGTATGGTACCTTCATTATTTCATTTTCTTTGGAGGGTATTCCTTTTTTGGCTCCACAGGTATCTGTCGAGAGAGGAGGGCTTCGTAACCCTCACATGCTAAAATGGGGTACACTTATGGCATGCCATGGAGGTGGCGAAGGACCAACTATCAAGTTTACTATTGAATTATTTGAGTGGCTGGAAATCTAGATCATTGTGATCTAGGACTTTCCATATGCAGGCATGGACTACACTGGAGATACGGACATGCCATTGCCTCTTGGGATGCAGTGGGGTGTTATAGGTAAAACTTCACATTTTGGTTGATTTTAATATTTTCACTTTTTTTGTTATTTTTGGCATCCAACTAATTATCCAAAATGATCATGCAGATGTGGCTCCAGTGATCCCAGATGGATTATGCAGATATGGACAACATGATGAGCAGATAGTTTCCCCCATAGTACAGAAACTGGATACAGTAGAGACACTGACAGAGATAGAGCACAACCTTGAGAGGTTGACTCTAGACATTCGTCGCTATAGATGATTTGCCTTTCCACTACCAGATGCATACTACAGAGGTTCCTGGTCATATTAGCCATTTTCTACGACAAGTAGCATTTGCTATTCTATGTTACCATGATCACGATCATGCGTAGTGACTAGCCTAAGGGCCACATTTTTTATTTTTGATGATGTATCAACATGTTAGGAAAATAAAGGCCATGGGACCTTATGTCATTGGATGACATTTTTTTATAAAATCCACTCTTATTTATAAACTTTTATCTAATGAAAAATCTACTACTTTTATTTCTGATTACCTTACCAATGTAAACTTTGAAACGGGAACTATAAACTCAAAATGGGAACTCGGACCAAAAAACCCCAAAAAAACATGAAAAACAATGCTAAAAACGAAAAGAGAGTATTTCTCAGTTCAACAAGCATGTTTAGATATCCAAAAATAATCTAATTTTTGTTTTCATGACAAGTGTTGTCCAATTGTAAATACAAAACTTCAGGAAGATTACTAGACCAATGAGAAAGCACATCATGAATTATGGTTATTGTCAGATTTTCATCATTATGAATATTTGGAGCTGTGAAGCATACCCTTGGCAACATTTTCCCATTGAATACCATAGAACTGACCAAGTGATACTGAATACAATTTTCCTCTTGTAAATTTTTGGGTGTGCGAACAAAATGTGGTAGAAGTGTTTTCTTCTGGTCCATACCATCAATTATCAAACCCAAATATTTATTTGGATTATCATAAAACTTCTTTCGATGCGTGTACAACTTTTCCCTTTCACTTGTTTGTTGTTTTTGATGCTCTTGAATCGCTTTGAAAAGGGAATCTACACAACATAAAAGAAAGGCATTAATAAATGCGTTTTCATAGTTGATGACTATAAAATTTTAAAAATTAATGTTATGAATGCTTACCTCTTTCTACCCCTTCAAATTTATCCATTTTTTGTTTAAGAGAAGCATATGTACTACAAATCCCCATCCTTGTCCTCTTAGGAATATGGACTTTGTTGAATTATTTCTTCCACATCTTCACAAAATATTGATATGTAATAAATCGACCATGTCCTTCAACACCTTCTGCATATTCTTTGTATAATTTGTAGATTTCTCGTCTTGATAAATTATATGGAATATGTATTGTCTCTCTATTTGGCATACACTCTCCATGCTTTGAAAAGAAGTCTTTCATCCATGAAATTGCAGTATTTGATAATGGCCCAAACTATCATTTATGACGTACTTCTGAATAAAATGTGGGATCATTTTCCAAATTTTCTTGGATTCTTGACAGACGAAAATTACCCATTGAATGAAACATTTTGAAAGCCTTTCTACTGATAAATAATGACCCATTATGATAATCATAACCTTGTAATGTATATTGCATGCACCCCACTAAATGTGAATTTTGCATGCTTTTATTCATTAAAAAATATCTCTTCCTTTTCTCCAATGCAAACTTGAAATCCATATGTTTCAAACAATATATTTGACAACATTCACTTGAAATGAGAGCACTGATAGAAATTATTCTCATCAGATATTTTTCTCTACCCCTTGTATAACTAGAACATCTTGGATTGATACGAAAATGTATGCTCCTACTCCTCGATACAATATTTGCTGGCAACATCTCCATCATTGGATCGTCATCTATATAAGCATTTTCATCATCATTATGAGGAATATTATCCTCAATATGATCATCTATGCATTTGAAATACTGACTTGGAGGATATTCTTCATCTTGCCCTTCTTCAGTGCTACCCTCATAGTCCTTAGAATTGGGGCTAAATGGAAAATTTGACTCGATGTTTATTGGATATTCTTCATCATGTGCATTGTCAGTGATGCTCTTATAGTCCATGGGATTAGGACTACGTGGAAAATGTGACTCTTTACTTACTAGAAATTATTCATCCTAACCTCCATCACTGATGCTCTCATAGTCCTTAGGATTAGGACTAAGTGCTCCATCTTGCCATTCGTCACTATTGCTCTCATAGTCCTTAGGATTATGACTAGGTGGAAAATGTGACTCTTGATTCATTGGAAATTCTTCGTCCTGGCCTTCATCACTGTTGATCTCATAGTCCATAGGATTAGGACTAAGTGGACACTGTGACTCTCTATTCATTTCAAATTCTTCATCATGCTCTTCATCACTGCTACTCTCATAGTCCATAGGAAAAGGAATAAGTGGAAATCACGATTCTCTATTCATTTTAAATTCTTCATCATAATTTTCATCACTATTGCTATCATAGTCCATAGGATTAGCACTAAGTGGACACCATGATTCTCTATTCATTTGAAATTCTTCATCATGCTCTTCATCACTGTTTCTCTCATAGTCCATAGGATTAGCACTAAGTGGACACCGTGAATCTCTATTCATTTTAAATTCTTCATCATGCTCTTCATCACTGCTACTCTCATAGTCCATAGGATTAGGACTAAGTGGAAACTGTGATTCTTTATTATTTGAAAATCTTCATCGTGTTCTTCATCACTGATGCTCTCATAGTCCATAGGATTAGGACTAAGTGGAAATCATGACCTATATTTATTTGAAATTATTCATCCTACCCTTCATCAGTGCTTCTCTTGTAGTCCTTAGGATTAGGACTCAGTGGAAGATTTGACTCTCTATTCATAGTGGAAGAATTTTTGTTATATTCATCAATATGAATAGAGTTATTATGCAACGAAGATGTTGATGCTTCACAAAGTGAAACTTCACTATCAGAAGAATCCATGCCTTTCAAACATAAGAGGTTAAATGATATAAATGAACTCTCTCCTAATTATAATATATAGCTTAAAGAATGAAAAATTCCCTCTAAAGTTTCCCTCTAAAAATTTTTGCTGAAATTTTTCCCTTCTAATATTTTGTTTCATGTATTTTCCTCCACAATTTTCTTCTACAATTTTTTGAAAATTTTAACTAAAATTTTCTTATGAAATTAATATTTTAAACTAAATCTTTAAATTGAAATTGTAAATTAAATCTTTTACCTAAATTAATTTTTTACTTAAACTATACAAGATTTACTACACAATTGAATGTTTTTTAAATTTTTATTATATCTTCTATCACACATTTAGAATAAATTTCTATATTGCCATAACACGATTTATATGTTAAGTTTTTATATAAAAATAATAATAATACCACATTCACCATGCGGTAAAACAATTCCATAATTTTCGTTTTATCATAATATACTATATCGCTATAACAAGATTTATATGTTAAAGTTTTTATAAAAACAAATTAATCCCACAATCACCGTGCGGTAAAACAATTCCATAATGTTCATGTTATCATAGTTCCCTATATCGCCATAACAAAATTTATATGTTAAAGTTTTTATAAAAACAAATTAATTCCACATTAACTGTGCAGTAAAACAATTATGTAATTTCCGCTATATCATAAATTTCATTATCTCTATTCCTCACATCACATCAAGGCTTTTCAAGGTTCGTTAAAAGACTTGGAATGATTTTGTGGAGCAGCTACATTGTTATCGAGAACATATTTAACAAAAGATTATTGCATTTGAAAGGTTAGTTTCCCTTTTGATGTGTGCAAATTTAAAAATTAAATAGGTTTACTAGTAGTTATGTGTGAGTTGGGTTGCTATTTTCGTGTAAAATACCTAAACAAAAACATATTCCATTAAAATAATAATAATTTTTTTATTAATGAAATTTAGATTTTTTTTTACAAATTAAAAATTTAGATGAGCTAGGCTTACCCGACAGCCCCATGGCAGGTAGAATGCCACTACGGTCGTAGTGGGCATGGTGGGCCTGGTCCTGCCCACTGGTGGCACCCACCCCCACGGCCCTGCCCGCCAAGGGTGGGGGTTGATTCTTAGAATCGGGCATCCACACCCACGGGTCTCCACCCCCATGGATCCCCAACGAGCCTCCACACCCACGGGCCCATTTGGCCGCGAGGGTGGGGTTGGAAGGGCTACAACTGGAGGGGCCACGAGGGTGTGGCAAGAGGGGGCTACACGTAGCCCCGCCTGCCCCTCCCACGCGGCCCAAGGGGCCAGTGGGGGCAGAGGCCTGTTGGAGACCTATGGGGGTGACAACCCGATTCTGAGAATCGAGCCTCAACCCACACAGGTCTGTTAGGCCACGGGGGTGGGGCAGGAGGGGGATGCACATAGCCCCTCCCTTTAGAATCAGACCTCCACCCCCATGGGCTCGTTGGGCTGCGGGGTGGGGCAGGAGGGGGTTATACTTTTTTATTTTTTGTTTTTTTTTTAAAGGTTAATTTTTACAAAATTATTTATGATTTATGATTATTTATCATTTTTAGATTTTGTTTTGTTTATTTAATTTATTGTTATTTTTGTAATTTACTGATTTATATATATGTGTATATTTTTTGCAGTAAAATGGCATCAAAGAATATTTCTGTGAATCTTTCTGGACCAAAAATTGCTAAAATTAAAGGTGGATCCTCAAAAAACATTGTTGAACAAACTAAACCTGAGCTAATAACTACAAATATATCAAGTGCCTCAAACGATGAGAAGATGATTTCATACTAGAAGAAATCAAAAGAAGTGAAGCTTACAGAAAATGTATGGTATATGAATGATAGAGAAGTCGAACAATAGGTGTAGATATATCTATATGTTGATATCCCTAATGATAGTGGAATTTATGACGTGCTGGGAAAAGTCATAGACATATGTTTCATACCGGAGACTGAAGTTATTTATGTACTTACAAAACCACCCAAGTCACATGAAAAGATTAAATATTATCTATCATTGTCATTGTATGACACGACAAAGAAATCTACAAAGTTTCGTAGACAAATTATAAATGACATTGCACAAGATATTGCAAGTATTGTTATTTATATTTGTGTTTTGCGTTATTGTAACTGTATCATTATATTTTTATAACTTAGTTTTTATTGACATATGATATTTTGTTTGACATAATTTCATTGAAAAACTTTTAATTATGTTGGGAGGCATTCATTTCATAGAGCCAGATATTATGAATATTGTTAGCAATTTCTACTCAGGGTCAGAAGAAGATATGACAAAGAAGCAAAAAATGGTGATTTATGATGCTACAAAACTACATCCAAGGGATCAACAAAGAATCTCTATAGTGGATAAATCTAGCAAAGGTAGATAGGTTACTTTTGAAGATGAGGAAGTTGAAATTGACACTGAAGAATATGTTGCCATTACTGAGGATGACTTTAGAACTAATGTTAGAAAGGAGAAGAGCCATAAAAGACCAAAAGTAACAATGTATGGGAATGTCTTTGTTATAGTTAATGATGAGAATTTTAGGAGGAAGAAAATGAAAGTTGAACATCCTCAAGTAGTCAATGCCAACAATGAAGATCCTAGTTAAAATTCAAAATAAAGAAGGGAAATAATTACAACGGGAGCTGATTTAGAGGATGGAATTATTAAAACAAAAAAAAATGCCATTTGACATAACTTGACAAAAACAAACTTAATTGATGTTGATCGTACATTTCAGCTCAATGTGAGACAAATATATAAGCCAAGTGAAGGACAATTTAAATATCAAATCAGAAAGCCATACCACCGATATGTTCACAACTTGAAGACATTGATGAGGTACAATCCATATGCTCATGTGGTTAATTATGTGCTTCTTGTTGATCTAGTTCAAGTTCCAAACAAAGAAGCATTTGATAAGTCAAAATGTTTTGAATACTATTATTATGTGCTTGGGGGGGGGGCATTCTGTAGAAGCTCAAAGGTAATTGATGGAGGAATATCGCAATAACCCATGTTTTGAAACAATGAAATGCATCATTTATGCTAGTTTATCATATACAGAAGAAAATTTATTGGCATGGGATCATAATACAAATAATGAATATAGGATGTTTATGACTTTAATCCAAAGGGTTAGATTTATTCATAATGAATTTGAAGAAAAATGTGGTGGGGATAAGATAAATGTTACTCTAGAATTCTGAAAGGAATGTTGTATAGTTGGAATTTATAACTTGAGAGATATGGGAATTTATTAATGAGATTTTTAGCGTGTGGAAGAGCATTGACATTAAAAACTAGAAGGTCAAAAAGTCTAAACCATTGATATGCAGCTGCAGTAAATGAGGTCCTAAAATGAAGCAGCTTCCAGAATATATGACTATCACACATTGGAGAGCATTGCAAGGAGTGAAGGATGAAAAAATTGTCAAAGCAATATTATCTCGTGTGAAGTCAGGGGAATTATCATTGGAGGAAATGTCTGAGGAATTTCAAAAGCAAGTTTGTTGAATTATTTTTACTTATTTCTAGATTATAATTTTCTTTTGAATATAACATATTGTTCTTGGTAGTATTTGTTATGCATATCATTATATTAACTTTTTTACTTTATCTATTCAATCACAAAGTTTACATGAAAATATAAGAACAAGATATGGTTAAATTGTTGAATGAAGATAGTTGGGATGATGTTGTATGCAACCATCCAGATTCAAGTTCTACATCAACACTAAAAGATTTTTATATTGCATTTAAAAATGTATGTTGATTTATACATTCATTTCTATTCATCTGTATACTATTTTTATTTTATAACTTATACAAATATTTGTTTATTTTATTAAATATTAGTAAGGATGCAAATGGAGCACCAGATAGTTTCAGAAGCTTTATTGAAAAAATTAAGATCGAAAGACTAAGAAAGAAACATCTTAGGAATGTTGAACTTGATCCAAATCTTACTCATTTCATTTGGAATGGGCTTGAAACTATTCAATATCAAGTAATACAAGGTGACTGTGAAGACATTGCTAAACTCATACCTAAAAGGGATTATTCCCTAGTTATTGCAGATATTCCCCATGGTTTTAATATCCCAAACATTGACTATGATAGTGACCCTTATACTTATCAAGCTCTTAGTAAAGTGGTTGTGGGATTTGTAGAAGTCACATCATCACCATTATGGAGATTTGTGACATTTCATTCAAACACACAATTGGAAATGTTATTGACAAGCTTCAAAGGGAAAACAAACTCAAGGATGCAGCTTACATAGTAAAATGTTGAAAATGTATGTTTGATTAATGTTAAAAAAATCATTTGTATACAAGTTAATTGAACTTTTACTATTTTATGTTACATGAAAAAGTAAAATCTTCTTAACCATGAAGATCAACCAATTATGAATGATTGTAAGTTCATCCATATTGATAGTTGGACAAAAGATTATTTTTATATGTATATGTTTTTTAATCGACTAGATGGAAAGACTCATAGCCAAGTACTGGTTTATGATGCTGTTGTGAAAAAACTAACATATGAAGATAAAGAAGCAAAAGGAGAGATAGTTAACATTTATAAAAAATGACAGTCATTGATTCACTATCTTATAGACTTATGTTCAAATGAAGAAGATTGGGTTCTGGATTTATTTTCAGGCTCAAGTAAGTTTTATTATATATAATTGAATTTCAATATCTTCTTTCTTAATTTGTATGTCATTATACTAATTTACTTCATTATTTATTTTTTGCTTGATAATTAGGTACAACGCTAGCATGTTACATAAAAAAAAGGAAGAAATTGCATTGCCATTGAACAAGATCCAGTACAGTGCAAATTTATTCTGCAAAGAATTAACGCTCTTCAATTTATTCCAGATGCAATGCAAGAAATTGGGTTTAAGAAAGGGGATTTTAGTGAATCACGTGTGGCAAAAAAGGAAAAGGAACCTCAACCACCATTACATGAAATTATTTGAAAGGCATACATTGGGAGATTCGCAGACATCAAAGATCCATTAGAAGAGGAAAATGAGCAAAATGAAGCAGGAAATATTGTGTAAGAAGACAATGATGAAACTCTAGAGGATGAAGAGTTTGGATTACGTGATATTGTTGTTTAAATTTAAGTTATACTTAGAAATCAAGCTCATTTTTCTAACTATTAATTAGTTATACTTGTAATGTTTTGACTTTGACATTTTATGAGAAGAATAAGCATTCAATTAATGTTGTTATATGTTCAATATTTGTATTATGTGATTTTCGCTTTAATTTTTATGTGGATCATTATTTTTTGAAAAAAAAATGATTATTATTATTTTTTGACATAAAATTCATAAAAAAAGTTTATTATTTAACCACTTTTTGTTAAATTTTTCCTATAAAAATTGTGATTTTGACATGTCATTTCTAACACAAAATTATCAAAATGTGTAGTTTTTTAGTTATATTTATGTTCGAAATGTTTATTTTTATCTAGCTTGTCAAAAATTATTGTTTCTTTAGAGACAATTATTTGATGTGCATTGAAAAATTAATTAACGATATATAAATATAATAGAATATTGAAACTTTAAAATATCGACCTTCTTCTTTAAATATGCAAAAAAATAAAGACCTCACTACAAAAATAAAAAATAAAACAAAAACAAGAAATTATGAAGAATAAGATCACTTCAAAAATTGTTAAATTTAGAAAATAATTATTCACACTTAATACATTAGAAAATTTAAAGAAAAAAATAAGTCTTAAAAAAAGGTATGATGCAGAATCAACACTTTTAATTCAACATGCAAATCACTAACATTCTAAAAACTAACGTACATAAAAAAATAATCGTATTAGTTCTCGTTTCAAAGTTTACATTGTTTCCTTTACAATATGTGAATGAATATTGCATTTATTTCTTTACAAATGTTTTACAAGTGCCAATTTAACACATAATTAGCTAATGCATTTGTTAATGTGTTTAAATTTCTCGGAATATGTTGATACTCAATATAATCAAATTCTCGTTCCAAGAGACGAACCCGCAAAAACATCCTTAACATGGAAGCACTTCTAACTGAATAAACACCATTCAAATGTAATACCACGAGTTGTGAATCTAACCTAACGATCAATCGATGAATGCCAAATGCAATGGAATCAGATAATAGCTCAATCACTATGTTATATTCTGCAATATTGTTTGTTGTTCGACTGAGGCATATCCCATGAATAGAAACTAACTCGTCTATGGACGAATAAATGAGCCAAGATGCGGAAGACAAATTCCGAGTACTACGAATAACGCCATCAACGAAGCCAATGTAAGTCTGGGGGAATGTTTACATCTGAAAATCAAGTGTAACACAAGACAAGCAAGAGAAGTAGCGAAAAATCATAAAACTGCTAAAAACTATCATATGAAATATTATGGTACAGTAATATAAAAATGTTTCACCAAAAAATCTAAGCATAGTATTTCTTTAGGTAAAGACCATTTCTGGGCTTTCCAAAACGAATTCTATCATAATACACTAGTTCATAGGCCCCTTTTGCTAGTTCACATTTTACAATATAAGAGCCATGCCACATAGGCTCAAATTTTCCAACGCCTAACTTATCGTGCTCTTGATCATAGACCAAGACTAAATCGCCTTTTGCATACAAATGAGGTTTGGAAGTCTGATCATACTGTGATTTAACTCGTTTCTTTTGGGCCTAGCTAGCTAATGCAACATCATGATGAGTCTCATCAAGACGTGCTAAGTAAAAAAAGCGTTCCTCTCTAACAGAAGTAGCTGGTAATAATTCAATTTCCAGTTTCAAAGACAGTATCTCACATTCAATCAATAGAACCACTTCTATGTTGTAGACAAGTTAGAAAGGAGTAAAACAAGTTGAAGTTTTTGTTATAGTGTTGTATGCCCACAAGGCTGGATGTAGCATTAGATGCCATTCTCGTTTATGAGTCTTGATAATATGTTTAATTATGGTGGTTAAAACCTTGTTAATGACTTCCACTTGTCCATTTGCTGCCAGTAATATCGGGTAGAACTGTCATGGTGCAGGCCTAGCTTGGTGGTAATATCGGTCATCATATAATTTTGAAAATGGCTACCATGGTTCGTGATGATAGTTTGTGGTACTCCAAACCAAAAAATTACATGATTGAACACAAAAATGGATGTTGTTTCACTATCATTCTTGTATGTAGGCATCGCTTCGGCCCATTTTGTAAAATAATCTACCATAAGGATAATATACCCATGCCCCCCGACTGAGTGTGGGTTACATGTAAGAAAGTCAATGCCCCATTTAGTGAAAGTACTGACAAAAATGATTGGGTGAAGAGGAGTTGGATGTGCACGCATTTTCCAATCGTAAATTTGACAATTATGGCATTTCTGGACCGTAG
Organism: Pinus tabuliformis; assembly: GCA_031772625.1. NCBI lineage: Eukaryota > Viridiplantae > Streptophyta > Pinopsida > Pinales > Pinaceae > Pinus > Pinus tabuliformis. The sequence goes on along the minus strand of CM062815.1, from coordinate 564,945,991 downwards.
TTATAAAATATTTAAACATAGAAGGCCAGAAATACCCTATGTGCAGGATATTTTGAGCAGTGGTAAAGTCTGACATATGGCTGCCACAAGCTCTAGAATGGTAGTCATTCAATTCCTTTTCGGCTTCTTCATGAGTTAAGCATCGTCGAAAAATAGAATCGACACCACGACAATAAAGCATGTTGCTAAAAATATTGTATTGTTGGGATTGGTACTGGATTCAACGACGATCAGTTCAAATCAGTTATGGTCGAAATGTTTAGGTTTGGAGATAAATGATGATATCTCTGTACCAGGGATATAAAGTACTGATTAGAAAGAGAGATTCATCTGGAAGAGAATATTCTGCCACATTTTCATTTTCAACACGGGGAAATTCACACAATAATTCATAAAATACTAATGATTTCTTAGATTTGGATTTAATGAATTCCAAATCGAATTCTTGTAGGATGACTATCCATTTGGAATAATTCCCCCCAAACAATTGTTTAGTGAGAATGTAAATCATGGGGCTGCAATCAGAAATTACAGTAGTTTTGCGTAATAAAATGTAGTGACAGAAATGTTGGACAACTTGAATAGCTGCCAAGGTCAATTTCTCCATTCGACTCGTCTTCCTAAACTAGGACCATACCAAACGTGGCATTGGACGTTGCTAAGTATAAAAAGTAATCTCGATGATAATCAGGAGGATGCAACAACGATGTATTGGTCAACACATATTTAAGTGCATCAAAGGATTTTTGAGCCACTTCATTCCGGATAAATGGGATGCCCTTTTTCAAAAATTGAGTAAAACCCTTTGTCAACTTGGCATAGTTCTAGATAAATCGACATAGAAAGTTTTCTTTCCCCTACAAACTTTGGAGTTGGCATAGATTGGAAGGACAAGGTAAATTCAAGATAGCCTCAACCTTCAATGGATTGACACAAATGCATTCCTTTGAAACAAGAAACCCTAGAAATCGACTAGATTGCACACAAAAAAAACAATTATGTGGATTCAAGCAAATATTGTAATAGCGACATATGATAAAAATTTCTCTCAAATGCATTGAATGGTCTTCCCGTCTCAGTGAATGAGCTGAAAATTCATCCAAATACAGTTGCACAATATGCTTGATATCATGAAATGCATAAGACATAGCCCATTGAAAAGTTGCACCTGCATTCTTTAGAACGAATGGGAGTTTTCGATAGGAAAAAGTCCCCCATGGGAAAATGAATGTGGTTTTATGTTGATTAGTTGGGAGTATGTTGATTTGATTGTAGCCGGAAAATCCATCCATAAATGAAAATATTTCATTTCCAGCACATTCATCAATGATTTGATTGATAAAGGGAGGAGGATAATTGTTCCTATAGTCGACACATACTCTAATGGTTCCCTGTTTCTTGTTAACGAGCACGATATTGGATACCCAATCAGTTAAGGGAATTGGGTAGATGAAACCCACTTTGAGCAGTTTCTTGACCTTTGCCTTAATCGCAACATATTTTCTTGGATGCATCGGACGTAATCGTTGTCTAACAGGATTGGCATCTAGGTAAGTCTTGATTTCATGTATTACAATGCTTGGATCAATTCCTGGCATTTCCTCATAGGACCAGGAAAAAATGTCATAGAATTCTTGAAATAGGGCCTTATATGTTTGAATTTCTTTGATTGACAATGAGACACCTATATGAATATTTTCAACAATCCCTATTTTAATTTAGATGTCAATGGAAATGGTTGCAGATATATTCCCCAAATTTCTTTCGGATTCCGAGTGAAATACTGAAATGGGTGATTCTGGACTATTTACTATCTCAGGTGAAAACATATTATAAAAATCGTCCTCAATTTTTTCAGAGCTAGGTAGAAACGATGAACGATGATGGTGATCGTTCCATGGAATTTTGTCTGAAGTCATAACTTCCATGATACTTTTGTCAGTCAAAAATGTATGATCAAAAGGATCAAAGAATGAAATTGGCTCTAACCAAGGCAAAGGAAAATAATCTTCATTGATCGTATCCACTCAATCAATATTTGTAGATGTTGGGTCAGAAAGCGATTTTACTGCCCGATTAGACAATTCAAAAGGGCTCAAAGGCATCTGACTTCCATAGGATAATAAATCAGACTCTAAAGGCACTATCCATAGATGAGGAGATTTCATAGTGCTTGATTTAATCATGTTCACCTTAGAAAAATTAGAAGGAAAATTTGGTGGAGGCATCACAAAGGTTCCCATCAATGATGATTCTTTGAGTAAACCAACACCAATATCTTCAAAAGGAGAATTCATTTTTCCGACAAAAGGTATGGTACCCAAAGAGTTAGGGTCTGAAGTGTAGTAAGACAACTTGTCTACCTTGACAATTTTTCCCCTATGAGGAAATTTTATCATTCAAAATAGTGATGATACCAGTTTTGACATAGAATAGGTCCAAATTTGACCAAGCAAAATATTGTAATCTAGCTGAGCATCTACAACCTCAACTTTGATTGTGACCATTTTTCCCTCTAGCTCTATGGGAAAATCGTTTAGGATGCCATATGGATAAAAACCTCTTCCATAAAAGGCTTTTTGAGTGGTAAGTGATTGATAATGGTTGAAGAACCGAAATATCTCCAACAAGAAATCGACATAATGCACATATAAGCTCCTTCATCAACAAGTATATGAAATATTCGTCTAGTTTTAACAAAATCTGGAATTTGAATTGCCAGTTGATGAGGAATCTCAGAATATGACTCTCAAAATCAAAGATAATTAAGTTAGAATCCTGTGGATCAATAGTTCATATAGTTGACAATAAAATCCTTCACTGTGTCGGGCATTTTTGTAATACTTCCAGAGCTAACATTGTAGAAGGAGACATTGCCAGGTATTCAACAATGTTGTAATTTTGCATAGCTCTAGCATGCAGGTTGAAAGCTGATTTCCGAAGCACACCTTTGAGAGGTGGTAGGATCATGATATCAGGATTTGGATTCTCAATCTATAATGGTTCAGAAAGAGAAGGAGGAACTGAATTGGAAGGTTGGCCAGATGAACTAGCTTCATTTCCATTTTTGACATGACACTGAAACTCGTAATATTTGGATCTTGTAGCTACCAAAACTTCTTGTGAAGACATCATGACGATATCTTGCGATGTGTTATGAGAAACTATTTTTCTGCCTTGAGAAGGAAATGGATCCTTCAAAATAATAGGAGTTGGAGAACCTTTAATGAATTTAGAAACCTCTACCCAATGTGGGAATTTCCGATTTTCATCAGTAGGCTCAGTTTTAGAAGGTTTCTCCTTTGGACCAGCATTTTGTTTCAATTTTCCTTTCCCCTTCTTCTTATTTTTGGTTGATTTCGTCTTGCCAGTAGATGATTATACAACATTGATCTTGGAAATAGTTTTTGGAGGAAGGCTTTCAGATGGTGTATCTTGTATGGCCAACATCTCAGTATTTTTAGAAATTTTCTTTTTTTCCTTTAGACTATTGGCTAAAAAAACCTATAATGTGATCAACGAAATTAGATCTTGATCCTGTAGGAGATGTAATAATTGGTTCACCCATAGGGCATGTTAAATTCAATATTTTTTCGTATAAAGTCCCAGATTGAATGTAGAACAAGTCTAAGTACTGGGCCCGAGAAATTATTTTCTCTTTCGTGACAACACCTCCCTTCACAACATCTTCTGTGATAATGGGAAGAAGAGACTTTGTAAACCATTCAACTAAAATTTGATATGGAATGAAAACTTTGACTAAGTGATGTCTACGTCTCCATCCATGGATATGATCAAAGATGTGAGTCGACTTCAATTTTTTTAAAGAAGTCAATAGTTTAGTACCAATAACATAATAGATTGATAGTTGAAAGTGGGTTAAAAATGTTATTTCCAGGGAGTTAAAGTTATGGAAAGAGGCAGGAGGTATCTCAACGTACCATTGAGTTGTCAGACTGGTTAAAGTTTGTTGGAAAAGGCGTAGATGGATGGAATCATTGATTAAAAAATTCGATGCACACCAAAGATGATATGTCATCACATGATTGGATGGATCCTCTCCTAATTTCCCTTTGAATTTAGGTATGTCACTTGGTAGGAATTGCCGGCCAAAAAGGATAGTAATATTTGGGATCATTAGCTAATCGGGATAAATCTGGTAGATATAGTGTTGTAATAAATGGTAACTGCCAGCTAGGATCTTGCGGTAAAGTTTGATAATCTTAAGGGTTAAGACCAACCCCTCGAGGCAGATATCCAAGATATCCTGGAATAGCCTAAGCAGTTGGAATTGGAATTCCACCAAGGTAAACAGTATGAACCATACTTGGTTGAGGTTGAAAAGGGACTTGATAAGTATGATCAAGGTACGGTTGACTCTAGAAAGGTTGAGCTTGACCCATTTGACCTAAGTAATATTGCCCTTGCACAGGTTGCTCTTGCAAAGGTTGACCTTGAAAAAATTGACTTTGAACAGGTTGACTTTGAATAAATTGAACTTGAAAAGGTGGGTTTTGGAAATTTTGGCCTTGATAAGGAAAAATTTGAAAAACTTGTCCTTGAAAAGGTGGAACCTGGTAGGTTTGACGTTGAAAAGATGGGATTTGGAAAGCTTGACCTTAAAAATGTGTTTGAGTAGTCTTAGGAACAAATATTTGAGGGGTTACTGGAACAGTCGTTTGTGATACTCCTGGAATAGGTGTTTGAGGAGAAATTGGAACCGACTGTGAAAAAATTGTTTGAACAAGGGTCTGTGGAAAAATTTGAATAGGTCAATTGAATCGGTTGTTGAACATGTGTTTGAGGAATTCCTTGAATAGGTTGTTCAACAACTGTTTGAGGAATTCCCTGAACAGACTGATGGACAAGTACAACAATACATGGAATAAGTATCTAAGGTATAACTTGTCCACTAGATTGAACATGTTGATAAAGTGGCACTTGTGGAGCACCTGGAAGATATTATTGATTAAAGGAAGGATTCCAAATTGTGTTCATCCCGTGAAAAGGAGTACCAATTAAAAGTTAATTTACAACAGGTTGACCAAGGTCTGCTGAGGTATCTGACCATAGGTTCTGGTAAAAGATTGACCCCCAATAATAGGTTGTACTCTAGGTGGAGGATATGGTGGCTTGCCCCCAACCTGGTAATAAACATTAGTCGAGGTTACTTGAGGGTTAATTGAATTACTAGACACCATATGAATATGTTGATCGGATACCATAAATGCTTCAAGCATGGAAGTCATGCTCTGATCAATAGACGTAGATAAATCAGATGACCAAGTAGAAGGTTGAGGAGAAGAAGTAGCTCTTGAAAAAGTTCAAGTAAGTGATTGGTACCCAGGAGGAACTGATGGACCACCATACAATAGTGATTATGGGGAGCTAGTAAACATAGATGAATCAATAGGTTCGCTCCCAATAGGAATTTCTGACATAGTTACTTGTGGTGAATAAAAAGGAATGCATGGTGGTGACAAATTATGACCTAAAAAACTCAAAGTTGTAGAATACCAAGGGTCAGGTCGGAAAGGAGAGAATGTAACTCTTGGGTCAAAAGTTTAAGCACGGGTAAATGGAGAATGAGGTGTCTTTGTTTCTTCTATAACATATTCAATACTAATTAACCCAAGAGGTAATTAAGTCATTACTATCAGCTTCCTTTGAGGTGAAGGTGGCTCAGGAGTAGGAGTTATAATAGCCAAAGGTTATTTAGGTTGAGAAAGTTCAAATTTGGGATGTTCTACGTTGGTTCGGTAAGTTCAGTGTTTGAAACTTCATTAGTGTCAGATTTTGTATGAACTACTTTGGTAATCTTTAGACCAGAGTGAACTAAACTTGATTCTACTTCTTGTGTTGGATTCAATTTGGTTTCTACTATCTCAGATTGTAAAATTGTTGATGTTTTAGGTTCATCTAAGGCTTTTGATCCTATTGACTTTGACCTTTCTGTTTTTATCTTTTCCAACTGACTTGGTGTATATTCAGGAGGTTGACCTCGCATTCTACATGATTGTCTTGGTGATTTATCCAAGATTAAAAAATATCATAAAATTAAACAATATTCACAATCCAATCCTAAGGTCTCTAAAAAGTAAAAACAAACAATTAAAACACGCTAAAAAATCTAAGGATTCAAACCTTTCAAACAAGTTTTTCACCGTAAAATCACTAGTTGGTAATGAAATCCAATGTTGTAGAAATGAAATTGAAAAGTGGTTGTAGATATGAGCGAGTGGAACTAGTTACCCTAACAACCTGCTTAATGAAACAATCTGGTGCAAGTAACTTCATTGTTTCCATCTCGAGCGAATATTACCCTCCAAAAAGTCCAAGTGAGTCTAGTCAACGTCTGTTACAGGTACAACATGACCTTCCCTCTATTGTCACCTTAGGTAATAGTCCTAGGATTATGGTCACTAAGGTTACCAACTACAACAATTCTACCTAGAGGGATATTCATAAATTGGACATACACGCAAGGGAAAAGTAACAAAGCTCAATCCCCTTGAAAGCCCCTCAACATGGTTAATTGGAGGTTTACTTTCAAGTGACCATAAGTACCTTTTGGCACCATTGTAGTACATACAAATCACTCTACCATAGCCAATGAAGTGGGTACAATCACTTCACTAGGTCTGATATGATCTCGTGCTTGACTCCTTTGTAAGGGGAGCTTCCTAGAGAAAAGCTAAAATAATTGGATTTATCTCCGTATCGAAAGATTCGGGTGCTTGTCTACAGCTTTGGAAAGTTTACTCACTTCTCTATTCCAAAGCCCTAAAATTAATCTACTTTAGGTGGTAAAGATCCCTAAGAATACAACTTTCTAGATTGAATTTAATTAGTGTTTATTTTAATGGCTGTTGTTATGGAAAGGTAATGGATGTGAAACTTGATGAAAATTATGAACTGACACAATCTTAATGCAATAAAAAATGATGATATGATCTTTTTGTTTCAATGAAAATCTATCTATGGTAGGGAAAGAGTTTTTCACTTTTTCAACTGAAATATAAACAGAAACTCAAAATCCCATTACAATCTTTTCCCTAAAATGCAACTAACCATTTTCAAATCATCTGAATATTGAAAACAATTTCAAATCTTCATTTTTCCAAATAATACAAGTAAACCAAAAAATCTCTCTTTTCATACAAGCACTTAAAAAATTCGAACAATGCAAGAAGAAACCAATGATGACTAATTTTTTTTTTCCCTAATTGAATGCTACGACTTTGCTTGTAGTCACTAATTCAGTTCATAAACACTTCCAACAGATAGATGAAAAATGATTTTTCATTGTAAAATTAGCATACGAAGTATTTTCACAAACTAAATCTAATCCTATAAATCATTCACTTTTACATTCAAAATCAACTTTTACAAAAGAGTATTATGGAATAAAAACTTGATTTAATTGACAGAAGAAAGATAGATAGTCAACTCAATAGGAACACCAAATCTTTCTCTTGATAGGTCAACCATTCATAAGGCAAGTCTCAACCCTAATTTGGAAAATAAGACTAATCGCAAGAAAAATACTAAAATAACATTCAATCAAATTGACAAATACCCATAAAAGGTTATAACAGGTGTAAAACAATAGGAAAAAAAAAAATTTGGGATTTGAAGAGGAAACAAGTGATTTTTTCAAAAGTTTCAGGCATGTGTGCAGGATTTGGAGTTAACGAGTGCGCATGTGCCCTGTTTCTAAAGGTTAAGTGCGTAGATATGTGCATTGTAACTAAAGTAAAAGTGCACACAATATGGAAATTCAAGAAAAAATAAAAATAAACCAAATCCAACCCAAAATCCAATTTTTTAAACTTTCCAAACACTCAAATAAGGCTTGTGCAGTAGGTTGAAAATATCAAACAAGGACAAAGATAGAGATTGAAATGATTCCCCAGTGGAGTCGGCAATTTTTTATGAGGACAAATTCCTCTTGCAGACAAGAGTGATCTCCCTATGCTTCTAAGAACCCTAGTAACAAACACACAGTAATTTGTACCTTTCTCTAAATTCTTATCATTTGAAAGCAATAGAATGAAAGAGGCCTCTTATCAGTTTAGTGAGCTAATTGATGAATTCCCTTAAATATTTCGATCACATGATTGTTAATGCTCAAAATGGCTTCTCGTTCTCCCAGTAGCTTCTCCACAATGTTCTAACATATATCTGCAAATACATAGACAAACAAGAGATCAAAATGTATAGGATATAATCAAAGAGATGATGAACTAATTTAAGAAATTATACAATGCAAAATGATCAATTATGCAACCAAAAATCATGTAGGTGATCAAGTAATCCTACAAGTCAAATCAATAGAGATTTAACTGAGAAATAACAATTGCTTATATTCATAAAAATGGAGAAAAACTTTACAACCATGTATCCTTGATGTAGTAATCCCTTTCTGCAATCTCCAACCCTCTCCCTTGCAAGACAAGCCTTCCAACCTAATCTCAAGAGCATAAACCTACTTCCAAAAATCCTTTCTCAAACCCCAGACCTATAATGGCTTTACATGCCAAGGATGAGAAGTTATGGATTCGTTCTCCAAGGGATGAGATCCACTATTAGTGGGATAGAGGTACAACAAAGGAAGGGGAGTTACTCCACGATGGGAGGGATCAACACTGAATAAGCACTCATTCGAAGCTTTTTGGTTGGGATAAATGCTACCAACAATGTTGGTTGTGTTCACAAGCCATAGTGGAAGACAATGTCTACTTCTATGCATATAATAATGGTCTTCCTTGCGTATGTGCAGGAAGTGACTAAGAAACTGTGAACACAACCAAAATCGGTGTTTTGTACCATAAGATCTAGAAATTCCACCTTGTTTGGTATGATTTAGTTTCAAACTCTGCAGGGTAATGCTTCAGAACACATGGTGGATAGCGAGAGATTCAAACTGATAGTCTTCTTCCTAATGCGACAAAATGATGTTTAACAATGATCTTACTCATCAATGTTGCATAACTTGAATACTTCTTCGACTTCTTGCTTTCTCCTAAGGTCCCATGAGGCGTTGCATTTCCTTTAGCTCCTTTCAAAGCTCTTTTAAGCCAAGTAGATCTCTTTCCAGTCTTAGGTATAATTGATCTTGGTGATTCAACAAATTAATGTGGATCGTCAAAATATTCATGAGGATATTGTTCCATAGGTTTGATATCTTTGGATTTCGATTCCACATTCTTAGGAACCAGCTGAATCTCATCATCATAGTCCAAGTGTGATCCCTTTTATTTCCATAAAGAAACATCCTCATAAAAGATGACATCACTACAAGTTTCAATAGAACATTTTCCTAATATATAGACCTTGAAGGCTTTTGAATTTTCACTGTAGGCAACAAAAGTTCCCTTCTTCCCAAAAGATTCAAAATTTGTCCTCTTCTCCTTGGGAACATGGACATAAAGATGATAACCAAATATTATTAAATGTTCAACATTGCTTCTCTCACCTATAAATACTTCTTTAGGAGTCTTGTAATCCAAGATTCGGTGTGGACATATATTTTAAACATAAACAATTTTCTTTAAAGCTTCTCCACATAGAAGCATTGAAAACTCTTGATCATGAAGCATGGATTTGGAAGCTTCCATAATAGTTCTATTCTTCCTTTCATAAAATCCATTTTGTTGAGGATAGTAGAGAACTATCAACTCCCTCTTAATTCTATCATCCTTGCAAAAACCAATAAGCGCATTGGATACATATTATCCTCCATTGTTAGACCTTAAAGTCTCGATCCTTCTTCTTATATAATTTTCAACATGTGCCTTGATTTACCAAAACTTTTCAAATGATTATCCTTGGATCTCACCAAGTAAATCCATGTTTTACGAGAGTAATCATCAATGAAAGTAACATAGTACCAATTACCATCAAAGGACTTTTAGACATAGGTCCACAAACATCAAAATATATGAGATCCAAGATTCCTTTGGATCTACTATCATTGCTAGTACATTGTCTTTTGACATTTATCCCAAGAGCACATCCTTTTCAAATTCCATCATGTTCAATCTTGATTTTTAGTACACATTTAACAAAATATTTCATTCTAGACAAAGCTTTATAATGAACACGAGCATACCTTTGATGCCATAGTTCATAAAGATAAGACGTGTTGTGTATCAAGGCTTGAGTTGAGCATCCAAGGAGATGATATAGACTTCCAATTCATACAAAAATGACCTTGGAAAATTCAAAGGAGAAGTCCTTCTTCCATACTAGAACTTGTCCTTCCAAATGCCACATTATATACCCTTTGTCTTCAAGAGGTGAAATAGACAACAAATTCTTCTTCAAACTAGGAACATATAAACTATTGTTTATAAAGACATTACCTCCTGATTCTAATTGGAAGGATTATGAACTAATTCCTTTGAATTCATAATTTCAATTGTCTCCAATCTCAGACCTTTGAACTATCTTCTTTTCAATCAATTCAAAGATATTCTCATGACTTCCAATCAAGTGCCCAGAGGAAACATTGCTCACCAACCAAATTTCATCATGATATGCAATGGAACATGTAAAAGTAGAATAAAATGAATACTCATCATCAAAATATCTCTTTATAGACCTCCTCTTATGTGAGGGTTCATTAAGGTCAGTTGTGGAAGCATGGTGCTTCCCTTTCCTTTTTCGATCATCATTCCTTTGATAATCATTCTTTTGATAATTATTCCTTTGATATTCATTCCATCAAGGACACTTGTTTATATAGTGAGTATATGCTTGGAAACATAAGAATTGGATATTTTTCATGCCTCTTCTTTCTTGAGAGGGAGGAGGTATTCTTTATGGGGCAAGTCCCCTTCTTAAAGTAGGACTTGAATTAGGTCTTCTACTTGCATTTCTTTGAAATATTCTAAAATTTCTTCTACCTTTGTTATTCTTTGAGTGGGTTATAAAAGCGTGAAAATCTTCACCTGAATTTGACATATTTCCTCTAGATAGGATCCTTGATTCTTCTTGAGTGAAATCAACCCATATCTTGTCCATGGTAGGTGCAATTTATCTGCCACTAATGCTTGTTGCAAGATAATCCCAAGATTCAGGCAGACCACTCATTACCACAACTACGACTTCTTTATCAGATACTTCTTCATGAATAACATTGAATTGATATCTTATTTGAGATATTATTATAAAGTATGTTGCCACAATATCATTCATTTTCATCTTGACATCACAAAGATGACCTCTTAGATTTATAGATTGATTGATTTTGTTGATAGTATGAAATCCAATAAGGGCATCACACATCTCCTTGGAAGATTTTATATCAACAATATAAGGAACTAGATGATCCCTACTAGAGGGCCACAATGATGCTCATGGCCAAGACGCCATCCTCATGAAACTTGTCCTTTCTGCTTGATGAGTTGGTTCATTAACTTTTCTCAAAACAATACTCAAGACCTTATTCCTTGCAAACACTGGGTCAAACCTAGTCTTCCATGCCCTATAATTTGTAGCTACTTCAAGCTTGTTATTTGTCTTCATGAATGAATTCATGATGAATATGACCAATAAAAAAAAAAATGTAGAATGTCAATGCTCTTCAAAGTACTCTTAAAGCTCTTGAAGGTTCTCTTCAAGGCGATCTCAATTCTATTTCCCTTCACCAAAGCTCTAATACCATGTTGATTTTCTAGTGTAATCAAGACTCTTACAGTTATTCAAATTGATAACTACTTCCAATGATAATTAGACTTCTTTAGAGCATTCCAATAATTAAGTAGTTACACATGAAAATTTTCAACCATTAAATTCTTCAATAGAGTAATAGATATCACAATAAACAATAAGACAAGATACACCAAAATTTAGGTCAATAACTAAGGATTGAACCCATAAGGGGAAAAACTAAAAAAACTTTCCTTATGAGAGAGAGTTAAATTCATCAAAATGCATATTAGAATATTCCAAACAAAAAACCAATTTTATAACCTAAATAGTTTCCAAGTCAAACCATTCAAAGGAGAGAGAAAATAGTTAACGTTGGTCAAAGTCGAAGTTCTCAACAAAGGGGTCGACTTTCGGCTTGAGGTAGATGAACAAAAGGGGCTGAAATTTGGTCAAATCTTATTCAACAAACCACAAGTAGATTTTCGTCAAAGCACAGAAGTTGACCTACTATCAGTCCTAGGTCAATGAGCTAGAACATGAGCATAGCTTTAGTCAAACAAAGTCAATGAACCACTCAAAATATTTTCCTCCAAAAATAATCAAAATCTCAGTCAAACATAAAAAAAATGGTCCAAAGTCAACATTGGTCAAACAGAATATAAGAGAGTTAGTTAATGCAAAAATATTCTTCCTCTTTTCTCCTTCACATGTGTGCATGAATCTCCTTTGTTTAGATCAAATTAATATAATGAGTGAGGTGCCAAATGAGGTCAATCAAGCTTCTATTTATATGTGAGTTAGGAGGAGGGTTTTGAACATAGGTTCAAACCCATTCAATGAGTGGGGTTGACTTGAGAAAATGAGGCTAACTTGATCAACATATAAATTCATAATTTATTCTTTGATTTTCCAATGAAAATATTGGTTGAAGCTACCAATTTTCAACCCCTTCAAAGTAGCCAGGAACAATTTTAGCTTTTGTAGATCATCGGTATAATCATAGATTTGACATAACACATCAAATTCAAAAAAGAAGGAATTTTTATCTTTAGTCGTAATCCCGCGGAAATTGGGAAGATATACTAAGGAAATTGGCTTCACGTGTATATTTCCTTGAGTTTTAGCAATAGGGAGCTCAATTGTAGAAGTAGTGTTGGAAACATCTTCCCAAATCTCCCAATAATATTTCAGGATTCCAAAATCAAGAGGGACTCACTGAAATGAAATGTTACTTGATCAAGATTAAGGGTCTCATTGGATGTTCCTTGAACTAGATTACACAATTCTGATATGGAATCCCTTGTTTCTCCTTGTCTTTCAGCAACATGTTGGAGTTTTGGTTTGAATGTAGGCTCCCTAACTTCCTCTTCTCTTTCAACTAGATGCTCAGATTCTACCACCTCTGAATATTTTCCTGAGGTTTTCATTTTTCTTTTGTTTTAACATCAAGTTTATCAACATAATGGCTATTTAGGATGGCCTTATGATTGAGCCCTACAGTGTAATTGGATTTTTCTTCTGTCTTTGCGATGATATCCTATATATACATTCTCCTACTTAAGTCTTATTATATCTGACCTCTTTTACCCGTAGGTTTGTTTTTTTTTGTTGTTCTTTCCTACCTCTAGTCATACAGTCCTATATGCTTCTCACATGCAACCTAAATTCTCTGGTATAGGTGATATGAGAGGTTACAATGTTCTGTCCCTGAATGGAGATAGGTGGTCAAATATGTAGGTTCATTCCCCTTCTTCCTTTACTTCTCAGGCCCTAGTAACACCAACAATAATGCAACTATCTAGCACTAAATTGTTCTTTCACACCCTTGTAACCTCCCCGACAATAACACCAAAAATGTTAACCGCTACAAATGTTTTTTAGGAAAACTACAACACTCCCCATTTAAATGTTAATCCAGGGGTCGTCTGCTATTTCAAGGCTACATGCAAAGCATATGAAAGCAATAGATCCCTTTCTAGTGCCAGTCATTCTAATGTTCATGTAACTAGAAAACTCACACTTGCAAATTGAATCACACTTAAACAATTGAAGATAGGAACTCAATGTAACTCATCTCACTAGAAAAGATAGAACCAAAGCTTCAATCAATCACATACTTTTGCTAGAAAGGAAATAAGCATTCATTCTATAAAAGAATACTCAAGAATCATAACTCCTAAAACAAAGTCCTACCTTAATTACAAATCAATATCTGTAAGTAAGATCAATTGAGCTACTCTACAAGTGTAATGATCAAACCACTTTGCAAATTAAGCTATGTTGCAAGTAAAAAAAGTAAATAAACAACACTAATTGATTCAAATTGAAAGTAAAATGAAATAAATAATCATCAATTGAGCCATGCTACAAGTAACATGAAGTGAACAACTTTGTAAAAAGTAAAGAGTAAATAAATATACGAATAAAAGTAATCAAGTCACCCTGCAAGTAACAATAGTTAAACCATTCCACCATTAATGATAAACAAATCACCCTCTAGACAAATCAATGCCCAATTCCAAGAAATCAACCTCCTCAAAATAACATGTGAAAATACTAACTGTTGATAATTAACAACTTCTCACACAATCAAATAATAAAGAGATTAGGAAATTCCTATGATAAATGTGTTAATAAAAATAACTGCAACAACTGACTAGTGGAGGGGTCCTCCTTCAACATATTTAATGCATCATAAGAATTTGTAATTTGAATAATATGATGGATTATCTCTTCACTTACAAAAGCAACAAATAGGGAATATGCCTTGTTTTCTCTATTCTCCCAAATGGATAGTTCCTTGTATGATGTGGGCTTGACAGGTTCATTGTCAACTTATCCTTCATAGATTCATTTCCATGAGTCATTAAAAATAAGGGTATGCTTGATATTTTTGGACCATTCTCAGTAATTCTCCTTTCTAGTCAACACTATGCTAAAAATGGGGATGAGGGAATGCATCATTAAAAAATACCTTTTTAAACACTGTAGTAATAATAATCTCTACAGACAAGAAGGACCCCTACTCGAATTTAAAATTGTTGTCAATATTGTACTCTTCCTTTGTAATATCTTACGTTCATCCTACAAACTCATTTAAGCTCCACTCATTGCAAGCATTAACCCAAGCCCTCAATAAAAAATTGAGAAGAAACTTGAACTAAGATTTAAAAAAAGGTTTGAAGCCTAGAAACATTCTATTTGACTTAATATGGGTATAGAAAGAGGGTGTGGGTTCAATTACATAGTTGCCACCATGAGAACAAAACTAAAGCCTCTATAATGACCACATTTATGGTTATTGTGCCATTCAGAGATTGAGGCTATTTCCATTAGGCCTTGAAGCTATTGTTACTGACTATAGCTCCAAAAAACTAGAGCACCTAACTGCCTTTAGCTTTGCCATCTTTACTTCAATGAAGTAAACAATGATTATTGAAAGTGAAATATACTGGTACCCACTATCTCCCTAGTGTACAAATTTGGGTGCATTTAGGGCCGATGGTTATTGATTTACAGAGAAATTTTCTTACAGGGAATCAATATTCTAGCCACAACATGAGTAGGTGTGGAAGAAGATACATGGATGGGAACAAATGGACATATGCCAACAACACAACCAAAAGAAAAAATGGGACAAAAGCTAATAAACATTGAGAAAAACCATGATGGAGGAGTGGATATGTTTGGAGTTGTGCGCAATTTAAGAAAAAATAGGAGTTGAATGTAATTTTAGAGTGAAACACAACTACGAATCACCACAAAACTAAAGTCGAAATAGGGTTTTCTGCATGGAGGAAAGAATCTATTGGTATTGTGCAAATTAAATCGAGGGGAAACGAAGGGAATTTTCCATTAGAGATTTTTGAGGTCTAAAATGGGCATCCTAAGGAATATTATAAAATAATAATGAAAATAAGAAAATAATATTAGATTACCTCATCAAGTTTTGGAGGGAAAAAAGAAAAAACTACTTTTTCAGCTCATATTCCCAACTTATCTCCATATGATTTTACTCAAATTTAAAGGGGGGGCACTCACCAAAAACAAAATTTATTTTTTCATCCAAGTATTACCCATGTTACATACTTTCAATGGACCCTAAGACATGAAAAATGTGAAATACATAAAAAATGTGATCACAATCACATTTTTTCATGTACTTCACATTTTTCGTGTAGTAGGGTCCATCAAAAGTGTACAACATGCATACTCGTTGGATGCAAAATTATAATCTGCATCCAATGAGTGCTCCTGCTCAAAATTAGAGTAAAATCATAGGGAGATAAGCTAAAAACACGAGTTGAAAAAGTAGTTTTATTTTTTTATTTTTTCACCTTTTTACTCCAAAAATGGTGAATCATCCCCCATGGTTGAAATCATCATATTGAATCCTATTGGTTCTTATAAAGTTTATTTTTGTTGTACATTTTTTTTTTAGGCCCATTTTTTACCTCAAATTTTCTCTAATGAATGCAGAGGGATGAAAATTGAAATACATGTGGAGGGCCAACTATTATCATCCCCAAGCTTCTTGTCAGAGCCAAGGAAACATAAAATTATTAAAATGGATAAATATTGGGAACTGTATGTAGCAATGGTAGCTGAGAAACGCCATTGTGTATTACTTGAATTCCAAACACTAGATAGAGACGACAAAGGAGTTATAAAAATAAGAAAAAATACCTAAATTGGGACCTACGCTCTAATACCATGTCAAGCCAAGATGTTTAGCTCCCCAAAATTATGTTTCTCATTAATGCGAGCATCAATATATACACTAATAGGGGCGAACTTTTGGATTCATATTCCAATGTCTCTTCAAATTCTAACTATTCAAATTTATCTATTTACATATTTACACATTTTTTCCCAATCCTCGAGGATTAGATGTCTAACATTAAATATATTGTTGGAAAATGTAACTAGGTTCAATATTCGTAATGTCTAATATGTATTTGATGTAAAGAGAAAAATAAATTTTATTATTATTGTTTTGTAGAATGGGTTTCATGCTTAAAGTAATTTTTATTTGTAGGTCAATAACCAATTGAATGCTTATAGTTTTTTTCATTGAGTCAAGAAGTCAAAGGAGTAATTGTCATATGTAAAGACACCATTGGGCATATTGTCTAATGTCAAAATAATTTTTATAAGTGAAAAAGAGTCAAAAGACACCCTATAAGACCAAGTCGGCTTGCATAAGAGAAGTCGGCCTAAACTGTGACAAGATGGCCTCATGAAGGGTTGTTTGACCTCCAAGAGAAGCCTATATATAAGAGAACCTTGACCCAATTTTAAGGGGTATCCAATCAAGTTCGATTACCAAGAAGAAGATGCCTAATAGCTAGTGAGAAAGAGGAGAAACCAAGGAAGGAAATGAAAGCGTTAAGGGATTATTTTAGGGATGAATTTGCACACACGTGAAATAAAATTATGGCATACTACTGTTGTAGCAAGATCGAATTGAAGTCAATCAAATGCTAGAAGGAAATTATTTTGCAAACCAAGTTTACAAGAGAATATTATCAAACCAAGCAAAGGAGTAAAAGATCATAATTTTTCCCTAAACTTCTCACACGTGTGAAATTGCAGTAATTATAGGCAGGCCAAATAATACAGTACTAAACCAGTGACCAAAATCTAAAGTAAGGGATGAAATCTGAAGTGAGTGGTCCAAATTGGATCATTATATTGTTTTTCATCCATCCTGGTGCATTTGGAGTGGAAAAAGTGGAGGAATCAGCTCACGGGAAACAGGGTCTAAAACCTTCTGGGAGTGTTTTGAGGCATCAAAAAAAATTTTTTGGGGGTAAAAATTTTCCAATTTAGCACAGAACCTTTTCATGCTATTTTACACACAAGTACCTTTCCAATGGTGCAAGAAACATGACAATCAGAGTACATATGCAAAATTTATGCCACTCAGAAGTTGGCATTCCTGTTTTCACACCTATAGTTTGGGAGGATGTCGTGTCTACCCCCATTATTCATGGAAAAGAGGCTAGACACGTGTTTTTGATGCTAAATACTCTAGAAGAGTCTATTTTGTAACTCTAGTTAAGAGTTTATGTTGTCAAACTTAACCACTAGTAGGCTATTAGTATGTGTTATAACTGGGCCAAGAGGCATTCCATTCTTTCGAGAGAATTGTGTTCCATAGATGAGAAAATATAGCCATGAGATATAGGAGGTAGTGAACACAGAGATGATCTATTCACTATAGGAGCCCATGGGCCACATGCATTAATTCTTTTGTACCTACATTCATAGTTCCAAAGAGAGAAAGAGAGCAAAGCAGCCTCATCTTCCAACTATGTTTTCTCCCAAAAGGGTTTCCCAGAGAGCATATATTGTGTCTTATGTTTGTGTGAGCTTATTTTGTATTTCTCTACTTTTCTACATAATTTCCATTCACATGCATGCACTAATTACAATAAAATCTGCAGATCTAGAATTTAACTAAAATTGTAATAGTGTAAAAATACAATATTTTAATATATTATTATCATATCTATTGTGACGAACTGTCTAGTGGAATATCCATGGAATTTTATGGGTCATTTGGTATCAGAGAAGATTTATTTAGGTATTTGCAGTTATTTGGAGGGGATCTAGATCGACGAGGCTGAAAAATCGTAAAACCCTAATCATTTCCGACGAATTTGTAAACGAACCTCGTGATCCTACAGAGGTGAGGTTTTCACGGCTCGAACAAAAAATCACAAATATAAACCAAAATGTAAGCCTCCTCATGGTGGCCCTTAGTGAGCTCTAGTATTGCAGCAATAATGTTGCAACTCCTGGGGCTTCCTTCTTTACTTTTATCAACCCGGTAGTTCATAACAAACTTGGAAGCGACGGTGTTGTATGCACAAGTACTAGCTCTTACTGCAGGCTGTCACTTGATCAGCTAGCACAAGTTCACTAGGAGCTTAAGCCAACTTCTATGAGTTCTCAGAAGAAGCTTTTACTGTGATGGAAGAAAGCTAACTCTACAGGGGCTATTCTACTTGTAGAAAGAGAAGGGAACTTAAATGAAACACAAAGCCTAGCAAACCCTAAATTTGAAGAAAAGAGATGGAAACTAATGAAATGGGTGACATTGACTACTGAAAAGGTAAATTTCATTTATTAAAGCTACTTCTGAAGAGAAATGAGAAGAAATCATCTTTATGTACTTTTGAGTATTTTTATGTGGAATTATTATTCTTGTGCTTTAATTGGTTGTGACTGTGTAGAGGTTCGGTGGCAAAGGAAGATGGTGTTGGATTTTTCATATGGTGAGGAAGGCGTGGAGAGGTCCTAAGAATTCCCTAGTACCCTTCTGAAGACTTCCATTGCGATCAGACTTCGAAAAATCACTCGCATGAGCTTCTACAGGAGGTTGCAGGGGATCTACAAGAGGTTCTACAAGAGGAGGTCGAAAGCGGTTTTTGGAGGTTTGAAGGTGGAAAAATGATGGGAAAAGGGAAATGAAGGCTAGATGAAGGTATTGAAGGGTCTAGGACTCTGTCAATGGAGATCAAGAATGAAGGAGATGGTTGGATTTGTTCAAAGGGCAAGAAAGCAACTTTGTGAAAAACGCAAAAATTAGGGCAGATTGGCGAAACGTGGCGAATGAGTGGGGGAATCTTTGATAGATGAACTGGTACAAGTTGTGCTATGGAGAAATGATAAGCTAGAATGCTCTACAAGTGAGCTTCACACTTACTTCTCAAAATTGACCCAAGCAAGAACAAAAAAACAGAGTTTGTCTATTTTGACCTAAAATCTTACCTAAAAACAAAGAACCGCTGAACAGAACTTAATGAAGAGAAATTTATGCGAGAAATCCATGGTAAATGAACAAGAAAGGATCTAAGTATGTGAGTCCAACTAATATCAACTTCTCCAACTCGAAATATCACACTAGCAATTGCATTGGAAGCGCAAAGACTGTGTTTTTGGTGGCAGCAGTAGTGCCTTGACCTCAAATCATGGTCCCAAGGAGGGAGAAAGGAGATCAAGACCTGCTGGTAGCCTTTTTAGATCTTTCTCTATTACTACAACAAACTACTTAAGAAACTTGAAGCATGAACAACTATTCTAACCATCAAAAGAAACTTATTTTACCAAAGAAAGATTTAACCTAAACAACAGGAATTATCTTATTAATGAAAGCAAAAGCATATAAATACACAAAGGAGGTGGTGGGAAACTTGGTTTGGGCCCTAACCCAAGAGCTTCATCCCTCTAGAAAAGATCAGTGCTAGTTCAAAACTGGATTCATCTTCATTGATAAAAAAATAACAGTTACATCACAAAACTGTCTTCAAAAAGTGCTCGAAAATGAGCTGAGTACAAGGCTGCACAAAAGTACGAAAATAGACTATGAAATGGCTAACCTACTAAGACTTCTTATTTATACAAGTGGGGACTCCCAACAGTCCTCCTAAACTTAAGGAACTCGGCTGCCTAAAACTGAAGATAACAGTAGCCCTACTAGACTTGCTCGGTTGCCCCTTGGAATCATCATTATAGGCCTTTATACTCCGTGCTGATGATGGAGAACTCAAGGAAGGGGTCATTAATGAAAGAGACAACCCCCCTATAAGTCCTCAGCCTTGTTTCCTCAAGTTTGGCTGCCATTCTACTCGTAAATTCCTCGTCCTTGTCCAAAATTGTCCAAAAAATCTGCAAAAAACACTCATTAGATTATGTGGCAAAGTGACTATCCCCATTCACTCTATTGACATAAATATATTCAAAAACATGTACAAAACTATTGAGAATGTGGATTAAATGAAAATAATAGGTAGAATGAGCCCATATAGTTACCCATTTCTGGGGCTCGTCATCACCCCCTACTGAATGGGTTGCTCATCCTCTGAGCAACTAATCCAGTTCTTCATCTTTAACAGTTTTAACAGCTTCCGTGACATCCCTAGCCTCTGAGGTCATGTCCTCTTCTCTGTCATGAAAACCTTCTTTTCTATCCACTTCCTCCCATTGTTTCTATTCTTCCTCCTCCTTAACCCCTTCTAACAGTCTTAACAGTAGTGGAGGACAGAACTTAAAACCAATCCAATTGGTTTTCAAGTTTTGCATTGATTGTTTATATAGGGGCACTCTCATCATAGCTTCCCTCATTCTGGTTGGGGAGTGATACTCCTTGATCTTTAGGCTATGTGATAATGTATTCCACCTTCTCATGCAAGCATGAAGGCAGTCATCGCCAAATAATCTCTCCATATCTTCAAAATGAGCGATAGATTGTGCTTGCCTATCAACATAATCAGGGAGAACTTGAGGATTTGCTGCTAGGTGTTGGTGGGCATGAATGAGAGCTAATGGTTCTACTAGTTCTGCCCTTATCATGAGGGGTTCACTTAGCTCCTTTGTCATGATCTTCTAAATTTCCACTGCTCTCTTTTCTTCATGGCTCAACCAAGAAGCCATAGCCATGAGCTGTAGGTCTCCCAGTGCAACATTTGGATTCCATAAGTTCATGTCTGGTAGTGCCAAATTATTGACGTAAAATTCTGCTAATTTGGATTTATCCTCGGCTGAACTATTATCACATAAATGCATAAACTGACCATAATTTTGGAATGGGATTGTGCCCCTCTGGGCCAATGTTTTAATCTGGAATTGGATCCACTGGTCTTTGAGATATAGTGCATAGGATCTAGCTGGTTGTCTACACTGTAAGGCCTCCATCGCCCAGCTGGCCATGCAGGCCATCTCGACTTCCTTTTCCTACAATTGTTGTTTCAAAATCAGCACTTCAGTTGCTGCCTGAGATTCTTTTTCTTGTTGTTGTTTCATCAACATTTCAACATTGTTCTGTGGCTCTTCCTTTTGATGTTGTTTCTCTATTGCCTCATTTTCTGCTAGGGGACCTTCTTGTTGTTACTGTCCTTCCAAAGTTGGCAATTTGTCTCCCCCTTGAGGTTCCCGTTCTTGTGACTGCTTTTTCAGCAATTCATTTTCTTCCTATAGTTGGGCTCTTCTAATGCTCTTTATATGTCTTACCATGCCCAACTCCCTTCTCAACTCTCTCAACTTGTCTTCCATGTGCCCTATATCTTCGACTCCTTTAGATTTAGCAATCTACATCCAGGTGTGGGTTTTGACCCTTTCTTTTTCTAATTCAAAGAAAAGAGGCACAACGAATTTTTGTGGGATGATCTTCCCTCCTTCTAGAAGATTGTAATAGGAGCCTAAATTAGGCTGAGGGCTTGGCTCAGGTATTTCCTTTTCCTTTCCTTCCTCTTGTGACTATTATGCTGCCTTCTTTTCCAATTTTTCAGTTTCTTTCAGCTTGGCCAATGTCTCCTATAGAGAGGTTTGAGCCTCCTATAGGACTACTTTGGAGTCCATCAATTTGATTCTTTCCTTCCAGGTGGAGGTTTTGGGACTCCATCTCTCGTAGGAGATAGAGATTTTGGAGGGAGATTCCTCTTTTTTCTCAGTAGGTGCATCCTCAATGATTATGGGTTTTTTTGATGGTGGGTGGGGCTTGCCCACCTTAATCCCAGTGCTCCTCCGAGCTTTGAAATACATAGATTTCTGTCTTTTTCTCTTTCCCTTTTTCTTAGCTAGAGTGCTCAATGCAGCAAGCACAGCTGCTGCTTCTCTTGCCAGTGTTTCAGGGGATGTTTCTTCCTGTTGTTCTTTTCCCTCATCTCCTGCAATTTTTCTTGTGTCTGTTGCTTTCTCTGCTGCCTCTGGTGGTGTTTTCTCCTTTTCTTCCTGAGTCCCTACCTTTCCTGTGGCAGTCTTTTTCTGAGCTTTCTTGGGTTTCTTCTTCTTAGCCTTTGTCCTCTTCCTCATCTCTGCTTTTGATGTTGTTTTCTTTTCTGCCTTAGGTTCAACATTGGTTTTGTCAAGTTTCTCCTCTTCTTTCTGCTTCTCCTCTGTTTCTCCTTCTGTTTGAATATTTTGTGCCTCCTCATGAATTTCCTTCTCAAGTTCCTCTTTCTCATCCTCCTCTTCATTGCCAGATGGGCTAACGTCCTCAATCAAATTTTTGATGTCATCTTCTCTAGAGATATTCATGAAAAATTCCCAAGCTATGGGGATGGTGTATGTGTGTAGGGCATCTTCCACCAATAATTTAATGAGGCCATAGTGGGCCAGCTGGTCTGGGACCCCTGCATTCAACTTGGTGCCACATTTTATCAAAGACTGGAGGAGGAAATATGGGAGACTGAGTTTCCTAGCTATAGGTAGGTCCATCCCATATCTTAATTCATGCAATAACCTGAAGTGATAACCATAAAATATATTGAATCTTCCTTCACAAATAATGTACTTCATGATCTGGTAGTTGACTTCACTCCATGGAGGAGGTAAGCTTGTCCTTCTGACCCCATTCTTATCCTCTACAAGATGTTCATCAGGCTAAAAGAATGTCTTTTTAGCAACCTATCCCAATGGTTTTTCCTCTTTTCTCTAAGGGAGCCCAAGTGGAATACCTGTGATTCTGCTGATAAAATCTGGTGTAAGCTCTAGGGTCAGACCCCTGAAACTAACTGTAGCATGTGTTTTCAAATGGGGTCTTAAGGACATCAAAAATTCTTCAGTCACCTCCTCATCATGTCCATGAATTCTCTCAAAGAAAGACATCAAGTTTGCCCTGGTGAAGAGGGCCACCACTTCGGGGTGCTCATGAAATTTTTTGGAGTTCAAAGGCTCCTTTCTCATAAAACCTCTTGGCATGGTGTTTTTAGTGGTTTCTAAAAGTGCTCAGGTGAGGAAGAAGGCAACAATTTCCAAAACCAGAAATAGAGGGACAACCAAGTTTTGTTTTTTTTTCTGAAACCAGAGAGGGAATTTCCCATGTGCTTCTTCTTTACAACATCAATTTGCAATTTTCCCCTCTTCAAACTGTTTTTAACTTGAATTTGCTTCTTGGTTTTTGGAAAAGAATCAATACTTTGACATAACAGAGAATATATAACACAATGTTTTTTTCTGCATAGAGTAGACAGACTGGCAAACTCATTTTTTCACAGGCTTAGTTTCTATTCTTGCATCCCCTTTTCTTTAGAAGAATGTGAGGAAGAAAAAGACAGATTTTGAATGCAGAGAAGAAAACAGAAAGACTGTGTGGAACTTCAGAAAAACACAGGCAAACTTTTAAGCTTCATTTTCCTTTATTTTTCAACCCAGTACTGTACTTTTAATCCACCACCTTATATAAATATATTGTATGTAGAGCAGTTTCCTGAGCCTACCTCTTTTCAAGCTCGAATTTGACAAAAATCCCGAATTTTTCTTCTGTAGAGTTGCTCTCTGGCCTTCCTGTAGAAAGCCTCCTGTAGACAGTGTTCCTGCTCCTGTAGAATGCAGTAGTGCTCCTGTAGAGCCCGATAGGTAGGAGGGTTTTGAAAAAATGGTAGAAAATGACTGGTTCGCTGTTCTGAAGGTGGTAGGTGAGTACTGTAGTCGAGAACTCTTCAACTCAAATGAAACAAAGGGTGGTGGAGGCTTAGACCGCACTGTACTTAAACTGATGCTATAATCCGCGGTGAGGAGGTGAGGTGGCCAGATGGGTACGTTATCCCCATTCGGACCGTTGGTCATATGCCAGTGTCATTATGGTTCTTCATGTTTCCTGACTTCCATCACCTCCCTTATTCCCGTTATCCGTCGCCACCACTACCGCTTCTGAATTTTTTTCTTCCCGAGTTGACGGACCACACATGCTGACTGCATATTTGATCTGTAGTTTGAATTTGACGAGGCTCATTTGAACTCCATGAGGGTGTGTGAATTGAACGACGGTGTCCAGTTAGCTGGCCACCAATTCCGTTTAATCGTGACCATTCCCATAGGTCATGTAGTTTCTAAATAATATTCATGCAATCGAGGAATAGGTTTAGCCACTTACCTGCTAGTCACTATTTTCCTCTGCATGCTTTGGACTTTGGAACTTCATTTCCTCGTTACCATTGTTGTTGGTGCTCGGCATGCTCAGCCTTTGGCATATGCTAATGATGTTTCGATTAGGATTTTCTCCTTGCATGTTTCATGCATCCTCGTTGCTGACCCTATCTCTGGAGTTTGTTTTTCAAATGGATCAGCTGCTACAGGAATCTTGCAGGATTTCTTGTAGCTGCTTCTCCTTCTGAAATTTAGGCTGATGCTTGAGTAGGGGATAAAAAATAGTTGAAGGAGGTTATGAATAGCAGTTGGAAGACATTAGGTAAGAATAAGTAAAGAACGTTGCCGCTTTATTTGTCATCATTTTCTTGTGTTTACAGAATGAAAGAAATAAAATTTCTGTATTTGTCTGTGCAGGGAAAGAAAAGCAAATGGAAGTGTGGGTGTGCAGGGATGGAATGGAGAGTTAGGCGGATGGATGGTGGTAGGGAGGTTCACTGGCCTTCTAAACAAATTTCCATCCCTTGGGTTCTTCTCTGAGCTTGATTTTGGCCTTTCTGTAGTTTTCAGAGGAGCCTCCTGTAGAATACACAGAGTTTCCTATAGGATGTGAAACTTTCAGAACAAATGAGACCAAGGCTTGGGAAATGATAACGGTGATGGAGGGATGGACTATGAAGGGTGTATGTAGCATGGCCATGTCTTTTTCGTTTGTGTGACCCTCCTACAACCTGCAATTCATTCAAAAGAAGTTAGGTTTTTTTGTTTGTTTTTTTTTTTTTTTTTGATACAGCTAGGGCGCCTCCAGGAGGTTTTCACCCTCACTGCCTGCCCTGGGCGCCTCCAAGAGGTTTTCACCCATAGATCATTTATTCCTTTTTTTGTTTTTTTCTCTATTTTTTTCCTTTTTTTTTGTTTGCTTAGGGTGTGGGTGGAGTGGAGACAAGGACATGCTCCACTACCAACACTATTTTACCCAGATTCTCAATGAACTCTTACCTGGAAAGGGGCTTCCTGTAGATCTTCAATCTATGCCCATTAACGAGCATGGGGATGGTTTCTTCATCTATGGTCCGAATAAGGACTGAACCATTGTCATTGCATTTTTCTACTATGTAAGGTCCCATCCATCTTATCCTCAGTTTTCCCTTGAAATATTCATATCTTGAATCATACAGCAACGCCCAATATCCTTGCTGGAATTGTTTTTCTTTGAGGTGTCTGTCATGCCATATTTTTCTTTGAAGTTAGACTACCGAGAAGGGCCTGCAATCTCTATTCATCCAATCCATTTAGCTGAAGCAATATTTCCTTTTGTGCATGGCTAAGACCTAGCTCCAGCTGAGCTGCCATCCTTAATGTGTTATATTCAAATTCTACTGACAATAGAGCCTTCTTCCCGTAGACCAGCTCATAGGGTGTAAACCCTGTGGTGGTTTTCCAGGTGGTGTTATAGGCCTAGGTGGCCTCAACCAATCAATTTGCCCAATCTTTTCTGCTACTGCTCACTACCTTAGTCAAAATCCCTTCCAAAGCTCTATTAGTGACTTCCACCTGTCCATTTGCTTGCAGATGATAAGGGGTGGAATTTTTGTGCTTAATCTTGTGGTGTGTGAGTAGGTCTTCAACAAAATTGGAGGTAAACTGACTTCCTTGATCTGTGACTAACTCTCTTGGATAGCCAAACTTGTAGAATATATTTTCCCTCAAAAACTCAACGACTTTTTCTTTTGTTGCTACCTTGACCGCCTTGGTTTCTTCCCATTTTGTCAGGTAATCAGTACACATAATGATGTAAGATTTCTGTTTTGGAGGAGGGTTGATAAGACCCAAAAAGTCCATGCCCCACTTCTCAAATGGCTCGAAAGTCACTTAAGGTTGCAGGGGCATCTCATCCCTTGGAGTAGGTTTCCCCATCCTTTGACATCAGTCACATTGGATGATATACCTCCTAACATCTTGATGAAGAGTGGGCCAATAGTAACCTACTTGCAGAATTTTGAAGGCAGTCCTCTTTGCTACAAAGTGGCCCCCACAGGGTCCATCATGACAGGTTAGGAGGATGTCAAAAACTTCCTCGTCCCTGACACATCGCCTCAAAATCTGATCTGGCCCAAGTTTAAAAATATTGCCCCCCAATCCAGGTGAATGGGGCACTTTTCCTCACGATCTTGCTCTTCTTTTTTGAGAACAGGTGTGGCAGAAACTGTGTTGAAACCAAATAATTTGCTATATCAGCAAACCATGGAGAGAGTACTAAAATAGCGAATAGGTGTTCATCTGGCATTTGATCATCCACCATTTCTTCTTCACCTGTAGGCAGATCTAGTCTAGATAGAAAATTAGCAACAACACTTTCCTTACCTGGCTTATCAACAATGGTCAAATAAAATTGCTGCAATAAAAGTAACCATCTAATGATACGAGATTTTACATCTGGTTTATTCATCAAATACCTAATTGTAGCATGATCAGTGTGTACGAATGTTTGATAGCCAGTGATGTAGTGTCTGAACTTGTTTAGGGAATGGACTACAGCTAGGAGCTCCTTTTCAGTTACAGTGTAGTTTAATTCTGCCTTGGACAGGTTTTTACTGACAAAGTATATGGCATAAGGCGGCTTCTCATCAACTTTCCCCAAGGTTGCTCCTATTTCTTTGTTCGAGGCATCTGTGTGAATGTGGAAAGGTAGGGCCCAGTTTGGACCTCTCAAAATTGGGGTAGTTACCAGCTTACCTTTCAAGGCATCCAGAGCCTCTTGACAGTTGTCAGTCCATATGAACTCAA
Organism: Pinus tabuliformis; assembly: GCA_031772625.1. Taxonomy (NCBI): domain Eukaryota; kingdom Viridiplantae; phylum Streptophyta; class Pinopsida; order Pinales; family Pinaceae; genus Pinus; species Pinus tabuliformis. The sequence goes on along the minus strand of CM062815.1, from coordinate 564,918,673 downwards.
CATCTTTTCCCAAAAGACCAAACAATGGAGAGGCTAGCTTACTAAAATCCTTAATGAATCTTCTATAATACCCTGCTAAGCCTAGAAAACTCCAAACATCTCTTACCTTTTGAGGAGGTGGGACCCTTTGGATGATAGCAATCTTGTTGGGATCCACCTGTAATCCTTGCTGAGAAATTGTATGACCTAGCACAGTCCCTTCAATCATCAGGAATTCACATTTTCCAGGACTGAGGGACAGGTTCATTTCAATACACTTGGCTAAAATGTTTCCTAGGTTAGTCAAAGCTTCCTGGAAGTTAGAACCATAAGGGGTAAAGTCATCCATATAGATTTCCACTGAATCATGAACCAGTTCAGCAAATATGCTCAGTACTGCTCTCTAGAAAGTGGCGGGAGCATTGCACAACCCAAAAGGAAGGACTCGGTAGGCAAAGGTACCCCATGTACAAGTGAAAGTGGTCTTATCTTGGTCTTCCGGGCTGATTTGGATCTGGTTGTATCCGCTAAACCCATCTAAGAAGGAGAAGAACTTCTTCCCTACCAGGCCATCTAACACTTGATCTATGAAAGGAAAAGGGAAATGGTCCTTCTTGGTGGCCTTATTTAGTTCCCGATAATCTACATAGATTCTCCACTTCCCATTTTTCTTTGGCACTAGCACCAAAGAAGAAACCCATTCGTTGTCGAAGATGGGGTAGATGAATCTTGCATCCAGCAACTTTTGCAGTTCTTCTTTGACAATGTCTTTAAGGGCTGGATTCATGCTCCTTTGAGGCTACCTGACTGGCTTACAATCTTCTTTAATGTAAATGTGATGAGTACAAATTGAAGGGTGGACTCCCTTCATCTCCTTATAGCTCAAAGCAAAAGCATCCAAGTGATTTTGGAATAAGATACACAGTTTTTTCTCCTGAGAGGTGGATAGGCATGAGTTGATATTCAAAGTTTTTTTGGGCCGAATTCCACATTCTTAACTCAGAGAGAGGTCGGATCAGCCACACAGAGATCAACTAAAGGATTGGCTTGGGTTTCTTCCACCAACTCTTCTAAGGGCAACACACTGGGGGGTGGATTTTGAATCAAGTTCTCAATAAGATCATCCTCAGTTTGTGGACCCCCCATGGTAGCCTCTACTGTACACAATGGTGTGGAATAGACTTCATCCTCATCTTCCTCCTCCAACCAGAGAGGTAAATCATGTTCTAGCAGAGGTTGGGCAGGAGGATAGAGGACTAGCTGTTTGGACATATGCCCATTCTTGATTGTCATGTTCCCAGCTCAACAGCTGATGTAGGCATCTACAGTAGCCAACCAAGGTCTTCCTAGGATGAGAGGATACCCAGTGAGCTTTGCCTTTGGTTGGAGAACCAGGAAATCAGCAGGGTACTCCCAGGAATCAATAGAGACCATTACATCTTCCACAATCCCCTCAGGGGTCACGGTGGAGCGGTCTGCTAACTGTAGTACTGTTGAGGTCTTTCTCAAGGAACCCTAAAGGTTGAGTTTGAGCATAGTGTCCTTGGTCATCACATTAATGGTAGCCCCTAGATCAATCAAGGTATGGGGGATTATGGTGCCATTGATGTGGACATTGACTATAGGACTCCCAGGGTCTAGATATTTCAGACAGATTACCTGCCCCAACATCAGGTCGGATAGTTGTCCTATGACATTGATAGTTGTGGCATCTCTCTTACGCCTACCTCGGTGCCTGAAGCACTTCTCCTTGATCATCTTGTTGTATATAGGCACATCCTTTATGGCTTGGAGAAGTATTTTTACACATAACTGTTTCAGTTCTCCCAAAAGTTCAGTTTCTTCTGAGGTCGGTTGTGTGGTTCCAGTTAGTCTCTTAGGAAAGGGTGGAATGACTTTTGGTTCACTTTCCTATTTTTCTTCCTCATCCTTCTTAGGAGGAGGTTGGCTATCTGGAAGAACCTTCCCAGATCGTAGGTTAATCTCCTAAATCTTCACAACATAGGTTGGGCATGATGTTTCTCCACTATATACCTGCTGGGCCTATCTGTTGTTGGGGTTCGGGTTTGAATGAGCAAGTATTTGGGATTTTCTTAGAGGAGCAGGAGGTAATGGTTGTGGTTGAGTAGGTGGTAGAGGCAAAAGAGCGAGAGGAGAGTTATATTGGGGCCTCCACTCCTGATGAGGTGCATTCCACTGAGGCTGTGGATGAGCATAAGAGTAAAACGAATGAGAAACTGGAGGAGCCTAGTATTGAGGAGGATATGACCAAGGAGGGGGTGTGGACCAGGAAGGATGAGCAGGGGGACACCAAGAAGGCATGGAAGTGGCTTGATTGGGGTTGTACTAGCTCTGGGATGTCCCTTTCATTCCCTTCTGGTAAGGTCTAGGTCCATGTGGCCTCCTTTGGTTAATGAAATAGAGTGGCTCAGTGGCTCCTTCAGCCCCCTGATATGCAGCTTTGATTCTGAGCAAGGAAGGGCACTGATTCATAGGATGGTCTTATTCACAGACTAAACACACTTCTATGGAGTGCAATGGACATTTGTTCCGAAGATGCTTTCTAGTGCACTTGGGGCAAAATATGGCTAAATACCTCTCGGATTCCTCTTATTTCCTTTTGATATGCAAGGTATCCATTTGCATGGCAAGAGTTTTCCTCACCTCGCTCTTGAAATCTTCCAACCGGTTCTCAAGTTTGTTTCTAAGGGATGAACTGGATGAGGATGTACTGGCTAAAGGTTGACTTCCCCTACCTCTCTTTCTAGTTGACCTGGAATGGTTTCTAAACACAGTCTTTATGTCATCATCAGGTAGTTAGTAGATGTCTCCCCCAACTAGCAAATGGAGGGTATCTAAGAGGTCTTCAGTGACTCCTATGAGCAGAACCAACTTCAAAGATTCAGGGTCAAGTGTGCACATGGCCCTTTTATCACTGAGTTGAAACCTCTCTTCATAATCTTCTAAAGATTCATCACTACCCATGGTCATTCAGAAGATCTCTTCCTTGGTATCCTTTGACCTGTAGTAGTCCCGGTATTTGTTGTTAAGGGCTTCCTGCATCTGAGCCCAAGTTGTGATACTGTTTCCAGGTAACCCTATGAACCAGTGCAAGGCTGCATCCTTGAGGGTAGAAGGAAACAGTTTCAACTTTTTCTCGTCTTCTGCATAGTCATAGGTCCAACAAAGAACAACAAATTCAAACAAGAAGGTATTAAGATCTTCGGTAGTTAGTCCATGGAAGTGAGGTAAGGCTAAAGGACTTATGCTTTTCATTTTTGTGTCCCCATTGGTCTCTCAGATAGGAAAGGCACCTTCTATTCCTTCCCCATTTCCTCTAACATTTTTGTTTTTAGCCATGGTCTCAAGAGGAATGGTTTCTTACTCTTCTTTTGTTATAAGATCTTCGTATATCTTTGGAGGTTCACTTATAGGTTCTTCTGGATCACTGCCACCAAAGAAGATAGAAGGGTGACTCAATGATGTGGTGGGGGTGTTGGGTAGGAATTTTCTTGAATTGTCTCTATTCCTAGGAGGCATGCAATGAAATCTCTTTTTTGGGTGATTTTTTTGTTTCTTTTTCTGCTTGTTCCTGCAAAAACTGAAATGGATTGAACAAAAAATTTCAACTAACTGAAATACCTTGCTGAAATGAGAATTGCAGAATTGAAATGAAAGCGAGAGATGACTAATCTACTTTACTGAAATGAAATTGTAGAATTGAAAGGAAAGCAAGAAATGCCTAATATACGCTTGCTGAAATGAAATTGCAGAATTGAAATGAAAGTAGGAAATGCCTAATCTAGGCTTGCTAAAATGAAATTACAGAATTGAAATGAAAGCAGGAAATGTCTAATCTACACTTGCTGAAATGAAATTGCAGAATGGAAATGAAACAACTACTCTACTTTTGCTGAAATAAACTACTTAGCAGAATGTTGCAGTAGAAAATAGAAGAAAAGCAGTAATCACAAAATATTATGACACCTCCCCGAAAATGGTGCTAAAAAGAGTGGTGAGCTCCAGTATTGCAGTAATAATGCTGCAACTCCTGGGGCTTCCTTCTTTACTTTTATCAACCCGGTAGTTCATAACAAACTTGGAAGCGACGGTGCTGTATGCACAAGTACTAGCTCTTACTGCAGAATGTCACTTGATCAGCTGGCACAAGTTCGCTAGGAGATTAAGCCAACTTCTATGAGTTCTCAGAAGAATCTTTTACTGTGATAGAAGAAAGCTAACTCTATAGGGGTTATTCTACTTGCGGAAAGAGAAGGGAACTGAAATGAAACACAAACCCTAACAAACCCTAAATTTGCAAGAAAAGAGATGGAAACTACTGAAATGGGTGCCATTGACTACTGAAAAGGTAAATTGCATTTATTCAAGCTACTTCTAAAGAGAAATGAGAAGAAATCATCTTTTTGTACTTTTGAGTATTTTTATGTGGAATTATTATGCTTGTGATTTGACTGGTTGTGATTGTGCAAAGGTTCGGTGGCAAAGGAAGATGGAGTTGGCTTTTGTAGATGGTGAGTAAGGTGTGGATAGGTCCTAAGATGTCCCTAGTACCCTTCTGAAGACTTCCATTGTGATCAGACTTCGAAAAGTCACTCGCATGAATTTCTATAGGAGGCTGCAGGGGATCTACAGGAGGTTCTACAAGAGGAGGCCGAAAGTGGTTTTTGAAGGTGGAAAAATGATGGGAAAAGGGAAATGAAGGCTGGATGAAGGTGTTTAAGGGTCTAGGAGTCTGTCAATGGAGATCAAGAACAAAGGAGATGGTTGAATTTGTTCAAAGGGCAAGAAAGCAACTTTGTGAAAAGCGCAGAAATTAGGGCAGATTGGCGAAACGTGGCGAATGAGTAGGGGAATATTTGAGAGATGAACTGGTACAAGTTGTGCTATGTAGGAATGATAAGCTGGAATTCTCTACAAGTGAGCTGCACACTTACTTCTCAAAACTGACCCAAGCAAGAACCAAAAAACAAAGTTTGTCTATTTTTTACCTAAAATCTTACCTAAAAACAAAGAACTGCTGAACAGAACTTTATGAACAGAAATTAATGTGAGAAAGCCATGGTAAATGAACAAGAAAGGATCTAATCATGTGATTCCAACTAATATCAACTTCTCCAACTCGAAATATCACACTAGCAATTGCATTGGAAGCGCAAAGATTGTGTCTTTGGTGGCAGCAGTAGTGCCTTGACCTCAAATCATGGTCCCAAGGAGGGTGAAAGGAGATCAAGACCTGCTGGTAGCCTTTTTGGATCTTTCTCTGTTACTACAACAAACTACTTAAGCAACTTGAAGCAAGACCAACTATTCTAACCATTAAAAGCAACTTATTTTACCAAAGCAAGATTTAACCTAAACAACAGGAATTATCTTATGAATGCAAGAAAAAGCATATAAATACGCAAAGGAGGTGTTGGGAAACTTGATTTGGGCCCTACCTCAAGAGCTTCAGCCCTCTAAAAAATATCAGTGCTATTTCAAAACTGGATTCATCGTTATTGATAAAAACATAGCAGTTACATCACAAAACTGTCTTCAAAAAGAGCTCGAAAATGAGCTGAGTACAAGGCTGCATAAAAGTGCGAAAAATGACTATGAAATGGCTAACCTACTGAGGCTTGAAGCCTTCTTATTTACACAAGTGGGGACTCCCAACAATCCTCCTAAACTTAAGGAACTTGGCTGCCTAAAACTGAAGATAACAGCAGCCCTACTAGACTTGCTCGGCTGCCCCTCAGAATCATCATTGTGGGCCTTTGTACTCCGAGCTGCTGATGGAGAACTCGAGGAAGGGGTCATTAATGAAAGAGACACCCCTCCTATAAGTCCTCAGCCCTATTTCCTCAAGTTTGGCTGCCATTCTGCTCATAAATGCTTGGTCCTTGTCAAAAATTGTCCAAAAAATCTACAATAAACACTCATTAGACTATGTGGAAAAGTGATTGTCCCCATTCACTCTATTGGCATAAATATATTCAAAAACATGCACAAAACTATTGAGAATGGTGGATTAAATGAAAATAATAGGCAGAATGAGCCCATATAGTTACCCATTTCTGGGGCTCATTAGCCCTACGCAATAAGTTAGGGATATTTGGAGAATATGGGGGTTCCAGTGTAGAGGACAAATCCTAAGGGGGATTAGGAGATCGTGAAGACATATAGAACCAGCCTAAGAGAGAACCTGGAAAAGATCAAACTAGTTTGAGTGTCGTGAACCAATCCTTGTTAAAAATGGAAGAAAAATTCGATATCAAACCATACCATGGTGAGATCAATGCTTTGAAGCTGAACCACTGGTTGCAACAACTTGAATTTTATTTCAGCATCCATTAGATCAAGGTAGGGCAAAAGATCTCATTTGCATGACTAAAATTAGAGGGCCATGCAATGACTTGGTGGGAGAGCCACATAGAAACCTTGAGGTTAGAGGGATAAAATCTAGTGACTAAGTGGGAGGATTTCAAAAAATTCATTAAGTAACAATTGTATCCCATTGGGTACATGGAGGACCAATGGATTTGATGGCATTACTTCAGGCAAAAGTCGGGCCAAAGCGTGCAGGAGTGCACCTTAGAATAAAGAAAGATGACTATAATTCTGGGTATCTCTCCAAAGAACCTGGATACACTCCTTAAGTATTTGGGGGGTCTACATCGCCATTTGTGTGATCAAGTGATGTTTTTCAACTCCAAATTGGTGGATGAGGCTTATGTATAGGTATAGTACCTAGAGACCATAAGCCTGGAAAGAGTGCAATCAAGTGGGTCTAAGCAAAATAGGAAAAAGGAAGCTTATAAGGAGGGGAAGGAGACATAAAAATGGGGAAAAGATAAAAATACGGTAGCCATAGCACACCAGTGCAAAGATCCTAGTATCCACTACAACATTGATGACGATACAAAGGAGAAGTGCTGGAAGTTGCATCTAGAGCTAAACTCGAAGAACAAGAAGAAAGATAATAAGAAGAAGAATCTCATGGCCACTGATTCAAGCAATCGAATTGAAAGCAACTTTGACGTGGATGAGAATATTGTATGTACATCAGTGCAGAAGGAGGTGAATTTGAGTAAATTTCAGCAACAGGAAGAGAAAGAAATGACCAAATTCTTCCATATAAAGATACAGGTCAAGAATACAAATATTGATGCTCTATTTGACTCAGGATTGCAGGCGAATCTCATTGCAGCAGAGCTGGTCAAGAAGTTGGGGTTGGAAGTTCGTGATCATCCAAGCCCATATCCACTGGAATGGGTAAATAAGGATGCAGAGCTGAAGGTAACAAAACAGTGAAAAAATAGATTTTCTATTATTGCTAATTTTATTGATGAAGTAGATCCAAATGTAGTTCCCCTTGATGTATGTGAAGTCTTGTTTAGGAGTCCATACATGTACATGCATGATGTAATATTCATGAGGAGATTTAACTAGTACCAACTCATCAAGGATGTAAAATCGTTCATTATCAACACACACAAAGGCAAGCCAAAAATTTAACTAGTAAGTGCCAACCAGACCAAGAAATTGATCGGTTCCAACAAGAAGTATGTTTTATTGTTTTTAAGAGAAAGTTAGTATGAAGAGGAGTCAATAAGAGGTAAGGCATCCCTAGAGGGGTGTACTAAGAGACAAAAACAATAATTGGAGTGGTTTTTACAGGCATACAAGGATGTATTTCGATAACCTAAAGGGTTACTACCTCAGAGAGAAGTGGAGCATGAGATCCATCTATTGCAAGACTTCCCATTGCCAAATATTGGGATGTATATACAGTTTGTTATAGAAGCAAGTGAGGTGAAGAAACAGTTGCAACATCTACTGGAATAGGGTTTCATTCAACTGAGCACATCACCATATGGGTCACCCATCATCATTGTGTCAAGGAAGGATGGGACTTTGCGGACGTGTGTAGATTACTAAGGGTGTTGAATAAAATCACGCTCAATAATAGATACCTCCTACCTAGGATAAATGATCTGGTAGATTAGTTGCAACAAGAAAAGTATTTCACAAAGCTGGACTTGAAGTCTGGATATCACCAGGTTTGATTCAAAGAAGAAGATACATGGAAGATCGTCTTCAAAACTAGGAAAGGTTTGTATGCATGGTTAGTTATGCCATTGGCCTATGTAATGCACAAATTACATTTATGAGATTAATGAATGATATACTGCGCCCTTTTCTAGATTCATTTTTTATTATCTATCTGGATGATATACTAGTATATAGTACTACCTGGGAGGAGCATATTTCACATTTGACGTAGGTACTGGAAACATTGACGAAGCACCAATTGCTAGCAAATCTCAAGAAGTGTGAGTTTGCGCAGCAGTCTTTGGTGTATTTGGTGTTTGTGATCCGTGGAGGAGAGTTGAATATAGATCCTCCCAAGATGGAGGCCATCATGAAATGGCGGTGCCTACTAATGTTTCTGAGGTTAGGAGTTTCATTGGGGTAACACAATACCCGAGGAAGTTCATGTCTAGTCAATTTAACGTCTTAAATTTCTCTACATAAATGATCAATCTGGATATCATAAACTGATGAAGTGTGGTGCACCATATGTGCTTAGTTAACCTTTTTCTTACTTCGTTGTTTTATAGTTTTTATATTGTTTTGGGGTTTTGTTCTTATTGATCTCCTAAAGTGTCTAATGCAAATGAAAATCCTATTCTAAGGTCTTAAGAATACTTTTAAAGGTCAAGTATGGATGTAGATTTCAAGACAAGGTTTATGTCCCTTATGGTAACTTCCAAAACTTAGCACTTCAAAAGATCTCAAAACATGCTATTGATAAAATTAATACTTGAACATGAATGTAAATATGCAGCTACTTAAATCAAACAAAAGATGAAATACTGATTATGAAATCACTGTCTCTGTTGCCCATCTAATTACAGAAATAAAATCTAAACTATTGCACTCAAACAAACCAAAAATTGCAGACTAACGAAAGCAAGATCAATTTACTTCACTTATAATTTGATATCTCGCCAAGTAGCTTTTCCGGGTTAAGCCATGGCTTCGGAGATAACGTCAATAACATGAAGAATTGATATCTAAATTACCTACTTGAAAATGAAAGTAAAATCAAGTCACTTCACTTATAATCCAATAGCTCGCCAAGTAGCTTTTCGGGGTTAATCCATGGCTCTGGAGATAACGTCAATAACATGAAGAACATGATATCTAAATTACCTACTTGCAAATGAAAGTAAAATCAAGTCACTTCACTTATAATCCGATAACTCACCAAGTAGCTTTTCGGGGTTAAGCCATGGCTCTAGAGATAACGCCAATAACATGAAGAACCTTATAATTGCAGAGATGAAAGTAAAATCAAATCACCTCACTCAAAATCTGATAGCTCACCAATAGCTTTTCAGGGTTAAGCCATGGCTCTGGAGATAACGTCAAATGACATGAAGAATTTGATATCTAAACTAACTAACAACAACAAATAAATAAGACTGAAATCAAAGCATAATTGAAATTTAAAAGCTTAAGAAAAAGTTCAGCAGAGAGGCAAATCTCATGTCACTATTTGATGCAAAAACATGTAAAGAAAAACTAATCTACAATCGACCGGTTGAACACACTTGCATGAATTAAAATTGCATGAATGAAAAATCTAAACTATCAAACTTGAAAGAAATAAAATGACATACATAATGAAATCAAAGCAAAATTACAAAATAAAATCTACTCTACCTTACATTCTAATATGCTCCACGACATCTACTTCACATCTCTTTCCATGTTGAGAACATCAAAGTCTTCAAAATTACAAAGTACAACAAATCTCTCCAAAGCTTTCCAAAGCCATCAAAGAAGAACTACAAGCTCCAAGCTAAAGAACTAAAAGCCAAGCTAAGCTAAGACTAACAAGCTAACAAGCTAACAAATGAAGGAGAGAGATTTCCTATTTATAAAAAAGGATGAGAAGCCATCTCATTAACGAGAGTCCATGAATCTCTCCCTCTACCTCTAGAGTCCTAATCAAAATAGGAACTGATAAGACACATGTCTTCTTAGAGTTTCAATACAATTAAGAGATGTGACACATATCCTCATGATCCCATGATTCTTTCCACTCAAATTCGAATTTGGCCTTAGAGTGGCACATAAGGGTCTTCTAGAAACCTCCTTTTAACCTACACATGTCAACAATCTCAACCCACTTGTTAGGTATAAGCATATGAACATTATTTTCTAATTTTTAACCACAAATTCACTTTAAAAGGCTTAGAATTAATAAAGTTTGAAAAAACATAAATGTGGCCTGATGATAATGAAAGTGGGATGAATGTGGTGACATAGTAGTGAAATGGAGGTGAAATGGAGGTGATATAATGGACATAATAGTGAAATTGTAATGGAAATGAATGACATTTTCAAGACCCAACATACCCCCCAACTGAAGTTATTGCATGTTCTCATGCAATATATATTACATTAAAACTTTTGATCCTTGGGCTTTAACTTAACTTTGCATGATATCATTTGATAACTTCATATTTTTGCAAAGTGTTTTACTTGAATTGCAACATGGTTGGTTCTTGTGTTACAACCATTTTTTTTTTTTTTTGCATTCTATTTTGATCTTTGAACTTTACATAATGATATTTTGATTATTGTTGCAAAGTATATCTTTATTGGATTGCATGATGGTTGGTTCTTGTGTGACAACCATGATTTTGTTTGTATCCAATTTATCCTTTAATCACTTTTTGAAAAGCCATTGTATGCTCATAATAAAAATGCAATAGTTAATATATGTTGGAAGTATGTGGACTCCTGAATATGATATGGACATGGCAAGATATGAATATGAATGTATCCCCCCCCCCCCAACTGATGGCATTGACAATTTTTTGAAATGAGGAAGAGAAATGTTTTTCTAACAATTATCATTCTAGCTTTTTATGGAATTCTATGGTCAAAAGTTAGAAAATGACGTACCTTAACTTACCCTTTGGAATGGATGAGTTGTATGTGTGGTGGCTGCGAAATTCCGATCATATTCTTCTTCAAGTGGCTGAACCAGAGAAGTCATGGATAAAGAGTTAAGATGACTTTTTATTGCTTCTATTAAAACTTGCTGAATCTGCTCCAAAATGTTGAAAATAATAGTCTTCATGTCTTCAAAATTCATTGGCACAATTCCTACTCTGTGAAAAGATGTTCTGATGTCGAACATAGTAGGAAATTGTTGACTTAATGGCCATTGATAGATGCCACTAATCAACACGAGAACTCTCACCATTGATGACAATGAGAGTCAAGATGCCCAAACACATCTTGTTAGGTACGAATAGTTTTTCCGATGTCGAGTCACCTAGAAGATGTGATGAACAAGGGACATTAATGTATTCCCATTGTTTATCAACATGATAACTTGTCATTAAGGCATGCAATCCTCAAGGTGTCTTTACAGAGAACTTAGACTCAAAGGACTATGGACTCAATAATTTGCATTGAAGCAGGACTTATTTGAGAAATGAAAATGACAGGAAATGAAAGATGAAAATGGAAGATGGCAATGGAGAGTAGAAATGGCAATGGGAAATAAGCATGTGAATGACCCTCTTTATTTTATTTGTGGGTTATGAATGGACAAAAAAAGATGGAAAGTGTATGTGAATGTAAATGGAAAATATGGAGTGAAATGAGGTGCATGGTTTATTATGAAGTATGGATGTGATGGAGACAATAGTATTTGAAAGTTTTTCAAGTGTTTGGATTTGATTTTGCATCAGCATATTTCCTCTTTGTCGTTGATCATCCTCTTATGAAACAAATTGGTCTCTGAGAGAGACACCATTCTCTTGCAGTCATTTGTCCTTCCTCCTGGAACCTGCAAAAAAACTAATACTTCTTCTACAATGGAATGTAAGATTATTAAAGGAGAGAGGTGATCAATCTCTCTAGTTATGATATTTACACACAAAACTAAGAATTTGTATTAATGAAACAAGTTCTCAAAGGAAAAATCAAAATAATTTATACATGTTTTGGAATTAGTGCCTCAAGTTGAATGTTGCTTCTTTGCATCAATTTATTTCATTATTTACCATTTCAAACTCTAACGATGGATTTCTCATTGTGTAGATCTTGTTGATATCTTTCCAACGATACTTGAATCATCAAAATCTGACTTTGTATGAGAAAGTTAGGCTAATTTGAACAATGAAGTTTTTCAGCTGCGGAATTGGACTTTAGCTGCGGAATGTGCACAATTTCTGTAGCTAAAAATCTTGAATAAAAAGTTAGCCATTCATCTTTCATCATCAATCCAAAATTAATCAATACCTTCAGAAAAGTGAGCAAATAACTTATTCATTTCATTGATTTAAAATTATTATTTTTTTCTTGACATGCGGCGACTTAGTGTGGCGACTTAGTGATAACACACACCTTGACTTCCCTTTGACCAGGGTTTTTTCATCGACTTGGATCAAATGAATAGGACACAATCCATGTACTAACATTTTCCCATCTACCCATGTGGTTTGTTTCGTCTCTTGAAACCTATAACCTATAGAAGTATGAAAATGGCTACAGAATTTCCAGTTAGTTGCAGAATCAGGCTGCATTCCGCAGCTAAAAGACAGTCAACCATCAATTTTGAAATTCAGCATGCAATCCTCCAATTTATATATGATCAATAGCAAGATCAATTGGTACCAAGGCATATTTCTCAAGGCCACTGATTAAAGGAATTCTAAAAACTGGATTCAGCTGTATTCTAATTGTTGATTTACTCAAATTGCTTAAAACCAAAGCATATAATCCAACCTCGCTGTAAGCGCAGTTTGATAAAGATGAAGTGGAAAATAGTCATGAGCTTGATCAGTGCTTTTTATGGGATTACAAGTTGACAGAGGTCATTTCATTACAGAGTTTTTGGCTGAAAGTATGGTCAGACTGCCAAGCACATCATAATAAAGTTAAACACGTACACAAAACTTGTCAATGAAGACAAGATCCATGAGTACCAACACCTGTGCCAATATTTTAGCAAGTAAAACACTGAGCATAGGAATAGTTGTTAGATGGGTGCTTGGAGAAGTGTCGTATTTGATCATCTTACTGTCAAACAGGAAGTAACAGAACAGGATTAGACGGGTGGCGGAAGACATGTTTCCTCAAGCAACCAAAGTGTGCCATGTTTAAACTGTTCTTTGTTCATTTAATAGAAATCCTTTTTTTTCTCACGCATTCAGTGACACGGTGGATGACCTGGCAGCCAAGGAAATCGGATCTGAGCGGATTTCTCAAAGAAATCGAAATATGGCCACAACTATTCAAAAAGAACTGTTTTTCCTCACGCGGCATGCAAAAAGAGGCTTCAGAGAACCAAGAAATTCTCTCAAACCGCCATGAATTTCTTAAAACCGTTTTTGGGTTATCTAATTGACCCTATTGGCGAAAAAACCTATGTTTTATTTTTTCCAAATTTGCCTCTGTTTGGCAAGATCGTGCATTCAAAGTTTGACGTTTTTCTCTATTTTGCGTTTTTCCTAAGTTGTTGCTTTCGGCTGTGAAATTGATTTCAGAGAGAAAAATTGTTTTCAGACATACTCACAGCATATGAATCAGTCAATTTTGATGATATAGTCTCCATCAGTAAAGCTCTCGTGAATGGTGATCTGAATACCTGCGTTTATTGGTGAATGAGCGAATTGCCAATAACCAAGAACTCAAAGAAGTTTGTGAGGCCTACAATAGAGATCATGAGCTCAACATTTTCTCTAGGAGTATTGGTGACTGCAACATGCCTTAAGCCTCTATTTTCAATCTATTTGCACAGTTTATGTAGGCCATCCATAGGTTTCAGATTCTGTTATCATCGAGAAATTTCCTATGTTGGCTTTCCAAAAACGTTCCAAAACCAAAAGCTTCCTATATGAGTAAGATACACAGTCCAAATGAATGCAAATGGATTGCTTACAAAGGGCTGAGGATGCACTGAAACGAAATCACGAAGAGGCCAGAACATCAAATCAATGTGTATGCAGATTTTTCAGATTTTGACATTGGGAGGTTTAAAAAAAAAATCCACATAAATTGGATGCCGCATACACTCTTTTGAAAGCCACACAAGGGTTTTTTTTTTTAATTTCAATTGGCCTCATCTTATTTTCTTTACAACAGTCCATGCAATTCGATATGTTGAATTTGCACTTTTGATTTTTTTTTTAATGTTCTTGCAGGTTTGTTTCAAGGCCAAAGCTCAAACATGAATGCAGATTTTCTATTGAGGCCACAATGGAAACTGGAATTGGGGATAGCCATTGATTGTTTTCCATTTTTCTCTGAAATTTTATAAGAATGATTAATGATTTTCAATTTCAGGCAGCAAAGACTTCAAGGTAAAATATACTAGAAACATGACTTTGACTGAGGTCTTAAGCTAATTTTTATCAATCTGGGCTGAGTGACTAGGATAGGATCCATGTCGGGACAATTCTTGAGATGCCCATGTGGTCGGTTTCTTCATTGGATACTTGTAACATATTAAACCTTGAAATTAGTTGCGGAATTCACAATTATCTGCGGAATCAGACTGCATTCCGCAACTAATTTGCAGAATCTTATTAAAACAGGACACAGTATTTTGAGGACCACTATAAACCATAACCAATCAATCTTGGACAGCTGAACCTATCGAAGCAGTTGGGTTTCATTTTCTTTTCTTTTCTTTTCTCTATTGAATGAAATGAAATGATGAAGTTTATTTTGTCTCCTTTTTCTCTTTTTTTTTTTTTTTTAACATAACAATCATTTTTCTGATCCTCCACATCACACAAAGTGCAGGAGGAGAACATACTCAAGAATTATTAAATTTTTTTTTTTAGATGTAAGAAATAAGGTCTCCTAATTACACTTCCCCGGCAATGACGCCAAAAATGTCTAATCAATTTAACATCTTAAATTGCTCTACATAAATTATCAATCTGGGTATCGTAAACTGATGAAGTGTGGTGCACCATATGTGCTTAGTTAACCTTTTTCTTACTTCGTTGTTAAACAGAAATCCTATTCTAAGGTATTAAGAATACTTTTAAAGGTCAAGTATGGATGTAGATTTCAAGATAAGGTTTATGTCCCTTATGGTAACTTCGAAAACTTAACACTTCAAAAGATTTCAAAACATGCTATTGATAAAATTAATACTTGAACAGGAATGTAAATATGCAGCTACTTAAATCAAACAAAAGATGAAATATTGATCATGAAATCATTGTCTCTACTACCCATCTAATTACAGAAATAAAATCTAAACTATTGCACTCAAACAAACCAAAAATTGCAGAATAACGAAAGTAAGATCAATTTACTTCACTTATAATCCGATAGCTTGCTAAGCAAATTTTCTGAGTTAAGCCATGGCTCTGGAGATAACGTCAATAACATGAAGAATTGATAACTAAATTACCTACTTGCAAATGAAAGTAAAATCAAGTCACTTCACTTACAATCTGATAGTTGGCCAAGTAGATTTTTGGGGTTAAGCCATGGCTCTGGAGATAACGTCAAATGACATGAAGAATTTGATATCTAAACTAACTAACAACATCAAATAAATAAGACTGAAATCAAAGCATAACTAAAATTGAAAATCTTAAGAAAAAGTTCAGCAGAGAGGCAAATTTCATGTCACTATTTGATGCAAAAACATGTAAAGAAAAACTAATCTACAATCAACTGGTTGAACACACTTGCATGAATGAAAAATATAAACTATCAAACTTGAAAGCAATAAAATGACATACATAAATGAAATCAAAGAAAAATTACAAAATAAAATCTACTCTACCTTACATTCTAATTGTTGGAAATAATAATGAGAGGGGGGGGGGGGGGGGGGGTGAATCAGTATTATCTAATTCTTTTAATCAATCTTCCTTATTCATTCTTTGAATTATTTTTGCATGTCAGTACCATAAAATAATGAGCATGAACAAAGAAAAACAGATAGTCACACCAAAGAACACAAGATGTAAGGTGGAAACCCAATGTGGGTGAAAACCACCTGCTGCAATATGTCTCTATCTTCTTTCAACTTAGAAACTTCTTTTACAATGGTTTTATACTGGTGTAGTCCTTTACCAGTACGCAGGCTGCAACGTGCAGAGAGCTAAAACTCTCTTTCTCTCGTTTTCCAGTCTCTCCTGGAAGGGAGCTACAACCCCCTACTTCTTTTCATAAAGCATCAAATGATCATCAAGTACATAAAGGTTACAGTTCACTACAATTATCAGATCAGCAATAACAGAACTAACCCAGAACACCTAATCAACAGAAAATTTCAGTCAACAGAACTTTTTAATACAGATACGCAGTTTTCCCTTCTGTGGCCTGCGTCGCTATGCAGTTCACCTTCTGCTTTCCTGTGTATAACCGCAGGAATCCTTCTGCCGAACTGCGTGCCCACGCACTGTACCTTGAACCGCGCTGCGTATTATTACTGCAGGGACGCACCCAGAGACATTATCGCGCCGCGTACTGTTACTGCAGGGATGCACCCAAAAGTACTATCGCGCCGCGTACGGACGCACCTGGAAATACTATCGCGCCGCGTACTTTTACTGCACGAACACACCTGAACCTTAGTCGCTCTGCGTACCCACGCAGGTCTCCTTCTTCTGCTCTGCGTACCAATGCAGGTCTCCTGTTTCTGCTCTGCGTCCCCACACAGATCTCCTGTTTCTGCACTGCGTACCCACGCAGCTCTTCTGTTAAACACCTGCGTCCTTCTGATTAGGGCCGAATAGGAAGTCCACCAGAGTGGCACAGTTGCTCAGATCTGATCATGCGCTCGAGAGATCACCCTTCACAGATTCACCTTCAACTTCCCTTTCATATAGATCAAGCTTTTAAGACCATAACCCAATATTTCAGATCTAAAGATATTCAATTGCCAAAAGATGCTTAGCCAAGTGATCTCCTTTGCTTTATATAGGCAAGCTCCTCCTCAAATCATGGAATAATACCACGAGCCGACACCATAATAACACAATACCGTCGGCTAGATACCAAGAGTAAAACATAAGAAACCCCCACGTATGCTTTTCTCTGCCTTGAAATGTGTGCACTGGGGGTACGCACCTCCTAAACGGCTGGCCTGCGTATCTGGACGCGGTCCCTGCATGGTGTACCTGCGTGTACGCACCTTTTGAACTGCTTTCCTGCGTACTTCTTAATTTTCAACAAATTGAGAGCCTTGCCACGGGAGTTGCCATCAAGTACAACATCTGTAACATATAGCCATACCAGAAACATAATGCCAACAATATGTTCCACAACATCTACTTCACATCTCCTTCCATGTTGAGAACATCAAAGCTTTATACAAATTCTTCAAAATTACAAAGTACAACAAAGCTCTCCAAATCTTTCCAAAGCCATCAAAGAAGACCTACAAGCTCCAAGCTAAAGAACTAAAAGGCAAGCTAAGCTAAGACTAACAAGCTAACAAATGAAGGAGAGAGATATCCTATTTATAAAAAAAGATGAGAAGCCATCTCATTAATGAGAGTCCATGAATCTCTCCCTCTACCTCTAGAGTCCTAATCAAAATAGTAACTGATAAGACACATGTCTTCTTAGAGTTTCAATATAATTAGGAGATGTGACACATATCCTCATGATCCCATGATTCTTTCCACTCAAATTCGAATTTGGCCTTAGAGTGCCACATAAGAGTCTTCTAAAAGCCTCCTTTTAACCTACACATGTCAACAATCTCAACCCACTTATTAAGTATAAGCATATGCACATTATTTTCTAATTTTTAACCACAAATTCACTTAAAAAGGCTTAGAATTAATAAAGTTTGGAAAAACATAAATGTGGCCCAATGATAATGAAAGTGGGATGAATGTGGTGACATAGTAGTGAAATGGAGGTGATATAATGGACATAATAGTGAAAGTGTAATCGAAATGAATGACATTTTCAAGACCCAACAATTCATAGCCTTATTTCCAGTGGTAGCAACACCGCTCCATGCCATAACACCAAGTGGCAAGAGTTTCCAATGGGGAAAAGGTCAGCAGAAGGCTTTCGAGGAGCTAAAGAAGAAGATTATTCAAGCATCAGTTCTGGCATTACCAAACTTGCAACGACCCTTTGAAGTGGAGACAGATGCGAGTGGGTATGTTATGCGAGCTGGTTCGATGTAAGGAGGAAGGCATGTTTGCTACCATTCTGAAGTATTTCATAGGGCAGTTCTTAACTACCCTACCTACAATAAGGATCTCTATGCCATGGTACAAGCTATGAAGAAGTGGAAGAACTATCTGATGGGAAAGGAGTTAGTAATCCGCACATATCACTAGTCGTTACAATACTTGGAGGCCCAAAGTAAGCTAACCAAGCATTACAAGTGGATGGGGTTTTTAGAGCAGTTCCATTTGGTGATCAATTATAAGAAGGGAATCACAAAAAATTTAGTCGATATGCTTTCAAGGCCACCCAAATCAAATATTACAGCTTTGGGGACACTTATGCACATGGAGCCATTCACCCATGATGCATACAAAGAGTCATATTCAGAAGAGGAGGACTTAAAAGAGGTGTATTATCAATTGCAGAGTTGGGGTCATGTGCACGCTGGCGACAACATCATTGATTACCATCTCTAGGATGGGTTACTATACAGGATGGATAAGCTTTGTGTTTCTAAAGGTGAGAATTTACAATTTATTAGAGAGGCTCACACCTCCAAGGTTGCATGGAACTTTGGTGTAGGGAAGACCGTGGCTAAATTGCAGAGGTATGTGTATTGACCCAAGATGCAAGAGCAGGTAGCTAGGTTCATAAGAGGATGCATGCTTTGTTGTACCATCAAGCATAGCAACAAGAAACAAGGTATATATCATCCCTTACCTGTACCTACTTGTCCTTGGGAAATAATTTTCATGGAGTTTGTGGGAGGTTTACCAACAACCAAGAAGGGACATGACTACCTATTCATGGTAGTTGACAAGTTTAGCAAGACGTGTGTGTTGATGCCCTGTGAAAAGACCATAAAAAGAAAAGAAGCAACACAATTATTCTTTGGATAGGTCTGGGTGCACTTTGGGATACCAAGGAGCATCATTTCAGATAGCGACACAAGATTTCTTAGTGCATTTTGGACTACATTGTGGGAGAAGATGGACACAAAGTTGAAGAGATATACAACATTCCATCCACAGACAAATGGGTAGACAAAAGTAGTCAACAAGACTTTGGTGCAACTTTTGAGGGGATACAACCAAAAGCATCCGAAGACTTGGGATGAAAATATGGTATATATACAACATTCTTATAATAGAGCAGTCCACACTTCTATAGGAAAGTCCCCATTTGAGACTTGTTTTGGATATTTTCCACCTTCACCTTTGGATATTGCATATGGGAAGCAAGGAGGAGTGAGGGAAGATCTTATAGGAGATGCTTTGAGGGCTGAAACATTTATAGAGAAGATCAAGTAGATCCATCTACAGGTACAAGAAACATTGCAAAAGTTACAGGAGAAGTATAAGGCCATCCATGATCAACACGGAACATAGAAATCATTCGAGGTGGGAAACAGAGTATGGTTACAGTTGAACAAGGAGAGACTACAGGGGCCTAGTAAGAAAATCAAGGCTCTAAGGTATGGTCCCTTTGATATACTAGAAAATGTGGGTGATAATGCCTATCGACTCATTTTACCACCATATATGCACATTTACTCAATTGTGAATGTAGAGAATTTGAAACTCTATGAGCCTTCCATGCTAGATCAGGAAGAGGAACAAATCCTACCTTCTATGGAGGATTTGGCACTAGATGCTCCGATGGAGTTGATAGAAGATAATGTTTTGTAGAAGAGGTCAAAAACTATAACATAGGGGCAACATGACCTTTAGCAGATTGGGTTGAAGGGACAACTTCCAGACAAAGTTAAATGGTACGCTAAAGAGAAGGTGGAGGAAAAATTTCCTCACCTCATTCAGTAAAAGATTTTGGGGACCAAAAACCTCCAAAAATGAGGAGGTGTGATATGAATTGAATCATTATATTGTTTTTCATCCATCTCAATGCATTTGGAGTGGAAAAAGTGGAGGAATCAGCTAACATGATTGTTTTAACCTGCGGGACCTACTTTGGAGAAACGAGGACTGAAACCTTCCAGGAGCATTTTGAGGCATCAAATGATGTTTTTTGGGGGTAAAAATTTTCCTCTTTAGCACAACACCATTTTGTATTATTTTATACATATAGACCTTTCCAATAGTGCTAGAAGTGCATCAATTAGAGTCCATATGCAAAAGTTATGCCACTCAGAAGTTGGCCTTCCTATTTTCACACCTATAGTTCGAGAGGATGCTGCATCAACCCCCATTATTTATGGAAAATGGGCTAGCCACGTGTTTGTGATGTAAAAGACTCTAGAAGAGTCTATTTTGTAACTCTAGTTAAGATTTGAGTTAGTCAAACTTAACCACTAGTAGGCTATCGAGATGTCTTATAACCAGACCACTAGGAGGAAGAGACATTCCATTCTTTTGAGAGAATTTTGTTCCATAGTTGAGCAAAGATAACCACGAGAGATAGGAGGTAGAGCACACAAAGAAGATCTATGCATTGTAGCATTCCATTAGCCATAGACATTACTTCTTTGTATCCACAACCATATTTCCAAATAGAGAAAGAGAGCAAAGCGACCTCACCTTCTAGCTAGGTTTTCTCTCGAAATGGTTTCCCAAAGAGCATATCTTGTGTCTTATGTGTGTTTGAGCTTATTTTATCTTTCTCTACTTTTCTGCATAATTTCCGTTCGCATGCATGCAATAATTACAATAAAATCTCTAGATATAGAATTTAAATAAAACTGTACTAGTGTAAAAATAAAATATTTTAATATATTATTATCAAATATGTTGTGAGGAACTGTCCAGTGGAATATCCATGACAATTTCCAGATTAGTGAGGAATAAATTTTGACTATTGTTGACTTTTTGAGAATCAAGTTCATCAAAAATTTGCCTTAGTCTTGTAGGAGCCTTGGTATTAGGTCTTAGGTCTTGGAATTCTCATTTCAAGATTCTATAAGAAGAGAATAATTCTTGTGGGTTTTCCTCTCAAGAGGAAAGGTTTTGGCCCTGGCTTGAAACCTACGTTTTGTGTTCTCTTGTCGCATTGATCTTCATTGTTTGGTAATTGTTCAATGATAAAAGAACACCATAATTTTCAAGATAAGAAGAAGTTAACTCCAATTACATCAACTTAAGTAAAATAACATCACAAGCAACTATCAAAGTAAGATAAATCACCCTAATCTAGCTACCCTAGATTTCTCAACATGGTATCAAAGCTAAGGTGACAACAACAACAAGGAAATGTAGCTTGAGGAAGATCATCCAATGGAAGAACGATATAAAAGGTTCGAGCACAAAGAGATCATCAAGGAGAAATAAGAATCATCAAGGACATCAAACCATCAACGAATATAAAGAAAATCAAGGAAAAGTACCCAAAACATCACATCATCACAACTTGTGGAAGAAGAAGAAGACCTGAAAGACCTACCTCCATTCAAGGAATCTACTCTTGAAGCACTCTTGAGAAGATTACGCATTCTACATTCTACATCCAATGAAAGAAAGAAGAAACACTCATCCTCAAAGAAATTAAGGTGATCTCCCTCTCACTGAAGAAAGGATCACATCTCAAACATACTTAAAGAAAGACTTCTCTCATCATCTAGAATAAGAAGCATTGTCTTTTGAAGAAAGAAGGTCATTAATGAAGAAATCATCATCAAGAAGGCATCAAGTTGAAGATATCATAATCAAAAGAGGTATCCTCATTTGAAAATTAAGTACTTTATAATTTATGTCTCAATCTACAAACCAAAAGATTTCTTTATGCAAGGAGAATAAGAAATTGGTCTGGACCTTGAATTACCTTGCATGGAAGAAGAGAATTGATTTAATTCTCACGAAGATTGAAGTTATTAAATATGTTAATGGATATATCACAAAACCATTACAAGATAAATCTCAAGCTATATTGAAGTACATGAAAGGAGAAATAAGGGCTCAAAGGATCCTCATAGATTCAATCAAGCATTTTCTCATTGCTTATGTAGAAAATTTGAAGACAAATAAAGATATCTATGAAAAATTGGTGGAGTTTTTTTTCTATGAGCACTACAGGAGAAATCATACTGTTAAGAACCGAGCTATACAAAATGAAAGTGTCAAGGGAAGAATGGGTAACTTCATATCTCATGAAGGTATCTCAAATTAAATATCAACTAAAAGAACTTGGAGAAACAATGTCTGATCTAGAGATGACCACCCTAGTACTCAATACATTACAAAAAGAATCAAGCAACTTTGTATCAAGCATATATGGGAAGAAGGAAACCACTCCATTCAACGATTTTTGGTCATTATGCAAGATTGAAAATCTAGATTAAAGGTGAAGAATGATGTTGGGTCAAATTAACAAACTCAAGCATATGCAACGGTGGCAAGGAAGAAAGGGAAATTTTGAGTTTGAGCCTCGAAATAAGTTTCAAAAGAAAATTGACATGTAAAATATCCAATGCTATGAATGTAATGAATATGGACATTTCAAAAGGAATTGTACTAAACTCGAGAAGGACAACAAGAAGAGAAAAAAAAGAAATGAAGTCCATGTCACCGAAGATGTGGAAAAACTAGAAAAGAAGAAGACAAAGAAGGAAGAGGTGAAGGACCTCTACTATGAGTAATATAACATCATATACTTAGTTATTTTCAATTTATAAGATCTCAGTCATGATGGGAAGCATCACAAGTATGATAGGATGCATTGTAGCAAATATTGAGATGACATCATCATAGAGGCATGGATAGTTGAAGTAGAAGTCTATATGGCTGAAGTAATCATCATGATAAAAAGGAAGTAGCTCATGGAATCTTCATTGAAAGAATAGAAAATAAACCAAAGTAAGCAGCTTATGTTGAAATATGGCAACAAGAATATTCCAATTTAATTTTTCCTTGAATTTGAATTAAAATCGAATTTAGTCTGAACAGCTACTTGGAAATAATTAATTCATTCATTTTAACTAATTAGTTGGAAAAATTCAAGTTAGAAGTCTTTCTGAAGTCATGCAAGAGTTATCCCTTAAATTAAGGAGATAAGATTGAGTTATATTTGAGTTGTAATTAGTTAACTCAGTTTACTGAGCTAAGACTAGTTATATTAGTTCCAAACTATTTGAGGAACTAATAGAGAGTTAACAATCAGTTGATGCATGTATGCACTCAACTAGTGTACTCCAGTTAACTGAAAATTCCCTCATCAGAAACTCATGCATGTCTATTCCGAGAAAGACCCAGTTGAGATTAAAGTCAAGGACAGTGTACTATCAGTTGCATGTGTTTTCTTATAAATAAAACTCATGCATGAAGTCAAGGTATCATTCCTTGAAGATTGCACAGTTCTGACAGTGTGTGAGATCAGAGTGTTCCACTTGGTTGAAGGTGAATCATCCCAAAGGAACAACGCAAGGAAATAGGAGCTTGGAGGAGAGAGAGGAATGCTGGAGAGCAGCCAAGATTTCCTGTGAGCATATGTGAGGATTGTACTAAGAGCTGGCTAGCTGTGAGAGCTAAGGCTTTGTATAATTCCTATGTATTTCCACCTTGTATGATAATACAGATAGTGGGGTTTTTAGCTGAGGCTTTCCCCAAAGTATTTTCATGTGTATTGTGCAATTGATTCTTCTTCTTCTGGTTATATTGTTCAGCTCGATCTTTAAGCTTCCACAAATTGATAGTAGAAGTAGGTTATAGTATTCTGCTTTGATTTATATTGTATTATCGGGTTAACCTACCATCAGATTTTCTACATGGTATGAGAGACAGGTTTGTAGAAATTTTCTACATGGTATCAGAGATGGATTTGTAGAAATTATTCTACATGGTATCAGAGCTAGATTTGTAGAAATTTTCTACATGGTATCAGAGCTGTGAACAGTATACTGAGAAGAGAATTCGAAGTTTGAAGTTTGGGGTTGTAGGTGCAAATCTAATTCATATCATTCTTCAAGGTTGGCCAATGGAGTTCTATGGCTTGAGACTCAAGTATGCCTTGGAAGGTAGCTCAAATTACATATCATGGAAAGATAGAATGGAGGCTGTATTAGAAGACAATGGCTTGAAGGATTTCATTGATCAAGAAATCCCAAAGCCAGCTTCAACTAATGCACAAGAGTTGGTTGAGTGGAGGAAGTGTGTGGTGAAGGCGAGACAGATCATCCTTGAGGGAGTTCAAGACCATATTGTCTCGACTCTCCATGGGAAGGATACTCCATTTTCTATGTGGATGACATTGAAGGACCTCTACCAGCATAGTAACGACCAGAGGAAATTGGCACTCAAGGATAAGCTTCGAAGAATCAAGATGGAGAAGGGTGATGTTATTTCCACATATCTAAAAAAGCTCACCACCTATAGAGATGAGCTTAGCAGTGTGGGAATAAATACTACCAATGATGACATGGTGAGCCTCGCTCTTCTTGGCCTTCCAAAGAGTTGGAATAACTACCAGGAGTTTGTGAATGGAAGGGAGAAACTGCTAGATTGGGAACGACTGTGGTCAGATCTTATGCAAGCGGAGATCAGGAGGAGCACACAAGATGGTTCTTCATCCAAGGATGATGATGAAGAAAATCTGGCCTTAACAAGTGAGGCAATTAAATGGAAGGGGAAGGCTTCCCATTTCAAATCGAATTCTTCTAATGGAGGGAAGAAGGGTGACATGTCTAAAGTAAGATGATTTAATTGTCACAAGATGGGACATTATGTAACTAATTGCCCATTGAATAAGTCCAAGAAGGGATCCTCTGAAGGATCGGAAGGTGAGGCATTAACCTCTCAGTTCGAAATGGACTTTACCCTCATCACATGCATGGTGTCATCGATGATGGGTTTTGTCTGGCATCTTGATAGTGGAGCCTCATTCCACATGACCGGTGATAAAAATTTACTCAGTGCCTTGGAGGAGAAAGACCTCAAGATGCACATAGAGATGGGTGATGACTAAATGTATAGTGTTTCAGGAGTGGGCACGGTTGCTTTTCAGAGGGAGCATGGAGCTCCTATCACCTTGAAAGATGTGAAATATGTGCCTAGATTGAAGAAGAACTTGGTATCGGTCGCAATGTTGGAGGACAAAGGCTACGATGTTGTCTTTAGTAAAGGAAAGGTGTTCCTAAGACACATAGCCACGGGTCAAACCAAGAGGATAGGGATTCGGGTGAAGAATCTCTATAAACTAGAGGTAGATGATTGTGCAGCATTGAGTACAAAAGCAAAATTGGTGCAAAGGCAAGACATTGGTGAGTTGTGGCACATGTGGTTGGGCCATTTGCATCATGGGGCTTTGAAGATAATGTAGCAAATATCTACAGGAATTCCCAAAGGTAAACTTGAGCAAGTTGACACATGCAAAGGTTGTACCTTGGGAAAGTACACCAAGTCTTCCTTTCATGAACGAGACAGTCGAGCAAAGGCTCTCTTAGAGCGATTTCATACTGATATGTGTGGACCATTCTTGATGGCATCCATAGCGAAGCAAAGGTATTTTGTGATTTTTATTGATGACTATTCTCATAAATGATGGATTTATTTCATGCAGAAGAAGGATCAAACCTTCACAAAGTTTTGTGATTTCAAAGTTTTGGTTGAGAAAGAGTCAAAGAAGAAGATCAAGGCCTTAAGAAGCAACAATGATGGAGAATATGTATCTCAAGATTTTAAGGAATTCTGTGCAATGGAAGTAATTAAACGAGAGTTGACAACACCTCATAACCCACAACAGAATGGGGTGGCCAAGAGGAAGAACAGAACTATTGTAGGGGCACCACGGGAAATGTTGCATGACCAAGGCCTACCACTTCTCTTGTGGGTTGAGGCATGCAACATAGCGGTCTATTTGCAGAATAGAATCCTGCATCGCATACCTGGGATGAAGACACAAGAGGAAGCTTTCTCCGGTAATAGACCAGATGTGGGTCACTTTAGGATCTTTAGCTCATTAGTATATTTCCATGTGACAAAGGATGCACGGAAGAATCTTGAGCTGAAAACAGAGTTAGGGATATTTGTGGGGTCCACTAATACACCTCACAACTATTGGGTGTACTTGCCTACCAGTCAGAGGATAGCGGTTCGCAGAGATCTCAAGTTTGATGAGCAGAAGGCCATGCGAGTTTCCCTTGAGAGGGAGGTCCAACTATAGTCGTGGAGGAACTGTTGGTTCCTAAGGATGAGAAGCCTCAGACTGATGCGGAGCAGCCACATGCAGAGGTTCCAGGAGTGGAGACATCCACTCAAGCAGAGTCTTCCAAAGATGGACAGAAGCGCACAAGAGAAGCTGACAAATTGTTGAAGGATGCGAGAGGGAATGTGGGAGCACCATATTCTCAGCGCAGACAGAGGAGATCACCTGAGAGGTACATTGGATACATGGACCTTGCTAGGGAATGTGTTGAGACCGATCCATCTTCCTTTGAGGAAGCAGTGCAACAGCCAATTTGGGTTGATGCTATGGTGGAGGAGTATGACTCCATAATTCATTACAATGTTTGGGACGTGGTTCCGAGATCGGAGAACAAGTTAGTTGTGAGTTCCCATTGGCTTTGCAAGGTAAAGCAAGTTGCTGACGGTAATGGGGAGAAGCATAAGGAAAGATTTGTTGCTCGTGGCTTTTCACAGGTCGAGAGGATCATGTTGTTGTAGTATATTTCGACAGAGGAGAAAGATGCTGACATTTTGACAAAGGCATTTTCAAAGTGTAAATTCGAGTTCCATAGAGACATGATCAGGGTGGCAGATAATCCATTTCTTGTTGAGAGGGAGTGTTGAGATATGGCAACAAGAATATTCCAATTTAATTTTTCCTTGAATTAAATTGTGAATTAAAATCGAATTTAGTATAACAGCTACTTGGAAATAATTAATTCATTCATTTTGAATTAATTAGTTGGAGAAATTCAAGTTAGAAGTCTTTATGAAGTCATGCAAGAGTTATCCCTTAAATTAAGGAGATAAGATTGAGTTATATTTGATTTGTAATTATTTAACTCAGTTTACTGAGTTAAGTCCAGTTAAATTAGTTCCAAACTGTTTGAGGAACTAATAGAGAGTTAATAGTAAGTTGATGCATGCATGCACTCAACTAGTGTACTCCAATTAACTGAAGATTCCCTCATCAGAACTCATGCATGTCTATTTTGAGAAAGATCCAGTTGAGATTAAAGTCAAGGATAGTGTACTATTAGTTTCATGTGTTTCCTTACAAAGAAAACTCATGCATGCAGTCAAGGTATCATTCATTGAGGATTGCGTAGTTCTAAAAATCATCCCAGAGGAAAAATGCAAGGAAATAGGAGCTTGGAGGGTAGAGAGGAAGGCTGGAGAGCAGCCAATATTGTCTGTGATCATCTGTGAGGATTATACTGAGATATGGCTAGCTGTGAGAGCTAAGGCTTTGTATAATTCCTATGTATTTCCACCTTGTATGATAATACAGATAGTGGGGTTTTTAGCTGAGGCTTTCCCCAAATTATTTTTATGTGTATTGTGCGATCAATTCTTCTTCTTCTGGTTATATTGTTCAGCTCGATCTTTAAGCTTCTACAAATTGATAGTAGAAGTAGGTTATAGTATTCTTCTTTGATTTATATTTCATTATCAGGTTAACCTGCACTAGATTATTCTACAGTTTATATGGTTGGAGAAAGTCATGTAGCAAAATAAGAAGATAAAAGATAAATATATCATCATACATCATCATAATTAGAAAGGAACATTTACATAATAAGGATCATTAATATCCTTCATTAGAATCCTTGTTAGAATGTTAATCATTATTTGAAGTAGCAAGCATCACATTCCACCTAATTTGGGATCTACAATTTAGAAGGATGTTGGTATGCTAACAAAGATGTGCAATGTGTCAAGTTGGTTGAAGTATTTTTACCTTCAAGAAAGGAAAGGAAGTTGCTAGAAGGAAGTCTAAATGACGACATGAAGGAATATCTATGTATATATTTGGTAATATATAGATAAATTCATTTCATCATATAGTTGCCGATAAAATGATCAAACTGCTCTATTTCATGAGCTTGATGGAAGAAAAAGAAACTCTTCCATTAGCATCATGCATGAAGACATGTAGACAATGTGCCTTGAACTATTTTATATTGATAAGATGAAATCAACATAATATGACTTCATGAATAAAATGTGAGGTGGTTTTCAACTATGGTTCTTATGATGAAGGAACTATGTATATAATATCTTGAGGAAGCAATATGTGAAGAAAGGTGAAAGAAGAGTTCATGTAGAATATGCATCTATACTCATGTAAGATAAGATAAGTAATCACCATTTGATAACTAGAAGGATTAGCTATGACATATCCATGGAGACAATATGAATATCTTGATATGTATGCTGGTAAAGGATAACCTTGGTAATGTGTGTCTTGGAGATGGACTCATGCATGTGCAGGATGTTGATATTGCAAGAAGTTGATGTCATGATGAAAGGCCATCATAAAGAGGTAACTTTGATTTAATGTTCATTTTTCCTTTTGATAAAGCATTTGTGATCCAAATGGAAAGTGACATCTACCCATGGTATTCATCCACCCATGGTATTGTACGTGACATCTATCCATGGTATTCATTCACCCATGGTATTTATCCACCCATGGTATTCATCCACCCATGGAATTTACCCATGGTATTGTAAGTGGCATCTACCCATGGTATTCATTCACCCACCCACCCATGGAAGTTAGCCGTGGTATTGTAATTAAAAAAGGCTATAAGTAACAAGTCACATTTTGTAAAAGGACAAATTTTCCACCATAATGTAGCTTTTATAGTTATTCTCTGTTTTAATAGAAAAAAAGTTTATTTATGGTTTTTTTTACTATGTGCTCTCCTCTTTTCTTCTGGCATTTCAATTTTTTAGATCTTGGGGGCCTCCCCCCAAGATCAATATCATTGATATCAGATTCAGGTTATGACTCCATGGGAATGAGGGTTTGAAGCATATTTCAGTTTCAAATTTTTGCAGCAATCTTCATAAAACTTCATGAAAGTTCTAATGCCTCCACATATCATTATATAAGGTTAAAAATAGTTCATTTGAAATTATGTTTGATTAGCTCAAATGGCTTTTTTACGAAATTTGACTTTGTTTCTCGGTTTGAGAGATATGAGCAATTGAAGTTACACATGTCTGAAACGTTGTGTGGTCGTGCATACCATGAGTTTCTGGAATTATTTTCTCACTCCATAGGTCATAAAATTTCAAGTGTCTTATATCAATGGTAATATTTTATATACCTCAAATGGGTCTTTGACGGAATTTAATCTCATCACATATAGCAGAAGTTATCAACAAAGTTGCAGCAAGAGGTCTATAATGTGAAAGAAGCCTTTACAACATCTCATTGGATAAGAGAATCTACCAAAGAATCCACCATGCTTTTACCAAGAAGACTAACAATCATCATGGTTATGGGTCACCAACAAACCCAAGGTTATGGGTCAACCACACGAAACCATTGTCACCGAAGTCAATTTTCTAGGTTGCACAATGGTTCATATCACAGTTGGTCACAAGAATTATAGGGTATCTCTATCCTCATATATTTGTTTGTCATGGTTATGGGTCATCCAAAAACCCACGCTTTAGAAAAGTCCATTTTCTAGGATGCACACTGTCAGTATCATAATTGGTCACAAGCATTACAGGGTATCTCTTTCCTCAGACCTTCCTTCATCATAGTTATGAATTAACCATAGAAAACCCTTCTCTTCAGTGACTTTTTATTAAACAAAGGCTTCTCAGGAGGGAGCTTCATGCAATGGGGACCATTTCTTCTTAAGGGGGGAGAAATGATTTGAATGGAAAGTGACATCCAACCATGGTATTCATCTACACATGGTGTTTATTCACCCATGGTATTGTAAATGGCATCTACCCATGGTATTCATTTACCCATGGTATTTATCCACCCATTGTATTCATCCACCCATGGAATTTACCCATGGTATTGTAAGTGGCATCTACCCATGGTATTTACCCACCCATGAAATTTACCTGTGGTATTGTAATTAAAAAAGGCTATAAGTAACAAGTCACATTTTGTAAAAGAATAGATTGTCCACCGCAATGTAACTTTTACAGTTATTCCCTGTTATAATAAAAAAAAAGGTTTATATGTGGTTTTTTTTTCACTCTGTGGTCTCCTCTTTTATTTTGGCATTTCACTTGTTTAGATCTTTGGGGCCTCCCCCCAAGATCTAGATCAATCTGGTTGGGTTAAAATAGGGCTACCAAAATAGGGTTGTAGAAGTCAACTACAACTAGTATTTATGAGATTGGATGGAAGATCCTAAAAATAAACATGACTTGGAAGAAGTAGTGGTACAAAGGATAGCCAAATGTGGATTAGAAGGTCACTCCCTGATGAAGAAAAAGGATGGCATGACTATTAGTTCAATATGATGTCTCATTGAAGGGAAGTGATGAAGAAGATGGTTGATGCCCTACGAAGAAGAAGGATCCGTGATGAAGAAGTTCAAGTTCATGACATGATGCAGATAAAATGAACCCTACAGGAAGTTGATAGTACCATGATCTCCACCAAATAGAGTTGATGTTGGTAAAGAGTCCCTTTTTAAGAGGGAGCTTGGGTATATTCCTTTTATAATAATGAGTACATCCTCCCTAGTTTATAGGGAGACATAGAAACATCATTCTTGTCTTCATGTTATGAAGAAATAATGTAGGATTGGGTAAGCATCTAAGATTGATTCTGATACTCTTTGAGGATGAGATAGGGAATACAATAGGTAAGAGTAGTCGAAGAGGAAATTACATGAGGATGTGTCAATCTAGGATGGAAATGGTCCTATAGGGGCATACATTGTGAACATCCAGATGGGGTATGTGCTCTGAGAGACAATGATGAAGGGGTCTATTAGTCATTGTCTCCTCAACATTGTGCTCTATTCTTGTGGAGATATAGATTTGTTAGTCAAGGCTTTGTTATATGACAATTTTGGTTGGTATGATGAGATGCATAGATATAAGCTGATAAGATAGCTTATGAGATGGCTTATGAATCCAACTCTTCTTATGAGAATTATTTTGTATCATAATGTCTAAGTACCGTGTATGGATTATGAATACCTCCCTAGTTAAGAGGGACTATTGGAAAATGTGACTAGGTTCAGTCTTCATAATGTGTAATATGTATTTGATGTAAAGAGAAAAAGATATTTTATTATTATTATTATTTTGTAGCATGGGTTTCATGCTCAAGGTCATTTTTATTTGTAGGTCAAGCATCTATTGAGTGCTTCTAGGTTTTTTCATTAAGTCAAGAAGTCAAAGAAATCATTGTCATATGTAAATACCCCATTGGGCATACTGTAGAATGTCAAAATAATTTTTGTAAGCCAAAAAGAGTAAAAAATACTCCCTCCAAGATCAAGTCAGCCTACATAAGAGAACTCAACCTAAACTGTGACAATTCAACCTCATGAAGGGATGTTCGACCTCCAAGAGAAGCCTATATATAAGAAAACCTCAACCTCATTTGAAGGTGCATCCAATCAAGTTCTATTACCAAGACAAAGAAGCTTAATATCCAACAATAAATAGGATAACCTAGGGAAGGAAAATCAAAGTGTTAAGGGATTTTTTTAAGGTTGAATCTTCACACACATGTGAGAAAATTAGGGCATACTATTGTTGTAGAAATATCGAATTGAAGCCACATCAAGAAGACAAATAAAGTGTTAGAAATAGATCATTTTGCAAGTTGAGTTTCCAAAATAAGAGAATCAAAACAAGCTAATGAGTACAAGATCATATTTTTTTCCCTAAACTTCTCAAACGTGTGAGATTGTAGGAATTACAAGTAGGCTGAAAAGTACAATATTGAAGAAGTGACCAAAATCTAAAGTAAGGGTCAAAATTTGAAGTGAGGAAGAAAGTTTGACTGGGATTGACTTTGTGAGAAGCAGGTTCATCATGAAGTTGACTTGGCCTTGGAGGAGTCTTGGTATTGGGTCTTAGTTCTTGGAATTCGTCATTTGAATATTTTATATGAAGAAAGGAATTCTTGATGTGTGGATCATGATTATCTTCTATATTCAAAGGTATCGCCACATAGGACCCCAGTTCGAAATGGGGGCGGCAACGCCGCCCGTAAAATATTCGCTGCAGGGGGGTCCAGGGGGGGCAGCTGCGACCTTTGGGAGCCCTCCCCCTGGTGGGGGGTTTCGAGGGCAGCGCCCTCGAAGCTAAAAACAACTGTAAATTGCCTTGTAAAAGTATAGTAATTTCTGAATGTTATGCAAGGATTTTTTTTTACAGACCGCGCGCGCTGGAGATGGAGCTCTCCCGCCCCTGGACGCCCTGACCGCCCTCGATCGAGCTTGGCAGCCCTGCTGCTGGGCTTGCAGGCCCTTCTGCGGGCTCCCCTCGCTGCGCCCTTCCTACTGCTTGCTTCCTGGGCCTTCTGCCCGTCTCTGGCTTTTCGTGCTGCCTTTGAGGGCAGCCTTCTGCTGCTTCTCTGCTATCCTGGGCCTCCTGCCCCCCCTTTCCCCCCTTGCCCTTCGTCGAGCGTCCCAGGCTCGATGGATCCTCCTTCTTCAGATCAGTCCGACCTCGAGAAAGCCTTTGCTTCACTTATTCCTGAGAATAACTCTGAAAGGATCCGACCTACTGCCTCCAAATTTATCAAAAACCTTGATGAAATTCCGGAAATCCCTCTTCCTCCTTCTCTTCCAAGGAGATCGGCTGTTGCATTAGCTGAACGAGGATTGGTTGGCCAGTTCACGGGGCTATGGCCCTCCCCTCGCTCTGTTCAGCGTTGGGTGGAAAGAAATTGGAATGCCATGGTCCAGGGGAAAATTGCGATAAGGTTTTGTGGAAGAGGCTTCTTTACCTTCCTTTTCGAAACAGTCGAGGATCGCAATCTTATTTTCAGGAATGGGCCATACTTCATGGACACTAGAGGCCTTTATCTCAACCGTTGGACCCCGGACTTCGACCCTGAAATGGATGTCCCCAACGCAGTCCCTGTTTGGGTTCGCCTTCCGCATCTACCGCTCCACTGTTGGGCTGATGAATCTGTTCGAGCGATTGGAAATGCAATAGGCAAATATGTGGATAGATCTGAACCAAAAGAAAATATGCATGCATGCGCGAGGATCTGTGTGGAGGTAGATTTGGGCAAAGGTCTTCCAGAGGCAGTTAAGCTCAGAGTGGATCAGTGGACGCATATTCAACAGGTCGACTACGAGCAACTTCCCTTCAAGTGTAAGGTATGTCATGAGTATGGTCATTTTGCCAATAGGTGCTCTAAATCTAAAACAGAAGTCAATAATAATGCTGAAACCCCTGAGGAATCATGGGAAATAGTAAGGAAAAAGAAGAAATCACATCCTCCCCCTGAGTCTGAGAAGCCTCACTCCGGAACCCCTCCCTTCCCCTCTGTCTTCCCCTCGTCCTCCAACCCCTTTGGATCCCTGGCTTCAGAGGATCTCCCATCTCCCCCTCCTTCCCCCAAAGGCCCCGGAACCTCCCCCTCTTCCCCCCTCCAAGCCTCCCCTCCTCCCTCAGTGGAAAGGACCTTATCAAAAAACAAATCGAAGGTAACCTATGATGATCCTCAACCTGATCAATCATTACTGACTCGAATTGAGCCCCCCTTGATCTCTTCGACCCCATCTCAGCCTGTCCTTGGCCCTTCCCCCATCAGAACTACCAGAAGTTCCTCCAAGGACCTTGGTGCATCCGGGGATATCCACAAGAAACCTGGACCAGGCAGAAAATCAGCCAAGCAGCATCGGGAAGAAAGCACGCAAAAAGACATAGCTCTAGGGATCCAAACTCCTATGGATTCTTTTATTACAGGTTCACAAGAGAAAGACACAGCAGCTAAAGAACTTGAGAGGCGAGCACCTCCTCACTCGAATGTCTCATGATGAAGCTTTTATCTTGGAACAGCAGGGGTATGGGGCACCCCTCTAAATCAGCGGCCCTTCGAGATCTCCTTCAATCAGAAAGACCCGAAATTGTTCTAATTCAGGAAACCAAACAAAATCAGAGTGAAATGCAGTTAATCATAGAAGCCCAAAAGTCTTTCACAGGGGCCAGTAGTAATTCCAGAGGAGCCTCTGGAGGAATCACAACTATGTGGAATAAGCAGCAGTGGAATTGTAAATCCTCTGTCCTCAAGCAAAACTGGATCAGGACCAACCTTGTCAACAAGGAAGAGAGCTGTGACTTAATTATTTACAATGTCTATATCCCCAACCATTTCCGGGAAAAGGAACAATGCTGGAAGGAATTGAAGGAGGAAATCGACAAGGAGCAGAATTCAAATGTTATCCTTGCTGGAGACCTCAATTTAATTCTCCATGCGAATGAGAAAAGGGGGGGCGTCTTCACCCCCGATCCCTTCAGAAGGCAGCTGGAAATTATAATGGCTGAGCACGAATTGATGGATATCATTCCAAAAAATAGAAAATTCACTTGGAACAATAGACGATTGGGGCCAGGTAACATTATGGAAAGGTTGGACAGAATTCTGATCAATGTTTCCCTTCTTTCCTCCTTTGCAGCAGGCCACACCAAAATTCTTAGCGCCACAGCCTCAGATCACTTCCCCATTCTATTAACGTTGGACTCCCACGCCAACTTGGGACCAATCCCATTCAGGTATAATCCCTTGTGGCGAGACAGCGTTGAGGCCGAGTCAATCATAGAAGACACATGGAAGAATCACGTGGAAGGTTCCCCAATTTACATTTGGGAAACAAAACTTCGAAACACAAGGAAAGCGCTCAAGGATTGGGCAAAAGTCAGCTACCAAGAGCCAGAAAAAATAAAGAAAAAAATGCAGCAGAGTTTGGAAGAGCCATAAACAAATAGAAGATCATGGATTCACTAATCAGCTGAAAAGTAAGGAATGGGAGGTACAGGGACAGCTAACTCAAATTAAGAGAGCGGAAGAGATCAAATGGAGGCTCAAGTCGCGAGAAATATGGCTAAAGGAAGGTGATAAAAATACGGCATATTTCCATAAGCAGGCCGCTGTAAAAAAATCAAGGAACATTGTTACCACTATTACAGATAGTCAAGGCAGCCAGCATGATGACCAGGAATCTATTAAAAGAGCAACCTTCCATCATTACAATTGCCTCCTCACTGAAAATCAAGGAGCCACGGACTATACGGCTTTCCTTAAGTACCTTCCAGAAAAAATCTCTGCTCAGGAGAATGAGAGAATAAACAGTGAAATAACAGAGGAAGAGATAAGAAAAGCTATCTGGACTCTTTAACCAGACAAGTCCCCAGGTCTAGACGGTTTCTCCATAAATTTTTACAGGGACCATTGGCATTTGATAAAAAAAGATCTTGTAAAAATGATGAAAGGAATACAAAGAAAAAAGAAAATGGGGGGTTTCACAAATTCAACTTTTCTCGCCCTCATTCCCAAGGAAACCAGGCCCACTTCCTTCTCCAGATTTAGACCTGTCTCCTTGTGCAATACTTCTTATAAGATTTTTGCAAAAATTATAGCAGCCAGGCTCCAGCCTTTGCTTCCTTCCCTTATATCTGAAAACCAGGGGGGCTTCATGACCAACAGGAAAATACATGATTCCATCACCTTGGTTCAAGAAGCTATCCATTCTAGCACCTCTAGGCAAGAGAAAGGCTTCGTCCTCAAGCTTGACTTAGCCAACGCCTTCGATCGAGTCAGACATTCATTCTTGTACGCTGTCATGAGAAAAATGGGCTTTAATTCTGACTTCATTAGCACCATTGCCGCATGCATCTCTGGACCCTGGATCTCGCCCCTCATTAATGGCCGCCCTTGTGAAGCTTTTCAATCTTCAAGAGGACTAAGGCAAGGATGTCCTCTTTCTCCCTACCTATTCATCTTGATGGCTGAATCCTTCAGCAGCAACCTCGATCACAACCGAAGAGTTGGCCTCATCTCTGGTATAAAGTTTGGGAATGGAGTAAAAAATATCAATCATTCACAATTTGCTGATGACACCCTGCTTATTGGTGGGGCTTCCACCACAATAGCAAGGCGCTTCAAAAATCTTCTCGATCAATTTATGGAGTGCTCTGGAGGAGAAGTCAACTTTCAGAAAAGCTGCATCTATGGATGGAACATCTCCAACCAAACAGCCCACAATATTGCCAATATCTTTGGAGTAGCCTACAAAGAAACCTGGGACCACTTCACCTATCTTGGGATGCCGGTCACCTTGGGCTCTCTTAAAGCCTCCACCTGGAATGAAATAATCGACAAAGTCAAAAGAAAGGTACAGCAATGGGGGACTCAATGGCTTAACCCAGCGGGCAGACTAATCCTGCTTAAATCAGGTATTTCCTCCTTACCTTTATATCGTTTCACTCTTTACCAAGCTCCTGCTTCGTTCCACAATAAGCTAGAAATCGCTCTCCGCAATTTTTTATGGCAAGGAGGGAAAAAAGAAAAAAATAGATACAATTTGGTCAATTGGAAAAGTGTAATTCAATATCCAGACAGAGGTGGATTGGGAATCAGAACCCCCAAAATTCTAAACCTCGCCTTTGGGATTAAAATGGCTTGGAGACTAATTAGTGAACCAAAAGCCTGGTGGAAACAGGTCATTGAATGCAAATATCTTTCGGACAACAGACAAAGACTTCTTGAATCTGATATTCCTATAAGAGACTCCACCAAAATCTGGCAACTTTGCAAGAAAGCAATCCCCACTCTTATTCAAAACACCTCAAAGATTCTGGGGGATGGGAGCAGTATTAATTATGCCACTGACAAAATCATGGGCTTTCAACCCTTAAACACTATTGAAGAAGCCATTCCCTTCATCCTTTATCTTCCCAGCAAAGGCATACAGAGGCTGGACCAAATTTCAAAATGGGATGCTGAGAGCGGTGCTTGGATTAGCTGGGAATTCCCAGTTATTCCCCCATACTTGGATTCTAGCTACCAAGCCCTCCTTAAAAATCTTCAAAACAGAGCCCCTATTAAAAAAGGAGCTTTAGATGGGTTTAGATGGGACCCCACGGGCTCATGTTACACCATTAAATCTGGCTACCAATTCATTTGCAACAATACTTATCAGGCTCCGGTCTGGAACCAATGGAGAATAATATGGAAGTCTGAGGCCATCCCCAAGGTCAAATTCTTCATCTGGCTGCTGCTTAAGGGCAGAATCCTCACTTCGG
Source organism: Pinus tabuliformis (assembly GCA_031772625.1). Lineage (NCBI taxonomy): Eukaryota > Viridiplantae > Streptophyta > Pinopsida > Pinales > Pinaceae > Pinus > Pinus tabuliformis. The sequence goes on along the minus strand of CM062815.1, from coordinate 564,881,345 downwards.
AAAATTTGAGAAAGAGAGGGATATATGGACCTTCAATCTGTCCTAACTGCTGCTCTGAGGAGGAAACCATCCACCATCTATTTCTTGATTGCGCCTTTGCGAAGAAATGCTGGACCATCATGGCCAATCTGGGCAACATAACATGGCAGCCTCAGCAAAACATTGCTGAGACAATCCAAGATTGGAGAAGGAATTGCCCCTGGAAAGATAAACGGAGCAAGATAGTTACAAGAACCTGGGACATCATTCCCCACAACCTCCTTTGGAAAATCTGGCTCACTAGAAACAAGAAAATATTTCAAAACAAACAAGGCAATGTCTGGAAAACGTGTAGCAGTGCTCATCTTTTGGCGCAGGAGACAATGGCTGTCAAATGTTCAGGAACAATTAAAGCAACTGATTATACAATTGAAGAGAGGCTCATGATCAGGCATATCCTAGGTAGCTCAGGCCAACACCAGAGCATTTAGAGAAATGTCATGCAGCTTCAACATAAGACCAAAGACTGGGAAATAAGGCTACCATCTCAGGAATTCAAAAGATGGATACTGAGCAACAACTGCCCAATCCTATTCTTTGACGGAGCCTCCAAGTCCAATCCAGGACCAGCAGGCGCAGGAGGTATTATCATAGACGAATCAGGAGAAGAAATAGCCAACTACGAATGGAGTTTAGGGGAAAAAACAAACAATAACGCCGAGGCTCTTGCTCTGTATCAAGGATTGTTGCAATTAAAAAGCAGGGGAATCAGAAATGCACTTGTTCTAGGAGACTCCTCTATAATCATTGGCTGCATGAACCATTACAGGAAATCCCCAAACAGTAGTCTTCAACAGCATATCCAACGCATCAACCTCCTCATCGAACATTTTGAAAAAATCCGATTCTGTCAAATCCTTCGCACATACAATAGGGAAGCGGATAAACATGCAAATAAAGCAGTCGGACAATCGGAACGTGCATTGAGGCACAGTCAAAGAGCATTTTTCCAGCCTCTGCCATGAAGCAGGTTGATACTGACAACGCTCAGGCGCGCAATCCCAGCAAGCGTGTGATGGGTATGGCAAAAACAGCCTCAGGGCATAGCTCGAAGTGCTCAAGCAGTCACACTCAGGATTCGATCCTCAGATCAATTGATATCCCGAGGAAAAATCATCACCACAGAGAAGGACGGAAGAATGATCCTGCTGCCACAGTGAATCGTCCTAGAGATATAGAAAAATATCTAATTATTTTAGAGGATCCGATCTTTGATACGCATTCAGGCCGCTGCAGTTGGTCCCGATCCATAAATACGGGCTCAGGAAGGCATATTATTGTCATTCATCACTATGATCAAGAGCAGCCCCGCGGGAACGAAGAAGGCGCCATGGATCAGTCACGACGGAGATCCCCTGCTCTGGTATCGACTTTTTATGCTCTGTCTATCTTTTCTCTAATCAATCTCGTGGTTTTTTACAGGAATAGTTTCGGAGGGAAGCTAAGAGCTTTAGTGCCCCTCCTTCACCATTTTCTGCTTCTCTCACTGCGCCCTTGCTGGCCGTCCCCCTTCCTTCCATCCTGCCTCCTCAGTTCGCCTCTATCCGGCTCATCCCCCCTATTTTCAAGTTTATACCTCTTTGTTCTGTGCGCTATCAATCAGAACCTTCTTTATTACCTCTCCTTTTCCTTGGAAGTGAGATCGGTGGGTTCGAAGTTCTTCTGTTTATCTTCAATCTCTTACAGCTCTGTCGATAACCCGTGCATCATAACCCGGCCCCTCCCCTTCTTCTCCTGCAACCAGAAGGAGTCAACTGACCATCACAGTGAAACTGTCCCTCTTAGAATCCAATCTCAATTTGTGATGGCTCGTTCTGAGCAATGCTTCCATTGCCGCGACCTCCAGGCCGAATTTGATGAGGTCAGAGCTCAACAACGAATTCTGGAAGATCAAGTGTGAAATATGGAAGCTCGGCACGCTGAGCAGATACGAAGCCTGGAAGCAAAATTCGATGAACAGTTCAGAATTCTCCACACCAAATACCGCACAGAAATGAATTTGTTTCTCCACAGGGTTCATTCACTTCAGGAGCAATTCAACGGGCTCAACAATAGATGCATTCATGCTGAGGAATCACTGGCAATTCTAAGGGAAATCATGGAAACAAAGCAGAAAGAAAAATCAACATCTTCAAGCGCAAAGCCAATGGAAGCAGAACAGCACCCAAAGGACTCCACAGCGAGAAATATCAGTCATATTTCCATTGATTAACTATGTATTGTAAATGCAAACTTTTGTGTCATCAGTACGTCCGGATTTATAGTAGTACTAGTTGTTTATTAGTCAGAAGTTACAGAAACCAATTCAAGGATAGGAACCTCATGCTCTATCCTTGGATTTGTAGTGCTCTCGAAGCAATCTATGTACGGCTTCATGCCTTATCACTTTTTTCAATCAATATATAGCAACCGATCTTGTCAAAAAAAAAAAAAAAAAGTATAGTAATTTCTAGTCAATCTGGGCCGTTCATTAGGCAGATGATCTGACGGTAGAACTTATGTTTAGTTTAGGTTTTTTTTCCCTAGAAGGCAACCCCTCTCTTTGTATGAGGGTATTGTATTTGAGGCTGTGATATAGATGTGTATTCTATGAGCGAGAAACAGAGAGGTGAGACTGTGAGAGAAAACAGAGGATATTACAGCAGATTTGCTGTAGGTTGTGTCTCTTCATTTTGTTGGATAATAGAAAGGAAGGACTAGTTGTTCGGGGTGGACATAGCCCAAACTGGGTGAACCACGTATATCTGTGTCTCTCTTGTTTTGTGTGTTTTCTGTGTTTATATTTCTGCAATATTTTATGTGTTCCATTGCTCCGTAATATATAATTTCCTAACATTTATATGAAGAAAAGAATTCTTGTGGGTTTTCCTCTCAAGAGGAGAGGTTTTGGCCCTGGCTTGCAACCTACATTTTGTGTCCTCTTGTCTCATTGATATTAATTGTTTGGTAATTTTCATGATAAAAGAAATATATAATTTTCAATATAGGAAGAAGCTAACTACAATTACATCAAGTTAAGTAAAATAAAATCACAAGCGGTTATCAAAATAAGAGAAATCACCCTAATCTAGTTGCCCTAGATTTCTCAACATATACAACATATACCTCTAACTTTTCATAGTTTGTTTCCTTTTCTTTCAACTAACTTATTATTGTATCCTTTATTTTCTTAGCCTCTTCTAGTTATTTCTTTAGGAGAATAATCTATGCTTCATCATAATCATGATATTTCTTTTCATATTTTTGTAATAGATCCTTCAACTATTTATTCTTTCTTTTGATTCTTTTTGTTTCTTTTAAGGCACTAATAAGTTCTCGCTCAAAATATACTCTCCCATCAACATCTTCTTCCTCTGAATTTTATTTCTTTTGTTTAGTGTATTGAGCCTCCATTTTCATGAGTAGGAATTCATTTTTTTTATTATCAGATGCATATCTATTACTTTCTTTTGATGAGTCAAATATTTCATCTTCATACTCATAATATTCTCTCTTATCTTCATGTTCTTCTTTATCACTACTATTTTCCAAAATTACATGTGGAAATATAGAAGCAAGATGACTTGTTCTTCTACAGTGATGATAGAATAGTAGCTTACCCATGGATTTGACTTCTTCACCTTCAGCTTCTTCCTTTAAATATGAATCTTCATTTTGATGATCAACAACTTGAGCATTCATTAATAGAGGATCTTCTTCGTCAACACTATCTTCCATTTTTTCATATGGAAATTCACAAGCATAATGACCTACTCTACCACAATTAAAACATAGATAATAGCTTACCTTTGAATTTTCCATATCCTCCTTAGATAGAATGCACTTCTCCTGCATCTGATACATTTCTGAAACAATCATAGGCTTTGATATTTTGTGATTTCTTTGAATCTTTGAGAAATTTTTCCCTTTAATCTAACTTCTTTGTTCTTATTTCATATATAGTATCCATCTTTATAATATTCCTATCTTTCATTTCTTTAATGTCACCTCCTTCATAGGTGTTTTTTAACTCATCCCACATTTATTTTTTTTATTTCACAATGAATCACCTTAGCAAACTCTAATTTTGATAGGCCACTCAAGATGACACTCATGACTTTTTCATAATGCTTATCATATTTCCTTCTATTCACTACATATTTCCAAGCTTTAACACTAAGAGAAATCATATATGTCCTCATCCTTTTCTTCTAGAATTAATAGTTTGATTCATAAAATAGGAGATTTAATCAAACCTTTATGAATGGCCATGGTCCCTCTAAGATTTTATTTCCAATGGCTAGACTTCTTCAGAAGGAATATTCTCTGATACTAATTATTTGAATTCACAATTATCCAATCAAACTTCATAAAACATCAATCTCATAAAATGAACAAGTAACACAAGACATATGTGGAAACCCTTATAGAAGAAAACCACAAAACTTATTTATATGAAAGATATTGTAGGAACCAACCTCCTATTACATCAATTTATGGGCACCAACCTACAAGAGACACCAATCCCCTTTATTAGTTTTTAGGCACCAACCTATAAGAGAAAATAATCCTCTTTGTTTCTTTGTACGCATCAACCTACATGAGACACCAATATCCTCTATTTCTTTGTAGGCCCCAACCCATAAGAGACACCAATCCACTCTTTTCCTTTGAAGGCACCAACCTACAAGATACACCAATCCATTTTTCTACTTTGTAGGCCCCAACCTATAGGAGACACCAAACCCATTGTTGCAAATATTCATAGTAACTAACATATTTAACTAAATCTGATTTCTTCTTCACAATGTTTTTTAGCTTCTTTTACTTTCACCAAGTCTGCATGTTGCTCCTACCTTCACTAGGTTTGTTAGTTTCTTTTTCCTTCACTAGGTTGACCTGCTGATTCTTCTTTCATCAAGTCTAATTATCCCAAAACTTGTTTCTTTTTTATTCTTCCCAGGAATGAACTTGCACAACATGCTACATATAAAATTTTGAAAATCTGGTTCTAAAATTTCTATCACATGTACCTAGAAAGCCCTTTTATGTATCCTCCATATTTCATTATCCAAAACATCTCAAAAATAAAGTTATAGTAAGAATGCCAAGCTGATTGTTTAAATCATGCTTTAGGAGAATTCAATAACACTAAATTATTCATATCATATCTCCAAAAGTATAGTGAAACTGTTGACACCTAATATTCATGATTGGGAATTTTATGTAAATAAATAAATTGGGAAGGTGAACAGTCATCGAGAGATGAACTGAACAATCTCTCCCTATTGTATATAACAATGGGTTACCTATGGAATAAAAGATGAATCAGTTTTACTGCCGTTGGAGAGTTACTGCCTGGCCTGACATGATATCAGAGCCAGTTCTAAAAATAGTTGTAACTCCCTTCATTTTTGCCACTGCCTCTGTCCTGAGCGCTGCTCTTCCTCTGTCCATTGTCTGACCAGATATAGCGCTGCTCTGCCTCTGTCCATGGCTTGACATGCCCAAAGATCCGTTGGTGCCTCTATGCAGACCTGTCCAAGCTCATTTCGCTCTCTGCGAATGTTGCCACTGTTCCATAAGTTTTTCTAAAAAAAAGTTGTCTCATATGTGCACTGTCTGTATGTATTTTTCAAAACACTTTCCATATGTGCACTATCTGTATGTAATTTTCAAAACGTTGTTTCATATATTTAAAGCGCTGTCTGTCGTTCTCCAATTCGGTCATTTCCACCTTCAAGTTCTCAGATTCGAAGGAGCTCAATTCTAATGCATCACTCTATTCTCATTTGACTTTGGCTTGGTTTTAAATACATTTAACATCGAGATGTTGTGGTGTGCGGCGAAGCTTGGCGCCCGCTCCTCCTTAATTTCTTTCCATCGCTAGTCCTGAATGAGATTCGGCCTGACATTGGAGCACACCAGGAAGAATCTGTCTCAGGCTATTCATTAGGTCCATTACAAGATAGCGAAGATCATCCAGATTCTTGAAGGGCTACCGTCAAGGCTCTCTCTACACAAACAACGAAGTCTCTTGTGTAAATTCTCGAAGTTTTGGTTGTGACCGAATCTGGTTGAGGAAGGATCACACCGCAAAAATCAACCCTAAGGCACCAAGGCCAGTCCAAGCTTGCAGCCTCACCTGAGGCTGAGGCACAACAAATAGACTGGATCTGAGATTTCCAGCTGATCAACATAGGTCGGAACCATTAAAGTTGCCATGACCGCTGCGTGTATTGAACGGGATTCTGCCTGTCGGAACCGTTTTGATACACGGGATTTATTTTTCACATATGCATACTTTTACCAAATACAGTCATAATCATCATTGATCATTCTGTATGTAGATATTATATAATTTGGTGAATTTCTGTGGAGATTAAAGTTGCGTGGCGATGCAGAATGAGATTTGAATGCTAAAGGGTAACTGTCGGTCTCTGCGGTTTTATTTTGTGAACGACTATGAACCGACCTCGTGTCGCATAGTCACAAGTTTGTGGAGGTGAATAGTAGTATTGTGCAGTTTTTTTTTCATCATTTGAATGGTAATGCTGCGTTGTAAAGTTAAAGCATTCAAGTGATATGTAATATATAAATATATTACATTTTAAAATATTGAAGTGATATGTATATAATATTTCAATGAAATGCTCATGCTTCTATCAAACATTAGAGGGATTTGAAGAAAATATAGTGCATAAGGCTGTAACGTAAGGAAGTTTTTTTTATCAGCAGAAGTATTTTTTACAGAATGCATTCAATCATCTCTATGGTAGGAATAGTTCTCACTGGCAAGGAGAACTATCCTGAATGGTCCCGGATGATAAAACACACCCTCATCTTCAACGAGTTGTGGAAAGGAGTGTGTGTCGAAGAAGGAGACAATGACCCAGTGCAGCCTACATCAAACAAAGAGCTCGTCATTTGGGAAAACAAGAACAACAAAGCCTATGCATTAATCGCAACATCTATAAATGAAGAAGTAAGTCACCATATTTCATCATATTCAACTGCCTTTGAAGCTTTACAAAAGCTGAAAGAACTCTATGACTCACATTCTGCACTTGAAGTTGTTCAGCTCATGATTAAACTCTTCACTCTTGAACTGAAAAATAATGATCCTATTGCTTTTGCATCTGAAGTAAAGTCTATAATGCATGATATTAAATCCACCAAGGTTGAGCTGGATATCCCTCTTATTGCTTTTCTCAAGGCACTCTATCCTACCTACTCCAATTATCTTGAGTCTTTACAAGCAAATGGAAATCTTAAAGATATAACCTTTGACTCTCTTGTGAAAAAGTTTGCTGAAAGACAGAAAGCCTTTGGAAAGAAGACAATCCCTGAATCTTCTGAAGAGACTATTTGCCTTGCTCATAAAGAAAAGCATCCTGCTCAAGATTCTACAAGAGGAAGAGGTGGACGAAGAGGAAGAGGAAGATACTTCAGAGGCAGGGGGGTCAGACATTCTCAAGGAGAAAAAGCATATTTGCATTGCATTCGCTGCAAACGAAATAGATCACATGATGCTTCTACATGCAAGCTACCATGGGATAAAATTGAGCAGAAAAGAAACCAGTAGAAAGGTAAAACTGATGATACAGACAAAGGTAAAGCACCTGAATCCGCTCACTATATTGAGGCACAATGTAACATTGGAGTAAATGAAGATTTGTTTAATGCTTCACTTGCTTCTTCGAAAAATGATTGGTTGCTTGATTCAGGAGCAACCTGTCATATGACTCATAGGAAAGATTTTTTTGAAGATTTCACTGACAATGTTGATGGAGCAGTATATTTTGCAGATCAGTCAAAAATCAAACCATCAGGGCTTGGCACAATCAGGCTTAAACTGCCTGGTCTTCCAAACTTTCTTCTGGATCATGTTCTATATCTCCCACAGCTCAAGAGAAACTTTTTGTCCTTGGTTCACATCCGCCAGCAAGGTCACTCCATTCATATGTTTGATGGCAAGCTTGAGGTAAGAAAAGCATCTGACCACTCACTTGTCATGAGGGGAATATAAGAAGAAAGACTTCTCAAAATGCAAGGAACCTCTGCTCATGCACAACATTTCTAATATATTTCTCATCATGAAGAAGGTACACTTCCATCAAGTTTATTATGGCATGCTAGATTTGGACATTTAAACTATGACAGTCTCCGCTTATTGAAGAAAAATGGTGTTGCTGGTTTGCCTACAATTCCTAGGAAACATAAGCAATGTGATGCTTGCATTCTAGGAAAGCATAGCAAACAATCTTTTCATGATTCACATTCAAGAGCACATAGGAAGCTTGAACTCATTCATTCAGATTTATGTGGTCCAATGCCTGTTCCTTCTGCAAATGGAAATAAATATATCATGACATTTATTGATGATTACACCAGAATGTGTTGGGTTTATTTATTGAAGAAAAAATCTGATGCTTTTCAAACATTCAAGAATTTTCATAAATGGATTGAAAATGATGCACAATCTCATATTGGGTCTATTCGCACTGATAATGGAAAAGAATATACATCAAATGAATTTGAAAACTATCTTCGCCAACATGGGATCAAACATCAAACAACTGTGCCTTATAATCCCCAACAGAATGGTGTAGCAGAAAGAATGAATAGAACAACCTTGAATATGGTACGATCCATGATTTTCTTCAAAAATGTAAAGATAATGTTTTGGGCTGATGCTATTTTATGTGCTGCATATATAAAGAATAGATGTCCATCTAATGCTATAAGAAACCAGACTCCTTATGAATTGTGGTATGGACATGTGCCTTCGGTAAAACATCTCAGGATCTTTGGTTCCACCTATTATGCTTTGATACCAAAGGTACATAGAAACAAACTTGGTGCTAGAAGTCGTAAGTGTATCTTCCTGGGGTATTCAAACACCTCCAAAGCATACCGCCTCTATGATGAAGTAAATAAAAAGTTTGTTGTATCTAGAGATGTAATTTTTCTTGAATCATCCAAATCTGACAATGTTGTTGAACATAAAGTATGCAAACTTGTGAAGTACTTGTATGGCCTCAAACAAGCACCACGAGCCTGGTATGAAAAACTAACTGAGCATCTTCTGAAACTCAACTTCAATCATTTTGATCTTGATGATGCAACTTTATTTGTCAAGAAAGTTGGCAAAACAGTTGTGTATTTGTGGTATATGTAGATGATCTTTTAATGACAAGGAATAATGAAAGCTACATTGCATCCATAAAGAAGGAATTGGGGAAAAGTTTTGAAATGATTGATTTGGGCTATGTTCATTACTATCTTGGCATTGAAGTAACCCAACATCCAAAATCCATATTTCTTTCTCAAAAGAAATACATTGGAGATTTGTTAAACAGATTTGGCATGACAGAGTGCAATCCTCTTTCTACTCCAATGGAACAAAACTTAAAGCTCACATCTGTTGAAGGAAAGGAATTTGAGGATGCAACAAAGTATAGACAGCTTGTAGGAAGTCTCATCTACCTCACTACTACCAGACCAGACATTTCATTTACTGTTGGAATCCTCTCCAGGTTCATGAAAAAGCCTTGTGAGGGACATTGGTCTGCTGCAAAAAGAGTTCTAAGGTACTTGAAGGGAACTCAAGACCTTGGAATCAAGTATACACAGGTGGACGACTTCAGCTTGATTGGATACTCTGATTCAGACTTCGATGGAGACAAAGAAACTGGGGTATCTACTTCAGGATATGCTATGAGTCTTGGATTAGGAGCTGTCTCCTGGAGATCACGCAAACAATCAGTTCCAGCAGATTCCACAACAGAAGCAGAATACGTGGCAGCAGCTGAAGCAACGAAAGAAATTGTGTGGCTCAGGAAAATTCTTGAATATTTGCAGGGAAAACAAGTACAATCAACTCCACTCATGATTGATAACACCTCTGCAATAAAGTTGGCCAAGAACCCAAAGTTCCATGATCGAACAAAGCATATCAATATTAAATATCATTTGATTCGACATCATGTTGAGGCAAAAACAATCCATCTCCGTCACTGTTCCACAAATGAGCAAATTGCAGACATCTTCACCAAAGCACTTGGAAGGGAAAAGCTTGAATGATTCAGAATGATGCTTGGACTCACCAACATCCCTTCAGATTAAGGGGGGTAATGTTGACACCTAATCTTCATGATTGGGAATTTTATGTAAATAAATAAATTGGGAAGGTGAACAGTCATTGGGAGATGAACTGAACAATCGCTCCCTATTGTATATAACAATGGGTTACCTATGGAATAAAAGACGAATCAGTTTTACTACCGTTGGAGAGTTACTGCCTGGCCTGACAGAAACAAGGTCTGAAAGTTCCACTATAGGTACCTCAATATTTCTTCTTTGTTTCCCCTAAATTTCATATTTTAAAATATCCTAAATTTATGTTGAAAAAACCAAGTTGGTTTGTTTGAAGTATATTTTATGATTATTCAGGAAGCCTAACTTCATTAGACCATATCTCTAAAATTATAGTGAAACAATATCTAAAAAATATATTCCATGTACCTTGATATCTCTTCTCTATCTCCTCTATATTTCAAAATTTGAAACATTATAGAAATAAATTTATAGTAAAAATATCAAGCTAACATGTTCAAAGCATATTTTATAAGCATTCAGGAAGCTTAATTCCTCAAACCATATCTATGAAATTATAGTGAACCAAGGTCTAAAATTTTAACCATAGGTACATTAATATATTTTATCTATATCCTCCAAGTTTCACATTCTAAAGCGTTCCAAAAGAAGAATTATAGTAATAATACCAAGATGACCCGTTTGAAGAAGATTTTAGGATAATTCAGGATGCCTAACTTCCTTGGAGCATTTCTCAAAAATTATAGTAGATCAAGGTATGAAATTTTAACCACAAGTACAAGAAGATATTCTATATAGTTCCTCAAATTTTCACAGGTTGAAAAATTCAAGAAGAAACTTTATAGCGAAAATTCCAAGTTGACTCGTTCACCCCATAAATCACATTTTTTACTCCACCTTTAGACTCCAAGAATCACCCCAAAAATTATTCATAAGCTCCTCTTGCAACTTTAGATGTCTTATTCGATGAATTGGTGTTAAAATGCACTCACATTTCCTTTACTTATAGTGTTTTTAAATTCAATTATGGGGCTTGTGAAACTAGTTGGGTCAGCCAACTTGTAGTTTGGTTGGTTCGTCTTGACAAAATATTTCATATCTCTTCATTCCGATGAAATTAGAGGAAGTGACATCTACCATTGAAGGTCTCAAAATTATTTCCAGCCACATATCATATGCTCACATTTGAGATAGATAATTGGAGTAAATATTCCTTCAAATATAGGGTATCCAAATGGAGCATTAAAAGTCCAAAAACAATATTTCCCTTAATATTTATTTTCCAATCTTTATCTTGGAAATAAGTAGTCTCCCTTTGCCTTTGAAATCAATGAAAAAAATTTCTCAAAAAAATGCCCTCCTTTAATTCCAATTTTTTGTGAATTGTTGGAGAACATCTTTGAAACCATTAATATAACATCTTTATTTTGTGTTTTTGTGTCAACTCCCTTGATCTCTCTCTATATTTGTTATTTTTCTTGGTTCATTGAACATGTTGTTATGGATAATTCAATACTTATATTAGTTAGCAATACCGATCCATTGAGTGGTAACATCCTTTCACTTGGAAGGAGGACATCTAAGGTTTGTTTCTCTTACATTCTCCTTAGTTGGCTTGCTAAATTATTACTCTCTCATTTTGCTTAGTTTTGTGCTTCCTAACAAGAGTTTTGGTATTCCTTTCCATTCCATTATTGATCTTGTTAGCGAAGGTTATTCCATTGACAAAAGCCTTCTTTTAGGGTCTTTGTTTTCATAGCTTGACTTGATGAGGCAAAGTATTATTTGTTCTATAAGTATTATAATCCCTCTCTCTATAATCCTTAAGCATGGAAATACTAACTTTCGAGGGAAATCTTACTTGACTCCATAAATGCTAACTAGAGATAACCTATTTAAGCTTATTCCCAACAACCAACCAAAAAACTCTAAAATATCATATATATATAACCGTAAATGTGTGGGGCTACTTTACCGAATTAGGATTAGAAATCAACATTTTACTGCAAACCCTTGGGCCAAATTACCTATAAAATGAAAATAATCCATTTAAATTTCACTAGATAATGAATAAATATTTTATGACAGTTTATCATTTTTATTTTTTATTTTTTATTTTGAATATAGAAAAATTGTAAATGATAAACCATCATAAAATATGTATTCATTATCTAGTGCAAAGTTAATGGATTATTTTCATTTTCTAGGTAATTTTGACATCCAATGGTTTGCAGTAAATTGTTGATTTCTAATCCTAATTGGGCAAAGTAGCCTTGCACATTTACGCTTGAAGGTTTCATCTGACATATTGTGGATTGATTTAAGTTTTTTTCTAAACTTGGAAATTAATTACAACAAAATTAATGAGATTCAAAAAAACCCTAATACTAGGGTTTACCCAAGCAAGAAAATTTTTAAGGATGGAATTTATCATAAAATATAGAAACTTTGACGAAATTTACTAGTTCTTAATATGCAAACTATAAAATGTTTAATGATATTTTTATAAAAAGTTCAAATTTCTAAGGATTTTATATGGTTTCTATATACATTTGGAAATTTTAAAGTACAATAATGTTGTCCTATAGAATTTGGGCTGGTCACTTTTATAAAAAATGGAAATTAGCAAATCTTATTTTTGGGAAAAAAACCATGGAAGATTAACCTGTGGATGAAATTGATCCCCTAATTTTTTTTCCTTCCACAAAGGTGCATTCTAACCCTAACCTATCCCATATTTCAATGTTGGATTATTGTTCAAGGTCATATAACACATTCAAATGCTGAATTTATCTCTTAAGTGGTTTGTATTAATTATATTTTAATTTGGAGAATTTTGGGTGAAATCCTAGGGGATTCACACCCTTTCATATCAGTTTGAGATAATTTTAGATTTACTTATCATTTGAATTTGTATTTTACCATTTCTAGGTTATTTTCACATTTATATTCATTTCCTTAAACAATGCATCCACGACCCAACGTTAAAAGTTCTTTTATGCGCTCCTGAGTGGCTTTTCTTTGATTTAAAATTTGTGATTTTGCATTTTTTTGTCATAAATTAGATTCTAGTAAGTTTGGATAGTAGATAGTATTTCAATATATATTCTGCAATCAAAATTTAATATTAGAATATTATTTATAACTAACACTTGTACAATAAAATGAATATTTTTTCTATCTTAAAGAGTGAAATCATTGTGCTAATTTATATTTCTATTGTAGCAAATCCATCTTTGCTAACATTTTTTTCACAACATTATACATAAATTGATCTCCCTTCCGTTATTTGAATCAAGTGTATTCATTTCGTTATGAATGGGCCTCTTCCTTCTTTTTTCAAATATGTAATATAAATAACCAAATGTTGTTGAACAATTTGATTAAATCATCAATTAAAATTGTACAAAATAAGCTATGAAAGTTCTCATCTTTTAACTTTTTTCAATATACCTAGTAAGTAGTTTGAAGAAACTCTTTCATGATGTTGTATTTTTGGATACATAGTATTCATCTATTAGAGGCATGTGTTGAATGTATTTATACTTGAATAGTAAATTGACTTATGCATTTCTAAATTTAAATCATGTATAAAACACCTGTATTTAATCACTCATATATTTTTCTCATTTTTAGCATATACCATTAGTTCTACATGTTTAGTAATTGCAAAATTACCTTATTTGGTTTCTTCTTCCAAAAATTGAAAATAAAATTTTTGATCTTCTAATTTTATATGCCCATTTAGACCACTAAATTAGAAGGGTGGTACTTCCCTCTTCAACAAATGGAGTGGTTATCTTAAATTTCACATACCAATAACATTTTATTCTTTTATTACCATTGCAATATTTTACAATTCAAGGCCATGGAAATCTTGTCTTCCAATTAGATTTTAATGTTATTTTGTGTTTCTTTGATCACTGTTCTCCTTCAGCAAGATCTACACTATTACATTCATGTCTTCGATTAAATGAGCATCGACTTCATTTAGAAAATTAAATTGTTGATTAGAATGTTGTGGGATACCAAATGAATCCATAATTGATAATTGTTTGTTATCTTTCTTAAGGTGATCAATATTAAATATTTTTTCAAATTTACATCTATTTAGTTAATTTACATAATAAAATAAGTAATTAAAAAATTATAATATAGTTAGTCTTAAAATGAATAAACACAACAATTTCATGTTAAAATAAAAAAATGTAATTAAAAAATGCAAATATACAATGATGTCATATAATTAATCATTTTAATTTTTTTAAAGTGTAAAACATCAATTTTTTCTACCCAACTCCCTTGATTCTTATGAAAATATAAGTTTATTGTAACAAAACTTTATTAAACCCCCCACATTGGGTGGGGATTGAATATGTGTCAGGGATGAGGGCATCTCAAACAAGTGGTAATAACCACCACCAACTTGAGGTTGAGTGGTATTATGGTTTTATGATTGTAGTCTTCTCACAAATGATAACTTGATGTGTTACTTATATCAAATTGGACATTGTATGGTTTAGGCAAGAAATGGAGGAATGGTACAATGTTTGTTGTGATAACCTCATCATGATCAAGGATGCCTTGGTTATGGTGGCTTGTCATTGTTGGGCTATTTAGTTTTTGTTAAACAAACCATTTACTTGTCATCTTGGTTTGTAAAATTATGAGATGTAAATACAATATGTTTAGGGAATGGAATGAGGTCTAAGCTAACCTAATTACTTGTAAAGTGAAGAAACCATTTTATGAACTATTCAGATATCAAAGAAAAATACTTCAAGAAAGAAATATGAGACATTGTTACTCATTCACAAAATTGATATTAAGTGCAACCTATATTCAATTGTTTTTCATATAATTTCATAAATTACTCAACTCATAGGTCAATATCTTCTTATATTTAATGTTATTTAGTGAATGTTGAAGCTATATGTGCATGAATAAAACTAAGATGTTGATGAACACATCAATTTCAAAAGGTAACAATGAGTCCTCTATTGAACATCTCCTTATAGGGCTCATTATGTGATTTTTCAATTAACAATTTTAAGTGTTCTTGCTATTAGAAATTTAGATTTAGATGCTAGAGAATTCTAGTTATTATTTTCAATCAATTGAAACATGGTACTGCAAGATGAAAGAAAGTATGGTTGAGATAGAGTGTTTAGAAAGTACAATGAAACCAAATATTAGTCTCTTTGGACCCAACCTCACAAAAGCCTCGAAGTATAGTAATTCTTTGTGTCCTTTTCTACTTGTAAAGGGTAATCGATTTAGATCTAAAATGATAATTGAAACAATTCCAATTCGCATTAAATCACAATGGCTAGAAAAGAAATGAGAAGGACATCATATCCACTATGTAAAGACTATAAATAAATGATTGAATGTGTTTACTCATAAAATAGAACATGAAAATTCTCCAAGTGATCTAAATACACAACTATAGTAACGAATCAAATGTCATGACAAGTTAAATGTACATTTTAAACCCTAAATCAAAATTGCAACTATTGAATAAAATACATAGTAGCTTTGGATTCCATGTTGGTGGGCCCTTCCCAACTAGGTAGCGAGATATTTACTTACAATCACAAGAGAATAATCACAGTAATACCATTAATAAGAACTCTAACTTGTATTATGAAAATATTTTTTCAATCTATAGCAATACTCCAGTCCATACATATCACACTATAAAAATATATTGCATAGGTGGTTTTACAGTATTTGTTCAACAACCAACAAAAAAAAAACCTCTCTCCTCTATTCTCCCTCATTTTATATTACAGAGTGAATACAAATTTGGAAGAGATTAATTACAAGAATTAACTTGATTCCCTTTTTCCCATAAAACAAAGTATCAAGAATAGGTAGGGTAACTAATCGAACCAACCCTATTTGATCCTATATAATCATCTAGACAAGGTTAGAATGGTGCTGAAAATATAGTCATATCTTGACATACTATTCATATTGAATAATAAATCTATATCATGAAGTGAAATCTCAATAACGACCTATGCACAAGAAACTTTGACCATGGGTGGCCTAATAGTCATGCTCACTTCAAGAAGCCTGGGTACAAACCAAGGGACAAACTCCATATTCCAACTTAGCCTTCAAAATCATATGATCATATCTCATTTTGGTGGGGCCACATATGCCAATCAATGAACTCGGGTACCATAAACAACCTTGTGTAGCAAGATTTAAACTAAATAATTCATCATTAGTTAGGTCACCTTAAAAACCAACTTTAATCTACTAAAGGCTTTGGAAATGAAATGAAATAAGAAGCATTTACCTCTAGATGCTTGGTGAAGGGTTTTGGGCTTATATACATAGAAATATAGGGAAATATATGTATGTTCTAGGTAAAAATATAGGGTATCAATGGAAAACTGGGAAGAAAATTATGTCAAAATGGAAGGCCAACATGCCCCCCCAACACCTGTTTGCTTGCATGTCTTCATGCAAGAGATATTTGCAAAACTGATCAAGACAAAACTGATGTTATGATCCCACAAATTTCTAAGAGAGCCCAACCATTAATCAAAATACTGAGACCCTCCTTTGTTCTAGTTATCTTCTTGCTTCATTTCTTCTTCTGTGATGGTTGAATGGAGTTAATGAGCTTGTGCAATTTCCTATTCACATAATTCAACTCTTTATTCTCTTTTTGGAACTTCTGACTCTATGCTTTCAATATTTCATTTTCCCTTTGCACAATTACCTTCATTACTTATTCCTTTAATATTTTTATTTTCTTCTTTCTCCTCTTTAATTTTCCGACCAATTTATTGGGTGGTTTGAAAATTGATTCAACTAGTGATGGATTGAGATCAAGCTTTCCAACATATTCAGTGACATTTGGTTTCACAACTACATTTGGGTAGAAATTCTGACGGTGGAATCCGACAGAATGGATACAATCAGAAAAAGTGTCGAAAGTTACATGATTATTTTTGTTTTTTTGTTTTTCTAAAATCTCGTCTACCGTCAAATATACGATGACATTTTTTTACCTATCAAATATTTGATGGAATGCCCTATCTCGTTGATTATTGAAAATTTTCCTATAATCACTCTTGTCGTCCAATAACTGACGATAGTTCTTTTACTGTTGGATATCCGACGATATATCCAATATGAAATGTGTTGTCTAATTTCCTACAAATGGTAAATAACTGTTGCATAACTTTCAATTCCACCATTAATGGTTTTTTGCGCTGACAATGTCTAATATGGGACCACTTTTGATTAGTTCGGGTAATTAAGATAAATATAACATTAATATTATAATTAAATATAATATTATTAATATATGATTGATATATATATATATATATATATGATTATCATATAAATTATATATATAAAGTTGTTAAATATATTATTATAATTATGTGTGTGTGTGTGTGGAGGCCCTAACATCATATAAATTTGACATAGTTGCTATATATATTAGTTGCGATTGTTTTGAAAGGTTGTAGGCTTATTTTGAGGTTAATTTTTGAACAAAATCATCACTGAAAGTTTGGTGACAAAAAATGTCACATAACATTCCTCAAGGAGACCAAGGATATGTGGGATTGACATCGAGGGCTTCTGAGGATGGAAAATGTTATTTCCCTTGTAGAAATTGCAAGGGCTTGAGGCCAAGGAGAATTCTAATAAAATTAGCTAAAAAGAATTGTAGAGACTATGGACACGCTGAAGGTGGACATGAATATCATCCATTTGTAAGTTATTTATTATATGTCTTTGTATTGTAGATTGTTTTTGTAAATGTTTATATGTATATTGTATTTTAGATTGTATGTATTTGTATTGTAAATTACATTATATTTCTATTGTAAATGTAATTTATAATATTCTTTTTGGAGGTGTTTTGAACTATGTTGTCATCTTGATGTGGACTAGAAATATTTGATTATTTTCCTTAGGGTTGATTAAGGCGTTAGGCCGAGTTAGGGGTTAATTAACTTATGGTCTTAGGGATAAGGGGTTATTTTTCAAGGGTTTAGGGGTTAGGGGTTAAGGGCTTAGGGGTTAGGGGTTTAAGGGCTTAGGGGAATGGGGTTAAGGTGTCATGGGTTAATGTATTTTGTTTAGGGGGTTAATTTGGACCTAGAGGATTTAAAGGTTAATCATGGATTTTTATGGAGCATAATTAATAATTTTTTAAAGTATATTACAAAAAATATGACATTAAGAAATAATTTGACATTAAAACGATGACTGCAAAATAAGATCAATATGTTTTTTGTTACGATCATGATTATATAAATCAGAAAGCGCCTCAGTTTGAACAAACTAGTATCCTATGTTTTTTTCTTGAACAAACTAGTATATTATGAATTGACGATGGTCTTATCCTTCTCTTTAAAACCTGGGTGCCCTTGGGGGCATCGCGAGTTGGGCACGCCAGGACGTCCACCCACTCGGTAGGAGCGCTAGTGCGACGAGTTGGTGGGTCAACTCGACTTGGCAAGGGGTACCCGCATAAAAGAAGTAAGGTCGATCCATGACTACCGATGGACAAAGTTCACACCAAGGGGTATCATAATGATTTTTAGAAAATTGACTAAGGTAATGTTTATGTGTTAAAAGTTGGTTTATAATTGATTGATTATGTAACATGGTACTAACAAACTATAATATTTTTTTGTCATGGATGAGCGAATGAAGGTGGGGCACCCGGGTTCCCATGGGGGCGTTGCGTGTTGGGCATGCCAGGGAGCCTGCTGCTCATGGGGACACTGCGTGTTGGGCACGCCAAGGCACCCTCCCAGTAGGGGCACCCGTGCAACGAGTTTGTGGGTCAGCCCAAATTGGCAAGGGGAGCTCGTGCGACAAGTTGGTGGGTCAGCACAACTTGTTAGGGGGCACCCACACAAAAGAAGTAATGTTGGCCCATGAATTCCCATGAACAGAGTTCCCACAAGGGGTCTCATAAATAGGATTTTTAAAAAAATTAAGCAAATTAATATTTAGGTGTTAAAAGTCAATTTATAATTAAATATTCATCAGGTAGCATGGAAATAACAAATGATAATATTTTGTTTTCATTTGATGAGATAATTATTTTTTCGTTGATTTGCATAGTAGGGTGAACACCCATGCCCTAGGTGCGCCCGCACGAAGGTGGGGGGCCCTGATGCCCATCGGGGCATCGTTTGTTGGGCACACGAGGGCACCCCATTCCCATGGTGGCATCGTGTGTTGGGCACACCAAGGTGCCTGCTCAACAGGAGTGCCCATGTGACGAGTTGGTGGGTCGGCCCGACTTGGAAAGGGGTGCCTGCATAAAAGAAGTAAGGTCGACCCATGACTGACCATGAACAGAGTTCCCACCAAGGGGTCTCATAATGATTTTTAGAAAATTCACAAAAGTAATGTTCAGGTGTTAAAAATCGATTTACAATTGATTTATTATGCAACATGTTACTAACAAATTACAATATTTTGTTGTCATTGATGAGTGAACAAAGGAGGGTCACTAGAGCACCCATGGGGGTGTCGTTTGTTGGGCGCAGGATGGGCACTTTAGGGCACCCTCCCGATAGGGGTGCCTGCGCAACGAATTAGTCGGTCAGGCTAATTTGGAAAGATGCACCCGCCCAAAGAAGTAATGTTAGCCCATGACTGCCCATGTACAAAGATCCCACAAGGGGGTCTCATAATGATTTTTACAAAATTAGGTGAATTAATGATTATGTGTTAAAATCTAGTTTATATTTGAATATTTATCATGCAACATCGAAATAACAAATTGTTTTCATTGATGAGCTAATGATTTGTGTTCAATGATTTGCACAATAGGGTGAACACCAACATGTTAAAAATATGAAAATGCGATCAGATTAAACTTTGGATAGATTACTTGATGGAGATAATTATTTCATTAAATTCCTCTTTTCAAAAGGATCAAAATCAACCGAAATATCACTCAAATCGGATAAGGGAAAGTGTATTTATGAATAAAAACCCACATGTGCATATTTGATCAGGTCGACCCTAATGCAAAGTGGACCCTCTCGGAAGGTTATAAATACAAGTGACCTCTACCTCATTTGGACACAATCATGAGATACTCTTCTATCTTGGTTTTTGGCTCGCACAGTTCTGAGGCTCATCCACAGAGGAATAGGTTCGCTCTAAGGTGAAATTGCAGGTTCTGAAGCTTGCACTTCTAATCTAGGGTTTTAGGTCATAGTTGCAGGCACAAAACAGAAAGATATCGACCACAGTTGCTCCCACATATGCTCATGCATGTGAATGGATCCTTTCATTCACACAGACAACTCATTGTGCATACGATCGGGAGTTAGGGTTTTCATAGACACAATCGCTTGCTTGCCACAGATCAAATCTGGCCCTAATCACTCGCTCTCTAGGATTAAGGGTTTGGTTGGGTTGCTAAAGTCACTTAGATGAATCCTCCTCCATGTGACTAGGAAGTAAAATAAGAAATCTAAGTTGTCTAAATATTTCGCTCAGTGACTGCAGGGTTTGAGAGTTGACTACAGTCAATGAAAGTTTAGTATAGACTTCATAATCAGTATTTTGAGTATAAGATTTGTTTGGTTTATTTCATGGATGTTGTAGTTGTTTTGCTGGTTAGATTTCTAGATGAAGATATGGATCATTGTACTCTCTTTTGATGAATCATTTGATGACAATCTATAACAAGAAGAATTTGCAAGGGTTTTCCACATAGTGGGGTTTTCCCCAGTCTCCGACCAATCCTGACGTCTCTATGTGAATGATTTTCTTCAATTTTTTCCTTTATGTTCCATGCATTAATGATGATGATATTGTTCTTTCTACATAGTTGCATAAGCTATTGAATAATGATGGAAATCTAAATAATGTTATGATGTTATGGGGTGAATGTAATGTGTTAATGAAAAAATGTAATTATCAAAGAAAAGAATAATATATCCCTATGAAAAATTAACATGGAATTATAGTTGGGCTGAAGAAAAGTCATGGAGATCACTTGCATGGAGACATATTTGATGGAAGAAAGAGAAAATGGAGGAGACATAAAAGAATTCTATGGTTTGAAGAAAACCTTAGGCAATTTGTGTATTAGGTTTTGATGGATATTATGAGGTTAAGGTTTGAGATAAACCCACGTTTATAGAAAAATGTTTGAGATATGAAATCTAGAAACCCTAGCATGGTCAAAGTAAATATTTTCAAGAACTTGTGACAAATTTGATGAAGCCCTAGATGGGATAGTCTCTAGTAGGCATGGTTGTTAATAAAGCTGATTGAAATATCGAACGAAACATTTTTATATGGACGGTGATGGCTCTTGAAGGTTGGTCCAAGAGGGAGAGAATCACCTCTCATTGAAGATAAGAATTTATCTACTTATGATGCTCCTTGATGTCTTTAATTTTTTCTAGATTTGTATATCTTATTATAGTTTTGATCATTACTTATAATTCCTACATGTATATTTGAGTATTTGGATGTTTCTAACCTCCTTTATGAAATGTAATAAGAGGATACTTCTTGAGGATCATTTGGGATGCAGGAAAGAAAAGATAGAGCTGGAAAAGGTAAAGAGGAACCTGATGAAAATATGACTAAGTGCTACAAGTTGCCTATGTCAAATGAAAAAGATGCACAAGTATTTGAATACTACAAGGTATGAATAATATATCATGTTTATTATGATGAAATAATGCAATTGGTATTGAACAAGTATATTAGATTTTAGACATAATGAACTTCTTGATTATATGAAGCCACTTAATATGGTCTTTGATATATTGGTATACTTTATGTTTGGTTAACATCTATCATTTTTGATATCTTGATCCCATGAAGAAGGCTAGCACCTTGATTCTAATAGATGGTAACTTGATACTATTGATATTGAGCATGGTAGCCATGACGACAGAAGTATAACAATGAGATTGATATTTAGGATCTTTTGTTGACCATGGATATGTTTTGATGTGCATGGAATATGGTAAAATTGAATTCCCTAACTTAATGGATTGATTTATGTGACAAATAATTAATTCTTGTGATCATGATTTTTGAAGTATGCTCCTTGATTAAAGATTGATGTCATGGTGAAGTAGATGATGCTAACATATATGACCATGATGAAAATGTGATATAGTCTAACTTTATGATCTAACAGATATGTTGATACATGATGATATTATAGACGGGTTTATGGCATGAATGAAGATGACTAAAGTGGATTCCCATTCAAAGGGAGAATCTTTCCTTAAGATCCCTTCTCTTATTTTCATTTTCATTATATAAACTTTACTGTTGAAGTATGATTTATGGGAATGAATAAACAAATATATAATATTGTTGATCGGCAGCTAAGTTCTAATATGAGTAGAGAGAGTTTTCTCTTACTCTAAGCCTAAGTGGCATGAAATAAATCCTACAGGTGCGATTGCAGCCTCTCAGTCGCATGGAAGCAAGCTCAAGGGTGTGACCGAGGCACTAAGATAATTCTCGGAAGATCCGACCATAGTTTCACTTACAGTGCTATAGAGAGAAACAAAGAAGTCTCAATCGCTCGCATAACATCTTGGAGGGTGCAACTATAGTCTCTCGACCGTACATAGGAAGGATATGAGTGAAAATATCCCTGCAGGACAAAAAAAATGAAGTCTTGTGCATGAAATTAGATGTTCACCTGAAAGATGTCAGTCCTACAGACGTGAGGAAGACAATAGAAATATCTGTCAGCAAGAAAGTTTGAATTCTTACTATAAAATGAATATGTAGACTGAACTTGTGTTTGCAGGTGATCAGGACATGCATATAGATATGTCATTATGTTTTGATACAAGAGTTTGACATGATTTGGCTATTTAATATAGATAAGCAGTATTTGGTGATTTGACATAATGAATTAGAACTTTGACTTAATGATTGAGATATGTTTTGGACTATAGATCTCTCTATGATAGTAAATTTGTATTTAACATGATGACTAATTATTTGATTTAATGACTAATGATTTTCCTTGATGATGATATATGAGCATAGTGACTTCCAATGAATTATATGGATATTCGAAAATGGTTTTGTATTGGCCTCCATGTTCCTAGAACAATGGTTGAAGTATTGAGAATTGTGATTCAATATGAAGATGGAACTTGCATGACTTATCCTTGGTGTATGCATTTTCATATAGTGATAGAAATGGCTTGTATTATGATAATTAGAATGACTTGATGAAGTTAGGATTGATAATACGTGATAGATGACAACTTGTTGGCATGACAATAGATGATGTCGTGACTTGATGAAAACTCTACCTATCACCTAGTTCAAAGAATTGATACTGTGATATTGATGACTATGTTTGGCTTCTAAACTTTGATGAGTTAACTTAGTTGATTTGATTGACCAATATTGATTTATGTGAGGTTGATCATATTGGTTTGGAAAAGTGTTATGGTTTCAAATATCTTTGAATGAAGCTAGCTCCCCAATCCATATATGTTTGCATTGACTGTTATCTGGTGAAGCCAATAAGACGTGATCAATTCAAACCTATACTTCAGAAGTGTTCCAAGGTATCACTTTTCTTTTGGTTTTAGTTTTATATATTGATGGTATACTATTGACAAGTAATGAACCTCTAATGATCTAAGTAAGAGGGAGATGGCTTCTGAAGCTTGAAATGATGAATCATGGCATGACGAATTGATTTCTAAAGTTGGGTAAATACTATTTATTATGTGAAGTAGTATTGGAAAGTGGAAATGGAAATCCTTGGACGCTTTTATTGAATTTCAAGATGTTGTGAAGAAATCTCGTAGAACTCAAATTTGTAACTGATAGTTGATTGAAGCATTGATGTTCCTTTTTGAACATTCGTCCATATATATATATATATATATATATATATATATATATATATATATATATATATATATATATATATATATATATATATATATATATATATATATATATATATATATATATATATATATAATGTGCATAGAACCTGAGTCGATTGAGCTACTTCATACACATTGAGTTTCCATCGAGCACCCTTCAAGATACTTGAATGAGATGATAAATTTTGACATGAGATATTCATCCTACAATATGTGGTTGCATGAATGTATTGATGGTGTTTAGGATTATTATTGATGAGCACATTTGATTTCTAATTTAGTACGAGATCTGTTATGATATCTTGGATGAGAGGTCTGCAGCATGATCAAGGTTAAGTACGATGTTGCTAGCATGGCTAGCTATGAGGGAGGATGAAGAAGATACTTAGAGAGTCATATGAACAATTCTAGATATGACATGGATACATTGCAATGACAAAGAGTAGGATCTAATTGGCAAATAATCCCATATATAGTTGGGATCGAGATAATTTCATTAAGACTATGTAGTTGTATGAGACAAGCTTAGGCTTGTGGTTGGTACCTCTTGAGAGGGAGAATGAATATGGTATCCTTTTATGATTTATATGATTATTTATTATTTCTAACATGATATTTGATTAAATGACCTGGATGAACATGAGACAACTACTATTTCTAGATGATGGTCAAGCTGATACCAAATATGAGTATGATGAGAGCATCGTTGATCGAGGACACTCAGCCAACTCTTCCTCCCATGTTTGAGCTCCCAGGGTGTGGAATTCAGATAAAGGTCTCCTAGGGTTGAGGGAACTCAGGACAATAGGGTATCACCCCTATCTGTTACTCATAGGGTTGGGGATGATGCTCCAGATGGGGTATGTGCCCTGAGAGACAATGATGAAGGGATCTATTTGTCATTGTCTCCTCAACATTGTGCTCTATTCTTGTGAAGATATAGAGTTGTTAGTCAAGGCCTTGCTATATGAAAATTCTGGTTGGTATGATGATATATATAGATATAAGCTGATAAGATAGCTTATGAGATGGCTTATGAATCTGACTCTTCTTATGAGAATTCTTTTGTATGAGAATGTCAAAGTACCTTGTATGGATTATGAATACCTCCCTAGTTAAGAGGGAGTGTTCGAAAATGTGACTAGGTCCAGTCTTCATAATGTGTAATATGTATTTGATGTAAAGAGAAAAAGATATTTTATTATTGTTATTTTGTAGCATGGGTTTCATGCTCAAGGTCATTTTTATTTGTAGGTCAAGCACCCATTGAGTGCTTCTAGGTTTTCTTCATTAAGTCAAGAAGTCAAAGAAATCATTGTCATATGTAAATACCCCATTGGGCATATTGTATAATGTCAAAATAATTTTTATAAGTCAAAAAGAGTAAAAAATACTCCCTCCAAGATCAAGTCAGCATGCATAGGAGAATTCAACCTAAACTGTGACAATTCGACCTCATGAAGGGATGTTCGACCTCCAAGAGAAGCCTATATATAAGAAAACCTCAAACTCATTTGAAGGGGCATCCAGTCAAGTTCGATTACCAAGAAGAAGAAG
Organism: Pinus tabuliformis; assembly: GCA_031772625.1. NCBI lineage: Eukaryota > Viridiplantae > Streptophyta > Pinopsida > Pinales > Pinaceae > Pinus > Pinus tabuliformis. Next base: position 564,855,741 of record CM062815.1, on the reverse strand, counting down.
CTTAATATCCAACAATAAATAGGATAACCTAGGGAGGGAAAATCAAAGTGTTAAGGGATTGTTTTAGGGTTGAATCTTCACACACGTGTGAGAAAATTAGGGCATACTATTGTTGTAGAAAGATTGAATTGAAGCCACATCAAGGAGAAAAATCAAGCGTTAGAAATATATCATTTTGCAAGATGAGTTTCCAAAAGAAGAGAATCAAACCAAGCTAATGAGTACAATATCATATTTTTTCCCTAAACTTCTCACACGTGCGAAATTGCAGGAATTAAAGGTAGGCCAAAAAGTACAATATTGAAGAAGTGACCAAAATCTGAAGTAAGGGCCAAAATTTGAAGCGAGGAAGAAAGTTTGACTAGAATTGACTTGGTGAGAAGCAGGTTCATCATGAAGTTTACTTGCCCTTGGAGGATTATTGGTATCGGGTCTTAGTTCTTGGAATTCGTCATTTGAAGATTTTATAAGAAGAGAAGAATTCTTGTGGGTTTTCCTCTCAAGAGGAGAGGTTTTGGCCCTAGCTTGCAACCTACATTTTGTGTCCTCTTGTCTCATCAATCTTCATTGTTTGGTAACTGTTTCATGATAAAAGAAATATATAATTATCAATATAAGAAGAAGCTAACTACAATTACATCAAGTTAAGTAAAAGAACATCACAAGTAGTTATAAAAATAAGAGAAATCACCCTAATCTAGTTGCTCTAGATTTTTCAACATATACAACATCTACCTCTAACTTTTCATATTTTGTTTCCTTTTCTTTAAACTAACTTATTATTGTATCCTTTATTTTCTTAGCCTCTTCTAGTTATTTCTTTAGGAGAGTAATCGATGCTTCATCATAATCATGACATTTCTTTTCATATTTTTGTAATAGATCCTTCAACTATTTATTCTTTCTTTTGATTCTTTTTATTTCTTTTAAGGCACTAATAAGTTCTCGCTCAAAAGATTACCTCCCATCGACATCTTCTTCCTTTGAATTTTATTTCTTTTGTTCAATGTATTGAGCCCCAATTTTCATGAGTAGGAATTCATTTATTATTATTATCAGATGCATATCTATTACTTTCTTTTAATGAGTCAAATATTTCATTTTCATACTCATAATATTCTCTCTTATATTCATGTTCTTCTTTATCACTACTATTTTCCAAAATTACATGTGGAAATATAGAAGCAAGATGACCCGTTCTTCTACAATTATGATAGAATAATAGCTTACCCATGGATTTGACTTATTCACCTTCAACTTATTCCTCTAAATATGAATTTTCATTTTGATGATCAACAACTTGAGCATTCATTAATAGAGGATATTCTTCATCAACACTATTTTCCAATTTTTCATATGCAAATTCACAAGCATAATGACCTACTCTACCACAATTAAAACTTAGATAATAACTTACCTTTGAATTTTCCATATCCTCCTTAGATAAAATGCACTTCTCTTGCATATGATACATCGCTGAAACAATCATAGGCTTTGATATTTTGTGCTTTCTTTCAATCTTTGATAACTTCTTCCTTTTAATCTAACTTCTTTGTTCTTATTTCATATATAGTATCCATCTTTATAATATTCCTATCTTTCATTTCTTTAATGTCACCTCCTTCATAGGTTTTTTTAAACTCATTCCACATTTATTTTTTTTATTTCACAATGAATCACCTTATCAAACTCTAATTTTGATAGGCCACTCAAGATGACACTCATGACTTTTGCATAATGCTTATCGTATTTCCTTCTATTCACTACATATTTCTAAGCTTTAAAACTAAGAGAAATCATATATGTCCTCATCCTTTTCTTCTAGAATTAATAGTTTGATTCATAAAATAGGATATTTAATCAAACCTTTATGAATGGGCATGGTCCATCTAAGATTTTATTTCTAATGGATAAACTTATTCAGAAGGAATCTTCTCTGATACTAATTATTTGAATTCACAATTATCGAATCAAACTTCATAAAACATCAATCTCATAAAATGAACAACACAAGACATATGTGGAAACCCTTATAGTAGAAAACCACACAACTTATTTATATGAAATATCTTGTAGTAACCAACCTCCTATTACATAAATTTATGGGCACCAGGCATCAACCTACATGCGACACCAATATCCTTTATTTCTTTGTAGGCCCCAACCCATAATAGACACCAATCCACTCTTTTCCTTTGAAGGCACCAACCTACAAGAGACACCAATCCATTTTTCTACTTTGTAGCACCAACCTATAGGAGACACCAAACCCATTGTTGCAAATATTTATAGTAACTAACATATTTAACTAAATCTGATTTCTTCTTCACAATGTTTTTTAGTTTCTTTTACTTTCACCAAGTCTACATGTTGCTCCTACCTTCACTAGGTTTGTTAGTTTATCTTTCCTTCAGTAGTTTGACCTATTGCTTCTTCCTTCATCAAGTCTAATTATCCCAAAACTTGTTTCTTTTGGATTCTTCCCAGGAATGAACTTCCACAACATGCTACATATCCAATTTTGAAAATCTTGTTCTAAAATTTCTATCACATGTACCTAGAAATCCCTTTTATGTACCCTCCATATTTCGTAGTCTAAAACATCTCAAAAATAAAGTTATAGTAAGAATGCCACGCTGAATTGTTTAAATCATGTTTTAGGAGCATTCAATAACACTAAATTCTTCATATCATATCTCCAAACGTATAGTGAAACAAGGTCTGAAAGTTCCACTATAGGTACCTTAATATTTCTTCTTTGTTTCTTCTAAATTTCAGATTTTAAAATATCCTAAAATAAATTTATGCTGAAAAAACCAAGATGGTATGTTTGAAGTATATTTTATGATTATTCAGGAAGCCTAACTTCACTAGACCATATCTCTAAAATTATAGTGAAACAAGGTCTGAAAAGATATATTCCATGTACCTTGATATCTTTTCTCTATCTCCTCTAGATTTCACAATTTGAAACATTATAGAAATAAATTTATAGTAAAAATATCAAGCTAACATGTTCAATGTACATTTTATGATCATTTAGGAAGCTTAATTCCTCAAACCATGTCTATGAAATTATAGTGAACCAAGGTCTAAAATTTTAACCATAGGTACATTAATATATTTTATCTATACCCTCCAAGTTTCACATTCTAAAGAATTCCAAAAGAAAAATTATAGTAATAATACCAAGGTGACCCGTTTGAAGAAGATTTTAGGATAATTCAGGATGCCTAAATTCCTTGGAGCATTTCTCCAAAATTATAGTAGATCAAGGTACGAAATTTTAAACACAAGTACAAGAATGTATTCTATATAGTTCCTCAAATTTTCACAGTTTGAAAAATTCAAGAAGAAACTTTATAGCGAAAATTCCAAGTTGACTCGTTCACCCCATAAATCAAATTTTTTACCTCCAACTTTAGACTCGAAGAATCACCCCAAAAATTATTCATAAGCTCCTCTTGCAACTTTAGATGTCTTATTCGATGGATTGGTGTTAAAATGAACTCACATTTCCTTTATTTATAGTGTTTTTACATTCACTTATGGGGCTTACTTGTGAAACTTGTTGGGTTAGCTAACTTGTAGTTTGGTTGGTTCGTCTTGACAAAATCTTTCATATCTCTTCATTCCGATGAAATTAGAGGAAGTGACATATACCGTTGGAGGTCTAAAAATTATTTCCAACCACATATCATATGCTCCCATTTGAGATAGATAATTGGAGTAAATATTCCTTCAAATATAGGGTATCCTAATGGAACATTAAAAGTCCAAAAACAATACTTCCCTTAATATTTATTTTCCAATCTTTATCTTGGAAATAAGTAGTCTCCCCTTGCCTTTGAAATCAATGAAAACATTTTCTCAACAAAATGCCATCCTTTAATTCCAATTTGTTGTGAATTCTTGGAGAACATCTTTGAAACCATTAATATAACATCTTTATTTTGTGTTTTCGTGTCAACTCCCTTGATCTCTCTTTATATTTGTTATTTTTCTTGGTTCATTGAACATGTTGTTGTGGATAATTCAATACTTCTATTAGTTAGCAATACCAATCCATTGAGTGGTAACATTTTTTCACTTGGAAGGAGGACATCAAGGGTTTGTTTCTCTTACTTCTCCTTAGTTGACTTGCTAAATTATTACTCTCTCATTTTGCTTAGTTGTGTGCTCCTTAACAAGAGTTTCGGTATTTCTTTCCGTTCCATTATTGATCTTGTTAGTGAAGGCTATTCCATTGAGAAAAGCCTTATTTTAGGGTCTTTATTTTCATAGCTTGACTTGATGAGGCAAAGGATTATTTGGTCTATAAATATTCTAATCCCTCTCTCTATAATCCTTAAGCATGGGAATACTAACTTTAGAGGAAAATCTTACTTGACTCCATAAATGATAACTACAGATAACCCATTTAGGCTTATTCCCAACAACCAACCAAAAAACTCTAAAATCTCATATATATAACTGTAAATGTGTGGGGCTACTTTGCCCAATTAGGATTAGAAATCAACATTTTACTACAAACCCTTGGGCAAAATTACCTATAAAATGAAAACAATCCATTTAATTTTCACTAGATAATGAATAAATATTTTATGATAGTTTATCATTTATATTTTTTATTTTTAACTTTCAATATAGAGGCTTCATTCTTCATTAACAGATAAAACAAAGTTTGAAACAATACTATTGCATATAAAAATTAACCCCATGTTCATGTTTGTTGCATGGTATTTATAAAAGCCCGTGTCAATAACTGTTCGAGGCTTTTATGCCTCAAAGCTTCATTCTTCATTAATAGATAAAACAAAGTTTGAAACAATACTATTGCATATAAAAATTAACTCCTTGTTCATGTTTGTTGCATGGTATTTATAAAAGCCCGTGTCAATAACTGTTTGAGGCTTTTATGCCTACCCTAGCAAACAAAGTTATAAATTAAGCTTCTAACAAATATCAAGATATCATTGCTCATGATTTTTTATTTTGAATATAGAAAAATTATAAATGATAAACCATCATAAAATATGTATTCATTGTCTAGTGCAAAGTTAATGGATTATTTTCATTTTCTAGGTAATTTTGTCGAATGGTTTGTAGTAAATTGTTGATTTCTAATCCTAATTGGGCAAAGTAGCCATGCACAATTATGCTTAAAGGTTTCATCTAACATATTGTGGATTGATTTAAGTTTTTTTCTAAATTTGGAAATTAATTACAACAAAATTAATGAGATTAAAAAAAAACCCTAACACTAGGGTTTACCCAAGCAAGAAAAATTTTAAATTTTTAAGGATGGAAATTTATCATAAAATATAGAAACTTTGACGAAATTTACTAGTTCTTGATATGCAAACTACAAAATGTTTAATGATATTTTTATAAAATGTTCAAATTTGTAAGGATTGTATATGGTTTCTATATAAATTTGGCAATTTTACAGTACAATAATGCTATCCTATAGAATTTGGGCTAATCATTTTTAGAAAAAATGGAAATTAGCAAATCTTATTTTTGGGAAAAAAAAAACATGGAAGATTAACCTATGGGTGAAATTGATCCCCTAATTTTTTTCCTTCCACAAAGGTGCATTCTAACCCTACCCCATCCCATATTTCAATGTTGAATCATTGTTCAAGGTCATATAACACATTTAAACGGTGAAATTTATCTCTTAAGTGGTTTGTATTAATTATATTTTAATTTGGAGAATTTTGGGTGAAATCCTAGCGGATTCACACCCTTTCATACAAGTTTGAGATAATTTTAGATTTACTTATCATTTGAATTTGTATTTTACCATTTCTAGGCTATTTTCACATTTATATTTCATTTCTCTAAACAATGCATCCACGACCCAACGTTAAAAGTTCTTTTATGCACTCCTCAGTGGCTTTTCTTTGATTTAAAATCTGCAATTTTGCATTATTTTCATAAATTAGATTCTAGTAAGTTTGGATAGTAGATAGTATTTCAATACATATTCTGCAATCAAAATTTAATCTTAGAACATTATTTATAACTAACTCTTGTACAATAAAATGAATATTTTCTCTATCTTAAAGAGTGAAATCATTGTGCTAATTTATATTTCTATTGTAGCAAATCCATCTTTGCTAACATTTTTTTCACAACATTATACATAAATTGATCTCCCTTTCGTTATTTGAATCAAGTGTATTCAGTTTGTTATGAATGGTCCTCTTCCTTCTTTTTTCAAATATGTGATATAAATAACCAAATGTTGCTGAACAATTTGATCAATGCATCAATTAAAATTGAATAAAATAAGCTATTAAAGTTCTCATCTTTTAACTTTTTTCAATATACCTAGTAAGTAGCTTGAAGAAACCCTTTCATGATGTTGTATTTTTGGATACATAGTATTCATCTATTAGAGGAATGTGTGGAATGCATTTATACTTGAATAGTCAATTGACTTATGCATTTCTAAATTTAAATCATGTACAAAACACCTGTGTTTAATCACTCATATAATTTTCTCATTTTTAGCATCTACCATTAGTTCTACATGTTTAGTAATTGGAAAATTACCTTGCTTGGTTTCTTCTTCTAAAAATTGAAAATAAAATTTATGATATTCTAATTCTATATGCCCATTTAGACCACTAAATGGGTGGTACTTCCCTCTTCAACAAATGGAGTTGTTATCTTAAATTTCACATACCAATAACATTTTATTCTTTCATTACCATTACAATATTTTACAACGCAAGGCCATGGAAATCTTGTCTTCCAATTATATTTTAAAGTTATTTTGTGTTTCTTTGATCATTGTTCTCCTTCAACAAGATCTACACTATTAGATTCATGTCTTCGATTGGATGAGCATCGACTTCATTTAGAAAATGAAATTGTTGATTAGAATGTTGTGGGATACCAAATGCATGCATAATTGATAATAGTTTGTTATCTTTCTTAGGGTGATCAATATGAAATATTTTTTCAAATTTACATCTATTTAGTTAATTCACATAATAAAATAAGTAAATAAAAAATTATAATATATTTAGTCTTAAAATTAATAAACACAACAAATTCATGTTAAAATAAAAAAACGTAATTAAAAAATGCAAATATACAATGATGTCATATAATTAATCATTTTTCTTTTTTTTAAGTGTAAAACTTCAATTTTTTCTACCCAACTCCCTTGATTCTTATGAAAATATAAGTTTATTGTAACAAAACTTTATTAAACCCCCCACATTGGGTGGGGATTGAATATGTGTCAGGGATGAGGGAATCTCAAACAAGTGGTAATAAATACCACCAACTTGAGGTTGAGCGTTATTATGGTTTTTATGATTGTAGTCTTGTCACAAATGATAACTTGGTGTGTTACTTATATCAGATTGGACATTTTATGGTTTAGGTAAGCAATGGAGGAATGGTACAATGTTTGTTGCGATAACCATATCATGACAAAGGATGCCTTGGTTATGGTGGCTTGTCATTGTTGGGCTATTTATTTTTTGTTAAATAAACCATTTACTTGTTATTCTGGTTTGTAAAATTATGAGATGTAAATACAATATGTTTAGGGAATGGAATGAGGTCTAAGCTAACCTAATTACTTGTAAATTGAAGAAACCATTTTATGAACTATTAAAATACCAAAGTAAAATACTTCAAGAAAGAAATCTCAGACATTGTTACTCATTCACAAAATTGATATTAAGTGCAACCTATATTCAATTGTTTATCATAAAATTTCATAAATTACTCAACTCATAGGTCAATATCGTCTTATATTTAATGTGATTCAGTGAATGTTGAAGCTATATGTGCATGAATGAAACTAATATGTTGATGAACACATCAATTTCAAAAGGTAACAATGAGTCCTCTATTCAAAATCTCCTTATAGGGCTCATTATGTGATTTTTCACTTAACAAATTTAAGTGTTCTTGCTATTAGAAGTTTAGATTTAGATGCTAGGGAATTCTAGTTGTTATTTTCAATCAATTGAAACATGGTACTGCAAGATGGAAGAAGGTATGGTTGGGCTAGAGTATTTAGAAAGTACAATGAAACCAAATATTAGTCTCTTTGGTCCCAACCTCACAAAAGCCTCGAAGTATAGTAATTCTCTTTGTGTTCTTTTCTACTTGTAAAGGGTAATCGATTTAGATCTAAAATGATAATTGCAACAATTCCAATTCGCACTAAATCACAATGGCTAGAACAGATATGAGAAGGACATCATATCCACTATGTAAAGACTATAAATAAATGATTGAATGTGGTTATTCATAAAATAGAACATGAAAATTCTCCAAGTGATCTAAATATACAACTATAGTAACAAATCAAATGTTATGACAATATAAGTTAAATGTACATTTCAAACCCTAAATCAAAATTGCAACTATTGAATAAAATACATAGTAGCTTTGGATTCCATGTTGGTGGGCCCTTCCCAACTAGGCAGTGAGATATTTACTTACAACCACAAGAGAATAATCACAATAATACCATTAATAAGAACTCTAACTTGTATTATGAAAATATGTTTTCAATCTATAGCACTATCTCTAGTCCATACATATCACACTATAAAAATATATTGCATAGGTGGTTTTACAATATTTGTTCAACAACCCATAAAAAAAAACAACCCTCTCTCCTCTATTCTCCCTCGTTTTATATTACAGAGTGAATACAAATGTGGAAGAGATTAATTACAAGAATTAAATTGATTCCCTTTTTCCCATAAAAAAAAAAAAGTATCAAGAATAGGTAGGGTAACTAATCAAACCAACCCTCTTTGATCCTATATAATCATCTAGACAAAGTTAGAATGGTGCTGAAAATATAGGCATATCTTGACATACTATTCATATGACACAATATTCATTTTGAATAATAAATCTATATCATGAAGGGAAATCTCAATAATGACCTATGCACAAGAAACTTTGACCATGGGTGGCCTAAAAATCATACTCACTTGAGGAAGCCTGGGTGCAAACAAAGGGACAAACTCCATATTCCAAATTAGCCTTCAAAAACATGTGATCATATCTCATTTTGGTGGGCCCACATATGCCAATCAATGAGATCGGGTACCATAAATAACCTTGTGTAGCAAGATTTAAACTAAATAATTCATCATTAGTAAGGTCACCTTAAATACCCACTTTAATCTACTAAAGACTTTGGAAATGAAATGAAATAAGAAACATTTACCTCTAGATGCTTGGTGAAGGGTTTTGGGCTTAAAGACATATAAATATAGGGAAATATATGTACGTTCTAGGTAAAAATATAGGGTAACAATGGAAAAAGGGGAAGAAAATTATGTCAAAATGGGAGGCCAACATGCCCCCCCACACTTGTTTGCTTGCATGTCCTCATTCAAGAGATATTTTCAAAATTGATCAAGACAAAACTGAAAATATGACCCCACAAATTTCTAAGAGAGCCCAACCATTAATCAAAATACTGAGACCCTCCTTTGTTCTAGTTATCTTCTTGCTTCATTTATTCTTTTGTGATGGTTGAATGGAATTAATGAGCTTGTGCAATTCCCATTCTCATAATTCAACTCTTTATTCTCTTTTTGGAACTTCTGACTCTATGCTTTCAATATTTCATTTTCCCTATGCACAATTACCTTCATTACTTATTTCTTTAATATTTTAATTTTCTTCATTCTCCTCTTTAATTTGCCAACCAATTTATTGGGTGGTTTGAAAATTGATTCAACTAGTGATGGATTGAGATCAAACTTTCCATAGCTAAAATCAGAAAAAATGTCAGAAGTTAAATGATTATTTTTGTTTTTTGTTTTTTGTTTTTTTGTTTGTTTGTTTGTTTGTTTGTTTTGTTTGTTTTGTTTTGTTTTGTTTTTTGTTTTGTTTTGTTTTGTTTTGTTTTTTTTTTTTTTTTTTTTTTTTTTTTTTTTTTTGTTTTTTTTTTTTTCTTTTTCTTTTCTTTTCTAAAATCCCGACTATCGTCGAATATACGATGACGTTTTTTACCTATCAAATATTCGATGCAATGCCCTATCTCATTGATTATCGAACGTTTTCCTATAATCACTCTTGTCATCGAATAACTGACAGTAGTTCTTTTATTGTCGAATATCCGACGATATATCCAATATGAAAATGTGTTGTCCAATTTCCTACAAATGGTAAATAACTGTTGCATAACTTTCAATTCCACAATTAATGGTTTTTTGTGCTGACAATGTCTAATATGGGACCATTTTTTATTAGTTGGAGTAATTAAGATAAATATAGCATATATATATATATATATATATATATATATATATATATATATATATATATATATATATAGATATAGATATATATATATATATATATATATATATATATATATATATATATAGATATAGATATAGATATAGATATAGATATAGATATATATATATATATATATATATATATATATATAGATATATATATATATATATATATATATATATATATATAATATGTTAATATTAATATTAATATTATATTATATAATATAAATTATATATATAAACCTATTAAATATATTATTATAATTATGTGTGTGTGTGTGTGTGGAGGCCCTAACATCATATAAATTTGGCATAATTGCTATATATTAGTTGCGATTGTTTTGAAAGGTTGTAGGCTTATTTTGAGGTTAATTTTTGAACAAAATCATCACTGAAAGTTTGGTGACAAAAAATGTCACATAACATTCCTGTTACACTAAAATTTGTCACCATGACTATTTGCAGTTAGTATGGCTCCATCAAATGTCATACTATCCTCCTTGCCAAGTCTTATACCTTTGCTCTTCATGTCAAACTCCAAGAAAGAGAGAAAGTCTTTAAAAATCTATATATCTCTGGGTACGCAGTTTCTCTTAGCCTTACCTGCGTGTACGCACCCCAAGTTCACAATACCTGCGTACTTGTACGCTCTGCCTGTAAAGGGGTGGGTGCATACTCTTGTAAAGGTCAAAAGGCGCAAGTTTCACTTCAAAAAAGTTACTTGTAGTCATTTCTAGAGCATTCTAGAAGCTTGTTTGATGTGTATTGAGCGCCTCCAGATGGTTCATGTATCCCTATGAAAGAGGAACTTATCCCATCAAGAGGGGAGCTATCCCATTCAAGGAGGGTCTTATCCCATTGATGGTGGACCTGAATAACTTCCTCTAGAGCACTATAAATACAGGCATTGGGCCAAAGGGAGGGGAGGTTGAAAGCTGAACATTCCTAAGGGTAGATGCTGCTAGAATTAGGACTCCCTTGTAAAGCTTGAGAGGAGAGATTCCCATCCTTTCCTAGCCTTATTTGAGAGTGGGTGAGCTGATCAAAGTAAAGGAAAACTCTTGCTGGACCCTAGGAGGGACTTGCACAACACCAAGGCTCAGGTTGTAATGGTTCCTTTTGTTACCTTTTAATGCAAATGAACTTATTTTTCTCAACAGATTGTTATTCATGGTTTGTTTCATATACTCCTTGGTCTATATGATAGATATGTATTGTTTTATGAGTTTATCAGGTGCTATTTAATCTTTTGGCTTGTTAGTGAATGCAGGTTTCGAAGAGAAGGAGGAGCTCATCCGGATCGGCGAGGCTGGACTACTACAAAGCGTTGGACTAAAGGTATGTTAAAGATCCCCTGATTACTTGTATTTGCAATGCATGTCCCCAGTATGGTCGCCATTTTGTCATGCGGAAAGAGTCGTTAGTGCGGACACAACTAACCTCCCTAGAAGCAAAAGCTTTCTAGTGACAAACAAGACAAATAAAACTACCTCGTTAAAAAATGAAATAGGTGTTCACGAGGAAAGTTCCTTTTACTGTGTCGACCTCGTTAAAAAACGAATCAGTGAGTGTGAGGAAAGTTCCTTTTACTGTGTAGACCTCGTTAAAAAATGAATCAGTGTGTGTGAGGAAAGTTCCTTTTACTATGTCAACCTCGTTAAAAAATGAATCAGTGTGTACGAGGAAAGTTCCTGTTACTGAGTCAACCTCGTTAAAAAATGAATCAGCTATGAGGAGAGTTCCTTTTACTGTGTCAACCTCGTTAAAAAATGAATCAGTGTGTGCGAGGATAGTTTTTTCTTGTATCAAGCTCGTTAAAAAATGAAACAAGGAGGATGAGCATAGTTTCTTGTCTTGTGTCAAGCTCATTAAAAAATGAAACAAGGAGTTGCGAGGATAGTTCTTTTCCTGTGTCAACCTAGTTAAAAAATGAATCAGTGTAAGCGAGGATAGTTTTTCCTATATCAACCTCGTTAAAAAATGAAATAGGATGCGATGAGGACAGTTCTTTTCCTGTGTCAACCTCGTTAAAAAATGAAACTGGATGTCGCGAGGATAGTTCCTTTTCGTGTACCAACCTCGTTAAAAAATGAAACAGGTGTTCACGAGGAAAGTTCCTTTTACTGTGTCAACCTCGTTAAAAAAAGAATCAGTGAGTATGAGGACAGTTCTTTTCCTGTGTCAACCTTGTTAAAAAATGAATCAGGTAGATTTTAGGATATGTAGGTAGATTGTAGAAAGTAGGGTTTTGAGGATAGTTCCTGTTACTGAGTCAACCTCGTTAAAAAATGAATCAGGTATGAGGATAGTTCTTTTCTTGTGTCAACCTCCTTAAAAATGAAACAACTCCCTTTTCAAGTTAAATATTGAAAGTAAACCTTCATTCCATCCATCTAGTTGAATGCAATGAAGTCTGGGGGGCATGTACCTTGATTTGCGTCATTATGCTGGGGGCATGCGAACTTTTTGAGCATAGTTCCTTGTCTTGTGTCAAGCTCATTAAAAAATGAAACAAGGGTAGGTTAAGTAGGTAGATTGTAGAGAGTAGTCATGAGCATAGTTCCATGTCTTGTGTCAAGCTCATTAAAAAATGAATCAAGGATTTTGGTGCATAGTTCCTTGTCTTGTGTCAAGCTCGTTAAAAAATGAAACAAGGGTAGGTTAAGTAGGTAGATTGTAGAGAGTAGTCATGAGCATAGTTCCTTGTCTTGTGTCAAGCTCATTAAAAAATGAATCAAGGATTTTTGAGCATAGTTCCTTGTCTTGTGTCAAGCTCGTTAAAAAATGAATCAAGGTTTTTAGAGTAGAGTTTTTTGTTAGGTAGATTGTAGAGAGTAGTTATGAGCATAGTTCCTTATCTTGTGTCAAGCTCGTTTAAAAAATGAAACAATGGTTTTGAGGATAGTTCTTTTCTTGTGTCAACCTCACTAAAAATGAAACAACTCCCACAAGCCTTTCCAAGATCTTGAAAGTAAAGCTTCATTCCATCCACCTCATTGAATGCAATGAAGCTTGGGGGGCATGTACCTTGATTTGCGTCATTATGCTGGGGGCATGCGAACTTATAACAAGCATAGTTTTTCGTTTCAAGCTTGTGTAAACATGAAACCAAATCTGAGCATAGTTCTTTTCCTGTGTCAAGCTCGTTAAAAAAATGAAACAAATCCTCCTCTACTTGAATCGAGAGTTTGACTAGATCTTGTAAATGTTAAGTTGTATATTTAGGATTAGTTATTTTAGTGTTTTGCATAATTTTCTTACAATTTTAGGTCGAGTCTTTCAAATGATCACGTACAAGAACCTTCATTCCATCCAGCTTGTACTTAGTTGAATGAAATGAAGCTGGGGGGGCATGCACTCTAGCAGTTACGCTTAGGGGGCATCAAGCACAGTTTTATCTCTGTTTCAAGCTTGTGTAAAAATGAAACTACTTTGAAGCATAGTTTTTACCTGTTTCAAGCTTTTGTAAAAATGAAACCTATCTCGAGTCAATTTCAGTTATTTTCAAGACTCGTTAAACTCATGAAAATCCCGAGATTATTTTGCTATCTTTCATTCTCGTAAAACAAATGAAAATGCCGAGTTCTTTCCGTCTTTTCCTACTCGTAAATTAAATTGAAAGTTGGCCATATGAGTACATTTTTATCATTTTTTCGAACTCATTAAAACTTACGAAAAAATGAAAACCATGAGTACATTTTTATCATTTTTTCGAACTCGTTAAAACTTACGAAAAAGTGAAACCATGGAGTTCTCTTTTAAGCCCTTTTCAGACTCCTAAAACATGAAAAGATTTTCGAGTGTTTCTTTTACACTTGTTAAAACGGAATTAAAAGACGGTCCCATTATAACTCTTTTCTGACCGTAAAAACAGGAAAAGATTGCCGGGTTTTTGTCGTTTCAAACTCGATATGGAAATAAAATGACGTGTCCTTGATCGCTTTTTACTTTTCAGGTCAGAGGCACTAATCATGAAAGTACTCCTTGGTCGCAAGATCAAGCGGTTCTCTCAGGTATTATTTTATACTTTTTCGGGCTTGGGAGACACAAATTTACGAAAAAGTTCACCTTGGAGTCTTCTTTAGTTTTTTCAAACTCTCTAAAATTGAAAAACGCCGAGTTTCTCCTATACTGGACTCGTTAAAATTTCACAGTAAAGGACCTGTTCGATTACAAACTTGAACGGACCACTCCTTCTTAGGGTCCGAATCTAAACTAAGTTGGACTCATCCGAAGGATGAGCTTATAATCAAGCATATGTTATCCTCCTCAAGCTTGTAAAAAATAAAGAGGTACTTGCCAGAAATGGTGGGGGAAAAGAGAGAAAAATGAGCCTATTTGTTATCCTTTGTCTCAGAAGAAGCCTTATTACCACTCTTGAACATGACACTTTGCATTCACCTGGGTTGGAAAATCCTTTGCCTCACAGTTGATCAAACCACATTGAAAGTCTTCAGCCGGGTATTAACTTTGGGTGAAATGTCACCAAGCCATCTGTCATGTCGTTATGTGTTCAAGAGGTCTCTGCAATAAACATTCATCTGCAAAATACCCGTCATCCATTTTGACCATCCCTGAGTTAGTCCTTACAGCTACATTTCTTCAACTTGATCTATGATTTCGTGTTGTGGGCTTGCTTGCAACGGGTCACTTTCTATCGACATCAGCACATTATCTAGAAAGATGACCTAGGAATCGTCAGTACCTTGAAGTCTGCATGCATCAATGGCAAGTTTCTCACCTTTGACGACAGTTTACATCATTGACTTTCGATTGAAGGATTCCGTGAAATGTTCGACATCAACTCATTCATTCACATCTCATGAATTGTACTGGGTACTTTGAGAACCATTGACATCACTGATGGTCTCTCTCACGCTTGTTAACAGTTTACATCATTGACTGGTAATCAAGTGGTTTCTACCATGTTCGACATCAACTCATTTATTTGCATGGATGGAATCGTACCTGTTCGGGAAGTAGGAATGAAGACCCTGGATCTAGTTTCCACCATCTAGGCTGCGAGGAGTTTTGTATTCATTATACAGTAGACTAACTATAAACAGATGGTTGCGTCCATACTGTGTCTACAAAATTCTATGATTATGATGTACTGCAGAATCATTCCTGTATCAGAGCAGTAGATAGTTTGTTAGTTAAAGTTTTCAATCTGAGTATGGGAATGCCTACCTCAGCGATGATATGATCTCATACATGTATTTTGTGTTGAATATTTGCAGGTTCCAACTGGGCTCTCCACAAGATAATCCTTGAAATGATAAAGTACTTCACCCTTCCTAGATGATATGAAACCCTAATCTACTACAGGCTTCGCACTTTAGGGGGAAATCTGTTACACTAAAATTTGTCACCATGACTATTTGCAATTAGTATGGCTCCATTAACTATCATACTATCCTCCTTGGCAAGTCTTATACCTCTGCTCTTCATGTCAAACTCCAAGAAAGAGAGAAAGTCTTTAAAAATCTATATATCTCTGGGTACGTAGTTTCTCTTAGCCTTACCTGCGTGTACGCACCCCAAGTTCACAATACCTGCGTACTTGTACACTCTGTTTGTAAAGGGGTGAGTGCGTACTCCTGTAAAGGTCAAAAGGCGCAAGTTTCACTTCAAAAAAGTTACTTGTGCTCATTTCTAGAGCATTCTAGAAGCTTGTTTGATGTGTATTGAGCGCCTCCAGATGGTTCATGTATCCCTATGAAAGAGGAACTTATCCCATCAAGAGGGGAGCTATCCCATTCAAAGAGGGGCTTATCCCATTGATGGTGGACCTAAATAACTTCCTCTAGAGCACTATAAATACAGGCATTGGGCCAAAGGGAGGGGAGGTTGAAATTTGAACATTCCTAAGGGTAGATGCCGCTGGAATTAGGACTCCCTTGTAAAGCTTGAGAGGAGAGATTCCCATCCTTTCGTAGCCTTATTTGAGAGTGGGTGAGCTGATCAAAGTAAAGGAAAACTCTTGCTGGACCCTAGGAGGGACTTGCACAACACCAAGGCTCAGGTTGTAATGGTTCGTTTTGTTACCTTTTAATGCAAATGAACTTATTTTTCTCAACAGATTGTTATTCATGGTTTGTTTCATATACTCCTTGGTCTATATGATAGATATGTATTGTTTTATGAGTTTATCAGGTGCTATTTAATCTTTTGGCTTGTTAGTGAATGCAGGTTTCGAAGAGAAGGAGGAGCTCATTCGGATCGGTGAGGCTGGACTACTACAAAGCATTGGACTAAAGGTATGTTAAAGATCCCCTGATTACTTGTATTTGCAATGCATGTTTAGAGAAAGGTAGCTTTATTTGTCTTGTTTGTCACTAGAAAGCTTTTGCTTCTAGGGAGGTCGGTTGTGTCCGCACTAACGACTCTTTCCGCATGACAATTCCTTAAGGAGACCAACGATATGTGGGATCGACATCAAGGACTTATGAGGATGGAAAATGTTATTTCCCCTGTAGAAATTGCAAGGGCTTGAGGCCAAGAAGAATTCTAATAGCATTAGCTAAATTGAATCGTAGAGACTATGGACATGCTGAAGGTAGACATGAATATCATCCATTTGTAAGTTATTTATTATATGTATTTGTATTGTAGATTATTTTTGTAAATGTTTAATATTTTATTTTAGATTGTATGTATTTGTATTGTAAATGTCATTATATTTCTAGTGTAAATGTATTTTATAATATTCTTTTGGGAGGTGTTTTGAACTATGTTGTCCTCTTGCTGTGGACTAGAAATATTTGATTATTTTCCTTAGGGTTGATTAAGGTGTTAGGCCGAGTTATGGGTTAATTAATTTATGGTCTTAGGGATAAGGGGTTATTTTTTAAGGGTTTAGGGGTTAGGAGTTAAGGGCTTATGGGTTATGGGTTAATGGCTTAGGGGTTAGGGGTTTAAGGGCTTGGGGGAATGGGGTTAAGGTGTTGTGGGTTAATGTATATTGTTTATGGGGTTAATTTGGACCTAGAGGATTTAAAGGTTAATCATGGGTTTTTATGGAGCACAATTAATCATTTTTTAAAGTATATTACGAAAAATATGACATTAAGAAATAATTTGACATTAAAACGATGATTGCAAAATAAGATCAATATGTTTTTTATTACGGTCATGATTATATATCTCATAAAGTGCCTCACTTTGAACAAACTAGTATATTATGAATTTAAGATGGTTGTATCCTTCTCTTTAACACCAGGGTGCCCTTGGGGCATCACGAGCTGGGCACGCTAGGATGTCTGCCCACTCAGTAGGAGCACCCGTGCGACGAGTTGGTGGATTGACCCGACTTGGCAAGGGGTACCCGCATAAAAGAAGTAAGTTTGATCGATGACTACCGATGAACAAAGTTCACACCAAGGGGTATCATAATGATTTTTAGAAAATGGACTAAGGTAATGTTTATGTGCTAAAGGTAGGTTTATAATTGATTGATTATGCAACATGGTACTAACAAATTATAATATTTTTTTGTCATGGATGAGCGAATGAAGGTGGGGCAACCGGGTGCCCATGGGGGCGTTGCATGTTGGGCATGCCAGGATGCCTGATGATCATGGGGACGTCGCGTGCTGGGCACGCCAAGGCGCCCTCCTAGTAGGGGCACCTGTGTGACGAGTTCGTGGGTCGGCCCAAATTTGTAAGGGGTGCTCGTACGACGAGTTTGTGGGTCAGCACAACTTGTCAAGGGGCACCCTCACAAAAGAAGTAATGTTGGCCCATGAATTCCCATGAACATAGTTCCCACAAGAGGTCTCATAAATAGGATTTTTATAAAATTAAGTAAATTAATATTTAGGTGTTAAAAGTCGGTTTATAATTGAATATTCATCATGTATCATGGAAATAACAAACGATAATATTTTGTTTTCATTTGATGAGATAATGACTTTTTTCGTTGATTTGCATAGTAGGGCGAACACCCATGCCCTATGTGCGCCTGCACGAAGGTGGGGTGCCCTGATGGCCATCGGGGCATCATGTGTTGGCCACGCTAGGGCACCCAATTCCCATGGTGGCATCATGTGTTGGCCACACCAAGGGGCCTACTCGACAAGGACACCCATGCGACGAGTTGGTGGGTTGGCCCGACTTGGAAAGGGGTGCCCACATAAAAGAAGTAAGGTCGACCCATGACTGACCATGAACAGAGTTCCTACCAAGGGGTCTCATCATTATTTTTATAAAATTCACTAAAGTAATGTTTAGATGTTAAAAATTGATTTACAACTGATTTATTATGCAACATGGTACTAACAAATTACAATATTTTGTTGTCATTGATGATCAAACGAAGGAGGGTCACATGAGCGCCCATGGGGAGAGTCATTTGATGGGCACACCAGGGCTCTCGGCGCTCATGAGGGCATCACATGTTGGGCACATTAGGGCACCCTCCTGATAGGGGTGCCTGTGCAACGAGTTAGTCGGCCAGGCTGATTTGGAAATATGCACCCGCACAAAAGAAGTAACTTCGGCCCATGACTTCCCATGTGCAAAGTTCCCACAAGGGGGTCTCATAATGATTTTTAAAAAATTAAGTAAATTAATGTTTATGTGTTAAAATCTAGTTTATATTTGAATATTGATGATGCAACATCGAAATAACAAATTGTTTTCATTGATGAGCTAATGATTTGTGTTCAATGATTTGCACAACAAGGTGAACACCCATGTGTTAAAAATATGAAATGCGATCAAATTCAACTTTGGATAGATCACTTGATGGAGCTAATTATTTCATTAAATTCCTCTTTTCAAAAGGATCAAAATTGGCCTAAAGATCACTCAAATCGGATAAGGGAAAGTGTATTTATAAATAAAAACCTACATGTGCATATTTGATAAGGTCAACCCTAATGCAAAGTGGACCCTCTTGGAAAGTTATAAATACAAGTGACCTTTACCTCATTTGGACACAATCATGAGATACTCTTCTATCTTGGTTTTTGGCTCGCATCGGTCTGAGCCTCGTCCACGGATGAATAGGTTCGCTCTGAGGTGAAATTTCAGGGTCCAAAGCTTGCAATTCTGATCTAGGGTTTTGGGTCATAGTCGTAGGCACAACACAGAAGGATCTCGACCAAAATCGCTCCCACATATGCTCATTCATGTGAATGGAGCCTTCCAGTCACACAGACAACTCAATGTGCATACGATCGGGAGTTAGGGTTTTCACATACACAATCGCTTGCTTGCCATAGATCAAATCTGGCCCTGGTCACTCGTTGTCCAGGATTAAGGGTTTGGCTAGACCACTAAATTCACTTAGATGAATCCTCTTCCATGTGACTAGCAAGTAAATTATGAAATCTAAGTTATCTGAATATTTCGCTCAGTGACTACAGTGTTCAATAGTGGATTGTAGTTAGTGAAAGATTAGTACAGACTTTAGAATCAGTATTTTGAGTATAAGATTTTTTTGGATTATTTCATGGATGTTGTAGTTGTTTTGCTGGTTATATTCCTAGATGAAGATATGGATCATCGTACTCTCTTTTGATGAATCATTTGATGATAATATATAAGAAGAATAATTTGCAAGGGTTTTCCACATAGTGGGTTTTGCCCTAGTCTCTGACCAATCCTGGCGTCTTTGTGTGAATGCTTTTCTTCAATTTTTCCTTTATGTTTCGTGCATTGATGATGATGATATTGTTCTTTCTACATAGTTGCATATGCTAATGAATAATGATGTAAATCTAAATAATGTTATGATGTTATGGGGTGAATGTAATGTGTTAATGGAAAATTGTAATTATCAAAGAAAAGAATAATAAATCCCTATGAAAAATTAACATGGAATCAAAGCTGGGCTGAAAAAAAGTCATGGAGATCACTCGCATGGAGACACATTTGATGGAAGAAAGATAAGATGGAGGAGACCTAAAAGAATTCCAGGGTTTGAAGAAAACCTTAAGAAATTTGTGTATTAGGTTTTGATGGATATTATGAGGTTAGGGTTTGAGATAAACCCTCGTTTATGGAAAAATATTTGAGATATGAAATCTAGAAACCCTAACATGGTCAAAGTAAATATTTTCAAGCACTTGTGATAGATTTGATGAAGCCCTAGATGGGATAGTCTCTAGTAGGCTTGGTTGTTGATAAATTTGATTGAAATATTGAAGGAAACATTTTTATATGGATAGTGATGGTTCTTGAAGGTTGGTCCAAGAGGGATAGGATCACCTCTCATTGAAGATAAGTATTTATTAACTTATGAAGCTCCTTGACGTCCTTAATTTTTTCTAGATTTGTAGATCGTATTATTGTTTTGATCATTACTTATACTTCCTACATGTATATTTGAGTATTTGGATGTTTCTAACCTCCTTGATGAAATGTAATAAGAGTATCCTTCTTGAGGATCATTTGAGATGCAAGAAAGAAAAGATAGGGGTAGAAAAGGTAAAGAGGCACCTGATGAAAATATGACTAAGTGCTACAAGCTGCCTATGTCAAATGAAAAATATGCACAAGTATTTGAATACTACAAGGTATGAATAATATATCATGTTATTATGATGAAATAATGCACTTGGTATTGAGCAAGTATCTTAGATTTTAGACATAATGAACTTCTTGATTCTATGAAGCCACTTAATATTGGTCTTTGATATATTGGTATAATTTATGTTTGGCTAACATCTATCAATTTTTATATCTTGATCCCATGAAGAAGGCTAGCACCTTGATTCTAATAGATGGTAACTTGATACTATTGATATTGAGCATGGTAGCCATGATGATAGAAGTATAACAATGAGATTGCTATTTAGGATCTTTTGTTGACCATGGTTATGTTTTGATGTACATGGAATATGGTAAAATTGAATTCCCTAACTTAATGGATTGATTTATGTGACAAATAAGTAATTCTTGTGATCATGATTTTTGAAGTATGCTCCTTGATTAAATATTGATTGCATGGTGAAGTAGACGATGCTAATATATCTGACCATGATGAAAATGTGATATAGTCTAACTTTATGATCTAACATATATGTTGATACATGATGATATTATAGACAAGTTGATGGCATGAATGAAGATGACTAAAGTGGATTCCCATTCAAAGGGAGAACCTTTCCTTAAGATCCCTCCTCTTATTGTCATTTTCATTATATACTCTTCATGAATAAACAAATATATAAAATTGTTGATCTGCAGCTAAGTTTTGATATGAATAGAGAGAGTTTTCTCTTACTCTAAGCCTAAGTGGCATGAAAGAAATCATACAGGTACAACTGCAGCCTCTTAGCCACATGGAAGCAAGCTCAAGGGTTTGAATGAGGCATTGAGTTAATTCTAGGAAGATCTGACCATAGTTTCATTTACAGTGCTTCAGAGAGAAACTAGGAAACCTCAGTCGCTCGCATAACATCTTGGAGGGTGTGACTATAGTCTCTCAATTGTACATAGGAAGGCCTATGAGTTAAACTATGTCTGCAGGACACAAAAATGAAGTTTTGTGCATAAAATTAGATGTTCACCTAAAAGATGTCATTCCTACAGACATGAGGCAGACAATAGAAATAGTTGTCAACAAGGACTATAGATATGTTTGCAGATGATCAGGACATGCATATAGATATTTCATTATGTTTTGATACAAGAGTTTGACATGATTTGGCTATTTAATATTGATAATAAGTATTTGGAGTTTTTACATAATGAATTAGAACTTTGACTTGATGATTGAGATATGTTTTGGACTATAGGTCTCTCTATGATAGTAAATTTGGATTTAACATGATGACTATTTATTTGATTTGACGACTAATGATTTTCCTTGATGATGATATATGAACATAGTGACTTCCAATGACTTATATAGATATTTGAAAATTGTTTTGTATTGGCCTTTATGTTCCTAGAACAATGGTTGAAGTATTGACAATTGTGATTTAGTATGAAGATGGAACCTGCATGACTTATCCTTGGTGTATGCATTTGCATATAGTGATAGAAATGACTTGTATTATGATCATGAGAATGACTTGATGAAGTTTGGATTGATATTACGTGATAGATGACAACTTGTTGGCATGACAATAGATGATGTCATGACTTGATGAAAACTTTACCTATCACCTATTCCAAAGAATTGATACTATGATATTGATGACTTTGTTTTGGCTTCTAAACTTTGATGAGCTGACTTAGTTGATTTGATTGAACAATATTGATTTATGTGAGGTTGATCATATTGGTTTGGAAAAGTGTTATGGTTTAAGAGGTCTTTGAATGAAGCTAGCTCCCCAATGCATATATGTCTGCATTGACTGTTATCTGGTGAAGCCAAGAAGACATGATCAATTCAAACCTCTACTTTAGAAGTGTTCCAAGATATTACTTTTCTTTTGGTTTTATTTTTATATACCGATGGTCTAATATTGACAAGTAATGAGCCTTTAACGATCTAAGTAAGAGGGAGATGGCTTCTGAAGCTTGAAATGTTGAATCATGGCATGATGAATTGATTTCTAAAGTTGGGAAAAGACAATTTATTATGTGAAGCAGTATTGGAAAGTGGAAATGGAAATCCTTGGACACTCTCATTGAATTTCAAGATGTTGTGAAGAAATCTTGTCGAACTCAACTTGGCAACTAATAGTTGATTGATGCATTGATGTTCCTTTTTGAACATCCATATATATATATATATATATATATATATATATATATATATATATATATATATATATATATATATATTTATGTGCATAGAACCTGAGTCAATTGAGCTAGTTCATACGCATTCATTTGCCATCGAGCACCCTTCAAGATACTTGCATGAGATGATCAATTTTGACATGAGATATTCATCCTACAATATGTGGTTGCATGAATATATTGATGATGTTTAGGATTATTATTGATGAGAACATTTGGATTCTACTTTAGTATGAGATCTGCAATGATAACTTGGATGAGAGGTCCGTAGCATGACCAAGGTTTAGTACGATGTTGCTAGCGTGGATACCTATGAGGGAGGATGAAGAAGCTCCTTAGAGAGTCGTCTGAACAATTCTGGATATGACATGGATACATTGCAATGACAAAGAGTGGGATCTGATTGGTAGATAATCCCATATATAGTTGGGACCGGGATAATATCATTAAGAAAGTGTAGTTGTACGAGACAAGCTTAGGCTTCCACCGACCACCCTTCAAGATACTTGCATGAGATGATCAATTTTGACATGAGATATTCATCCTACAATATGTGGTTGCATGAATGTATTGATGATGTTTAGGATTATTATTGATGAGAACATTTGGATTCTACTTTAGTATGAGATCTGCTATGATAACTTGGATGAGAGGTCTGTAGCATGACCAAGGTTGAGTACAATGTTCTAGCATGGATACCTATGAGGGAGGATGAAGAAGCTCCTTAGAGAGTCGTCTGAACAATTCTAGATATGACGTGGATACATTGCAATGACAAAGAGTGGGATTTGATTGGTAGATAACTCCATATATAGTTAGGACCGAGATAATATCATTAAGACAGTGTAGTTGTACGAGACAAGCTTAGGCTTGTGGTTGGTACCACTTGAGAGGGAGAATGAATATTGTATCCTTTTATGATTTATATGATTATTTATGATTTCTAACATGATATTTGATTCAATGGCTTGCATGAACATGAGACAACTACTATTTATACATGATGGTCAAGCTGATACCAAATATGAGTATGATGAGAGCATCGTTGATCGAGAACACTGATCCAACTCTTCCTCCATTGTTTGAGCTCCTAGGGTGTGGAATTGAGATAGAGGGCTCCTGGGGTTGAGGGAACTCTGGAAAATAGGGTATCACCCCTATATATGACCCATATGGTTGCGGATGATTCTCCCCTATCTTCATAGGGTCAAAGATGTTGCTCCCTTATTTGGTTTATGTAAAGTATACCCTAGTTGGCATCATACCCACATGCAGGGCATGTTGGGAATACTGCTCCCCGTTTGGAAAATGAGTTGAAAGTGTTCTTGGGGTGTACAAACCAAGTTGATTATGATGCAGGTGTTCTACCACATGACTTCTTAGAGTCATCGATGGGTAGATCGACAGGAAATAGGATTGGGTTCATATTTTCTCCCCTATGAAGTTTCAGGTTTATATTGAGCTCCCCGATGTGATTCCAGGGTTTAGATGTGCTCCCCTGTGTTTTTTTGGATATCCTATTTCTCGATATGGGGTTGTAGTAGTAGCTCCCCCATGATATTCCCAATCGAGATGTGCTACCTTATGTGGTTCCAGGTTGAGATGTGCTCCCTGATGGTATGCTCTCCGATGGTGATACAGATCACATATTTAACTCGTCATCAATATTCCCAGGTAGTAGTCCACTAACAGAAATGTTGGGTAGTAGCTCGATGGACAGAGGTGGTACACTGAGCTCCCCTCCAATGTTAAAATTGTTCGTATTTTAGATTTGAGAATGTTCAGGAAATGAGCAGGGAAAATCAAGATATAAGCAGGAATAAGAAAGAGATTAATCGAGATGAACATTGATGATTCAAGATGATGAGATACTAGAGATGATACATATGTTGACAAGATGAGATATTGATCAATGGTCATATATTTTCAGATGGAATTCTCCCTAGTTGAGATGGATTGTTAAAAATATGCAACTGCGGTCAAATTCCACTTTGGACAACTCACTTTATGGAGATAATTATTTCATTAAATTCCTCTTTTCGAGAGGACCAAAATCAACCTAAATATCACTCAAATCGGATAAGGGAAAGTGTATTTATGGATAAAAACCCACATTTGCATATTTGATAAGGTCGAGCCTAATGCAAAGTGGAACCTCTTGGAAGGCTATAAATACAAGTGACCTCTACCTCATTTGGACACAAACATGAGACAATCTCCTATCTTGATTTTTGGCTTGCACAGGTCTTGAGGCTCGTCCGCCGAGGAATAGGTTGGCTCTAAGATGAAATTGTAGGTTTTGAAGCTCACATTTCTAATCTAAGGTTTTGGGCCACAATTGCAGGCACAACACAAAAGGATACCGAACATAGTTTCTCCCACATAGGCTCATGCATGCGATTGGAGCCTTCCATTCGCACGGACAACTCATTGCTCATGCGATCAGGAGTTAGAGTTTTCACAGACACAATCGCTCGCTCACCACAAATCAAATGCGGCCCTAGTCGTTTGCTTTCCAGGCTTAACGATGTGACTGTGTTTCTAAAGTCACTTGAATGACTCCTTGTCCATGCGACTGGGAACTAAAAAATGAAATCTCATTTGTTTGAATATTTCGCTCAGTGACCGTAGGGTTCGGAAGTTGACTACAATCAATGAAAGTTTATTACAAACTTCAAAATCAATATTTTGAGTATACGATTTGTTTTGTTTATTTCATGGACATTGTAGTTATTTTTGTTGGTTAGCCTCCTAGATGAAGATATGGATCATTTTACTCTTTTTTTTAATCATTAATGACAATCTATAAGAAGAATAATTTCCAATGGTTTTCCCATGTAGTGGGTTTTTCCCTGGTCTTCGACCAATCCTAGTGTCTCTATGTGTGAATGCTTTTCTTCTATTGTTCCTTTATGTTCCGCTGCATTGATGATGATGATATTGTTCTTTATAAATAGTTGCATATGTTGTTGAATAATGATGTAAATATGACTAATGTTATGATGTTATAGGGTGAATGTAATGTGTTAATGAAGAAATGCAATTATCAAAGCAAAGAACAATATAGCCCTATGAAATATTAACACCACGCCTTGGGCGTGCATGGGCACCCATGGGGGAATTGTGTGCTAGGCATGGCAAGGCACTCGTGCGAAGATTTTGTGGGGTTAGCCCAACTTGGCATGGGGCGCCCGCATAACATAAGTAATCTTAGTCCATGACTACTTGTGACTTGAGAATGGGGCCAATGTTGAAATTTTTTCAATTTGTGCTTGTATGTATTGAAATTTGGCATGGTTATGGTAGATACATGCATTGAGAATATGGGAGGGTTTTATCGGTGGCTCCACTCCCTTATACGTTTTTGTCATGTCAGTGCCTAGGTTTTCATATAGACTGTGATTTTTCTTGGTGGCTATGCTCCCTTATATGTTTTTGGCATGTCATTTAATATGGTTTTTGCATAGACTGAGTTTTCTCAGTGGCTCCACTCCCTTATACATTTTGGCATGTCATTGCATATGGTTTTCGTATAGATTGTGAGTTTTATCGGTGGCTCCGCTCCCTTATACATTCGATTCTTTCTGTAAACCTGATGGTTTCTCAATGGCTCCACTCCCCACATTCAATTCCTGCAGCAAATCTCAAGGCTTATTGGTGGCTCCGCTCCCTACATTCGATTCTTACAGCAGATATGAGGGTTTCTTAGTGGCTCCTCTCCCTACATTCGATTTGTATTTCCCTTCAGGGTTTCTCTGTGGCTCCTCCCTACATTCACTTCTTGCAGACCTGAGGATTTCTTAGTATCTCCTCCCTACATTCCATTCAGTTTTTGCTTGAGTGTTTCTCAGTGGCTCCTCCATACATTCGATTCTTATAGACTAACTTGGGTGATTCTCAATGGCTCCTCCATACATTCGATTCTTGTAGACCAACCTGGGCGATTCTTGGTGGCTCCTCCCTACATTTGATTCGAAATTCCCTTCCCTATGCGAACTCCTTCAAGAATCCATAGTAGCTGGCAGATTCGGGCATTAGGGTTAAGCAATGGTAATTCCACATTCCCTCTTTAACACCTACGATTCTAGGGTTTTCAAAAAAAATTCAAAATCCTAAGGCTAGGCACAATTAATATCATCTATGCCCTAAAACAAAAACTTATTTTCTCAATGTATGCATTAAAAAGAGAGTAATAGCACGGTTATAAGTTAATTAATATGTTCATTCTTCTTGAGTCCTTTCTTTAGTCATGGGCTATGACTTATTCATCCATCTTTGAATATCTTATTTATTCATGGGTAGCCAGAGGTGGTGAACCGAGTAACCCGTCGGTGGTAACATTAGACCAATAAGTTCATACATGGTACCTTTCACCGGCATCATGACTATCCATGCCTTCAACCCTTTTTCTTGGACAAATTTCGTTACTTCTCCTTCTAAGGTCACGCCTATAAGGACATTTCACTTGATTCACATCTTTTATTTCATTCAAAACCATAGCTCTCGTAGTTAAGCTAGGAAGGTTACTAGTGCACCAACCATTGCAAGAACCTATTTCACAAGGGGATGGATGAAAGAATAATCAGGTGTTCAAATTGGTTAGATTTTACAGAGAGGAAGTGTTGGGCTAAGGGGATTGCACCTAGGTTCAAAGTTTATTGTGCACCAACAAAACCCTCAACCAATGGCCCTTTCGGCAATGACTTGCAAGTAGATCGCAGTCTCACCCGAAGCAGTTATGGGAGGTTGCAAAAACATGTTTCTGCAACCAAATGGATATGCGCGTTGTGGCGCTCGTGTGCTTACTTATGTCTTAGACCTATCTACAAATTCGCATGCATAAATAACTTCGCGCTGATGATTTACTTCACATATTTCGCATAATTCAGTGAAAAACATGCATAGCAATATGTATAAACACATATACATAAACTTTTTCCAAAACGTCCTCTTCTTTTATTAATATAGATCTTCAATGCATACAACTTCTTCGACCTGCAAACTTAGTAGTAGACTCATCAAGGCCTCCATGCACTCAGTTGTGGAGCCTCCTCCTGAAGCCAAAAATACATACTAAATACATAAGATATCAAATATTCATCTGTGACTTTTTTCCTCTACTACTATCCTCGACGAAGTATTACATCTCCTTATATAGATTTCATTACTACAAGACCATGGTCCACGTACCATGGATCTGACAAAACAATGAATTAACACCTAATACCCATTGCAAAATGAGGGGCTTTGATCCACCCCAAAGCCCCTAAACATCATGTAATAAATATAATTTCGCGGACTCCACACTTTATGCTCCTCAAAATGCAAAGCCTTTGACCAAAAATAGACCAAGTTGGGTTGCACCCAACAGACCCCCAACGCTCACATGTGATTTGTCCTAAGTCACTCAGCTACGACACCCTTGATCTTCGTTGAAATACCATTGTAGACTACGTTGTACTACTGGACTATTTCTGCTACTTGTTTCTCCTCTTGGTGCACCTCCTCCAACAATGCCTCTATAGTTGGACCAACAGTCTTCTATAGTATTTCTTTCTCCCTTTCCTTTAACTACTTGAGCCTTCCATCCACTACTTGCAAAAGTTGGAGGGCCTCATCCTGCCACGACTAAGTCCTTGCTTGCAAGATCTGCTCCTTCCTCCAAAGATCTTCTATCTGTTTCTAGAGGTTCTTTCCTTCAGTAATACTGGCAAGCCTCTACGAGACTAGTAGGGTCTTCATAGTTTCTAAGATCTCTTCCCACTGCTTCTGCGTCCCTATATCTCCTCCTCAATCTTCTGAATGCTTGGATCCTACAGCAGTGAGGTCCAAATTTGCATAGTGTCATCTAGTAATTTTCCACATTCTACCACTGTGTCGGAGATGCCTTTCAAAATTGATTTTAAGTCCCTCTCCCTCTGCTCCCATACTTATGGTGACATGGATGGATGCAATCTTATTTTCAACTCCAAAATTTGAAATTCATAGTCAAATTTCATCTTCGTGATCATATTCTTTGATTATTTTATTGTGAGGGTGGGCTTTGAAACCTTCTCTGCTGGTGTCTCCTCTTCACGTCCATAACTGTGTTACAAGTTTCTGCAATGGATTTTTCCAATCTTTTCTATTGTTTCCATACCTTATCTCTTTGCTTAACCAATGGCTCTAGCTCCTTTTTCAACGAAGCTTTCTCCTTTTCGACCTGACTGGTCCATAGTGAAGTTCGTTGTTCCCGCTCTTGCAGCTCAGTTGTTATACTCTGGTGGAATTCATGCAGTACCTGAATCAGCAACGTGGTAATGTTCATGTTGACACTGCTCTAGACTTTAGCTTGTTCCTTGTCCTCTGGTACTTGGAACTGTAGTGCTCCATCTAGCACCCTCAAAATCATAATGCCGAATGTTGTCTCTATTTTTCGTTCTTCCTACAGTGGTTGAATTTCCTGCTCTAGTGGTCTCGTTGTTTATGGTAATGCCTTCAACTTTGCGATGACCTACTGAACCTCAACTAAGATCAATCTATAATGATCATCAATTATTTCTCAAGTTTCTATTGTTACCTCCTGGATCTTTTCCCCAATCTCGTCGATGTCCCCATCAATGAGGACAAGTGGTATAACACCCCTAGATTTGTCTGCCTTCTTCCTTTTCCTCATGCCTGGCATGGTTGTTGTAGATACCCTATTTTTAATGTTTTATGGTGACTCCTATTATACTCCTTCATCATTGAGGGGTTCCTGAGTACCATGTTCCTGTTCTGGCTCTGTCTCTTACGTGCCTTGTTATTTTTCTATATCCTTTCCACTCAGATCTACATCTTGTAGAGTATCCTTCTCTATTCCAACATCTTCGTTGGGTGGAGTCATCCACTCTATTGACCAATGTTGTACTATTGCGAGTAAGTCATCCTCGGTCACTAAATATGGCAATGGGTGCCATGTCCTTGTCGGGTCCTTCCTTTCCTTCACATAGACTCGATGGAAGTCTGCTTTAAAGTCTGCGATGTTGCAGTATTGCCTATACAGACTGGGTGATAGCCTTGGGTGTTGATTCACCACCATGTGTAAATCCATCGATAGTATTATGAATAAAATCATATTTTCCATCGCACATGATGACTCCTTAGTATACCAAAGGGAGGCATACTTTGTTGCTTCAAAAACATCTGGTTCGATAGGAGGAAGCTATGAGTCCTCTGGCTCCTTCCATACAATTAGCGCGATGATGATGATTAACCATGCATAATGAAACATCTTCCCTTCCTACTGTGCCTCCTTGCAGTCTTCCAAAAACACTTTACTCAAATAGACGACCTAGTTAAACTGGACCCCGACATTGCACTTCTCAGTAAAAGAAACCATAGTTGAAGGGACGTCATTTGCTTTGCACTTCTACATGGTCTTCCTTGCTAAGATGTGTGTGGCGAACCACACCCCTTGGTCACTGATAGAGCTAATATCGTATTCGTGTGACTTCTTGATAATTTTGAACTTATCCTTCATCCTTTGTGCCATCACCTTGTCTTAATTCTTTCCCACAAACTCTTCAGCAGGGTCTTTTCCTTGGTGAGGTAATCCTGTAATCCTTATGAACAACATTTCGTCGATCGAGATCCTCTCTCCCCATCCAGAGGCATCCATCATGTACTAATGCGAGAAGTTGTCACACACAAGTTGTATTGGATGTGCTTCTACTGAAGTGTGGCATAAGTATCATATTTAACAAGCTTTTCTTTGCAACCCTACAACACACCAGTGTAGCTCCAACCTTGTAATTCCACTTTTTGGGTAATATACATGCTGCAGTATCTGCTCGAATCAAACTATAGGTATTTTCTTCAATCATTGAAATCCTGGTCCTCCATCATCAACTGTGGGATATTCCCCAAAATTCTTCCATCAAACGACACTTCCTCCAGTGGAAATGGAGTGAATGTGCCAAAATTTGTATCTTTTGGGTCCTTGATTGGCTTGGCACTCGGTTTTATCGGTGGCATATAAGGTGGAAGAACAGAGGGAATTTATGCTCCCTCTATCTCCATTCGATGCACCTCGGCCTCTTCCTCACTGTCATGAATCTCCTGCGGTTCCTTTTGCTAGATTGGTTTCTTTCCCTTTTGTGTAGGTTTCTTCCCCTTGTCCTCCTTATTCTTTGTTCGCACTTCCTTCTATGTCTTCTTCCTCGAAGATGTCCTCAGTTCTATCCCAGAGGCCTCAACTGGCCTCTTTTCCTATTTCTTTTGTGGTTGTGCTTCTATGGGTACCTTATTTCACAGTGACCTCAAGCACCTTAGGGACATGGGTACATTCACTGTTGTGGTTTGACCACCCTAGGCTTCCATGACTCCTACTAGCCCTTTCTTTGCAAATTCTCTAGCAAGTTCTTCAAAACTTCTCTCAGACATACAATAGCTTACTTCTCTCACACTTAGTTGCAAGTTCTCAAACTGAATTCTCCAAACAACAAAGTGTAAAATGTGGCGTGAGAT
Source organism: Pinus tabuliformis (assembly GCA_031772625.1). Lineage (NCBI taxonomy): Eukaryota > Viridiplantae > Streptophyta > Pinopsida > Pinales > Pinaceae > Pinus > Pinus tabuliformis. The sequence goes on along the minus strand of CM062815.1, from coordinate 564,824,242 downwards.
ATGGTTTTTATAATGAATTTGAATTTCCAGCCCCATGATTGGCTAATATCTTGCTCATTTAATGCAGGTATGGTGCTAGATTCGGCCACTTATGATCCATAAATGCGTTTCTCCAGTGCCCTTTAAGGGAAACTTCCTTTTAACGGTAGTTTTTTTCTTCGAAAGGTCATATTTTCAGCCAACTTTTGTGGCACAGCCATCCTTTCTTTGTCGCAACTCCTTCGGACTTCGTCATATTCCTGAGTATCAGACAGTAATCTCCCTTCAGTAAATTCCCTTTTTGAAGAGTATTTTATAGTCACATGCCCACTTTCAGCTGCAGGTGGCACTCATAACTTCTTCCCTTCATTTTTCAGTGCGAATTTCTAGGGACAGAATCATCCTTGTATACTTTCAATTTGCTACCATTCACTCGTCCTAGAATCAGCTGACCATTTAACTTTGCAAGCTAAACTACACCACTATTAGAGATGTCCTTAATGATATATGGCCTTAACCAATGTGTTTTAAATTTTCCTAGGAACTTTACAAATTTGTTGTCATATAATAGTACAAGATCCCCTTCCTTGAATGTCTTCTTCTTGATGTGCCTATCATGCTAGACTTTCTCCCTTGTTTTCTGCACTTGCTGATGGAACCCTACTATGAACCTGTCTTCTTCTAGAACTAGTAATTGCGACATCCTTTCCTTTATAATGTCAAGTTCTTCCATATCTGTGAGCGTTGCAATCCTCAAAATTTCCACAATGTACAATTTCCCTGTCAATTTCTTGCATGTTGTCTTGTATGCCCATAAAACCGCTAGATCTCATATCCCAATCATCTCTATTCACATTGCATACCTTTTTCAATGCACTCTCTACAATCTTATTCAAATCTTCCACTGTTCCATTTTCCTTAGGATGATAAGGAGTGCTCTTTTGATGGTAAACCTGAAATTCCTAAGTTTATATTCCAATGGTCTTATTTAAGAAGTGTGTCCCTTGGTCACTCATCAAAATCTTTGGGCAGCCAAATTTGGACAATATATATTCAAATATGAACTTCACAGTGGTTTTTGTGCTACAATCCTTCACTGGCTGTGCTTCGGCCCATCTTGTCAAATAATCAATTCCAGTGATTATATACCTCGTGCTAGTCCTTTTCCCTAGTGGACTGATAGTTCCAACAAAGTCAATAGCCCATTTGTCAAAAGCCTACAAAGTTACCTGTGGTACTAGTGGCATCTCATCTCTCTTACATGGCTTCCCTGTTCTTTGACATACATCACATGCTTGGCAGAATTCTTTTGCATACTTATGTACAGTGGGCCACCATAACCCAACTCTCAATATTTTCTATGTCATGGCCTTTACTGCATAATGTCCACCTGTGACTCCTCCATGAGCTTCTGTCAAAATACTCTATCTTTCATGTTTAAGGATGTACCTGTGTAGTATTTCATCTCGCCCCATTTTGTACAAGTGTCCAACAATCATTGGGAAATCAACTGCTATGATTACCAACTCCTTTTTTTGCTTCATAGTGTACTTTTTGGCTGTCATTCTTGTAGCCAGAAACTGAATAATATCCATGAAGTGATCATATATGACTCTGGTTGTGAATGATTGTGAATCAGGTAGGTTATCTTCAATACTTGTGGGTTCTTCTCTTCTCTATATCCTTGATAGATTATCAAGACTGACATTCAATCTTCCTGGATTCACTACAACCTCGAAGTCATACTCCTGGAACAATAACAACCATCAACATATTTTTCCTCCTAAAATAGGCTTAGTCACCAAATATTTCAGTGTGGAGTGATCGATGAACATCTTGAAATGTGCTCCCAACAAATAGTGCCTAAACTTCTATAATGAATATACCATAGATAACCCTTCTCTTTCTATTGTGTTAGAGTTATTTTCTGCCTTGGAGAGTTTTCTGCTTGCAAATGCTATGAGGTGATCAATTTATCGTACCCCTGGTTGCACTAGTACTATACCCAACGCTATGAAAGATGCATCAACATGCACATGAAACTCCTTATTACAGTCCAGAAAAACGAAAATAGACGCAGTCACCATCTTCTCTTTCAATACATCCAAAATTTTCTGACACTCTTCGCTCCACTAAAAAGTCACATCTTTCTTCAGCAATTTCTCCATCAACACAGTTATCTGCGGATACCCCTTTGTAAACTGTCTGTAATAGCTAGTGTGTCCCAGTGTCATGCACAGTTGTATTACTATTTTCAATGCTGACAAGTTCACAATAACTGCGATCTTCGCGAGATCCACCATTAATCCTTTCTTACAAACTACATGTGCGAACAATAGACCAAATGGTGCACAGAAGATACACTTTTTCAAGTTCAATGATATCTAGTATTGTCTACATGTATCCAACATCAACCTCAGGCTCTCCACATGCTTCTTCAACATCCCAAAGACTGTCCAATTGCTGAAGTAAACTTCCAAAAATTTGTGTACATATTCTTTGAAGGTTGCAACTACAATGCTAGAAAATATGATAGGAGCATTCTTCAAACAAAGTGGCATCACTGTGTATTGGTAAGAGCCCCATTTTGTAGCAAAGGGGTTACTTACTTCTTCTTCACTCTTAGACCCACCTAACAAGGGACTATATTCAGTCTCAATAAAGTCATTTGGTTCGTGCTCTACTCTATATTGCTTCCCACTTCATGTAAATCATGGTTCATACTTATTCCCTCTTCTTCCAAACATTAATCTGACTACATTCATAGTATGCCCTTTTCACATAAAATCATTTTAATCCACAGCTTCAAAGAGTTCAGGTACTTACCTCATGAAGCCTTGAAAAATATCCGCTCAACTTCGTTGTAAGATACAGTTGTGTCTATTGTGAATTCAGTGATAAATCCTCCAAAAATGTTATCAATCTAGAAATCAACAGCTATTGAGATCATGTTATTGACGTACTTGATTCATTGTATCAATACAAGATTCAACTCCTTAGGTTTGTCTCCCTTAAAATAAGTCTTATGCTCAGTTAACTTTGATACCCACTCATACAGTTCAATGTGAAACGAACCAAAGAAGATTTCATACTGCTCTTCGAAGTTATACTTCTACAACCAGCTTTCGGTTGACAATCGTAGATTCTATATTCATGAACTGCAAATTCTCGCTCTTTTTTTCAACCCACTCCTAGATTTCCTTCTTCGACAGATGCTGAAACATATCCCTCAAACAGATTCTAGTCCCAACAACAAAACCATTTGTTGGTCTAAGGGGTTTGGACCGAGGTTCAAAGTGTACTGCACACCAACAAAATCCTCAACCACTGGCCTTTTCGGCAATGACCTGCAAGAAGATAGAAGTCTCACTCGAAGCGGTTATGGGAGGTTGCAGAAACAGGTTTCTGTAGCCAGAGGGATATGCGAACTATGGCTCCCGTGTGTTTACTTATTTCTTAAACCTATTTACAACTTTGCATGCTTAAATAAATTCACGTTGGTGATTTACTTCACATATTTGCACTTACTGCATAAAAATATCATAAAATAGTATAACATGTATTCTTTCACATAATTCAATAAAAAGCATGTATAAACACAAATAATAAACATAGACACATAAAATTTTGCCGGAACTTCTTCTTCTTTTATTAAGATAGATCTTCAATACATACAACTTCCTCGACCTGCGCACCCAGTTGCAAGTGATCTGCACACTCAAATACAGACTCTTCAAGGCCTCCATGCATTCAGCTATGGAGTGACCTCCTAAAGCCCAAAATATAGACTAAAGACAAAATATATCAATGATTCATCTATGACGTTTTTCCTCTATTACTATCCTCAATGAAGTATTACATCTCCTTATATATATTTCATTAGTATAAGACCATGGTCCACATACCATGGATTTGACAAAACAATGAATTAACACCCAATACCCATTACAAAATGAGAGGCTTTGACTTGCCCCAAAGCCCCTAAACATTGCATGGTAAATATAACTTTGCGGACTCCGCGCGCTTTGCTCCTCAAAATTTGTATCCTTTGACCAAACTGGACCAAGTTGGGTTGCGCCCAACAGGAAGAATCACTTGAAGAGGTTTGACTTCAAAGAATCTAGCCCTGAAAGGCCTAATTCTAAGATGTTGACAAGAGTAGAGATTCTTTGCTTGATTCATATTTTCTGTCTCTGATACTTAAGGGACCTACACCTCTCTAGTTCACTCCCTATGGTCATTTCACCTTTGAGAAGGATGAGCTCTTGCCCCCCCTTCAGGAAATTTTCTACTCGAATTTTTATGCAACTATCTCACAAAATAGAAGAAAAGATAGATAAAGAAAAATGTGTCCTCAATGTTTGAGTAGTTCTGAATACTTCTGTATAAAATTCTCATCCTCCCATGTGGAATCTTCAATGGGTAAGTTCTTCCACTTAATGAGATACTCTGAAATTAATCGATTTTGTAGTTGTTGGGTTCTTGTTTCTGTGACTACTTCGGGCTCAAATATGATTTTCCTTCTTCATCAAGTTCTTCCAACATTGTTTGAACTGGGAGCTTGTCATTGATAACCTTCTTTAAGCATGAAACATGGAAAACTAGGTGTACTTGGGAAGATGCAGGAAACTCCAATTTCTATGCCATAGTACCAATATTTTGCAACACCTTGTAAGGACAATAGAACTTGGGTGATACTTTATTATCCCTCTTAGTTTGTTTGAGGGACATTTGTTTGTATGGTTGTAGTCGTAAAAATACCCAATCGCCTACATCAAAACTTATTTCACTGTGATGTTGATATTCTTGTTGTTTCATTCAATTCTGCACCAAAGTGATGTTATCCTTTAAGAGTTAGAGAACTTGTTGTTGATGCTCAATGTGATCTTCCACTACTTGAACATTAAAATTTTCTCTTAAAGATGATGTGATGGATGGTGGATGATATCCATAAAGTGCCCTAAATGGGGTCATTTTTGCTACAGTATGGAAGGAAGTGTTATACCAACATTCAACTAGAGGTAACCACTTGACCCGTTGTGTTTATTTATCATATACAAAGCAACGAAGATATCCTTCCAAACATTTGTTCACAATCTCAATTTTCCCATCAGATTGAGGATGATCATATGAGCTATGAGATAATTGAGTACCAAGACAAGAAAATAATTTCGTCCAAAAATTTCTAGTGAAAATGGAATCTCTATCACTTACAATAATCTTTGGGTTTTTGTGTAGCTTTTGAATTGTTTCCATAAATTTAGTAACAACTATATTGGATTTAAAAGGATGAGATAATGCACAAAAGTGTGCATACTTGGTAAGCCTATCAATTACCACCATGATGACACTCTTTCCTTCAGACTTGGGTAAACCTATGATAAAATCCATTGAAACCTCCTCCCAACACTGAATTGGAATGGATAAAGGTTGAAACAAACTCGGAGTCTTAATTGTCTCAACCATATTTTGTTGGAAAACCAGACATTCTGCCACAAAATTCTAAATATCATATTTAATTCCATCCCAAAAAAATCCTTCTTGACCCTATGGTAATTTTTTAAAAATCTTGAGTGCCCTCCCAAGGGGGAGGTGTGCAATTCCAAAAGAATCTTTTGCTTAAGTTGGGAATTCTTACAAATATATAAGTGATCTTTGTACCATAATGAATCATTTTTCTAGATAAATGTATTATATGTACCAGGATCTTACTGCAACTTTTGAATGAGTGTCAGCACCTCTTCACCATTCTTCCATTCATCCATTTCTTTAGTTATCTAATCAAGTTGGATAATATAAATGGCACAAATCAATGCTTCCACATCCTCATCCTTTCTTGAGAGTGCATCTACCACAAAATTTTGCTTCCCTTTTTTGTAGATGATTTCAAAGTCATAACTCAACATCTTTGTGACCCATTTTTGCTACCCTTTTGAAGATAATCTTTGTTCCAAAAGGTATTTAAGACTATCATGATCTATTTTTATCTTGAAGTGTCTTCCCATTAGGTAAGGTCACCATTTCTTTAGTTCATGTAGTATTGCCAACATTTCCTTCTCATAAATAGGTTTCTGTAAATACTTTCCTTTGATTGGATGACTTTCAAAATTAATGAGTCTTCCTTCTTGCATTAAAACAACACCAGTTCCATTTCCAGAGGCATCACATTCTACAATAAAGGTTTTTGTGAATTCTAGCATAGTTAAGACTAGTGCTTGGCACCTTGCCTCTTTAAGATATTCAAAGGCCTTAGCTACTTCTGGAGTGCAAGAAAATGCATCTTTCTTCAGTAACGTTGTTAGAGGATATGTTATTTTACCATAATTCTTAACAAACTTATGATAATGCCCTATCAACCCGAGAAATCCTTGAAGATGCTTTATGGTTGTGGAGATTTTCCATTCCTTAATGGATTTAATTTTTTTAAGGTCTACCTTAACACCCTCATGAGATACAATATGACCCAAATATTCCACCTCTTGTACTCCAAAGAAACATTTGGAGGTTTTTTCATATAATTTTTTCTCCTCCAATAGTTTGAGCACCCTGTCAATATGCTGAACATGATCCTTCCAAGACTTGTTGTAGATTAGCAGATCATGAAAAAATAATAACACAAATTTTCTAAGGAAGGGTTTGAAAATGGAATTCATCAAGCCTTGAAAGGTGGAAGGTGCATTAGTAAGTCCAAAATGAATCACCAAAAGTTCATAATGACCCTCATGAGTTCTGAATGTTTTTTTAGAATGTCTTCAGTCTTCATTCTAATTTGATGATATCTCGAATGTAGATAAAACTTGGTGAAGTAAATTGCTTCATGTAATTCATCCAAAAATTCATCAATGAAAAGAATGTGAAATTTATATTTAATAGTGATCTTGTTGAGTTCCCTATAATTCAGACACATACACCATGATCCATCCTTCTTCTGCACCAATATTGTTAGAGCATAGAAATAAATTTGACTAGGTTGAATTATATCAACCTCTAGCATTTCTGCAACCATATGTTCAACTTCACTCTTTTGGGCATGGGGATATTTGTAACGTCTGATGTTGGGAGGAACAATTACTAGAATCAAACGAATAGCATGTTCATTATCACGAATAGGTGGGAGGCCTTTGGGAGTCTCAAATACCTTGGAATGATTGTCCAATACTTTTTGGAGATCTGGAGAAATAGATGATTTCGATGTTTGAACCTATAATTGTGCAATTACACCCTGTTGTTATTTCTTAAGAAGATTTTTCATGCCATTAGAGCTGATTATGTTTCTTGGTTTCCCTGTGATACCCCTTAATTCAACATCCTTTCCTTCCCAAAAATTTTATGAAAATTAAAAGTTGTCATCCTCAAATATTGTAACCATTGGCCTCCTAGTACAACATCAACACCACCCATTGGAGTTGAAAGAATTGGATTAGTCAATACACATTATCCCATGGTTATATTGATATTATGGTACTTTCCAAAGTAGTTTATATTTCCTCCATTTTCAACCATCACTTCACACTCTAGTGCTAGATATAGGAAGCAACTCAATTCCTTGGCTATCTTACAATGAATAAAAGTATGGGCACTACCTAAATCAATCAACACTATTACCTTTTTTTTCTTGATATATCCTTCTATCATGAGAGTTTGAGGAGTGGCAATTCCTATTAATGCATTACAGGATATGGTTGAATTCATTTCTTCTTTCTCTGGGGTTGGTTCCTAGTGTATATCCTCCTCTTTTGAAGTTTATTGTTCCTTTTCTTCCTCCTCTTCATAATCTATGTAGAATAATTTCTTCTCAACAAACTTATGACCTTTAGTTTATTTTCTATCGAAACTATAAAAAATCCATTTTTGTCTTTTTTCCTCCAATTTTTGTGGCGTCAACCTTGTAGGTTGTGGAAATATAGGAGCAACAAAACTTCCATATTTATAGTTGTGAGTGGTATAATTCTTTGTTGCCATAATTTTGCTATCAACTCTTCTTGCCACCTTGAATGCCTTCTCCAGTGAATCATGTTCTCAAAGGAAAACCTTATTTTGGATGTTATCCTTTAAAGCCTATGAAGACATAAATCCTATGCTCCTCTGGAATATCAGTTACCCTAATATTCAATTTTTGGAAGTCCTTGATATGCTCCACCATCGAACCCTTTTGTTTGAGATTTATCAATTGGCTAAAGAAGGTGTTTCTCTTTGTATCCTCATAATGTGTTATCATTTCCTACATAAATATTGAACAAGTGACAAGTGGTTTATGATAACAAAGCCATTGATACCATACAAACTGATTGGGTTCTAAATAAAAAGATGCAATGTGTACCTTTTGTGTGCATTGCACATCATGGAGATCAAAATATTGTTCCATATGTAGTATCTGTGTTATAAGATCCTTGCCACCAAAATTACTCATATATATATTTTGAATGTGGTGGGTCTTATACCCAATGTTGGAGTCTTTGAAATCATGTTTCATATTATTTTTGTCCTCATCCTGATGTTCATGGAGTACCTTGTCCCCACTATGAAGCATTTCTTGTAACGACTTTTTCAAACCTTCCACGTCTTTGTTTAAAAAATTCTTCAAATATTCCATGTTGCCTTTCATTTTTGCTTCTATACCATCCATATTAGCTTCCAGTTAATTTTTGGTTACTTTTTGCGAGAGCAAAATTTGTTGCATTTAGTCTCATAAATTTGATATATCTTGTTGCATTTCTTCCTCTTCTTCATTCGTCATAGAAGATATTTTTGGTTGCTTACTAGGTGTGTCCATTTTTTTATTTAGAGGTATTTTGGAACAAAATAATTATGATTCTATACTTCACTTTGCCATTTGAATCATTTCAAACTGATTTCTCAAACAAAATTTATGCAAAATTAAAAAAAAAAATACACACCTTTTTCTTTCTTTTTTGGAGCTCTATATTGAAACTGTTGTATCTCTACAATTTCCAATCTAAAAGGTATGAAATTAAAACTATGGTATCCCTATGATTATTCTTTCTAATGCCATAAGTCGGACAAAAATATGATTCTTCAAGATAATTTTATACCCAATCTCCCACAATGAATTGATTATAGACTAGTTCAATAGAGCGAACTTGTATGAAGTGCCATGTGTCACTGTTTCAACCTTCAGGCATAAAAATGATACACAAAAAAACTAAATTCCATGCAATTTCAGTCACTTTTTGTGAAATTCAAATATGATGCTAATATCAAAAGTTATGACGATTTACAAAGGTCACATGTTTGAGACTGAAGTCTACAGCATGAAAAACCCTAACTTCTTCGGACCATATCTTAGAAAATATAGCAAAAAAAGATCTGAAATTTTTATAGGAAGTTAATAAATATTTCTACTATAGGTGGTCATAACTGTAGCTTTTGAACCTTCTAAAAAAAATTATAGCGAAAATTCCAAGATGGCGTGTTTGCAGTAGTGAAACCCTAGAATCCAAAGCTCTGATACCAAGTGTTATGCAACCAAATCACAAAATAGAAAAAAAGATAGATCAATGACTTGAGAAATATCCCCTTCGAGGGGGAAACCTCCTTTACATCACATAAATGAACAATTCTTGGATGATACAAATGATAATACCTCCTTGGTATACATAGGAGTTTAAGGGGTCATAATATAATCAGAGCCTACATAACAATAATAATGTAAGGGCACAATAAAAACAATAGTAGGATTTTATGGGGCATAACAATAACAAAATGGGGGATACATGGGCAAAAAATAACAATAGGGGGCTAAACTAACAACAACAATAAGGGGGATACACTAGTATTATATTGACCTAACAGGCATGACATACATGAATGACCAGCTGTTGAGACCAATAAGTTCTTATGTGGATCCAGGTGTCCAAATGGCAAGCAGCCCTTATGAATAATGGGATTAGGCATGTGGAGGGAGTTTGACAATACATGGATCCATCTCAACATATCTACTCCATGCACCATATTGCCTCAGTTTGCGAGGACCACCTTGTGTTTTCTCCAGACTTCTTAAACTGTCGTGACCTTCACTCCATGTCGTGTCATTCTTTCTCTAAATGTTTTCCCTTCTGCCTAACATGACCTTTCCGAGCCTTGCTGCTATGCCCAGAAACTCCTGTACTCCAACCATGAGTTTGGAACGAGGGCATGTATGTTGTCTTGGACGTGGACGAGGTAGCAGAGACCCCCCACCACCCTGGATGGCCACTCGATTGCTACCATGTTCGACCATGCTATTCTAGAGAGTATCTATAGGAAAGTTGTGGCTATGGAGGAAGAGGAAATGTGCCATGGGATATCATCCCTCTAGGCCATGCGCAACCTTTTGGTTTGACAGTTGAAAGAACGGGCAGAGATTAAGGACAAAGCCACTCATTAGATTGTTGATCTCTTTGCACTCCTTAGCCACTCTTCTACCTCCTTGAAGCGACTAGCTTGGAGGGACCTGGGCATTGATTACCCTCCCATGGTACCCTCCCTAGTTGGGTCTCCTGCACACTCCCCTCCTATAAGCTCCTCTTCCCCTCCTTCTCGTAGAGATCCCTTACCTCCAATTTCCCCCAATACTCCCCCTTCTTCCCCGCCCAGGCCTAGCCCTTACGAGTGCTTCATTCTGGAAGAAATACTGAAGGAGGTCGGTTCCTTGCAGGCTCATGGAACTTTTCAAGTGTATGGTGGCTCCAAATCAGCTTTTGTCTATCTTCACATCATCACACATCACTCAACAACATCTTGAGCAAACCTAGGTTGTTTTTTTTCTCCTTTTGATTAATGGACTACATAAAATTGTTTTTCTTCGGCAATTATCAATGCGATAACATAGTTGCAGCTTGGCCTAAGTGTGTTAATTCTGAGACTACATATATTTTTGCTATGCCTCAATGTGAAACTACCATTTCTCATCAGTCCATAGTCCAAGCACCGTAAGGCCTTGCCCTCCCTTGCATTTTTTATGGTTCTATCTTTTGGAAAAACAATGTTAACTTTGGTTTCCCCCTCCATGGGCAGAAAACTCCTGTGTTATCTATCTGGTTTTCTCACTCTGAGGTAGATATGAAACTAATTACTGTAAATATTGTAAATTTGGTTCAGTTAATATAATTTAGACATGCTTACTTACAAAAAGAAAAGAATCAATATACTAGTGTTGTATCCCTGCCCCGAGCTACTTTGGATTGTAATTCTTAGTGGTTTGGTTTTTTTCTTTGCTTCATCACATCTTCATTGTTCAAGCTCAACCAAAAGCTTATATTTGTGAACAATGTGGCTATTCAAGCCCTTGCAAACAATAAATTTTTCTCTTACAAAGTTTAATGATTTTGAATGCAAGTACATGGTTGTAGACTTGAGAATAGGGCTATGTATAGTGCCCAGAACTATGATCCAATTAGAAATGATTTTAATCTTGATAGGATGTATCTCTTAACTATTCAATCTCTTGAAAATAGGCGTAATACACCTATGCTTACTTTTGAATAGGACTATGCTTTTATTACAGTGATAAGGTCTTCGATTTATGCTTAGAACTTGGATTTTTATTTTCTCTAGAATCTCGGTCTAGGAGAAAGTTCTTGACACTACATGATGGCATTGTATTGGCATCGCATGAGGGAATGGTCTTGCCACCACGATGGAGCCATCTTGGCATCGCATAAGGGTATGGTCTTGCCACCACATGATGGTACTGTCTTGGCATCACATGAGAGCATGATCTTGGCACCGCACGATGGCATGTTCTGGCTCACTGTATACAATATCGGTTGCATATAATTTTAGTTCCTGGAATTACATCTATATGATAATATAGGTATCATACATTGCATTTACATTAAGTCTTGGCATCACATGGTTCCTCTTCATATGCAGTCTAATCTCCATTGTCGGCACTATTGTTCTAGGAACTAGTGTACTGTGGTATATTGGCAACCCCTATTGTATATATGCCACCTCTATTATGCAACCTCATAACATGGCATAATTGGTAGGAATCATGCATATATATCTATATTTGTACGTATGATGATCTCATTGTAACATAATACAACATCGTGCAACTATACAGTCTATTATATAGATATGATATTAGCATGGCATGATTTACACATTGCAGTTTAGTATTGGCATGACACTGCATATGTGTGCAAAACAATAGTATGGCACCATGTTTTATTTAATACAACATTTTTTAACCAAACAGTCTATTATATTGATATGATATTGGCATGGCATGATTTACACATTGTAGTTTAGTATGAAACACAATAGTATGGCACCATGTAGCAAAGGTATCCATGATATCATTTATGAAACCTAAAACCCTTTTGACAATATTGGCATGACAGATTTGATGATATTACAGTAATGAAAATTCATATGTGTTAGTGATTTTAGAGTTTCTATGTCCAGTGTAAAGTTGTAACAAGTGTCTCTATATGTGAATGCTTTTCTTCTTATGTTCCTTTTATTTCCATTGTATTATTATTTCTCTTTCTATATAGTTGCACATAATTTTATAATCATGTAGTGTTAGTCCATTATCATCATTATAATGATGTGTTTATCATCAATACAATTCCAATAAACAAAATCATAATGCAAACAAGAACACCATAAATAGGCTCTATGCCAGGGAAAACCCCTGCATAGGGGAATAACTAGAAACTTCTCTTCTTTTATAAATTCAAGGAAGACTTCCAAGACCTTTGATCAAGACAACTCACCAAGTGATAAACTAGTCACCCAAACAACAATTATTCTTTATTTAACTCAATATGCTACTCCTCTTTAGCTCAAAATATGAACAAAGATAACTTCCTTCCCAAGTATTTGAGCTTGCCAAACAAATAATTTATGCCCAATTCAAACAAAAAAACTTTTTTTCCTTTCTTCGTTATCCTTCTCTTCTTTCTTGCTCTAATTTTTTCTAGACTTATTGAAGAGTGTGAATTGCTTATATATCTCCAATGAGGTCGAATACCTCTCCTTTATTTAGTCTTTTGGTGAGGTCCAAGGGCCTCTTGTGGGGCCGACTTGATGGGTTGTATGACCCATCACTTGGTATCGTCTAGATCTCATTTTTACATTTAAATTGTTTCTTTTACATCAATTCAAGAGTCCTTCATGGGAGTTTACATCATGAACTTGAGTTTGACCTTGTCACAATCCTAGACCACACAAATGGGTGGTAAACCTAAGACAAAATGGGTTCATTACCTATTCCAAAACCAAGCCACAAAGTCATTGGTATAGGACAGGGCTCATCAAATACCATGAGAATAGTACTTCTCTTATGGTAGAAAAGGACATTTCTCTCTATCAAGTTGAGGAATTTCTCAATAAAAAATTCTAAGTCAATAAGTTCTTCAATTGATGTGTTTTCTAGATACCTTTTCCAATAGATGTTACTATTAGGATCTTCCCTCCATTCTTGGTTGTAGGTGACATATACAACTCTCTTTCGAGATCCCTATATCAACCCAACCAGATGTTATTCAAAAATTAAAATGAACATCAAATTAGAGTTACCTTTTATGATGGCCTCTCATCATGACATCTGCTTCTTACACTATGAACATCCTGCACATTCACATCTCCAAGTTTCAATGTCAAGGGTCTTCTTATTGTATTAAGGTATTCATACCCTCCTCATGGAGATATCCTAGAAAAATCTTTTAAATCATTAGATGTTGACTACTTATCTTCTCTTGTTGTGACAGTTGAATTTTTTTTCTTCACACATTGTTCCTAGTAACTTTAAGTCATAGTTCCTTCATTTTTTCAACCACCTCATATTTCATATGGGGAAATATTATGTTGATTTTATCCATTCAATATGTGAACCATGCCTTCATGCATCTTTCCAAAGGAGGAGATCCTTTTTCTTTTGATCATGCTCATGAGATAGAGCATTTACCCATACAACCATGTGTGTTACAATACTTCTAATGTTCTTGTTAATAAAAGAGTGTATGCCTCCTTTCCTTGAATAATACATTTATTCTCTTCTCCTTGAACTATTGTGTTACTTGTGATGCTTCAATCAATCTTCCAAATGAATAGTTAAGGGTTTAATCCTCTAAGTTTTAGTGATCAAATTGTTCATCTTCATGTGCCCATTTCAATTACATAATGGTTTCAACTCATGTGATAATTAACTCAACTATCCATTTTAAAATATCATGATCAACGAAAGACAATCTTCTCATTGAAATATACCATTGACTCACTTAGTACTACTAACTAGGTCTCCTAATATAGAACTAATACAAGCCAATTCAATTAAAAAAAATAGTATATCCCATTTTCTAGTCACCTTGTGATGGTTCTCAGCCAAATGGTTTTGTTATTAATGAATAATAACAAAAAATATCAATTTAACATTTCTTTCTTGTTATAGTTGATGACCCAGCCTTCTTACGACAGCCTCAACAACGTCTTGAGTACACAACCAAGCCATATAAAAATGAAAATAAAAGAAAAATAAATGATTGTACTTGTTATATCATTAGAAACATCACATACCATATTATGAAAACATATTTTTGATGATAAATGTTTTTGAGATGAAGTATTTTGTGTCTATGATTAATGAATGAATGTAATATGTTAATGAATAATTCCAATATGTCTCTTTATGTACATGACAGTGTTTCATATTTTGTAAACATATTTTTTATGATAAAATTTATTGAGATGAAATATTTTGTGGATTTACGAACTAATGAATGAATGAGTGTTTTTTATTTGTTTTTTTATGTATCTTAATGTCTTACTTTAAACTATTTCCTATATAGTAGATAGACTGGGTACTGGAGAATTGAGAGTGATGTGACGGGGGGAGGGGGGAGGGCATGAGAGCTTCCACCTTCATGTTGTTGGCCCTATTCAATAGAGAATAAATTAGGATTTATATAATCTTTGATAAAAACACCCTCAATCCAACATAGCAACAACAAAGTCAATGTTGACTTCGTTGCTGCATTGTCGAGTGGAGGGAGGTTTGCCCCAAGATTAAACTACTCCAACAATTTATTCTCGAAACCAAGAGGATCTCATTCAAGTATTCATGCATGCAAGTCTTTTTAATTATTAATTATTCATGAAATTAAATTTAATATATTTGGTCAAATCTAATCTAAGTTTACCTCATTTGTCTCATGAATATGTGTAGGAAAACTAGTTTCAATTCAAATGTTGAAGTGGAATAACTATTTGAACTAAATAGCTCAAAATGTATAAATTATGGTGTAGATTTGAAATTGCTCATGAAATTTACTAAATCACAAGACTCAAACCTACTCTAATGCTCTGCGGAATTCAATTCACAATTTAGAACACAAATAATAACCATGCAATAAGAAACATCACACATGCACATAGATTTATCTAGGGGAAAGCAATTGCTCAAAACCCCTTCCTATTTTCATTGCATTAATCAAAGAATAGATATGAAATACATATGCTTGCTCAAGCTTGAGCACAACCTGCAAGTTTATAGTCTATCTCTCAGCTTGGCTGAATGACTCTAGCCAAAACATAGCCAATTTTCAAGCCCTCCAAGCTCCTATTTCCTTGTGTTGTTCCTTTGAGGAATTAGGCCCCTATTAATTAGGAAATTCCCTCATCTGGATTGCACAATTATTCTAGGCTCTTCCTCTAACTACACGCACCACCCATACACATTGCAATAGTATAAAACTGATAGTACACTACCTTGAAATCTCCATCTCAATTGGGTAACTCAAATTCTCTGCATGCATGAGCTAATTTGGGTTGGTTGATCAGTTATCTGGATGCTCACTGAGTGTGGTTGAAGTTCCACTTCCACAACTTGACCTTCCACTAGTTCCTTCAACAATTAGAATGTAATGTACTGCATCTATGGAATGTACTGCATGCAACACCTCTCACTGTTGCTTCTACTACTGCAACATTTTCAACTGAGAAGCATCCAAAAAAAATTGAATCAACTGTGTCTCCAACTATCTATTGGGAAAATTGTGTTGTTTTTGACTCTACTACTGAACCTCCTACTCTACTATCAACAATACTTTGCACTCCTAGGGATCTAACTGACACTGGTCCTCCTGCTACTGACTTGTAGGCTTATAATGAAGGCCAATGTGATTATCCCTCCTCGCAACTTGCAATGTCCTCTTGTACTAGAAACTGGACTATGTAGCTCTACACTAGGAATCTTCTGGCTAGAACTACACCTGCATACTTCAATTGGGAAATTTTCATTGCCCATGTCACTGCAACTAGTTCTGCAACCATCTCATGTGTACTTATTGCAACTAGTTCTGCTAACACTTAATCATGCTATTGTGATACTGTAGGATCTTGTAGTAAAAGTGATGGTCCTGTTGCAACAAATTGGAACTGATCTGACTAATCTCCCTTTTGCAAGTGCGTTGGAACGTGCCCATCTAGCACAGTAGAGTCTCATACTCCTCCTCCACCTAGATATGGTGCCCCACTATATCCTTTCAAGCCTTGTCCCTTACTAGGAAACTACTTTACTTTGAAACTCGCACTTGGTAGCTCTCACTTACTCCGACACCTATTCTTGATAATTGGAAGTCGATCTACTACCCAAATATGTTTTATGGCTAAATCACACGACCTCCTTTGAAAATTTCATATGGTCATCTCTAAAGTCTATAAAATCTATGAAACTCAAATAAACTGGAAATCCCCTTCTCTTTCCTTCATGGCCTTCCTTCTACTCACGCTCCCTTCTAGAATGCACATATATGCTACTGTCTTCCTCTAAATTTCCCTTCTCTGGTACTCAAACTACCTGCTATCGCAACTAGATAACTCTCTCAACCTTCTAGAAGTCCTTCTATGGAATCTAGCACATGATCTATTGCTCCTGAAGCTCACACTAGTGGACTGGAAAAATTTCTACAACCTACTACTACTAAAAATCATGGATATCATCTTGAAAACCAGATATGGAAACCCTTTGAGAAATTCTGGAAATTCCTCCCTCTGTGTGTAAAATTTCCCTTCCACCTGATGTTGATTCTTCTACTGTAAAACTATTGAAAAAACCACTATGCCCATATTAGGAATCTGCCCAATGAAAAAGTGTTGACTACTCACCAATGCCTGTTGGAATCACTTCCTAGCCCAATCGACCCTTCCTACCACCTGCAACTGGAAACTCAATCCCTTGTCCAAAAAGTCACACTACTTGGCTAGGAACTGTGCAAACCTGAGAAAATTGTATTATTTCTCCCTCTGAGCTATGAATTTCTCCCTCTTCGACTCTGAGCTTCCTGTCTATCAACTGTACTCTGATACCACGTGAAAATTTACAAGTCTATTTGCAACAACTGGAAATTTATTCTTCTAACTATAAATTAATTATGCAGTTTATTTGCTATGACAAATAACGAATAAATCACACTATAATTTTTCACCATAAAAATATTGTGGAAAATAAAATGTTGGAAACTAAGAAAATGCTAGCACACACACATGAAAATGATAATTATTTTTGGACAATTGTCCCCAGAAAAACCCAATGTGGGAAAACCAGTGCAACAACTGAGGGTTTTATTATTATGCAACAATGATAAATTATAAGTACAATCTTTGGATGCCCAATTGGCTATGCAATTAGAAAATATCTGACAAGAATAATTAGAGAGAAATTCTCTCTCTCTCCACAATAAATCTAGACACTTGGCTCCCTCGGAAAATTGGTCGTCCAACCCTTGCGCGGGCCCTTCTGCACCAATACTACGCAGACCCTCACATGCGTAGCTATATTCTACCTCTGATCAAGTCATCTTTCATGTCTTTGTTGTTGGAAGTGACCCTCCATACCTTTGGAAGGCTTTCTCAGCCTATGGAAGTTGAATCGACTTCCTCTCCATCTAAGTCAAACTACTATGTTGAAGCTTTTGTGCAACCTCAGTGTGGAATACTTTTATCTCTTGATGTTGCCTCTCTGGAACTAGAAATCCTCCTCTAGACTCATTGAGTCTACTCCTCACTACTTCTGTATCCCCTCTCTAACTTAGACTTCTCTCTGTTGAATCACTGCAGCTGGGAAACTCCACCTTAACCAAGGAATTTTCTCTCCTACTGTATTCTCCATCAACCTCATTGAGCTCCTATTATTATCTCCAGCTGAGACTTCAATGGCTAGGATAAAAATTTAATCAATGGTCGAGATCATCTCTAAGTTGATCCATGTGAGTTTCTAGAGAGTTCTCACCTTTCTTAATTAATTCCTATTAATTAATTGATTTCCCTAAGTTAGACTTAGGCATAATTTAATTATCGATCAATTAATTTAATTGAGTTATCTCTAGGTGGAATTTCCATAAATGATTTATGGTTTTTTGGACATCTCATGTTTTTTAGCCTCTCCAAAATGTTTGATACTAGAACACCATCTAATGCTACAAAAACTAATAGAGCTGCTGAACCAAAATCCTGGGAGCATGTGGCTTACAACACTATGACAGAGCAAGTTTTTTTCGATTAATGGAGGAGCCCACATAACATGTTATCATGGCAGAGATTTCCCCAGATGGTTTGAATTTGAATACAGAAGAAACACCTGGCATGACTTTAGCCTAGGACGAGATAGCAAAGCATGACAGGTAGCTAAGACATTTTGATTGGCGAAGTTTAACTGCAGGAGTTCCCCATGGGACAACTCACCCTGGGACGACTTCCTCGGAAGAGAAATTCATAGCACGAAACTTTGAGGCCTGAGATGATGTAGGGCCAAGAAATGTGGCAAAATAAATAGGCGGCATAGTGAAGAAATAAGGCTCGGGACCCTTAAAATTTAATATAGAAATTGGTGAAAAACAAAGGCCCGGGAACCCCTCTTGCCTCAATACCCTTAACAACTTGAAAGATGTGTGATAGTTTTCTATTGGCTCGTGGTGAGAGCATGGCGAACACGATGGCATAAAGATGTCATCATGACATCAACATAGGTGACATGGCAGTATGGAATAAGGCACACATGGCATATGTTTTTGGAAATTTCAGGTGTCCTAGTGGGTCAAATCTAAATGATACAAGTCACCACTTAGAAGGAACCATGTGGTGAGGATGACACAATCATGACATCATGTGGACATGTCACCCTAGAAGGGATTCCCCGAAAGGCTTAAATGGAGCAGAGGTGAAGGCACCCAAGATGATTCAACATTGGGACAAGGTGGAAAACAACGTGGCTTAACATCTCACCCTAGCAAGCATTTGATTGTTCCATGAGTGAGGTGTATGTCCCACCAAGACACAGCACCCCCAACATGTTGTCTCGAAGGTAACATAAAATAGCACATGGGAGTTAGCTTTGGGCTAACTAGGTGACGGGCATATGAAGTAGTTGTCAGTGATAGCTTGCCCTGGACAAATGTTGATTGGCTTACAAATGCAGTGGTGATTCCCATAGCGACACCTCATCCCACTCCCTGAACCCCAGAAGGATTTGGGTTTTCACAACAAAGGTGGAGCTCTCGACTTATTAGGCTCCAGGAAACCATGGAAGTTATAGCTGGAGATGCAAAACCAATAAGTGAGTGTTTGGGACACATCACCTCAGAAGAATCACCCCAGAAGGAAATAAAAGGCGCAAAAGAGGAATCTCTAGGATGACAAGGCTATGGGACTGAGTGATGAACATAGTCGAAGTGCGAGACCAATGGTGAAGGCACATTTGGCAAAGAGGGTCCACACAAGACACATAATCTCATACCATAACACATATTGATAAAAAGTCGGGGGCCAAGCTTAAGGCAAGGAATTGGTTATGTGTTGGAGCTATAACCACGAGCATGGAAAATTATAAAAGAAAATATTCCCTCAGGACTTGAGGTGCAATGGGCCTAGTGGATTTATATTTGGCAATGCATGTGGTTAAATCCTTTGGGTTTTTGGGTGAATGGGTCAACAACTTAGAGTTTTATTAAGCACTTTAGGCTTATAACAAAGTCTTGAAGCCTAAAGTATGAAAGGGGTGACAGCTTGGAAATGTTGGTTAAGTGCTTTGGGCACATAGTTGGATGAGTCAATAGTGTAAAAGAGATTTGGGCTTATTTTGAATGGTTAGTGCATAAATAGGTCAGAAGCTAAAGTTTGGCATTTATGCCATATTCAGCACAACACTAAAAATTAATATAAAAGAAGGCGTGAAGGAGTTGGAAATAATATTTGGCAGCATGGATAGTTTGAACACCGACTTGGCATAAGAGCTAAATTTGGTGATTCACCAAATTCAGAAAAATCCCTACTAAATCCTATAACTTACCAGAATAGAAAAGTTTAGAAGATAAGTTCAATTTTTAGTATAGAGACAAGCAATGTTTTAAGAATTATTGTGCACATCAAGAGAAAATTTTAGAAATAGAAAAAGAAGAAGTTAATAAGATGAAAACCTCAGTTGTCAAGTCTCACTGGCACAACTGGTTGAGGATGGGCCTCGTTAGCAAGGTGATCCAGGATCAAACCTCACAGGGGGTGGTTATGCCCTATTCTAGGGGGAGGAGACATGCTAAAAAATCCAGTCAATTAAGGGCTAGTGTGGCCCAGGCTGGGTGCGATTATTGGGTGAATTTGACGACTTAAATGCCCCTGGGTCATGGCTCCTCAAGCCACAGGTCAAGCCTGGAGGATCACAAACAACTTGACAAACAAAAAAAAAGGGATGAAAACCTCAGTTAAGTGAAATTCAAGTGCAATATTACTAAGGCTAAAAGTTCCAAAAAATATTATTCCAAATTCTTTTATAAGAAGAATTCGAACAACTGGGATAAAAGGTTGTTGGTGAAACGAGATGCATATTGTTAGTATGCATCAGGTGTGAATCAGAGATTAATTTTGGTGTTTGAAAGGTGTTTGAGAAGGCAGAGAATGAATGGATGAATTGGTGCTTTGATGTATTCAACAAAGATGTTTTTGATGGTGAAATTAGTAATTGGCAAGGATTGATGTTGGTGTCTTTGGTGGTTTGTTTAGTGATCAAAGATTATTGAAGGAGATTTTATGGTGTGTATGGTGTTTTTTTTAGTAATCAAAGATTGTTGAAGGTGTTTGTATGGTGTTTGTGGCGAGTGGTTAAGGGTAGAAATTTATTTGTTTATAAAATAAAGTGGCCTATTTATATGAGTATGAAAATAGATGAAAGATGGATCGCATGGCTAGCAAGTGGTAGCTTGCATTTCAGGGGCAGTGGTCTCTTTTAGTAGTGGCTAATAAACGACCAAGGGCAACAGTCCCTTTCAGTGAAAACTGAGAAACGAATATGGTCATTAGTTCCTTTCAGTGAAAATTGATAAATGAGAAAGGGCAATAGTCCCTTTTAGTAGTAGTTGATAAACGAACAAGGACATAAGTTCCTTTCAGTAGAAACTTATAATCCTACAAGTGGAATCTTGTGGAACAGTGATGTAATAGTAAGTTATAGCTTGGCTTTCCAAAGTAATAAAATGAATATTGATGTCTTATATGTGTGTTGCACATGTGTATGATAATGGTTACGATATTATATTTTACATGTTTGAGTTATGATGTTGATTACATGAGTGGTTGCTAAAGTGATTGAAATGTGTAAATTGTTGAGTTATATAATTTTATCACACTACTGATTCACAACCTGTCTCAGTAGTGTCCTGGTTTCCATTGTTTCTAATTGAGTCGGTGTTTCCTTGCCTTGATATGGTGCCAACTTACATGAAATGGGGTTACATCTACCACTATACTTGGTCCATTGCATGTACTCCTGTCAATTCATCGATCACGACATGAAGCCAACACAAGGTTAAACATCATTTGAATATTGGAGGTGGCATAAGGAGGTACATTTGGACTTAACAAGAGAATTTTATCATATTGGTAACACTAAAAGAAAAAATTGACAGTGTTGACCTCAAGCTAACCATTCCAAATAGTGTTGATCATTCTAGCCATAAAGTAGGCTTCAATATCCAGATTTCGGATTTCGGATAGTACCAAAAAATTTAGAATTACTCTCTTTGTCATATAACAACTTCTAAATCAGCCTTGTACCAGTCATGAATCCAGTATATATATGTTCTATACTAGTTTTTTATTAGTTGCTTCCCTCTCTAGCAACCTCTTGTAAAGCACTGAAAATTTAGACTTATTAGCTTTGTCATGTACTTTTTTTTTTATTTTAGTGAATAACAAAAAAATTACCTTTTTTTCTTTGAAAAACCAAAGAAATAAAAAAATGACCATTATAACCATGAGATCAGCCAACATCTCCTTCTCCTCGAATGAAGATAGTGACCGACCAACGTGGATTCTTCTCAATTGGTGTTATGACTCATCGGTTTATTGTTCGTAGTAATAGTAGTCTTTTATGTCTTCTTATGTCGATGTATGTCAATGTCTGGCACAACCAACTTGTTTTTATAAGCTTCTATTTACAAGATGCCTTAATTAGACAAAGTCTTAACAACGTCAAGAGCCTAAATTTATATTACTAATCTAATTTCCCTTTAAATAGACCAATAAAAAAAAATATTAGTCTATGTAATTTTCATCTGACATAATCCAAAACATTGGCTTCAAAAAATAATATTAATAAAAAATATTTTAAAAAATTAAACCATTTTAAAATATTTTTATTATTATTTTAATTGAAAATAGCGAAGTACATTCCATATTTTAGTTTCTTTAGTTTTTTATTATAAATAAGATGGCTCAGGTTTATACTCAATGTTAAAATCACGTAGCATATAATTTTAAAAAACAATAAAATTTTAAAACTTCATATTTGAGTTTTTTGTTTGTATTTAAATTTTGATTTTGTATCACATGTTTTTAAACTTTTTATATAATAAATTTAATTTAAAAAATATGAATAATTAAAATTAGAAAATTAAACATAAAATGAATTAATAAATTTGATAAACGGAAATTCATGTTAAAAGTTAATAAACAAATATTTTGAGTGAGAAAATTGAGAAAGTATAATGTGGTATTGTATTATAATATTGTGATATAAGTATTATAATGCTTTATCGAAATAGAATGTAAGATTTGTTGAGTTGCGTTATAATGTTGCGATATAAGTTTTTCAAATATTTTGTTAATTGGATGAATTTCAAGTGGCTAGGAGTGAGAAATGTTAGTAACTTTTACACTTGGGTTTAATTCAACCTGTGACATGTTGAGAATATATATATATATATATATATACTTTTTGAGGTTGGTTATATAAGAGTATTTTAAGGATTTAAAGATGTATATTTTTCATATAGAGAGGATAAAGGTATTTTTAAAATAAAAAAGGTTTTATAACATTTTATTAAAATAAAATTTTTCATTTGATAAAGAACAATGATAAAGAACAATGATAAAGTTTAAGAAGAATGAAGTTTCCTCAGTTAAATTATTAATTTAGAGAGTTACTTCTAATATTTAAGGCCAAATCGAATTAGAATACTCCTGCAATATTGACAACGCTTCTAATAATTAAAGTAAAATGTATAATCTTCTTTCAGGCATTGCTTTGGTTGTATCCCTCCTCAACAGATCTCTCATTAATAGGATATTCAAACAACGCTATTTTTCATCTTGCTTTGGGAACCTCTCCTTCATATTCTAATGTTTGTCATCTCCACTCAAGAATCATCAAAACTCTTTCCTCAATGCTTCAGACTCAAGTTAAACATGTCTTGAGGGACCTTAGTAGTACAATAAATAGGTTGGATAATCAAGTCTTATCTCTAGCACCTAGAACATTGAGCATTAATAAAGCCTTGTGGGGGGCAATGGTCCCATAGAATGTTGGTTGCACATTCAAAATGAATTGATTCATTAGAAAAGCACCTTACATGCTAGGAACATTGCAATCACACAATACCTTGGACATGCATGGATCTTGTTAAGTTGAGCTACTGAAATCTATTTCATGGCTACAATAGTCAATTTCATTACACCCTAGAGATTAGTGAGGGGTACCAATTAATATTTTGTTGATTGGAATGGTTATCAGGTGAATGTTTTCATGTGAATGGTGTGGGATAGTCTAGTCTGGATCCTTCCTAATTATAGTACCTTCGAGTGAACTAGTAATGGGGAATCATTTGATCAAAGATGGACTACAAAGCCCGGGTTATGGAGAGATATAAATTGTAATTTATCACTCATATCCTATTCATGCTCATTAATCAACTAGGATATTGAATTACTTAGGGAGGAAATTGGTGGAGGGGACCTCTCTGTTCTTTTTCTTTAGCATTGGCTATGGAAATATCTTGTATCAGGTAAGGGAATTAGTGTACCTAGCATTGATAGGAACAAAAATGTGCATTGACATTTGGTCAACAATTGGAAATTCAATAAACAATTAAATTCTTCAAGTGAAATGGAGGATAAAAAAGGCAAGAAGTGTGGAGGAGGCAAGGATGAAAATGAGTCTAATGAGGATGTTGTTAGGCTTCCAGATTGTCCCATTTTTCCCATTCTAAATAACCATTTTCAGTCATTTTACCACACTTCTTTCTGTGTCTATTACCTATCTCGTTGTGTTTCTTCACGAATGTGCCACATTAAGATTACTTGTTAAAGCAATTAATTATCCTTATTTTCCTTTAATTTCGACGAATTAGAAAGGATTATTGTTGTTTTTCTTATGATGGTTTTCCTAGTGCTATTAAAATGGTTCCTATGCAGTAACAGTAAAAACCTCCGAGGTTAGCATACTTATGCAAGTCTAGCAAAAATTATGGAATGTGAGTTTTATTCCTAGGAATGTTGAGATGGATTTATGTTATCCAATCCATACCTAGGTTAGCTCCATTAGTCTCCATCTCATGATCTACATATCGGAGAACTCACATCAAGAAGTTTTAGGCAACTAACTTCAGACGTGATTTCTAGACAAATGAAGATGAATCTGTAAAATTTGTGACATGGGGTTTTCTCAAAACGTCCCCAATTATGTGGCTTACAAGCAGTTTATCCAAAACGTTCATGGATTGGGTGCATGAAGTTGTTTCATGCACATCATTCTTGTTGCAACTATTGATAGACTACGTCCCAAATAGAGCAACCAATTATCAACTTAAACAAATCCAATGTTAGGCCCCTATAATACTAGTGATTCCCCCATTACTATTGTCATTATATCCCCTATTGTTATTTTTGTGCCCTGATGTTATTACTGTTATGTTGGCTTGATTACATTGTGACCCCTTAGACTCCTATATATAGAAGGGAGGTTTAGTAATTCGTATCATCCAAGAATTGTTCATTTGTGTAATGTAAAGGAGGTTGCCCCCTCGAAGAGGCTGAATTATAAGGCATTGATCTATCTTTTCTATCTTTTTGTGAGTTGGTTTCCTACCATTTGGTATCAGAGATTTGGATTCTAGGGTTCCGCTGCTCCAAACAAGTCATCATGGCATTTCGCTATAACTTTTTTCTGCGATGTTTCAGAAGCTAAAAAAAAACATTTGGGCCGAAATCGTTCTAAACTTCCAGTCCGAATTTCAGAGCTTGTCTCGCTATATTTGCAGAGATATGATCTGAGGAAGTTGGCATTTTTGTAGACTCCTGAATTACATTCCAAACATGTGACCTAGGGAAAATCATCATAACTTTTGTTTTGAGCATCAAATTGAAATTTCATAAGAAGTTTCAAAAAGAGGGTGGCCTGTAGTTTTCTGTGTATCGGTTTCAGGTACTAAGGTTGAAACAATGACACGTGGCACATTGTACAAGTTCGCTCTACTGAACTATTCTATAATCAGGTCATCGTGGGAGATTTGGCATAACGCTTCATTGGAGAATCCAATATTGATCAGACTTGTAGGGTTAGAAAGAGGAATCAAAGTGCGACCACAGGAAAAGATTTCAGATATTCAAGATCCGCAATTACAGAGATACAACAGATTCAATATCGAGCTCTTACAAAGTGAAAAAAAGGTGTGTAGTTTTTTTGAATTTTTGATAACATTGTTTTGAAAAATTAGTTTGAAGGAATTCAAAGGGAATAGTGAAGAATTACATGCCCCGAAGAAAGAAAATGGAAACACCTAGTAAGCAACCTGAAAGCTCTAGCATGACTCATGAAGAAGAGGAAGAAATGCAACATGATATATCAAAATTACAAGACCAAGTACAACAAATTTCACTCTCACTAAGGGTAAATGAAGCCAAGATGAATGGCGTGGAAGCTAATATGAATGGCATGCAAGTTAATATGGATGGTGTGGAAGCTAAGATGGATGGTTTAAAGAAAGGCGTAGAAGCTAAGATGAATGGCATGGACGATAAGATGAAAGAATTGAAGATAAATTTGAATAAGTTGCTACAATAAATGGTCACTAATGGTGAAAGAGTAGTAAAGGAAACTCATGAGGAGAACAAATGAAATGTTAATCATGATTTCATAGACTCTAATGTTGGATTGAAGACCCACCATGTTCCAAAAATAGATATGAAGAAGTTTGATGGAAAGGATCCCGGAACATGGATACTATAGATGGAGCAATTTTTCGATCTCCATAATGTGAAAAACACACAAAAGGTACGTATTGCAACTTTATATTTGGAACCAAATCAGTTTGTATGGTATCGATGGCTTTGCTCTCGTAACCAAATTGTCACTTGGGCAATTTTTACGGAAGAACTAATAGCACATTATGAGGATACAAAAAGCAACACCTTTTTTAGCCAATTGATAAATCTCAAACAAAAGGGTTCAATGATGGAGCACATTGAGGACTTTCAAAAAATTGAACATAAGGGTAAAAGATATTCCATAGGGGCATAGGATTGATGTGTTCATAGCGACTTTAAAGGATAATATACAACATGAGGTTCACCTTTGGGAACCTGATTCATTGGAGAAGGCATTCAGGTTAGCAAGAAAAATGGAAAGCAAAATTATGGCAACGAGGAAGCCTACCACTCACAACTATAAAGATGGAAGTGTTGTTTCCCCTAGCCTTCCACAACCTACAAGGTTGACACCACAACAATTGGAAGAAAAAAGAGAAAAAGGGCTTTGTTACAATTGTGATAGCAAATACACTAAAGGTCATAAGTGTGCTGAGAAGAAATTATTCTACATAGATTGTGAAGAGGAGGAAGAAAAGGAACAAGAAATGTCAAAAGAAGAGGATATACTCCAAGAAAAAACCCTAGATAAAGAAGAAATGAATCTGACCATATCTTGTAATGCATTGGCTGGAATTACCACTCCTCAAACTATCAAGATAGAAGGACATATCAAGAAGAAAAAGTTAATAGTGTTGATTGATTCGGGAAGTACCCATAATTTTATTCATTGTAAGATAGAAAATGAATTGAATTGCTTCCTATATCTAGCACCAGAGTGTCAGGTGACGGTGGTAAGTGGAGGAACCATAAATTTCTCTGGAAAGTGCCATAATACCAAGCTATCCATGGGAGAATATGTATTGAATAGCCCAATGCTTTCCATTCCAATGGGTGGTACTGATGTTGTATTAGGAGGCCAATGGCTACAATCCTTGGGTACAATAGATTTTAATTTTCAAGAAATTTTCATGAAATTTTGTGCGGAAGGAAAGGAAGTTGAATTAAGGGGTATTGCAGGGAAACCTGGAAAGATAATCAGCTCTAACGGTATGACAAAGCTTCTAAAGAAGGAACAACGAGGTGTAATTGCACAATTATGTTCGCTAGAGGTTCCCACATTGAAATCATCTATTTCTCCAGATATCTAAAAAGTCTTGGACAATCATTCTAAGGCATTTGAGACTACCAAAGGTCTCCCACCTATTCATGATCATGATCATGCTATTCATTTGATTCCAGGAAGTGTTCCTCCAAACATCAAGCCGTACAGGTATCCCTATGCCCAAAAGAGTGAAATTGAACGTATGGTTGTAGAAATGCTAGAGGCTGATATAATTCAACCTAGTCAAAGTTCTTTCTCTGCTTCAGTAGTATTGGTGCACAAGAAGGATGGATCATGGCGCGTGTGTCTGGATTATAGGGAGCTCAACAAGCTCATTATGAAAGATAAATTTCTCATTACTATCATTGATGAATTATTGGATGAATTGCATGGATCAATTTACTTCACCAAGTTGGATCTTCATTCAGGATATCATCAAATCGGGATGAAGACTGAAGACATTCCAAAAACAACTTTTAGAACTCATGAGGGTCATTATGAATTTTTGGTCATGCCTTTTGGCCTTACCAATGAACCTTCTGCATTTCAAGGTTTGATGAATTCCATTTTCAAACCCTTCCTTAGAAAATTTGTGTTATTATTTTTTGATGATATACTAATCTATAGCAAGTCTTGGAAGGATCGTGTTGAACATGTTGACAGGGTGCTCAAACTATTGAAGGAGAAACAATTATATGCAAAAAGCTCCAATTGTTTCTTTGGAGTACAAGAGGTGGAATATCTAGGTCATATTGTATCTCATGAAGGTGTTAAGGTAGACCCTAGCAAAATTAAAGCCATTAAGGAATGGAAAATCCCCACATCCATAAAGCATCTGCGAGGATTTCTCGAGTTGATAGGGTATTATCAAAAGTTTTTTAAGAATTATGGGAGAATAGCAGCACCTCTAATAGCATTCTTCAAGAAAGATGCATTTTCATGGACTCCAGAAGCAAAAAAGGCCTTTGAACATCTTAAAGAGGCAATGTGCCAAGCACCAGTCTTAGCGACACCGGACTTCACAAAAACCTTTATTGTGGAATGTGATGCTTCAGGAAATGGAATTGGTGTTGTTTTAATGCAAGATGAAAGACCTGTTACTTTCTAAAGTCATCCAATCAAGGGAAATTATTTACACAAAGCTATTTATGAGAAGGAAATGTTGGCAATACTGCATGCACTTAAGAAATGGCGACCCTACCTAATGGGAAGACACTTCAAGGTAAAAACGGATCATGATAGTTTTAAATACTTTTTAGAACAAAGATTATCCTCTGAAGAGAAACAAAAATGGGTCATAAAGATGTTGGGTTATGACTTTGAAATCATCTACAAAAAAGGGAAGCAAAATGTTGTGGTAGATGCACTCTCAAGAAAGGATGAGGATGTCGAAGCATTCTTGTGTGCCATTTTTATTATGCAACCAGATTGGATAAATGAAGCAAGGGAGGAATGGAAGAATGACGAAGAAGTGTGGGCACTCATTTGAAAGTTAAAACAAGATCCTAGTACATCTGATACATTTAGATAGAAAAATTATTCGTTATTGTACAAAGATCACTTATACCTATGTAAGAATTCCCAACTCAAACAAAAGATTCTTAGGGAATTGCACACTTCTCCCTTAGGAGGGCACTCAGGATTTTTAAAAACTTACCACAGGGTTAAGAAGGAATTTTTTTGGGATGGCCTTAAATCGGATATTCAAAAGTTTGTGGCGAATGTTTGGTTTGCAAACAAAATAAAGTTGCAACAATTAAGAACCGAGGTCTATTACAACCTTTATCCATTCCAAGCCAATGTTGGGAGGGGGTTTCAATGGATTTTATCACAGGTTTACCCAAGTCCAAAAGAAAGAGTTTCATCATGGTGGTAGTTGATAGACTTACCAAGTATGCATACTTTTGTGCATTATCACGTCCATTTAAAACCAGTATAGTTTCTATTGCATTTATGGAAACAATACAAAAGCTACATGGAAACCCAAAGATTATTGTAAGCGACAGAGATCCCATTTTCACTGGAAATTTTTGGACAAAATTATTTTCTTGTCTCGGTACTCAATTAGCTCATATCTCATCTTATCATCCTCAATCTGATGGTAAAACTGAGATAGTAAACAAATGTTTGGAAGGATATCTTCATTGCTTTGTATCTGATAAACAGACATAATGGGTCAAATGGTTGCCTCTGGCTGAATGGTGGTATAACACTTCCTTCCATACTGCAACAAAAATGACCCCATTTATGGCACTTTATGGATATCATCCACCATCCATCACATCATATTTAAGAGAAAATTATAAGGTTCAAGCAGTGGAACATCACATCGAGCATCAAAAACAAGTTCTGCAACTCTTAAAGGATAGCCTCACGTTGGCGCAGAATAGAATGAAACAACAGGTAGATCAACATCGTAGCGAAAAATGTTTTGATGTAGGTGATAAGGTATTCCTACAGCTACAACCATATAAAAAAATGTCCCTCAAGCAAGCTAAGAAGGATAATAAATTATCACCAAAGTATTATGGTCCGTACAAGGTGTTGCAAAATATTGGTACTATGGCATACAAATTGGAACTTCCTACAACTTCCCGACTGCACCCAGTTTTCCATGTTTCATGTTTAAAGAAGGTTATAGGTGACAAGCTCCTAGTTCAAACAATATTTCCAGAACTTGACCAGGAAGGAAAAATCATATTGGAACTGGAAGTAGTCACAGAAACAAGAACTTGACAGCTACGTAATCGATCAATTTCGAAGTATCTCATCAAGTGGAAGAACTTATCCACTGAAGGTTCCACATGGGAGGATGAGAATTTTATACAGAAACATCCAAAACTACTCAAGCATTGAGGACAACGCTTTTCGGAAGGAGAGGGGCATGTTAGGCCCCTATAATACTAGTGATTCCCCCATTACTATTATCATTGTATCCCCTATTGTTATTTTTGTGCCCTTATGTTATTACCGTTATGTTAGCTTGATTACATTGTGACCCCTTAGACTCCTATATATAGAAGGGAGGTTTAGTCATTTGTATCATCCAAGAATTGTTCATTTGTGTAATGTAAATAAGGTTTCCCCCTCGAAGAGGCTGAATTATAAGGCGTTGATCTATCTTTCCTATCTTTTTGTGAGTTGGTTTCCTAACATCCAACCTATTCTAAGATGGATTTTATGCTAAATCAACCTTTTGTATTGATATCTTCAATGAATAATACATAAGAGACAATATTATTGTGAATCTATCCATCATTGGAAGTCCACATTTTTGGAGATTAGGTCCAACTTGCCCCTTGATCTTTTCTTGTATAAGTGTATGGGAAGAGAGAAGGTTGAGTTAGTGTTAAGCTAAGAAGGGGTTAGAATCATAATTCTTGTAACAATGCATCTTATAAATTCAATTCCAAATATAATGAAATCTCTACAAGTTGGTGGCTTATCTCCAAGTTGCTAGTTTGTGAGTTGTGAATCATCAACCCCTTGCTAGGGAGGAAGGGCCCTCCTCTTTAGCAGGGGTTGTTATGTCAGCAGAGGTAGATATTTGTTTCATATTTTATTTGTAGGTTATGTTAATTTAGTTCTTATTATAATATCATTATTATTGTTATAAATTTGTGTTGATACATTCTTGCTATTGTTGGTTAATTTAATTTGCATAATACTAATGTTGATTGTTCGTTTGTCAGCATAGTTACTCCTAGATTGATCTACAATAACTATGTGTTTTTATCATTGTTTGATTGTTGATACTATTAGAGTGTTTTTGACAAATGAGTGTTATTTCATTTCTACAAGTGTGATTTCATTTCCAGCATTGTGTATGAAGTGTTATTTCTATGCAAGCAAGGGTTTGAAAGTGTGGTTTTTGTGAATTGATTTTCATTCCTGCAAGTGTGAAGAGTGACATCTTTGATTTTATTGTGTGCCAATTCTTGTAGAAGAAAGTGTAGCATTAGGAATTAGCTAATGCCAGTTAGAAATTAATGCTTGCATATACTTTGCATGATAACCTTGAAATAAAGAGACCTATATGGATTAACAATTTATATGTCAGTTGGATTAGTTTTTCTGAATTAAAAGGACAATTGATCTGCCCAATAAATGTCAAAATGGAAATAACCGTGCTTAGTTGGAAATTTGATCATCTCTTGACCTAGGGGGGGAATATTGACCAACATTCTTTCTACACATCGTCAACAAATTCAAAATTTTAGAATGGACATGTAATGCCTTTATTATTAGGTGCAATAGATACAGTCCTTCCAGGAGGGAGAAACTCAGGGAAATGAACATAGGCATTTTCAACAAATCCTGCTTAATCTCTTCCAAATGGATTGTTGAACGTAAACCAAATAATATTTTATTGAAAAATTGATCATCATAGATGATTAGGAGCTCTCCAATTTAATTGTGCTAAATGTTGGAAAAATACTTTTATATTCTACTAATTTTCTATAAGTTATATTTTATAGTTTTTTCTTAATATAATAATAGAATAGAGCCACAATCATCATAGCCAAGTTAATTTTGTTTTAAAACTTCCTACTATATTTTGTTTAAAAAAACTATAAATATTTATTTTTTATATTTCGACATTATTTTTTGCATGCATATACGTATAATTTAATTTATATTAAACAAAATTATATATGTGTGTGTGAGTATGCCCGCACATGCGTGATTTAGGGTAAAAATAATGATTAAGAAGTAAACAATATCATGAAAATAATTAAATTCAGTTTTTCATGAATATAAAATTCATATAAAAATAAAAATATTTAACTTTTAAAAATAATTATATTATTTAAAAAATTTAATATATTTTTAAAATTAGTTACATAAACATTAATAAAAACCTATCTATTTTAAGGTTTATATTTCTATTTATTTAAATTATATATATATATATAAATATAAATTATATCATATCATGGAACTCCCTCACATGCATGAGGGTTTCTAGGTTATAAATTATGTAAGGAACAAGAATCCAAAGGAACTTTAAAATGGTTAAAAATGTAATTACAAATACTTTTAGCGGGATTTTTATTTTTTATTTTTTGTGATATTTTTTTTTTTTTGGTAATTTTGTTCCAAATTTAGTGAGATTTTTGGGGAGGGTAAATCTGTTATGCTCTTAACCTGCAAAGCGATACCCAAACATAGAATTTGCGAAGAAAAGATACCGAGAACACAGAATATGCGAAAAATTATACCCAGAGCACAGAATAGCAATGATTTTATTATTCAGAGAGAAATGTTCACAGGCCTCTTCGAGGGGGCAACCTCCAATAGAGCAGAGCTCGATTACAAAACAAGACACAATGCTCCTTGCAGGGAGTCTCTATCCTTTATATATGACTCATACATGCAATACCACGAGCCAATATCGTGGGTTTTATTAATACCATCTATCTAATACTACCGCCCATTTACCATCTAACTAATACTACCGCCCATTTGCAACTAACTGTGGTCCCGTAATTAATTGCGGGTTAACCACTTACAAATATTAATATGGGATTTATTGGCTCTTGACTATGACGTGATCCCATGACATAAATAAGGGGGTTAGGGTGGGACCCTAACATGCCCTCCCCCTTAAGACTAGCCTTGTCCTCAAGGCTGAAGCTGCGGAAACTGCTGAAGAATAGCGGCTGGTTCCCAAGTTGCATCTTCCAGCGAGGTATCTTTCCATTTGACGAGGACCTCCTTAATCATGCAGCCGCGCAGGTGCTTGTCTCGAGTGTCTAGAACCTGTTCAGGTTGAAGCCAGATTGATCCTTTTTCATCCAACTCAGGTAGACTGGTTTGAACTCGGCAATTGTTCCCAATCACTTTCTTGAGGCACGATACATGGAAAACTGGGTGGATTTTTGCTGTAGGTGGCAAAGCCAACTTGTAAGCCACTTCTCCAATGCGCTGAAGTACTTGATATGGTCCGTAGAATTTTGGAGAGAGCTTTTGACAGCCCTTGTCTTTGAGTGATGTTTGCTTATATGGTTGCAGCTTCAAAAAGACCTGATCCCCTTCTTGAAATTGGCGCTCTGATCGATGTTGGTCAGCCTGTTGCTTCATACGGTTCTGAGCTTGATGAAGATTCTCGCGCAGGTGGGCAAGCATGGTTGCACGGTGTTGTAGGAGTTGATCCACGGCTTGTACTTTGGAGCACCCCGTGAGATAAGAAGTAGGGGTCGGCGGAAGTTGTCCATAGACTGCTTCATAGGGAGTCATTTTGGTGGTGGCATGATAGTTGGTGTTATACCACCATTCCGCCAGAGGTAACCACTGTACCCAAAGGTGTTGTTTTTCTGAAGTGAAACACCTAAGGTAGGTTTCTAGACATTTGTTGACGGCTTCGGTTTGACCATCTGTTTGCGGATGATATGAAGTACTGAGTTTGAGTTGAGTGCCTTGTATTCTGAAGAGCTCCTGCCAAAAATTACTGGTGAAGATTGGGTCGCGGGCGGACACAATAGAAGTGGGCATGCCATGAAATTTGAAGATTTGATCCATGAAAGTTTGAGCAACCAAAGTGGGTGTGAATGGTTGGGGTAGGGCGCAGAAATCAGCATACTTCGACAGTCAGTCCACAACCACCATGATGACTGATTTGTTCCCGGTCTTTGGAAGACCTGTAATGAAATCCATGGAGACCTCCATCCAAATTGACGCCGGAATGGGCAATGGTTGTAATGTGCCTGGTGTGTTGACGATTTCCCCTTTGTGGCGTTGACAGACGTCACATTCTGCTACAAAGGTAAGGATGTCCTGTTTCATGCCGGTCCAAAAAAATGATCTTCTGGTGCGAGCGTATGTCTTCTGAAAGCCCGAATGTCCTGCAATGGGAGATGAATGCAATTCTGCCAAAATGCGACTTTTGAGGGTGGATGTTGGTGATATGACGACTCTGTCCTTGTAGCGAAGAATATCATTCTGCCACGAGTAGCCCTTGCTAGAATTAGGATCTGCCTGTAATTGAGAAATGAGTTGGGAGAGCCCGGGATGTGAAAACCATTCCCTGCGAGCCTCTTCAATCCAGTCTGGAATGGGGAGGGATATTGCGAGCAGAGTACTTTCCTCCTCAAATTGGCGCGACAATGCATCTGCTACCCTGTTGTCTTTCCCTTTCTTGTAAATGACCTCATAATCATATCCCAGCATTTTGGCTAACCATTTATTTTGTTGGGGGGATGATAGGCGTTGCTCCAAAAAATATTTAAGACTGTGATGATCTGTGCGGATTTGGAAACGTCGCCCCAACAAGTAGGGTCGCCAGGTCTCAACTACATGTAAGATGGCCATCATTTCCTTCTCATAGGTAGATTGGCCCAAGTTCTTCCCACTTAGTTGTTGGCTGGTGAAGGCCAATGGTCGCCCTTCCTACATTAAGACTGCTCCAATACCTGTTCCCGAAGCATCAGATTCAATGACAAATGTTTTGGTGAAGTCCGGTAGTGCTAAGACCGGAGTGGAACACATGGCGGTTTTGAGAGCGGTAAATACCTGTTGTGCTTCTTCGTTCCAAAAGAAGGAATTTTTCTTTAGAAGTTGCGTCAGGGGCTTCGCTATGCGGCCATAGTTGCGGACAAATTTACGATAATAGCCTGTGAAACCCAAAAATCCTCTCAAGCGTTTCAAGGTCTTAGGTTGAGGCCATTCTTGCATTGCCTGGATCTTTTTGGGATCCACCTTGACACCTTCACGCCCCACAATGTGGCCTAAATACTCAACTTCTTCCATGCCAAATGCACACTTAGACATTTTGACAAATAGTTTATGCGTGCAGAGCAGTTGCAAGAGGATATCTACATGCTGAAGATGTGCTGCCCAAGTGCCACTATAGATGAGTATGTCATCGAAGAAGACCAGGACAAATTTTCTGAGATATGGTTTGAGGAGGTGATTCATAAGGCTCTGAAAAGTAGAGGGGGCATTACAGAGACCAAATGGCATGACCAAGAACTCATAATGGCCTTCATGAGTTCTGAAAGTTGTCTTGGGAATGTCGACTTCCTTCATGCGAATTTGGTGGTAGCCTGAGCGAAGATCCAATTTAGTGAAGAATTGAGCCCCATTGAGTTCGTCCAGCAAATCGTCAACCACTGGGATGGGAAATTTATCTTTGACTGTTAACTTATTGAGGGCCCTGAAGTCTGGACACATCCGCCACTCCCCATCTTTCTTGAGGACCATGACGACGGGAGATGAATAAGGACTAATGCTAGGACGAATGACACTTGCTTCCAACAATTCCTTGATGATTTTTTCTATTTCATTCTTTTGGGTGAACGAATGTCTGTATGGCCTCACATTTGGGGGTTGGGCCCCTGGAACCAATGTGATGCTATGATCATGTTCCCCTCGCGAGGGTGGAAGTTCATGAGGTTTGTCAAAGACCATCCGATGTTTATTCAAAATCTGTTGCATCTCAGGATGAATTGGCGAAGACATGGTGTCTACTACCTGGATGGCATTAAATTGAGCTACCACTCCATGATGGCCCTTTTTTAACAATTTTTCCATCCTATGCGAGCTTATGATAGAGGGGGCTCCCGCCTGTAGTCCATGGAGGGTATGTGTGAAGTCGTTCTGCTTAAAACTCATATATAACTCCTGGAAATCCATTGTGATTGGCCCAAGAGTGTGGAGCCATTCCGCACCGAGGACAATGTCGCAACCCCCCATGTGTATTGCAAACATGTGGGTTTTCAAATGATAATCCCCCATTTGAATTTTGACATTTTCACAGCGACCTTCACATTTCATTGTGCCCCCATCTGCAATCTGGACTTGGAACTTAGAAACTGCTCGAACAAAACAATGTGCTGCTTCAGCGATCTTTTGGTGGATGAAATTATGGGTACTTCCACTATCAATCAAGACTACTACTGGGCGATGTTTAAGAAAACCCCTGATTTTGAGAGTTTGAGGGGAAGAAATTCCTGCCAATGCATGTAGCGAAATCATTGGTTCATCAGATACCATCTCCTGTTGGTTATCTTCTTCGGTCGCCTCTGGTTCCTCAAGTGGTGGATCTTCCTCGGTGGAGCTGTAGTCAGTGGCATCTATTTGAAAAAACTTGTGCTCTTTGCATTTATGACCCGGGGAATATTTTTCATCACAATAGTAGCATAGTCCTTGCTTCCTTCTTTCGGCCATTTCTGCCTGTGACACTTTTTGAATCTTAAGTGTCTGGGTCATATTGGGAGCCTGTGAGGGACGACCTTTAGCGGGGAAGTTGGGGCGGCTGGATTGGGCTGTTAATGCACGTTCCACCTTACGGGCTACCTGGCAAGCCTCGATCCATGTGGGGGGGTGGTGGAGTAGAACCTGAGCTTTGATGGCTTCTTTAAGACCGCTGATAAAGCATTCCATGTAGAACTCATCTGTGAGACCCTTAGTGCGGAGGGCTAAAGCTTCATAAGCAGTCATATATTCCTCCACTGTACCCGTCTGTCGAAGCTTAGTGAGACGCCCCAAAAAAGAGTCTTCCTGTTCAAAGCGACTGCGGAGCGTTTTGGCAAATTGGGCCCAATTATGAAAATGTCCATTGCAGCGTTGATGCCATTCCTTCCATTGCCATCTTTCATTGTCCAAGTACATGGTGCCCACCATAAGCTTAGTTCCCTCATCTGTGATATGATTCAATTGGAAATACTGCTCCATTTGTGCTAGCCATGTTGACGTGTGAGAACCATCAAATTTCTGCATATCCAACTTGGGAGGACGCTGACTGGGTGGTGGACGGGAGTGCCAAATGTGAGGAGAGTGGCTAGACTCACCCTCATGGTAGTTATGGCCATTATACCCCTCCTCGTGGGCTGGCTCCTTGCCTTCTGGGAATGCCTGCTGTATCTGGTTACTCATTCCTTTAAGCTGAAGTTGTAAGAAGCTACTCATTCCTTGAAGCTCATGTTCGATCTTGGACATAACCGTTTGGAGGGTCTCCATATGGTTTTCAATTTTGTCGATCCGTTCATTGGCCATCGCTTGAGCGCGAGTTTCTACCATACACCAACCTGATGCAAATTTGGGACCGCCTAAAAATTTTTACTAAGAAATTGAATGGTAACACCTTGCTCAGCTCTTCGTCCTGATACTGATGGGCTAGGTCACCAATAAGCGTCCCAGGAGGGGTTACAAGGGAGTCCAACAGACGTGACCACCTCTTGTATTTCCTGCGTGCATGCCTCCCCAAATCCGCAGGTTTATGCGCTTAACGACAGATCCCGTGGTTTAAAGACGCTGGAACACGTCTCTAGCCTAAAAAAAATTTTGCTAAAATTTGGAGATCCCACCGAGCCCTGGAAAGTGCTCTGATACCACTTGTTATGCTCTTAACCTGCAAAGCGATACCCAAA
Organism: Pinus tabuliformis; assembly: GCA_031772625.1. Lineage (NCBI taxonomy): Eukaryota > Viridiplantae > Streptophyta > Pinopsida > Pinales > Pinaceae > Pinus > Pinus tabuliformis. The sequence continues at coordinate 564,786,208 of CM062815.1, read as the reverse complement.
CATAGAATTTGTGAAGAAAAGATACCGAGAACACATAATATGCGAAAAATTATACCCAGAGCACAGAATAGCAATGATTTTATTATTCAGAGAGAAATGTTCATAGGCCTCTTCGAGGGGGCAACCTCCAATAGAGCAGAGCTCGATTACAAAACAAGACACAATGCTCCTCGCAGGGAGTCTCTATCCTTTATATATGACTCATACATGCAATACCACGAGCCAATATCGTGGGTTTTATTAATACCATCTATCTAATACTACCGCCCATTTACCATCTAACTAATAATACCGCCCATTTGCAACTAACTATGGTCCCGTAATTAATTGCGGGTTAACCACTTACAAATATTAATATGGGCTTTATTGGCTCTTGACTATGACGTGATCCCATGACATAAATAAGGGGGTTAGGGTGGGACCCTAACAAAATCTGACTTTTCTAATTTGCATGATCTAATTAGCCTTTTCTTATAATTTTGACTTTAAGGTTTGCTTGAATTTGACCAAATATAATTTGATACCAAATTTTTTTACATCAAAGTGTATATTAATGTATATTGAATTACCATTTATTTAAAAGTTCATGGATTAATATTCAAAAACATTTATAACATCTACCCATAATGTGTAGACTAGTTGGTTTAAGTGGGGTTTAGTTTCACCAAGTCTCAAGTTCAAATTTCATGAGGAGAGGTTGCAGATGGAAGTCACTTTTGGGGGAATTAAACTATCTCAAGCAGCATCCAAGTTTGACTGAGCTTCCCACAATCATAGTGATAACATCCTAATAAAATAACATTTATATCTTATATCACAAAATTATATATTTTATTAATATTTAATAGAAAATATAATGGTTTTCAAGCCTCTGTGGAAGTTTTTTGTAGCTTCATGTTCCGGATTATCCACAGTTTCCAGTTCAGTCTTTCGACGTTTCAAACCCCAACGGGGGTCCATCATCAGGACAACTCTGAAAGATAGAAATGAAATGAATGAAAGATGATGAGAGAAGGAGCTAGGCACCTGGATATAAATACACAAAGGAACCCTAATATGAGAGCTGACACATGATTTTACATTCTTATTATTATTTCTTGTTATTTATTTATAATTGTTATTATTATTATTAATTATTAATTATTTATATTTAATATTAAATAAATTAAATATTAAATATAAAAAATTAATAATTAATAATAATAATAACAATTATAAATAAATAACAAGAAATAATAATAAGAATGTAAAATCATGTTTCGGCTCTCATATTAGGGTTCCTTTGTGTATTTATATCCAGGTGCCTAGCTCCTTCTCTCATCATCTTTCATTCATTTCATTTCTATCTTTCAGAGTTGTCCTGATGATGGACCCCCGTTGGGGTTTGAAACGTCAACAGACTGAACTGGAAACTGTGGATAATCCGGAACATGAAGCTACAGAAAATATAATATTAATAAAATATTAAAATTATAAATATATAAATACACTTATATAATTTGTTAATTAGGTTTATTTCGAGTAGTTGGGAGGAATGTGGGTTATCCCCACACTTAAATTCACTTCCCACAAGTGATATATTGAGTTCATATTGAATATATAACTATAATGGCTTCAAACATTGTTATTGTACAGCCTTGATCCTTGAAGAATATCATATTGTACGACCTTGAGCTCGAAAAAATATCTTACCCTTGCTTATGGATTGGAGGATGAAATGTTTGGTTATAGAGGAATTGTGCTTGTTTATTTTTGGAAATAAATTATGTGTATGAAAAAAATGCTCATTGTTTCGAGTGGACACTCCAACCATCATAAGGGACAAAAGAAGATAATGAAGATTTCTAGAGAGCGTGCCAAGGGAAATTAGCCATCAAAAGAGATGAAGTAGGTGTTGAATCTAAAAATGTTAACGACTACTAATAATAATAATAATATTTAAATTAAAAAAAATAAATAAAATATATTAAAGGATGGAAGGGAATGGAACAAAATAAAAATTAAAAAAATGATAGAAAAGGAAAATATTAAATATCAAACTGAGGAAAATTTTATGAAATGTTTTAGTGATTATAAAATATTAAAAATAAAGAATATAAAATAATATGAATATAAAAGGGGTAAGAAGGTTGAGGTTAAATATAAAGAATATAAAATAACATGAATATAAAAGGAGTAAGAAGGTTGAGGTTAAAAATGAGGGTAAGGTGGTAAAGAATTAAAAACAAGATCAACAATTTTTTTTTTTTTAAAGAAAGAGAAAAGAGTCAATTGGAGGGAAAAAAAAAAAAGAAAATAAGAAAAGAACACAGGAAAGGGAGCAAAAGTAGTAGGGGAAGGAGGTAGTGACAAGGATGGAAATAAATAAATGTTGAAAAATTGGTAGCTATGGTTGGTATTTTTATTGGCGAATCAAAGGAGAAATTACATATTTTGCATGTTGACCAACTTGGTCTTAACTGCATATTTTGGCCTCGCTCAATCAATGAGTTTGACCCCAAGGTCAAAATCCTCCTCCAAGAACAAAAGTAATTATAAGCTCGTTGACCCTCGTTTGACATCTCATCTCATGACATCATTCGATCTGAAACAAGGAGATTTGACCACATGTGCAAAGGAGAAAAGAGGAAGAACAGTTCTGTGTTGACCCGCCTTCTTATCTTCTATTTGACCAACATTACCCTGGGATTGTTTGCTTCTATTTGATTGAGAACTTGACTAGATTTGGCGGTCAAGTTTGACTGTGATTCATTGACTCCATTTGACAAAGATTCAACTCTTATTTCTACGCCGTTGACCATATAACAATTTTGTGATTTGACTGATATTTTACAGTGATTCATTGATTGATATTTTGACCAAATTTTGACCCTTTTTTTTAGCTACCTCAGCTCGAAATTTGGTGCTTCTATTGTAGATTTGACTTTGACCAACATAGATAATTTTCTCTCTCCTTTGACTAGTTTAAATTGGATAATATTGCGGTCATGAAATTGGAATCTTGTTTGGAATATTTTGATGTACATTTAATGAATTGAATTCTCTCTCATTAGGAAAGGTTGTTGGCTTTTACCCTTGTGGGTTTTGCCCTAGCTGCTAGCCTAAAATTTGGTGTTTCTTGTCTCTTATCTCATTGTGTAATGTGATCTCTATTGCTCTATTGAAAAAAGTGAATGGTTGAAATTTTTCACGTATGACTCCTTAATTATTGGAATTCTATAAGAAGAATGATTGTATCATTGGAAGTAGTTATTAGTTTGAAAAATTTTACTAGTCTTGATTACACTATAAAATCAACATGGTATCAAAGCTTTAGTGAAGGGAAAGATCATTGAGATCACCTTAAAGAGAACCTTGAAGAGAATTGAGAAAACTTTGAAGAGTTTTTGCATTCTACATATTTTTCTTTCATTGTACATATTCATCATGAATTCCTTCATGAAGACATAGAACAAGCTTGAAGGAACTACAAATTACAGGGCATGGAAGACTAGAATTGACCTAGTGCTCGCAAGGCATAAGGTCTTGGGTATTGTATTAAGAAAATTTGTTGGACCAACTTATCAAGTAGGAAAAGACAAGTTTCAGGAAGATGATACCTTGGCTAGGAGAATCATTGTAGGATCTGTTAGGGATATCAAATTTCCCATATTACTAATCACAAAAACTCCAAGGAGATCTATGACGCCCATATTAGATTGTACACTATCAACAACATAAATCAATATATAATTCTAAGGGGTTATTGTTGTGATATCAAGATGAAAAAGAATGATATTTTGGCATCATACTTTGTAAGAATATCTCAAATAAGAGATCAAATCATGGCTATTGTTGAAGAAGTATCCGACAAAGAATTGGTAGTTGTGGCAATGGGTGGTTTGCCTAAATCTTGGGATCCTTTTGTAGAAATCATTAGTCGCATAGAAAATGTACCTTGTTTTGATAAGCTATGGGTTGCTTTCACTCAAGAAGAATCAAGGATCCTATCTAGAGGAAATATTTCAAATCCAAGTGAACATTCTCCTACTTTTGCAACCCATTGAAAGAATAACAGAAGTAGAAGAAATTTTGGAAGATTTCAAAGAAATACATGTAGAAGACCTAATTCAATTCTTGCTTCAAGAAGGGAACTTGCTGCAAAAATAATACCTCCTCCTCCCTATCAAGAAATAATAGACATCACAAATTTTCAATGCTTTCATTTCCAAGCATACAGTCACTATCAAAATCACTGCCCTCAAAGGAATCATCCTCGAAGGGATGGTGATCGAAGAAAGAAAGGGAAGCATCATGATTCTAAAAATTATCTTAATGAACCATCTCATAAGAGGAGGCTTAGAAAGAATGATTATGGTGATGAATACTCATTTTATTATGCTTTTACAGGTTCCATTATAGGTCATGATGAAATATGGTTGGTAGGTAGTGGTGCCTCTAGGCACATGACTGGAAGTCGAGAACATCTCTCTAAATTAGTTGAAAAGAAGATAGCTCAAAGGGTTGAGTGTGGAGATACTGGAAAATACGAAGTCAAGGGCATTGGTTCATCATCCTTCCAATTGGAATCAGGAGGTAATGTATCTATTAACAATATTTTATATTTTCCCGGTTTGAAGAAAAAAAAAATTCCCATTTCATCTCTTGAAGACAAAGAGTATAGAATTGCATTCGTTAATGGAAAAGTTCATGTGTGGAAGAGGGACTCCTCCTTCAAATATGTAAAGGTCATTGGTGTGCGAATTGGAGGCCTGTATTGTCTCCTTCGTTGTCATCTATTCAAGCCTTATTACATAACACAATTGATCTTTGTGAGCTATGGCATCGAAGGTACACTCATGTTCATTATAAATCCTTGTCTAGAATGAAATATTTTGTTAAAAGTGTACCAGAAATCAAGATTGAACATGATGGACTTTGCAAGGGATGTGCTCTTGGGAAAAATGTCAAAGGAAGATGTAGTAGCAATGATAGTAGATCCAAAGGAATCTTAGATCTTGTGAACTTCTGATAAATCATTGGGTGGTAATTTATACTATGTCACTTTTATTGATGATTATTTTCGTAAAACATGGATTTATTTCTTGAAATATAAGGATGAATTATTTGAGAAGTTTCGGGAATTCAAAGCAGAGGTTGAAAATTCTATGTGAATAAGGATCAAGACTTTAAGGTCTGACAATGGAAGAGAGTATGTATCCAAGGAACTAATTACTTTCTACATGGATGTTGGAATTAAGATGGAGTTGATAGTTCCCTACTATCCTCAACAAAATGGAATTTTCAAAAGGAAGAATAGGACTATTATGGAAGTTTCTAAATCCACGCTTCATGATCAAGAGTTATTTATGTTTCAATGGCGAGAAGATTCAAGGACGGTTGTTTATGTTCAAAATAGATACTCACACTAAATATTGGAGTACAATAATCCTGAAGAAGTCTTCACAGGTGAGAGACCCAATGTTGAACACTTTATAATTTTTGGTTGCCCTATTTATGTTCATGTGCCTAAAGAGAAAAGGGTGAAGTTGGAACCTTTAGGGAAGAAGGAAAGTTTTTTGGCTACAATGAAAATTCAAATGCGTTAATGGCCTATGTATCAGGGAAATGTTCTATTGAAACTTGCAGAGATGTTATTTTTAGTGAGGATGTTGCTTTATGGAAGTTCAAGGGATCACACTTGGACTCTAATGATGAAATGTGGGTGGCTCTAAAGAATGTGAAATCAAAATCTAAAAAACCTGAACCTATGGAATGAGATCCTTATGAAGAGTCTAATGATCCACATTAATTTGTTGACTCACCAAGAGTCATTGTTCTTGAGACTAGAAAGACACATGCTTAGCTTACAAGAACTTTGAAGGAAGTTGAAGGACATGTTGCACCTTGTGGAACTAGGGAAAATTTTAGAGGCTAATATTCGCAGATGGGCTAATTTTCCATTCTTTTTTCCAAAAAAAGAAGATTCACTAAATCCCAGTTTTTCCTAAAAATAATTTGCCCAAATTTTATAAGAAAAAATATTTTACCTTAAAAATCGCCAAAATTTCATAGAGACTATATATAGTATCATTATAAGTTTAAATTTTTTTACTAAAATATCACCAAGAATTTTATAGATTGCATATTATGGATTAGTAAGACTCGCCAAGGTTTCTAATCTTTAAGATAAATTTCCATCCTTAAAATTTTCCCTATGTGGAACCTTCAGGGAAAGCAAGAGGTTGAAGAAGTATTTAGGTTATACAACCATGATGGGTAAGATCATTGAGTCTGATCCATCCATATATGAAGAAGTAGTTGAGCATCAATTTTGGAAAGATGTTATGATTGAAGAATACTAATATATATTGAAGAATGATGTTTGAGAAATTGTGCTAAGACCTGAAGGGAAATCTATTCTATCTTCCAAATGGGTCTACAAAATAAAACATGCAATTGATGGAAGTATTGAGAAGTACAAGGAAAGATTTTTGGCCCACGGATTCTCCCAAAAAGAGGGAGAGGATTATGAAGAACATTTTCTCTTGTTTCCGGGTATGGTTCTATTAGATATGTCATTGATCTTACTTCTATTGCAAGTTGGAAATTGCATGAAATGGATGTCAAGACTACAATCCTGAATGGATTCATTGAAGGACAAGTTTATATTAAGAAGCCTCAAGGCTTTGAGATTCATAATAGAGAGACACATGTTTTCAAAATGAAGAAAGAATTGTATGGGATTAATTAGGCTCCTCGTGCAAGGTACTCTTGCATAGATAACTATTGGTCGAGCCTTGGTTTAAAAAACAGTAATGTTGATCAAAATTTGTACTTCAAAGTTGTTGAAGGTGAATCCCTGATTTTTTTGGTGTATGTAGAGGTTGGCGTAAGGGGTCCTAACCCAGGTTCAGAGTTAGTTGCACCAAACAAATCCCTACACTAATGGCCCTTTCAGCATCAATCTGTGGTACGCGGATTGAAGTCTCACCCGAAGCAGTATGGGGGGATGTTGGAACCAAGTTTCCACACCTAGAGATCAGTGTGATGTCCTTTTGGCAACCTAGATCAACATTCACGCAAACCTCTATACTCCTACGACCTAATGATGTAACTTCCCTTAATTGGCCAATAGACCTCCGCGAAGGTCTATGGCTGACTTTTGCAGACCTTGAACAGGCTAATTAGCTACTTATGCGCATCTTAGATTACCCTTGGATTAGCAATTACTCAAAATTACCTAATTGTTCCATAACTTTAACAGAAAGCGTTGTGATCCTTGCGTAATCACTTAACATTAATTGTGTTCAGATAAAAATACATATCAAGTAAAGTCGTGCACAAATACATCATTATTTCATAAAACCATCATTCATCACAACATATATCGCAATCATACATAGAAGAAGTAAAGAGACTAAACACAGGAATTTATACAGTAATCTTCTTTGTTGATATTCAACAAAGGTTTATAGACTCAAAACTTTCCTACGCACTTAGTCGCAGGGGTCTGCACACTCAGTTGTGGACACTACTCTAGGCCTCTACACACTCATCTGCAGAGCCTTTTCCTCCTCTAAGACTTCTATCTCAATCTTCCTTCTATTGACCCATTACATCCATCCTATCTTATCATCGTCGTGCCTTAGACTCTCTAATACATGCCTATTTATACAATCCCATGGTCTACGGACCATGGGTAGATATTCAAAAGCCTACTCAGGTTACATAAAAGAAGGGTAAAAACCCTTTTTGAATCTTAACTAGCTACACGCTCCGCGACCACAATTTGTGGAGACTTTATATCTTTTTACATCAAAACTTGGGCTTTTGTTCCAAAACTGGCCAAGGGGAACCCATCCCAACAGGCCCCAAACACAAAGATTGTGACTCGCCCTCGAGTCACTCAGCTGGTGTGGAGATCTTGCTGCGAAGATCCCCCATCTCCACCTGCACCACTGCTACTTCAACCGTGCTCTATGTGGCTACCTGCTTCACCTGTTCGACCAGTTGTTCTGTGGTTGGTCCTTCATTGTCCTGCTTGATCTTCTGTTGTGTAAGCTTTAGGTTCGCCAACTTTTCCTATATGTTGGTGGAGACTTGGTAGACTTCTCCCAACCAAGGATCGAACCGTACCTTAAGGACTCCCTTTTTTTTTGCACTGCTTCCACTTGTGCAAGGAGTTGCTTCCCCTCCTACAACTTGGTGAGGCATTTCACTGTATCCAATGAGTGCGTTGTCGCCCGCACTTCGTCGTATTGCTGATTGTTACACAAAAATATTGTCATCATGATTATTTGTAGTCAGTATGGGTCTATCATCACTTGTACTGTCCTCCTAAGAAAGTCTCAGACCTAAGCTCTTCAAATCAAGCTTTGGAAATGAGAGAAAGACATTAAAAATCAATGTAACTCTGGTTCTGCACTTTCTCTCATGGTCACCTGTGGTCCCGCACCTTCTGTGTACAAAACCTGTGGACTTGCCCGCTCTGTCCCTAACGGTGTAGGTGTGGACCCCTGTGAAAGTCAAAAGGCGCAAGTTTTATCTTAAAAAACTCACTTTGGGTTAATTCTAGAGGTTTCTAGAAGGAATTTTGACGTGGATTGTTCGCTCTGAGGTGGTTCATGCATCCCAAAAGAGAAGGAGCTAATCCCTTGAGGAGAGGAGCTATCCCTTTGAAGGAGGGTTTTATCCCTTTGAAGGAGGACCTAGTAACCTCCCTCCATTGCACTATAAATACAGGCATTGGGCTGGTTGCTAGAGAGGTTAGAAGCTGAATATTTTTGAGGGTAAATGCTGGTGAAATCAAGACTTCCTAGTTGAGCTTAAGAGGAGAGATCACACATCTTTTTGGCTTCATTAGGGAGTGAGTGAAACTTGTCAAAGTAGAGGAGACTTCTTGCTGGACCCTGGGAGGAGCTTGTACAACGTCAAGGCAAAGGTTGTAAAGTTCTTCTTCTTTTGAATTAATACAATAAACTCATTTTTCTCAACAAGTATCTTATGTTATTTGTTTCATGGACTCCTTGACTTTCATGTTAAATATGTTTTATGCAATTGGCTTTTCAGGTGCTATTTAATTTGTTTGCCTTGTTTGTGTTTGCAGATTCGCGAAAAGGAGCCCATTTGGATCGAAGGAGCGAGGGCATCCACAAGCTAGTGTTGGACCTAAGGTAGGCCCTAAAAACACTTGTTTGCTATTGTTTATTAAAGCATATTTAGAGAAAGATAGTGTCTGGTTGGTTTGCTTGTCATTAGGTCTTCTTTAGATTATAGGAAGGTCTATCTTGTCCGCAAGATCGACTTATTCCGTGTGACAAAATGGCGACCATACTGGGGACTTTATTTTTTCCTTCTTCGTTACTTTGACTTGAGAAACAGTGTTTTTGTTTCTGTTTTTGGCTTGTTGTGTGTGGAATTGGGTAGGTTTACTAGTTTTTGAATTGTTTTTTGTTTTTTCAAGTTTTTGAGAGGACCGCACCTGCTGTGTGTAGCACAGTGCGGGCATACCCGCACTGTTTCTGTTCTGCACAGTGCGGTACCGCACCTGTTTCTACCAGGGGCCTGCGGACCCTGTCAAATTTTTGAAAAACTTAAAATATTTTCATTTAGTTCAGTTTAGTTTTTTTTTAGATGTTATTATCCCCTGCCCAAACCTACATATAACTTGTCAGAAGATTTTCTTAGGTTAATTCCACTGGCATTCCTGTTTTAAGCTTTTATCAATTGGGTGTTTTGAGTCTCTTTTTTGAGAAATTCTTAATTTGATTTCCTTTGGTCATTACTTGGAGGTTTGTCTCAGTCTTTTCACAATTTTGCATCTTTTTTCTTTTGTTTTTGCAAAAAAATTTCCCCCTCATTCGCTGGGGGGGCTAAATTGTGTATGAGTGTTAATCGCCTTTGAGTGTTTTTATTTTTTGATCTTTGGAACTGTCACCCAATTTTCTTGACATGCACTTGATTGGTTCTTAGATTACATTAGAATCATCTTGTGTTTGAGAATTCTCTTGCATAGATCATGTTTGCATAATTAGAATTCTCATTTTCAGAATATGAATGAAAAATGTGCATAGATTACATTTGCATACTTTTCAAGTGAATTGTGCATAGATTACAATTGCATAGTTTAAATTCTGAAAAATCAATCGTAGATTTAGATCAGTTTTCTTTGATTTGAATTTACACAAAAATAAAAATAAAAATGTTTTGAAATTGATTTGCATTAGTTTTTCTTGATAAAATTAGTGCATTAGAGAATTTGTTATATTTTCTCTTAGTGATAAATTTTTGCATTGTTGGAAGTGAATGGAAACTCTCTCCTTACTTCAGTTAGGATTCATCGAATTGAAAGGATTACATTATCATATTCGATTGCATTCAGTTTTGAGTCGGGTCATAACACCATTGGTTTCGTATCCATTTACCCTTTTGAGTAATAACAGCCTAAATAACACAGCGCTTAATTAAAATTCATCTAGTAATTTTTACATTTTTAGGGCTCTTTCCACCAATCTAGCTTAGGCTAGTGTCTTGGAGTAGGAGAGTAATTAACTCTCCAAGACAGTAAAAACAAACAAGTAGCTGTATCTTGTGGTAGGGAAGAAATCCAATTGTTGCATTTATGCTCTGGGAAAGCTCCTCTTAAAGGAGAAGCACGAGATCGTGTCCGAACCAGTGTGGGAATCAATCCTTCCTCATTGGGAACGACGCCAGATATTCACGTATTAAAAACGGTAAACCTTGGATTAACCATTGTCGAGGAGCCTGGGGTCACTTGTTGGTAAACCTTGGATTATGTCAAGGAGCCTTCAAGGGGATTGAGCTTGCTACTCTGCCCTTGCGTGCGTATCGGATCGTAGATTGTTCCCCCAGGTATATTTGTTTCAGTTGGTAACCTTAGTGGCCATATTCTTTAGGATTCTTCCTAAGGTGACAGTGGTGGGAAGATCCCACTGTACCTGGAGCAGACGTTGGCTAGACTCACTTGGATTTTCTGGGGGGTTCTCTTCACTTGAGATGGTTAAGTGGGGGAACTTGTGCTAGTCTATTCATTAAGCAGGTTGCCGAGGTAATTGTTCCAACCACCATTTCTGTATTGAATTCTGCGACGTTGGATTTCATCACCAACTAGTGTTTTCGGTACGGAAAGTTACTGTTTGTGTGTGGTTTGACTCCTAGATTTGATAGCGCGTGTTAATTTGTTCGTTTTTACTTTTAGAGACCATAGGTGTGAATTGTGAATTTTAATTGTTAGGTGTGAATTGTGAATTGCTAATTTTAGTTTTGAATTCACTAAAGTTGAATATAATGGCAACTGTTCCGGAATTTACCGACCAAGGAACCCCTCTTAACGAGGATCCACGTACTTTTCCTTTCTTTGGAAATGTTGGTCCTCCTTATATGGCTACTTTGTCATTACCTGGATTTACAATAGGATTACCGATATGGTTATTTTCAACTTCGTTGACCCCAAATACTCCAATTGTTCCACCTCAACCGAATGCTTCACCTCAACAGAGTTCACCATCTCAACATCACCAACCTTCTGTTGACCCTTTACCTTCTTCGCCTAATTTTTCTTCCTCCATTTCTTCCTCTTCACTTGGTAAAAGCCTTGATGCTAGTAACCAGGTGGCTAAGAAGAAGAAGAAAGGGAAGAAGAAGAAGAAGAAGAAGAAGAAGCAAGATAAGAAAGAGGTCAACCAACCAACCACGACTGTAGGTGTTAGTTGTGTTGAGGAAAACTCCGACATGCATCGTAAACCCAAATACCCTTGCAGGCTTTGTAAGGGTGACCACGTCCTTATCAATTGTCCTGGTATTCCAAAGGTCTTGGAAGTATGGTCAGAAAAATCTCATCAACTTTCCATTGATCCATCAACCAGTGATAGTCAGGTTCCTGGGAAAAAGGGTAAAGTTCAGTTTCCTTGTAAGTTATGCAAAGGGAGTCATCAAACTCACATTTTCCCTCACATGGATGAAGCCTCGAAATTGTTGGAAAACCTTACTGTTCCACAGCAAGAGTTTCCAACTGGTTACCGTAAACTTTCTCCCAACCTACCATCAACTGACGGAGTGATTGATGTAATTTCAAGTACAGTCGATCACACTCTTCCATTGGAGAGTGAAACTCATGTCACTCAGGTTGATTATCCATTAGTTGATCAAGTGGTCGATTCAATTTCACATTCGGTCGATCCCACTTTCCCTTTAGAGAGTGAACTTCATACTGCTCAGGTTCTTTTTGTTACATCAGATTCCTCTACGCCGGGGGGCATTTCACCTGTTTCTATGGAATCACCTCCAAGTATTGAGGTCTTTTCCTTTGATTGGAATAGATTGACAGAACCTCGTCTTCCTTCCTCCATCCCTTTCCAAATCATTGTCAAGGTTGGTGGTAGGGACATGCATCGCACATAGATAGATGAAGGTGCTTCTGTTAGTATTTTATCCTCAATTGCTTGGAAAGCTTTGGGTTCCCCTCAGCTTGCGCCTATTACACAGAATCTAAAAGCTTTTAACAGAACCATTAGTGAACCTTTAGGTATCCTTCCTAATTTTTCCATTACCTTGGAAGGTAAAACTGTTTGTATTGATCTTATGGTAGTTCGAGGTCCCTTGGATTTCAATTTACTCCTTGGGCGAGACTATGTTTATGCAATGAAAGCTGTCGTATCGACACTCTTTCGCGTGATGTCTTTCCCCCACAATGGAAATATTGTGACTGTAGACCAGCTTTCCTTCCCTAGTCTTGTTTCAACTACCAATAATATGATAGCCCTAAATGTTCCTGATTCTCAAGTGGTATCTACCCCGCCACGAGTTAATTATGTGGCAACTGGTCCCATGTTTTCAGTTACTGATGTAAGTGAGCCTCTCACTGTTTGCTCATCTTCATTTGATTTAGATCCGGTAATTGACATGGAAAACTCTATGGGATTACTTGAATGCAATGTTCTTATCCCTTTTGAGTCCCTTAACACGTGTTCCTTCCAGAGAACTATTCTTCCTTCTGATGAAGACCTCTTGGAAGCCATGATCAAGGTGTGTCCATTGACATGTCTTTCTTCTAGTTGGAAGCCATGATCAGTGTGCGAGGATATTTTTTCCCTGTATCAACCTCGTTAAAAAATGAAACAGGCTGTCAGAGGATAGTTCATGTTCCTATGTCAACCTCGTTAAAAAATGAAACAGGGTGTCAGAGGATAGTTCCTATTACTGTGTCAACCTCGTTAAAAAATGAATGAGTTAGTTTCAAGGAAAGTTCCTTTTACTGAGTCAACCTCATTAAAAAATGAATCAGGTATGAGGATAGTTCTTTTCTTGTGTCAACCTCATTAAAAAATGAAACAGCTCCCCTTTCGAGTTGATTCTTGAAAGTAAACCTTCATTCCGTCCACCTGGTTGAATGCAATGAAGCTAGGGGGGCATGTACCTCGCTTTGCATCGTTATGCTGGGGGCATGTGAACTTCTTGAGCATAGTTCCTTGTCTTGTGTCAAGCTCGTTAAAAAATGAAACAAGGAGTTATGAGGACAGTTCTTTTCCTGTGTCAACCTTGTTAAAAAATGAATCAGTTGTTCGAGGAAAGTTCCTTTTACTGTGTCGACCTCGTTAAAAAATGAATCAGTGAGTATGAGGACGGTTCTTTTCCTGTGTCAACCTCGTTAAAAAATGAATCAGTTGGTTAGAGGAAAGTTCCCATTACTGAGTCAATCTCGTTAAAAAATGAATCAGGTATGAGGATAGTTCTTTTCTTGTGTCAACCTCCTTAAAAAATGAAACAACTCCCTTTTCAAGTTAAATCTTGAAAGTAAACCTTCATTCCATCCACCTGGTTGAATGCAATGAAGCTTGGGGAGCATGTACCTCGCTTTGCATCACTCTTCTGGGGGCATGCGAACTTCTGGAGCATAGTTCCTTGTCTTGTGTCAAGCTCGTTAAAAGATGAAACAAAGAGTCTTGAGCATAGTTCCTTGTCTTGTGTCAAGCTCTTTAAAAAATGAAACAAGGGTAGGTTATATAGGTAGATTGTATAGAGTAGTCATGAGCATAGTTCCTTGTCTTGTGTCAAGCTCGTTAAAAAATGAATCAAGGATTTTAGATCATAGTTCCTTGTCTTGTGTCAAGCTCGTTAAAAAAAAATGAATCAAGGTTTTTTAGAGTATAGTTCCTTGTTAGGTAGATTGTAGAGAGTAGTTTTGAGCATAGTTCCTTGTCTTGTGTCAAGCTCTTTAAAAAATGAAACAAGGGTAGGTTATATAGGTAGTTGTAGAGAGTAGTCATGAGCATAGTTCCTTGTCTTGTGTCAAGCTCGTTAAAAAATGAATCAAGAATTTTAGAGCATAGTTCCTTGTCTTGTGTCAAGCTCGTTAAAAAAAAATGAATCAAGGTTTTTTGGAGTATAGTTCCTTGTTAGGTCGATTGTAGAGAGTAGTTATGAGCATAGTTCCTTATCTTGTGTCAAGTTCATTTAAAAAATGAAACAAGGGTTTTGAGGATAGTTCTTTTCCTGTGTCAACCTCACTAAAAAATGAAACAACTCCCACGAGTCTTTCCAAGATTTCGAAAGTAAACCTTCATTTCATCCACCTGGTTGAATGAAATGAAGTTGGGGGGCATGCACTCTAGTAGTTATGCTTAGGGAGCATCAAGCACAGTTTTCTCTCTGTTTCAAGCTTATGTAAAAACGAAACTACTTTGAAGCATAGTTTTTCTCTGTTTCAAGCTTTTGTAAAAATGAAACCTATCTCGAGTCAATTTCGGTTATTTTCAAGACTCGTTAAACTCATGAAAATCCCGAGATTATTTTTCTATCTTTCATTCTCGTAAAACAAATGAAAATGCCGAGTTCTTTCCGTCTTTTCCTGCTCGGAAATTAAATTGAAAGTCGGCCATATGAGTACATTTTTATCATTTTTTTCGAACTCATTAAAACTTACGAAAAAGTGAAAACCATGAGTACATTTTTATCATTTTTTCGAACTCGTTAAAACTTACGAAAAAGTGAAACCTTGGAGTTCTCTTTTAAGCCCTTTTCAGACTCTCAAAATATGAAAATATCATCGAGTTTTTTCTTTTTAAACCCGTTAAAATGGAACTAAAAAGACGGTCCACTTACAGCTCTTTTCTGACCATAAAAACATGAAAAGATTGCCGGATTTTTGTCGTTTCAAATTCGATATTGGTTATAAAACGACGTGTCATTGATCGCTTTTTTACTTTTTTCGGATCAGGGGCACTAATTACTAAAAGTACTCCTTGGTCGTAAAATATCAAGCGGTTCTCTCAAGTATTATTTTATACTTTTTCGGGCTTGGGAGACACAAATTTACGAAAAATGTCAACCCTGGAGTCTTCTTAAGTTTTTTCAGACTCTCTAAAATTAAAAAACACCGAGTTTCTCCTATATTGGACTCGTTAAAATTTCACAGTAAAGAACCTGTTCAATTACAAACAGGAACGAACCACTCCTTCTTAGGGTTCGAATTTAAACTAAGTTGGACTCGTCCGATGGATGAGCTTATAATCAAGCAAATGTTATCCTCCTCAAGCTTGTCAAAAATAAAGAGGTACTTGCCAGAAATGGTAGGGGAAAAGAGAGAAAAATGAGCCTGTTTGTCATACTTTGTAACCACTCTTGAACACGACACTTTTATTCACCTGGGTTGGGAAATCCTTTTCCTAACAGTTGATCAAACCACATTGAAAGTCTTCAGCCGGTTTCTAGGTATTAACTTTGGGTCAATTGTCACTGAACCATCTATCGTGTCGTTATGTGTTCAAGAGGTCACTGCCAATAAGCCATTCATCTGCAAAATATCTGTCATCCATCTTGACCATCCCTGAGTCAGTTCTTGCAACTAAATTTCTTCAACTTGATCTATGATTTCGTGTTGTGGGCTTGCCTACGACGGATCGCTTTCTATCGACATCAGCTCATTATCTAGAAAGATGATCTAGGAATCGTCAGTACCTTGAGATCTGCATGCATCAATGGCAGGTTTCTCGCCTTTGATGACAGTTTACATCATTGACTGGCGATTAAAGGATTCCATGACATGCTTGACATCAACACATTTATTCGCATCTCATGGATTGTACTGGGTACTTTGAGAGCCATTGAAATCACTGGTGGTTTCTCTCACACTTGTTAACAGTTTAAATCATTGACTGGTAATCAAGTGGTTTCTACCATGTTCGACATCAACACATTCATTCGCATGGATAGAATCGTACTGTTTTGGGAAGTAGAAATGAAGACCTTGGATCTAGTTTCCACAATCCAGGCTGCGAGGAATTTTGTATTCATTATATAATGGACTATTCATAAACAGATGGTTGCGTCCATACTGTGTCCACATGAGTCTTTACTTGTGATGTTTTACAAGATCATTCCTGTATCAGAGCAGTAGTTAGTTTTTCTAGTTAGTTTTGATCTGAGCATGGGAAAGCCTACCTCAGCGATGATATGATCTCATATATATATTTTGCATTGAATTTTTTTACAGGTTCCAACCAGGTTCTCCACAAGATGATCCTCGAAATGATAAAGTACTTCACTCTTCCTAAATGATAAGAAATCCTCATCTACTACAGACTTCGCACTTTAGGGGGCAATCTGTTACACAAAAATATCGTCATCATGATTATTTGTAGTCAGTATGGGTCTATCATCACTTGTACTGTCCTCCTAAGCAAGTCTCAGACCTCAGCTCTTCAAATCAAGATTTGGAAATGAGAGAAAGACATTAAAAATCAATGTAACTCTAGTTCCGCACTTTCTCTCATGGTCACCTGCGGTCCCGCACCTTCTGTGTACAAAACCTGCGGACTTCCCCGCTCTGTCCCTAATGGTGTAGGTGCGGACCCCTGTGAAAGTCAAAAGGTGCAAGTTTTATCTTAAAAAACTCACTTTGGGTTAATTCTAGAGGTTTCTAAAAGGAATTTTGACGTGGATTGTTCGCTCTGAGGTGGTTCATGCATCCCAACAGAGAAGGAGCTAATCCCTTGAGGAGAGGAGCTATCCCTTTGAAGGAGGGCTTTATCCCTTTGAAGGAGGACCTAGTAACCTCCCTCCATTGCACTATAAATACAGGCATTGGGCTGGTTGCTAGAGAGGTTAGAAGCTGAACATTTTTGAGGGTAAATTCTAGTGAAATCAAGACTTCCTAGTTGAGCTTAAGAGGAGAAATCACACATCTTTTTGGCTTCATTGGGGAGTGAGTGAAACTTGTCAAAGTAGAGGAGACTTCTTGCTGGACCCTGGGAGGAGCTTGTACAACGTCAAGGCAAAGGTTGTAAAGTTCTTCTTCTTTTGAATTAATACAATCAAACTCATTTTTCTCAACAAGTATCTTATGTTATTTGTTTCATGGACTCCTTGACTTTCATGTTAAATATGTTTTATGCAATTGGCTTTTCAGGTGCTATTTAATTTGTTTGCCTTGTTTGTGTTTGCAGATTCGCGAAAAGGAGCTCATTTGGATCGAAGGAGCGAGGGCATCCACAAGCTAGCGTTGGACCTAAGGTAGGCCCTAAAAACACTTGTTTGCTATTGTTTATTAAAGCATATTTAGAGAAAGATAGTGTCTGGTTGGTTTGCTTGTCATTAGGTCTTCTTTAGATTCTAGGAAGGTCTATCTTGTCCGCAAGATCGACTTATTCTGTGTGACAGATGAAGCTCATGAATCTATGTTTTTAATCACTGTAGGTTGGATCTTCCTACAGGGTCATCACTACTTCCATGGCCTACTCAAATAACGATGTGCACTCCACCACCACGACATCTACAATAGCTATTCCATCCTTAACAACAGCTTCAAGTTGTTCCCTAACTTCTAGCAGGGTCGAAGGTTGTGACTTGAGCTCCAGTTCTATGATTTTCATGTTGAGCTCGAACTGAACTTGGGCCACCTCTTCCTTAGCATCGCAGACACCCGCTGCAAGTTTCTTGATCTTGGCCTCAAGCAGTGCCTCCTCAGGTATGTGCAACTCTAGCACTATCCTGCAATATTTTGCAACCGCGAACGCCAACTGGGCGGTCTACGCCTAGATCATCTCTTTTGCTTCCAGGGTCTCTGTCTTTTCAGTGAAATTTTCTCATTGTTCACCTGATATTCACTTATTAGGCTGAGAGCACGCTGCTCCCGCTCTTGTAATTCCACTATCACACCTATCTGCAACATGTCAAGATATTTGTTGGGGAGCACTGCGAGGTTGAGGCCAATGTTATTCATATCCATGATGGGGATAGGCGTGCTCAGCCATAAACACCCATCATACACCAGAGTCAATAGTTGCTTTATGTAGGTGATATTGATGTTAGATCGGTGGTAGTGGGGCACCCATAGTAGGTTCAACAACCCTGATTGATTTACTTCGCGAATCCACTCAACTAGCTCCAATGTAGTGACACCAAATTCTTTATAATATACCTGCTTCATGTAGTTCTCTGCTGCGAGGTGGGGGAACCTCTCATGGTTCGCTAAATCCCAATCTTCCATTTTTAAATGGGGAATTCGCGCCAAGTGTGAGCCTTAAAAGGTGATGTTTTCTGGTAGTAGGGGCATATTTAATGAGGAATTTCACTGTGTGTTATAGACATATTTGGGCACTGAAATCCCAATCATATATGTCCATAAACCAAGGGCTTCTAAGTCCCTAAAAGTGTTGTTTCATGCCCTAAAGGAGCAAGGTCAACTGATTACATCATTTCCCAGAAGTTCTCCCTGAAAAACTACTCAAAACTGGATCATCTCACCTGCTCCATGGCCAGGGTGCGATGCATCTCACCTTGTACACATGGGAGGTGTGATTCATACTGAAAATGCCTTCTATAGGGTGCGATGAGTGAGAATAGACAAATGGCAGAGACAGTTTGCTAAGTGGATGATCAAGGAATCTTCTAGAAACTTCTCATATGACACTTGCCTCTCAGAATTCGCCCAGGGATGAGTAAGAGATCAATGAAATCTCCAAGTGGAACCAAGAACTATCAGTGGAATGACACTAATCAAAAACCCAGAGCTGACTCACACCTTTGCAAATATCTATATATGGATCCCTCACCTTAGAGATCCAGAGGTTGGAATTTGGTAATTTGCAAAGAGGTGCTATTAGTTTCTCTTTGAATACATTGTTGGGTGATCTTGCTTTGTGTGAGGTGAAGAGGGCTTTCAAGCTGGGAGGATGGCACTGGGTCAAACCAAGTGGTTGTAATCCTCTCTTCTACGACTTTTACTAATAAATCTATTTAAGTTTTCCTCCATATTCTTGTGTATCTCTTAACATTGTGTTGTTATATGCATTTATATGGTCAATATATATCTGATCCTATATTGTTTACAGTGAAAGATCTTTATGCTTTGATGGTATTATGTTGCTGTGAATCTACAAGTGCTCTTTGAAGCTGAACAAATAAGGAAGCAGTGGCGAGATTCTGTCAAAGGGGAAAGGAAACAAGCAAGGAGCCAAGTGGAAGACTGAGGTTGGTACTCTCTACTTCTTTCTCATCTCTCTCTCGTAAAGGAAAAAAAAGTGACTTTAATCTGTTTGTTTCTAAGATAGCTACCGGACTAGCAGCTCTGAATATACACTAGATTTCCCGATAACAAAATGGCGACTCCATTGGGGAGACGATTAGTTTTATTGCTTGTCTCTATTTGTTTGATTCATAAACCATAGACGAAGCCTAAAATCAAGCCAGCTAGCCTTCGAACTGCATTTGCTATGCAAGTGCAAAGTAGATCAACGCTGCTTCAGTCAATCTCCGGGTTTGTTTATGAACTGAAAAATTGACTTGCAAACATCCTAAGTGCCCTAGAGGTATCTTGAGTAACCTCATTAGATCAGCCCTATACTTTGTAGTTACTAACTATCATTTTCTCAGCCTAAATCCCTGAACTAAACTGCAAACTGTGACCAAAAACCAAGTTAAAGTCTCGTTCATTGACCATCGCACCCTCTCCTTTAGGAAATCAGGATGCATCGCACCTCCCGTGTGTAGTAGGTGGGATGCATCCCTGTTTCCCTGTGTTACAGGTGCGATGATCAAACAAGACTAGATCTGCCTCCAGATTTTGGTTTTTTTCTTCACTATCTTCAATTTTATTTAGGAGTTTTTGCTGTCTATGATTAGTAGACCACTGTTGAAACCCCCTTCTTTACATCATCCAACCTCTATTGTACAAATAATTGTGAATGTTTTTATGTATTGTGTGCCATTTACAGTTCTCTTTTACAAAGAAGTAGCTTAATCGAACTGTCGTCTTTTGATTTGGAAGTGTCGCAAGTGTCGTTTTTAGTCAAAGAAAAGAATCCCATTGTTCTTGATAGTCGATTATACTGTTACTCTTGTATTTGATCTGAATTAGTAGTATTTCAAGTGTCGAAAGAAGTTTTCAATTCAAAATCGTAAAAGTGTTGTCTTGTCTCCTTTTCATTTTTTGAAAAGAAAATCGTTAGTACTGTCGCTTTGAAAGAAGGAATAGTTCAGATTTGTGCTTAGCATTCTTTTTGTCATTCACACATTAAGAAAGCGGAAAACAAATACATGCATGTGCATTTGCATTTAGACTACTTGTTGATTGTGATTTAGGACAGTGCATCTAGTGTGTGCTCTCCGCTCTATGTTGAAAGGATTTCATTTCTCTTTCCTTAGTAGCTATGATTTTCATTGCAAAAAGAAGATTAAACGACTGTTTATCATCTTAGATTGCATTTTAGGAATTGTATATCTACATCACGCAGTCAACCTTAAAGGAAAACTTCTTAAGAAAGATCAACTATAAAATAAATTTAATGAACTTAAAAATTCTTTGGAACCTAACGCACAACATCTAGAATTCTAGGCTAGAGACGTATTCCAACGTCGTAAAGCCCGGTAACCGTCACTTTCATCGTAGGTTGGGTGATTCCTCCTCTTTGAGATGACAAGTGCCAGTACGGACTTGTGCTCCCACGTACCATTGAGTATATAATGGGAGACCACAATAGGCTATATCCTTTATCCTTAGGAAGCCATGTCTGTCGCCCTATCGATCGCAATGCACCGAACACAGCATTTGTGAAGATTGACTGTCGTACCGTAAAAAGTATTCTGCAGTTTTGCGATTGGTTTGGTAATCCCTATATCTAGATTTCTAGAGTAGTCTCTTTCATTCCTTTTCAGACTCCTTAAAATAAAAGGTCCATCTGAGCACTTGTCACTTCAAGCTCATTAAAAATCGAAGTCGACTAGATTCATCTTTAGCTTTTTCTCGACCCTTAAAAATTGATAAAGCAAGTTGTGTCAAAGCGTCTATTTATTTTAATCGGAATAATGTCATTATTCCCTCGTTGGTCTTAGGTTGAGAAAATGGAGTCCACCAACCAAGGATTTCCCCTTGGGGGCAGTCCTAGTCCTTTCTCCTCTTGGGGAGATGTTGGTGCACCTCATATGGCCACATTGTCCCTTCCAGGACTGACAATTGGCCTGGCGATATGGATATTCTCGACCTCTCTCGTTCAAAGCACCGTAATTATTGAAAAATAGAATCAGCAACTAGATGATACCAGAGTTTCCCCCCTACCTTCTACTTTGTTTGTCTCTCCCTCTCCTTCTTCCTCTTCGCTTGGTAAAGATAGTAAAACTAAAAACCAGGTAACTGAGAAGAAGAAGAAGGGGAAGGAGAAGAAGAAGAAGGAGCCAACGGCAAAAAGGGGAAACCGTGCATCGTCTAGCGAAAATCCACACACTGCACCATCCAAAACTAAATCTCCATGTGTCATCTGCAAAGGATACCACTATCACCGAGATTGTCCTTGCATCCCACAGATCCTAAGGGACTGGTCTCCCCACTTGCACAATCCGGTGTCATCAACCTCTGACGATCATGTTGAAAGTACACTGTCAACTAGTGAAAGCAAAGTCACCGGAAAAAAAGGAAAATCTAAATTTCCCTGCAGACTGTGTGAAGGTGACCATGCCCTCCACCATTGTCCCTTCCTGGACGAAGCTAAAAGAGTCTTGGATAATCATCCTGTATCACCACAGTGACTCCCTCCTGGGTACAAGAAACTCTTGCCGAATCCATTGCTAGTTGAAAATCTAACTGACCCACCTTTGGAGTTGGTCGAAGCACCTATCATTGAAGATAAACCCTCTGAGTCCACATCAGACCAAAGTCAATAGGCCGAGACGGCAGTCGACCCCATCTTGACTTCAAAAGATTTACCTTCAGATGATACAGTCACCGAAGAGAATGAGAATGACACCGTTCAAATTCTTTTCGTAAACACAGACTCTGATGAACATGGGGGCAATCTGCCCATTCCTTTACCGCAGGAAGGAAATTCGTCGGAGTTGTATCCGGCCGTTTATTCGGTCCCACCTCCAAGCAACCTAGTCGTTTCCTTCGATTGGAATCTACTAGGTAGACCCCGTTTACCATCTAATGTACCATTTCGAATCATAGTGCAAACTTACAAAATGGTCATGGTTGGTACCATCATAGATGAAGGGGCTTCTGTGAGTATCCTTTCCTCAATTGCTTGGAAAGCACTTGGTTCGCCATCGCTTTTGCCTGAGATGCGATATCTGATAGGCTTCGATAAAGGAACCAGTCGGCTGTTAGGGATACTTCCAAGTTTACCTATAACTTTGAGAAGGAAAACCGTTTATTTGAATGTAATGGTAGTCCAAGGACCTTTAGATTACAATCTACTCCTTGGGCGCGACTAAATTTATAGCATGGGTGCCATCGTCTCCTCACTCTTTCGAGTAATGTGTCTTCCGCATGAAGGCAGAGTGGTCCAACTCATAGACCAGCTCTCATTCCCCGGTTCACACATAGCTAATAGTCAAATGTCATCCCTGACAGGTCTTTTTGCACGAGGAATGTCTCATCAATCTCTAGTTCGTCCACCTGATGAACGCAAGTGATTCGGTGGTTGTGACTGAAACGCAAGGGGCATGCACCCCAGTCTGCTTCGGTAGGGAAACTTCAAGTATAGGGTAGGTTTCTGCAGAGGATATATGACTAGTCTGACACACCCGTCCGTTTAGGAAAATGGGATTAGACCGGAATAAGATACCTCTATTAGAAGGTAGGCCTTTCCTGATAGAACAAATGTTTTGTCTGCAAATTGAAGGGTAACCTGGAAAGGTAGGCCTTTCCGATAGAACAAATGTTTTGTCTGCAAATTGAGGGGTAACCTAGGAAACTCTACTTCGCTATACCTGGGGGCATGTAAGCCTTTTGCATGAAAGTGAAAAGCGACCATTTATTTTCTTAGTTTGCAGGTTCTTAACCCTTTAAACTCATAGGATTGGTCATTCCCAGCTTACATAATGAAAGGATTCGGAGCATAATTTTGAATGGTGCAAGCTCCCTAAAAGATGAACCTATCGATGAGACATCATTATTATACGACTAGCACGAGCAATTTTACGTGAAGTTCAAGCTCGTTAAAAATCAAACCTAGCAATGAGCATATGTTCCACCAGAGTTTAAGCTCATTAAAAGATGAACCCACCTCCGGTAAATAACCATTGTGAATGCATTATCATCAGCTTTTGAGCCTTGGTTGTGTTCTTACCATCACCTCCACTCTGTTTTTGCCGATCATTCACCTCCGTTTGATTGTTTACCCCTTTTGAGAAACAACTGCGACGAGTGATCCTATTAGCCACCTTTTACACTGTCACGATTGGAAAGTTCCAAACCTTACCTGGAATTAGCCGCTATTTGAAAACATCATTCGTTCCTCAAAAAACGAGTCTCCTTTAATCTCTTTTCATCTGACTCGTAAAATATGAAAATATTGTCGAGCGATTGGCCTCTCCAGCTCGTTAAAGTGATTGGAAGTGTTATCCCTCCTCTAGATTTTAATCTTTTTGGACCTGAGGGATTATTACACAAAAAGATCGAGCGTTTGTCTTGTTCGGCTCGTTACAACTATCTAAAAGTCATCCCTTTGGAATTGCTTTATACTTTTTCGGACTTAAGGGATTATGTTACGAAAAAGGAATATTGGAGTCTTCTTTCTATCTCTTTTCAGACTCTCTAAAATTGAAAAGAACCGAGTTATCCTTGTTTTTAAACTCGTTAAAACAATAGCGAAAAACTTGTCCATTCAAACAAGAACGAGTTTCACTGTTGCTAGGCTCGTTAAAACATAGCGACGGGTTTGCCCGAAGGGAAAATTATAGAACAAGCATATGTTATCCTCCTCAAGCTTGACAAAAATAAAGAGGTACTGGTCAGAAATGACTGGGGAAAATTGGGAAGAAAACTTGAAGAAACTTTATTGGTAGCAGGTCGCTCTTGAACTTGACACTTTTCACTCCATCACCATGATTGAGTCGGGTTGGGTTATTTCGTTCACCGATCATACCACCATTGGTCTACCGTACCATCCACTTTTGGGGTTAATGCTACCAATCCATTTCAGTGTCACCGATATGTTCAAGAGAAGTCGCTCAGAGAATTCACCTACCCAACTTGTGTCTCATCCGCTACAATACCTTCACGCTTCATTCTTTCATGACCGCCACCCTGAACCTTGTATCATTAGATCGTTTTCACCTCTACAAAGTCATTTGCTTTGTTCCGTGTCGTAGATGTGGGATTCATTAATGCCCTCCTACAATGGGTCACTTCTTGTCAACGTCAGCTCATTATCCAAGAAGTCGACCTAGGAACAACCCTTTCAGTACTTTGAAGCTTGCATGCCTCAATGGCAAGTTTCTCACTTCCGGTGATAGGTTTACATTAATGGCCTTCGACCGAAAGATTTTGCATGGTGTTCGACATCGACTCATGTATTCACACCATGTGAATTGTACTGTAGTACCTTGAGGGTCGTCATCATCATCGGTGATTCCTCTCACGCCTGTTAACAACTTACATCATTGGCTGGTAATCACAGGATGTCTTTCCATGTTCGACATCAAAATATCTTTTCACATGGACCGACTTGTACTTTCTGGCGAAGATTGAACGAGTTTTGAAGACCTCGGATCTAGTTTCATCCATCTGGGTTGCGATATATTCAGGAAAATAAAGACATCAAATGTACATCATTACTGCACAAATAATCATCCAAGCTAAGGGATGATGGCTCTACCGGAATCATCAGTCTGCACACAGACGGTTGTCTGTCCTATGTACATGAAAATGAATTTATCAAGTTGAGCATGGGAATGCCCGCCTCAGCTAGATCATGAAAATATTATGAAGATAATGTATTGTATTGTATGTTATTACAGGTCACCTTCCAGTTCAAAAAACCTTGAATCCTCATTATAAAGCATTTCACCTGACATAAAAAAGATTTACAACCTCAAGCTTTAGGGGCAACTGTTATAGACACATTTGGCCACTGCAACCCCAATCTTATATGTCCATAAACCAAGGGCTTCTAAGTCCCTAAAAGTGTTGTTTCATACCCTAAAGGAGCAAGGTCAACTGATTACATTATTTCCCAGAAGTTCTCTTTCAAAAACTGCTCAGAACTAGTCAAAACTAGATCATCTCACCTGCTCCATGGCCAGGGTGCGATGCATCTCACCTTGTACACATGGGAGGTGCGATGCATACTAAAAATGCCTTCTGTAGGGTGTGATGAGCGAGAATAGACAAATGGCAGAGACAATTTGCTAAGTGGATGATCAAGGAATCTTCTAGAAACTTCTCATATGACACTTGCCTCTTAGAATTCACCCAGGGATGAGTAAGAGATCAATGAAATCTCCAAGTGGAACCAAGAACTATCAGTGGAATGACACTAATCAAAAACCCAGAGCTGACTCACACCTCTGCAAATATCTATATATGGATCCCTCATCTTAGAGATCCAGAGGTTAGAGGTTGGAATTTGGTAATTTGCAAAGAGGTGCTGCTGGTTTCTCTTTGAAGACATTGTTGGGTGATCTTGCTTTGTGTAAGGTGAAGAGGGCTTTCAAGCTGGGAGGATGGCACTGGGTCAGACCAAGTGGTTGTAATCCTCTCTTCTATGACTTTTACTAATAAAGTTATTTGAGTTTTCCTCCATATTCTTGTGTATCTCTTAACATTGTGTTGTTATATGCATATATATGGTCAATATATATATGATCCTATATTGTTTACAGTGAAAGATCTCTATGCTTTAATGGTATTATGCTGTTGTGAATCTACAGGTGTTCTTTAAAGCTAGACAAGTAAGGAAGTAGTGGCGAGATTCTATCAAAGGGGAAAGGAAACAAGCAAGGAGCCAAGTGGAAGACTGAGGTTGGTACTCTCTGCTTCTTTCTCATCTCTCTCTCGTAAAGGAAAAACAAGTGATTTTAATTTGTTTGTTTCTAAGATAGCTACCCGTCTTAGTGGGACTAGTAGCTTTTAATAGATACTAGATTTCCTGATAACACTGTGTCTAGGTCCTTGGTGACCTTCACCTTTCCTTTACACGGAGGGATATAATCCAACAACTTGGAGATGGGCTCCATGCCCTCAACATCTATATCCTCCGCGCCCTCTTCGGCCTCTAAATCTACCACCCTCTCCTTATCCTTCGCTAGTGGCTTATCTTTCTTCTGAGCCTGGGTAATAGAGTGCTTTCTCAGTGACTCGCACACTGGCATCAGCCTCTTCTGCTTGTCTTTCTTCGGCTTGTGGTCTTCATGCACTGGCGTAGGCTTCGGCTTAGGCAACCTCGGCACCGTAAGCACAAGAGCTGGAGCCTCCATGCTCACAACTTTTGGAGTTGCTCCTTCGGAGGCAACAGTTCCTCCGATGCTTGTAGTCTCAGATGGTACTGACATAGTGCTGAGAATAAGCTACTGGTATCCTTAGGTAAACCATCAAACACAGAGCTTGCGACCAAATCTGCAAAAAACTAAGGATTCATAAACAATGGACATCACAACTCAAAAGTTATAAGGATGCAAAGTGTTCTCTATTGGATAGCCACGCGTAATTTATAAGCGAATTTGAATTCAAATTTGACCGTTCTGCCCAATATCCATCCATAAATGTTGATTTGGTAACAGATCTTCAAATATTTCAACCTTAAATGTTGCCCCCCTGCTCCTCTTAATTATCTCCTGGCTATCAAATCATGAACAATGACTATAATGGTCACTTCTGGCTCCTCTATGTCGTATCTCCCTCTATAGTACAACTCCCTTCATGTTGCTTCTGGTAATGTGACATCACCCTTTTTTCGCGCATCCCCTTTATCGTGTGGTTCCACAAACCGGGCAGTGTAGTTTAGAGTCTCGTGCTCCCTTACAGCTACTTGGAGCGCTAATACTATGATGCCATCAGGTAGTCAATGAGCTGGATCCCCTGTGTATGGCTTCAACCAGATTCCATTTACCCTTCCTAGAAATGGTTCTCCATTAAACTTCGCGAGCTGAACTGCGCCACCATTTGTAATTTCTTTGGTGACATATGGCCCTAGCCAGTGCATCTGAAACTTTCCTGGAAACTTAGCGAACTTACTATCATATAATAAAACCAAGTCATTTACCTTAAAGTTGCAAAGCTTGATGTGTCGATCGTGCCATGCCTTTTCACATTCCTTTTGTATTTGCTGATGAAATGTAGCCAAGAATCTGTCCTCTTCGAGCTCCATCAATTGCACAAGCCATTCTTCCAAGGCTCTGTGGTCCTTCATCCCTATGAAGGTTGCTATGTGTAGAGTAGGCATGATATCTTCCATAGGCATCACAGCTTCTATGCCATAGACCAACTAGAAAGGTGTCTGACCTCTTAGTTTTTTCAAGTAGTCCTGTATACCCATAATATTGTCAGTACGCGCACATCCCAATAATTCTGCTCCGCATTGAAAATTTCTGTCAGTGCATTTTTTTATATTTTATTGAAAGCCTCCATTGTTCCATTGGCTTGAGGATGATATGGTGTACTTTTATGATGGTAAACCTGGAACTCTTCTGTCAGCGCGTTGAATGTTTTATTGAGAAAATTTCTACTGCAATCACTCATCAATACCTTTGGGAAACCGAACCTGGTCAACACATATTCAAACAAAACATTTTCTATTGTTGCCCCTATACAGTCCTTCACATATTGTGCCTCCGCCCATCTGGTCATATATTCAGTCGCGGTGATGATATAACACGCACCTGTTTTCTTGTGTGGGGGCTAAATCGGTCCTACAAAATCAATTTCCCATTTCTAAAATGGCTTTAACGACACCTGCGGATTTAGAGGCAGCTCATCCCTCCACAACATTCTGCCCATTCTCTGACATGCATCACATGCCCTACAATATGCTTTAGAATCTTTATGCAGTGTCGGCCACCATAACCTAGTGCACAAAACCTTTTGTGATGTTGCTTTTCCTGCATAATTCCCTCCCGTAGCACCTCCATGAGCTTTAGCGAGGATACTATTTCGTTCAAAATCGGGCACATATCGTCAAAGTATCTCATCCAATCCCATTTTATAAAAATGTCCAGTAATTACAAAGAAATATGTCATGTGCACTACCAACTCTTTTTTCTTTTGGCTGGTGTACCCTTCTGGAGCCGTCCTTGTAGTCAAGAAGTGGATAATATCTGCAAAGTGATTATCTACTACGCACACCACGAAGAGTTGCGCATCGGGCAACTCCTCCTCCAAATTATTAGGGTCCTCCTCGGTTTTGATGCGCGACAAATGGTCAGGTCCTACATTCAACCTTCCTGGTTTCACAATTACCTCAAAATCATATTCTTTAAATAAAAATAGCCACTTGCATATTTTCTCCCCCAACACAGACTTATTGACTAGATACTTCAATGCAGAATGGTCTGTGTACATCTTGAAATTTTTTCCCAACATATAATGTCTGAATTTTTGGAGCGCGTACACCATAGCCAATCCTTCGTGCTCTGTTTTCAAATAATGTTTTTCAACCTTTGACAACTTTCTGCTCACAAATGCTATTGGATGATCCATCTCCCCCTCACCAGCCTATGTCAGTACTGCTCCCAACGCATATAAGAGGCATCAACGTGCACATGGAATTCCTTCTTCCAATCCATGAAGACCAATATCGGCGCGGTGACCATTTTTTCCTTCAAGACATCAAGACTGCACTGACATTCTTCATCCCAACAGAATGTAGCATCCTTCTTTAACAACTTTTCCATGGGCACATTAATCTAAGCATAAGATTTTATGAACTTCCAATAATATCCAGTATGGCCCAGTGTTGTGCGCAGATGTTTAACACTCCTTGGGGCTTCCAAATTGATTATCACTGCAATCTTGGAAATTTCCACCATTAGTTCTTGCTTGCATACCACATGACCCAGCAAAATCCAAAAAGGGGACACAAAACAAACACTTCTGAAGGTTCAGCGCAATCTGATACCTTCGGCACGTATCCAACATTAAGCGTAGACTGGCTATATGGCACTTTACTAGCCCAAACATTGTCTAGTCATCAAAATATGCCTCTCAGAATTTGTGAATAAATTCTTTGAACACCACGATGACTATGCGAGAGAATATCGTTGACGCATTCTTGAGTCCGAAGGGCATCACTGTGTACTGAAAACACCCCCATTTTGTCGTGAAGGTTGTTTTACTCCTCTCTTCTGGTGCAATCTTGATCTGATGGTATCCAGGGAACCCATTAGTAAATGAGTAGGCCTCATGCCCTCCCACATTGTCTAGTACCTCATCAGTAAACGGTGTTAGGAAAGGATCATGAATGCAGGCATAATTAAGATTTCGTAGATCTACACAAATCCTTATCTCTCCCTTCTGCTTATTTTCCTAAACTACCATTGGGATGACCCAATCAGATTCCTCCACTAATTCAATAATACCCGCCTCAAGCATCTTGTCCAACTCCAAGCGGACCTTTTCCTTGTATTTTGGATTAAGGTGATATGGCCTCTGCTTAATGGGTTTTGCGTCCGGTTTCAAAGTTATTTTCATCACTCCCAAATTGCCTATGATGCCTTTCAAGTTCAAAAATTTTGTAGGAAAAATATCCTAGTACTCATAGAGTAACTTAGCAACTTTATACATTGTGGCATCATCCCAATAATCTCTGATCTTTGTGAATTTAGGCTCTGCTTCAGTACCAATGTTTACCTACCTAGTCTTCAGCGGCGCAGTGATATCCAGGTTCTCTATCTGCGGACCTTCAACCTCGCAGTGGCCTTTCGCTTCTGGGATATTGATATTCCTTGGATCCTCATCCTCCACTTCAGCAGTCATATTATAGCATTCCAGTGCATGGCGCAGTTGGGTGCTCCAATCTGGTTGAACCAATTCCAAAGAATCCCATGGAATTCAAAAGATCATTTTCTTAACCTCCTGCAGTTCCTCATCAATTATTTCAAACCTGTCTTCAAATTTGAATGTCCTCACAAACCCTTCTCTTAAGATATCCCACTCCGCAGTGTCATGGCGAAGCTCCATTTCCAAATACCAATTCATAGGGATTATATCTAGAGTGTGACATAATAAATGCACCCATTCTGGCTGTGGCTCCGTTCCATACACTTTAGTCCATTTTTCTAGGTGATCGTGCGGATCATTCCTCCCATCATATTTCTCGATTAACCACACTTTAGGGTGACCAAATCATATCCTCATCATCCTTCTATAATTGTGCCACCCATCAAATATGTCTCTGTGCATACCCCACCACCGAGCGCGCATAGCACACAATGCCAAATCCAGTGCCTGAAAGCGGTAATCCTCTGGAACTTCTCTTTCAAAAGCATCCAAAAACTTATCTATGTCAGTTAACCCATCGTAATAAGGTAAATTTCTTACCTCCAATGGCACACAACACAACGATTTTGTCATCATGTTGCAGCACAGTGTGGATACTTCGTGCAACCTATTTTTTTAATGTTCCAATTCTTTGTCTAAATCTGAGGTACATGAACTTTCTCAGTCCCATGCAATTCGTCCATCAGCTGTCGGATTAACCCAGTCTTGGTCTCGTGCTGTTATTTTATAGATTTGATCCAAATCACCATCACTTTCCTCATAGTCACAGACTGGTTCAGTGTAGCATGGTTCTTCTGCAGGGTCCAATGGTACTACAACGCAGAGCAATTTCCTTTCAAACGAAATTGTTCGCTTCTTCAAATTGATGACCCCATTCATGTCAATAGCCCAATCAATTCCCAAGAGCGCAGGGTATGGCTTGCTATCATCAACAATCTCTATCACTTCAAAATTAGCCAGTGCGCTCACACCTTATATATCTATGGTAACTCCCTAAAATCATCCCATAGGGATAATCTTCTACTGGTTTGCCATCCTTAGTTGAATCGGAGACCACTGCAATGCAGGCCTCCCCATTCTCTCCCAGGTATGTTTAGGCAATATGTTTGTTTCAAACCCCAAATCCAAAATAACTTGGCCCATCTCATAGTCTCCTATTTGTGTGGTAAGCCTCATCTCGCACCCTGTTCTTGCCTTATGCTTACCAATATTTCTGACTACACGGGGTCCATCAAGAGCATTATCCTTACCAGCACATTTGTTTATCAACTCCTGTATTCCTTTCACATTCTTTCTAACGTGCAATAGTTTCATACAAGTCTCCAAAAAGTTGGCAAGCACAGAGGGGTCGACCTCCACAGGCAGTTTGTCTTGACTTCCTGGGTAGAGGCCTCAACAAAGATTTTCTTCGCTTCCATGAACGTTTCCTTCACACGCTCCAGATCAAACCCAACCTCCTTTTCTAGGGCCTTGCGGAACCATCCACCTTCTTCAGGTTGTTTTCCCTTATCATCACTAGTCACGATCCCGCTTCGTAGTACGATATTCACATTTGGGTACACTCTGCAACTCCAAGTAGATTTTCTTCAACTCTACATGAATCTGTTGAACTCCTAAAGAAGCATCTTGGATAGGTGTCTCATGCAATCTCATCATGATTTCCAGGGCTTCCGCACGAGTTCCTATCTTTTTCTGCGACAAAGCAATCCTTAGGTGGGATAGGAGCGTGACTATAAACCAATTGCGGTGCTGACTATCTGTGATATTCATATTAGCTTCGCAGATCCCGTACTTTAGTCTTTGATCTAGCTCCCATGGTGTTTCACTGGGCCTCATCATGATTTACTTAAATCCAATTACCGACTATGAGGTAGATTTAGGCTTACCGAATTCCTTGTTTAAAGTGGTCTGAGTATCTGCCAATGGTGCCAATGGGTTATCAATGCAGTACATAACATACCATGTCAATGCACGGTCCTGCAGAACGGTGACCAACTACGCCTTCTTTATATTATCATCCGTAATTTTTTGTGTTTTCCACACAGCCTTCACAACAAACCAAAACTGATCCAGATCCTCACTTCCTAAGCCCTTGAAAACTGACAACTTCATCGTATTCGACATGTTGGCCGGCGGTGGTGGTGGTGGCAGTGTGGGTGAAGTTGTATGTTGTGAAGGTGAAGGTGGAGGTGGTGTGGAAAAATGAGGTATCCAAGGAAAACCCTACCTTATCAACTGGACAATGCTCTACAATGAAGCCTGTGTTGCTACGTCGTCGTCACTTGAAGGAGGTCCAATCAATGGACTATATTCAGGACCTGCTTTTCCTTGATTTCTAAAGCTTCATCCACTTCGCATAGATCCAAACATCAAGTTAATGGAATAACCCGCTTTCTACACAAGAGCATCTTAATCCAAGTATTTAAAGATCTCAAATACTTACCTCGCGGTCCCTTGAATAAGCATCACTCTACTTCATTGTAACTGAAAGAGGTATCAACCGCAAACTCTGTAAAAAATCCTCTAATGATTCGATCAAGTCAGTGATCAACTATGTGCACGATCTTATCTTCAAAAGCTTCCAACCTCCACATGAGCTCCAAGGTCCACACTATCAGACCGTCAAGCCTCCACCTTTCTTGGTTGTCTGCCAATTTAGTGATCCACTCGTATAGTTCAATCGCGAAGATGCATAAGAATATTTCATGTATTTCTATGTATAAATATATGTCCAACCACTGTTCTTTTTTCAGGTGTGGATTTTTGTTTTCTTACTCCGTGAATTTGTGGATCTTTCTATCCAATCACTTCTCAATTTCCTTCTTCGTCGGATTCCAGTGATGCGACATCACACATCTCTTTATGCAGGTCCCAGTCCTAACAACAGAACCATTTTTTGGATTAAGGGGTCATGACCCAGGTTCGGAGTTAGTTGCGCCAAACAAATCCCTACACTATTGTCCCTTTCGGCATCAATATGCAATACACAGACTGAAGTCTCACCCAAAGCAGTATGGGGGGATGCTAGAACCAAGTTTCCACGCCTAGAGTTCAGTGTGATGTCCTTTTGGCGAACTAGATCGGCCTTCGCGTAGACCTCTATGGTCCTACAAGCCTAGTGCTATAACTTCCCTTAATCGGCCTCTAGACCTCCGCGAAGGTCTATGGCTGAATTTTGCAAACCTTAAGTAGGTCAATTAGCTACTTACGTGCATCTTAGATTACCCTTAGATCAATACTTACTTGAAATTACCTAAGTGTTTGATAACTTTAACAGAAAGCATTATGATCTTCGCATAATCACTTAACATTAATTGCATTCAGATAACAATACATATCAAGTAAAGTCGCACATCAATACATCATTATTTCATAAAACCATCATTCATCATAGCATATATCGCAATCATACATAGCAGAAGTAAAGAGACTAAACAAAGGAATTTCTGTAACAATATTCTTTATTGATATTCAGCAAAGGTTTACAGACTCAAAACTTCCCTGCACACTCAACTGCAGGGGTCCATGCACTCAGTTGTGGACACTACTCTAGGCCTTTGCACACTCAGCTGTAGAGCCTTTTCCTCCTCTAAGACTTCTATCTCGATCTTCCTTCTATTGACCCATTACATCCATCATATCTTATCATCGTCGTGCCTTAGACTCTCTAAGACACACCTATTTATACAATCCCATGGTCCGCGGACCATGGGTAGATCTTCAAAAGCCAACTCAAGTTACATAAAAGAAGGGTAAAAATCATTTTTTACTCTTAACTAGCTACGCGCTCCGCGACCACAATTTGCAGAGACTTTACATCTTTTTACATCAAAACTTGGGCTTTTTCCCCAAAACTGACCTAGGGGACCCCATCCCAATAATAGATGATTTGTTTTTTACAAGGGTTGAAGTTCTCATTGTCCAGTGTAAGAGGGAGCTGATTTCTGAATTTAAGATGAAGGATCTTGGTCTTATGCATTACTATTTGGGATTGGAAAGTTGGAAAAATATTAATGGAATATTTATTGGACAAGGAAAGTACACTATTAAGATCCTTCAAAAATTTGGCATGATGGATTGAAAGTCCATGGAAACTCCTATGGTGAAAAATTTGAAGAAGATACATGACTATGACTCTAATTTGATTAATCCCTCTATGTATTGCATATTGATTGGCTTAATGAACTGTCTTGTGAACACTAGACCTAATATTTTCTATGTTGTAAACACGTAGAGCGAATTCTTGGTTGAGCCCTGACGTGTGTTGGGGAAAAGTGAATTCCTATCATTTAATTTGTCAACTCGGGGGTTTCGTAAACTTGTGAAGCATGCATGCACTATATGTGCTAGAAATTGTCTTTCAGTTTAGATCAATCTAACTACAAAATAATGGAAACCAATTCATCTAATCTATGAAATCAAATAATGAAAATGAAATTCAACTAACCTATGAAATAAAAAATAACTAATGTATGCTTAGTTACTCCAACATTCAATTATGAAATGTTACCTTCTTGAGATGATGTGTAAGCAACTATTTATACTTTAACTTCTAATGTCCTAGAAAAGCAAGTAAAGTGTGCAGAAAATAACTCAGTAATTGCATGTATCAAATATTCAACCATTCAATCTTGAAATATGATTAAATCAATTTCTTATAATGGTCTTTAGGAATATCAGTTAATGCAATTAAATGAGGATCTTAAAATCAAATATAAAAGCATAAAAAAGTAAAGCTCAATGATTGCATAAGTTGAACATTCAATCACCCAATTTGAAGTCACCTTCTTGGCCTGATCCTTTATTCAATTATACAATGAATTGATGGTTTGATCTAAGAAAGTAAATAACAGAACATGAAAGGAAGCTACATAACTATGAGCCCTTGCCTCAAACTTAATCCAATTATAAAATACATAAATCTTCCCTATTGAAATGCTTTTAGAAAATCAAAGATTACATAGTCATTCTAAAACTAATACTAAGAAAGCAAATGAACTTTAATCTATAAAAGCAATTAAATATCACAATCATTAGATGGCCATTTGATTTGATAATGAGATCTTAAATCAATATTAAGGTATTATAGACTCATGTGAAAGAATGCCTATATTATTTAGTGCAATGGATCGAAAAGATTGCGAATAATACAGACATTTAACAATTGGAAAACATAACAATTCAACACATCAACACAGTGAATAATCAAGGAGTTCACCAGAATTCCTGGCTACGTCTCCTGGTCCAAGATTTTAGTGTCAACCTCTATATTATGTCTTCAAGAGCAGATGATTACAAGTGTGAGCTCGAATAGAGTCTCAACACAACAGTGACAAAACACAGGGACTCCCTCGAAATCCTCAAGTCTGCAAGAGTACACAGCTACTCCCTCTTGCTCTCTGTCTTCTGCTTTCTCTTCCGCTCTCCTCTACCTCTGCCTCTTCTGTGCTGCCATTGGATGGCTTTTAAGCCTCTCGGCCCAGTCTGTTCACCTCCCCTTTCGATGTGGACACGTTTTGTTAAAAACGCTTAAGGCACAAGAACAGTTTCTTTTAGAAACAGAAGGATCGGCGGGCGCGGTGAAATCGACCGTTCGGTCTTCCTCCGCACAAATCCCCCGACATAATACATATTTGGGCCTTATTTCATTTTAACAGAAATACAAAGAAATACATAGAATACATTGAAAAACCCATCCGAAAGGACTAAGCCAGATCTCAAAGGAAAATAGACTCGCATCTATAACATTGTTGGGTCCGTAAAACAGCTCGTTCATCGTCCACCGTCCAATCAGTGATCGATAATCCACGACTGACGATCATTTCAGGTGGCCCACTTGCACGGAGATTACCCACCCGAAAAAGTAGTTTTCTCTCTCCTGCGGTGTGCTACATGTTGGCCGGTGTATGGGATTGGGCGGAGCCTCTCCAATACCACTTACCGCTTGAAGTCCCCTCGAAATACCATTTACCTTGGAACTTAAATAACATAAGGCCGCGTTTATAAACCTTTCAGGTCTGCCATTCTATCGCAATATCACATTGTATGTGGCCAAACATCAATACACGGGGAAATACAAAGAAATCCGCAAAAACTGGACTTCAAATATTTTAAAATCTGACCTATAATCCTTATCGGGTCTGGGTCTATCGCATGTCACATATCACAAGTCTTTATATTCTTTCCAGTCCACTCGCCGATCGTCGATCTCCGATATCGGCGACCCTTCGCAATGCCACGGGCCATGGTCCATTCCCATATATTGTTGCGATGCAATAATTGCAAATCACATATCGCATGTTCTTCGGGCCTGCAGGTTAAGTCCTCCCCTTTAGAATCTGCGATGCGATAATGCAATCTCCACCGTTGATTTGTGCGCTCGATCAACGGTCCACGTTAAGTCGCTAGATCACGATCGCAATTCCCACAAGGCTGCCTTCGATACACTCCGCTGGCCTACTCCAATGCGATATCCCAATTTAATCTGGGTCGTTGATCTGTCCGATCTGACGGCTCTTGTGCAACGTTACTTCAACCTTCGCTTAGCTCTATTTTCCGCCTTTCTTCTTGGTTTTTCTTTTGCAATAGTGTTTTCCGATAATATGTATATGAAGACTTAGAGGTTTCAAGATCCATTTTGGATCACACCTTCCCACTGAAAAGCTTTTGGACCACCAAAAGTTGGTTTTAGGCATCGATCAAGTGAGGATATAGTTCCATCATTTGTCCAATTTCTATCCATCGTGTCTTGCTTGGATTTGAACCCTTGAGCCCTACTCTCAGGTACTCAACATCCCCTTGATGTGTATTTCTTACCTTCCTATCTAGAACTGTGTCCTCCTGTAACTCGTTGAGATACTTAGGCAACAAATCCCCAATAGAAGACAATTGACTTTGCTCTTCAGGGTCTTCAATCAATGAAGGTTCATACAATCTCAAATTTTCTGCATTAACGACTGAATAGATCTGCATATAAGTTGGAAAATCAAAGCAAAAAGCATTTTCACCAATTTTATCAAGTATCTCGAAAGGTCCATACCTTATTGGTTTTAGCTTCTTACCTTCACCTTGCATTTTGTCTTTGCTGATGTACAGCCAGACTTGATCACCAACTTGAAAACTATGTTGAGCTCGATGCTTGTCATGTCTTGCCTTGTACTTGGCTTGACTTCTTTCCAGTTGTTCCTGTACTGCCTAGTGAATTTCCTGGATTTGTTCAATGAACTTGGTTGCTTTGTCCACATCACTGTTTCCATCCATTGCTATGCCTTTACCAAAGACAAAATCCAAGGGAGACTTTGGTATAAAACCAAAACAAGTCTCAAAAGGAGATCTCTAAGTAGAAGAGTGCTTGGCATGGTTGTAAGCATGCTGCACATAACACAAATGCTCATCCCAAAGCTTGGGATGCTTGTTGCAATAGCCTCTGAGAAACTGGATCACTATCCTGTTGACCACCTCTGTCTGACCATATGTTTGTGGATGAAATGTTGTGATTTTCTTCAACCTTTTGTCCATCAACTCCCATAGAGTTGACCAAAACTTCCCAACAAATCGAGAATCTCGATCAGATACAATAGAAGTGGGTAACCCAAAATGAACCCATACATTTTGAAAGAACAACTTTGTTGTTTGTTCAGCTGTAACCTGCTTGTTACATGGTATCAAAATACACATTTTACTGAACCTATCCACAACAACATAGAAATAATCGTGACCTTTCCTAGCCTTTGGAAATCCCCCAATAAAATCCATGGAAACACTTTCCCAAGGATGAGAAGGAATTGGAAGTGGAGTGTACAAGCCTAATTTTCTATTACTTGGTTTGCTTGTAGCACACATTTTACATCCTTTGATATATCTAGAAACTGTCTCATGCATTCTTGGCCAATAACAGAACCTTTGCAATTGTGCAACTATTTTACTTACACCAAAATGACCTGATATAAGAGCAGTATGTGCTTCTCGAATTATGTTAACTCTTTTAGTTTGTGGAATGCATAACTTTCCCAAATGATATAAGAGTTGGTCCTTACATAATAATCCAATTCTTCTACTTGCTTACCATGATTTAAAGTTGCATATACATCTTTAAAATCTACATCTTGAGCATATTGTTCAATGTAGCTTTCATGCATTACTGAGTTATGCTTAAGTATAGTAGATGCATTTATCATTGGTCTTGATAACATGTCTGCAACCTTATTGTGTATGCCCTTCTTATATTTGATGACAAGATGAAATCGTTGTAGAAAACCCATACACCTATAATGTCTTGATTGTTGCAATTTAGTTTGTGAGTGCAAATATTGAAGTGGTTGATGATCTATGTGTATGATTGTTTCCTTACCCATTAGGTAATGTTTCCAATTTTTTACACTTTGTACTAATGCATACAATTCTTTATCATATGTGGGATGATTAACTACTACAGAAGTAAATGTCTCAGAATGATAGCATATGGGTTTTCCGTGTTGCATCAACACTGCTCCCATGGCATAGTCACTGGCATCTGTCTCAATTTCAAATGGATGTTGAAGATCTGGCAGTGCTAGTACTGGTGTTGTACTGATTTTCTCTTTTAAGGTGTCGAAGGCTTTCTGCTGTTTGCCTCCCCACTTAAACACATGTTTCAATCTTGTTAAAGCATGTAATGGAGCTACAATCAAAGAAAAGTTAGCAATAAACTTTCTCCAGTATTGTGCTGCCCCTAGGAAACTCCTAACCTCTGTAGCAGATTTGGGTTTAGGCCAATTTACAATGACTTCAACCTTAGATGGATCTATCTTCAATTCACCACCCCCTACAATATGACCCAAATAATTTAAAGATGTTCTGCCAAATTCACATTTTGACAGTTTTACATAGAGATTTTCTCTTTTTAAAACATCTAAAGTCTGCTTCACAAGATTTACATGGTCTTCCCATGTCTTACTGAAAACAAGAATGCCATCTAAATAAACAATTACAAAATCATCAATAAATGGTCTGAGTACATCATTCATAACCCTCATAAATGTAGCAGGAGCATTAGTTAAGCCAAAATGCATAACCAACCATTCATAAAGTCCTTGCTTTGTCTTGAAAGTAGTTTTCCATGCATCCTGTTCTGCAACTCTAACCTAATGATAACCACTTCGCAAGTCTAACTTAGAAAAGTAAATTGCTTCTTTCAATTGATCTAATAAATCATCAATACGAGGAAGGGGATAATGATTCTTGGTCATTATTTTATTTAGTGCTCTGTAATCAATGCACATTCTCCATGAACCATCTTTCTTTCTCACCAGCACGATTGGAGATCCACATGGTGATGTGCTTGGTCGTATAAACCCTTGATCAAGTAACTCTTGTACCTGCTTCTTTATCTCTGCATTCTCTAAAGTTGACAACCTGTACATCCCAATGTTAGGTAATGGATCATCTTGCTGCAGACAAATATCATGTACTATTTCCCTTTTGGGTGGCAGACCTTTAGGTTCTTGAAATAGGATATCATATTCTGAAACAACTTTAACTAAATTAGCTTTCTGTTTAGCATCACAGCCTTCAAATGCATTGGATTTTTTAGGATCCTTTGCCTTTACAACCATTAGTAAAAATTTCTTACTTGAATTCACAATTCTTTTCATCTGTCCTAAGTTTATGAGAGAATAGTTATCTTTGAGTTTATGAGCTCTTACAGTATATTAAATTCCATCTTTAGTGAGTTGATACTTATTCTCAGATCTATATAAAATATCTTTCCTATCATACAAGTATGGACTTCCCAAAACAATACCACATATATCCAATGGAACTATATCTAACTCAACCTCATCTACAAATGTTGATCCAATAGCAAACCTAAGTTTACATTGTCTTGTTACTTGTAGCTTTGTTTTATCACACACCCAACCTAATGGATATGGCTTCTCATGAGGTTTTGTTTGTAATCCAAACTTCTTTACAATTGTTTCAGAAATAAAATTTACTTGTGATCCACTATCAAACAAAGTATCAATCTTATTGTGCTTGGAAATTACTCTAATACGAAAAAGCTCATTTCTTTCCCTCTCATTATTTTCATTATCAACAGATTGTGCAGAATTACTTGTGGATGCTTTAGAATCTTTACCTTTAATAAATATGGTTGTATCTGTTGTTTCATCGCCTAAATATGATCCCCTGTCCTTCTGAATAGCAACAACATTCTTCTTCTTCTTTCCACCAAACTTCTTAGGTTTCAATTCTGGATGCAAAAACCAGTAGTGTGCCTCGTTGTGTCCTTCTTTCTTGTAATGAGTGCATGAAGGTTTATCCTTCTTTACAGTGTTTTCTTTCCTCTCCTTCCATTTCAGTTTCTTCTTTTCCTTGCTTTTGCTTACAAAATATTTAGATGATCCCCTAACCTCTAGGTTTACATTCTTACCTCTAGCTTCTAGATGTGTGGCTTGAACTGATACATCAGCTAAGCTAGTGGGATTAAACATGAGAATAGTATGCTTTAAATAGCTATGAAGACCACCTATATACTTCAATAAAGTCTCAGGTGAATCTAATGATATACCTAGAGTTAAAGCTCTCTTTCTGAATTCCTGAGTATAACTCTGTACACTCTGACCCTTCAACTGACGAAGAGTTTGCCAACTCATCATTACCTGCTGCATGTCAGCTAAAGGGTAGAATTGCTTTTTGATAGCGGAAAAAAATTCACCCCAGGTAGAAATGATTTTACCATGTTTTTGCAGATCAGCTTATGTCTTTCCTTCCCACCATACTAGTGTAGTTCCTCCAGCTGAATCTTCTTCCTTTCTGAATCAACATTCTGTACCCTGAAATATACATCAATTTGTCTTATCCAATTATCTAGCTTTTCTGCATTGAGTTCTCCATCATAAATTGGCAAATCAAACTTCACATCTAATTTGATTAAGGAAGTTTTCTTCTTCTTCTTATCAGGGCTAGTTTTATGCGAAGAAGATGATGAGGGTGATGAAGGTGATGATGGAGGAGATGGTGGAGAAGGAATTTCTCATTTTCCTTTGCCTTCTGGAGGGGCAACTAGAAAAGGCTCCTCTGCTCCTTTGTATAGTTTGGGTGTTGAAGTGCTTTCACCTCGACCCTTCTTAAACTCCAGATACATCTCTTCCACCATGGCTCGCATGGCCATAAAACTATCCATGAACTGAGATTCTGATCCCAGTGGAGCTTCTTCTGCCATTCTTCTATGAGAAAAGACTCTTCCAATCTCTAGATTGGCCTCAACAAGTTCTCCTTCTCCATGTCTAAGCTTCAATCTAGTTAGCATTCAAATTCCAACACAAGCTTGTCTAACCTTAACAAAACCAAAACCAAATGCTCTAATACCACTTGATCTAATAATGAGATCTTAAATAAATATTAAGGTATTATAGACTCATGTGCAGGAATGCCTATATTATTTAGTGCAATGGATTGAAAATATTGCGAATAATACAGACATTTAACAATTGGAAAACATAACAATTCAACACATCAACACAGTAAATAATCAAGGAGTTCACCAGACTTCCTGGCTACGTCCCCTGGTCCAAGCTTTCAGTTTCGACCTCTATATTATGTCTTCAAAAGAAGATTATTACAAGTGTGAGCTCGAATAGAGTCTCAACACAACAGTGACAAAACATAGGGACTCCTCGAAATCCTCAAGTCTGCAAGAGTACATAGCTACTCCCTCTTACTCTCTGTCTTCTGCTTTCTCTTCTGCTTTCTCTTCTGCTCTCCTCTGCCTCTACCTCTTCTGTGCTGCCATTGGATGGCTTTTAAGCCTCTCAGCCTAGTCTGTTCACCTCCCCTTTCGATGTGGACACATTTTGTTAAAAACGCTTAAGGCACAAGAATAGTTTCTTTTAGAAACGGAAGGATCGGCGGGCGCGGTGAAACCGACCGTTCAGTCTTCCTTTGCGTAAATCCCCCAACATAATACATATTTGGGCCTTATTTCATTTTATTGGAAATACAAAGAAATACATAGAATACATTGAAAAACCCATCTGAAAGGACGAAGCCAGATCTCAAAGGAAAATAGACTCGCATCTATAACATCGTCCGGTCCGTAAA
Source organism: Pinus tabuliformis (assembly GCA_031772625.1). Taxonomy (NCBI): domain Eukaryota; kingdom Viridiplantae; phylum Streptophyta; class Pinopsida; order Pinales; family Pinaceae; genus Pinus; species Pinus tabuliformis. The sequence continues at coordinate 564,743,919 of CM062815.1, read as the reverse complement.
ATAGCTCGTTCATCATCCACCGTCCAATCAATGATCGATAATCCACAGCTGATGATCATTTCGGGCAGCCCACTTCCACAAAGATTACCCGCCCGAAAAAGCATTTTTCTCTCTCCTGCAGTGTGCTACGTGTCGGCCAGTGTATGGGATTGGGAAGAGCCTCTCCAATACCACTTACCGCCTGAAGTCTGCCTGAAATACCATTTACCTCAGATCTTAAATAACATAAGGCCACGTTTATAAACCTTTCGAGTCCGCCATTCTATCACAATATCGCATTGTATGTGCCCAAACATCAATACACGAGGAAATACAAAGAAATTTACAAAAACTAGACTTCAAATATTTTTAAATCCGACATATAATCCTTATCGGGTTCGGGTCTATCGCATGTCGCATATTGCGGGTCTTTATATTGTTTCCAGTCCACTCGTCGATCGCCGATCGCCGATATCGGTGTATTGCATATCGGCCCTTCACAATGCCATGGGCCATGGTCCATTCCCATATATTGTTGCGATGCGATAATCGCAAATCACATATTGCATGGTCTTTGGGCCTGTGGGTTAAGTCCTCCCCTTTGGAATCTGTGATGCGATAATGCAATCTCCGTCGTTGATCTGCGCGCTCGATCAACGGTCCACATTAAGTCGCTAGATCACGATCGCAATTCCCACAAGGCTGCCTCCGATACACTTCACTGGCCTGCTCCAATGCGATATCCCGATTTAATCTGGGCCATTGATCTATCTGATCCGACGACTCTTGTGCAATGTTACCTCAACCTTCGCTTAGCTCTGTTTTCTGCCTTTCTTCTTGGTTTCTCTTTTGCGATAATGTTTTTCGATAATATGTATATGAAGACTTAGAGGTTTCAAGATCCATTTTGGATCACCGTTGCAATGGTCTATGAGGATGGCAAGTGAAGAAGCTCCATATGCAAGCAAAACTAAATCTTCAAACCTCCAAGTATAAGCTCCAAATTCTCTATTAAAAACATGAGCATTTCTCCAACTTTACACATGCCTTTCAAAGGAAAAGGCTCTCCTATTTATACAAAAACACAAGAAGCTACCCTATTTAATGAAGATACACTAAAATCTCATTAGTTACAACCAAATAGCTCATAATGAGACACATATCCCCTAAGTGTCACATAGAGTTCTAATCCAAATAATAAATGATGAGACACCTCATAGAGCTACAATCCAAATAGGACACATATCCTTCTTTGACCTTTATCCAAATCTCCTTTGAAGGGAATTCGAATTTGAGCATTGGAGGCCACATAAGGGTGCCTTGGAAGCTTCCAAATGACCTACACATGTCATGAAACTCAAGCCACATATATAGATACAGGAAACCATGTTAATTTCCTAGTTTTTAATCATAAATTCACTTTAAACACATAAAACAAATAACTTTGGTAAATAAGGATCCTAACCCATATATTTACGAAAATGGTGGCTAATGAAAGGTTATATGGTTATGTGCTTGCGACATGCGAGTGAAATGGTGGCGATAAAGGTGAAAGTGGATGTCATTTTGAAGACATTTTGGAGGCCCAACAACATGTGTGTTGGGTTGCAATGAAACATATATTGAGATATATCAGTGGCACCATTGATTATAGAATGAGATATGTTTCTAATGGAAAATGGTATTTGCGTGATTTTACTGATGCTGATTGGGCTAGATGTTATGATGATAGAAAGAGAACTTTTGGATTTTTTTTAGCTCAGAATCTACTATGATTTCATGGTCTAGTCAGAAGAAAAATTATATTTCTCTTAGCATGGTTGAAGCTGTGAATATAGATACATGTTCAGCTTGTTGTGAAGCTATGTGGCTATAAAATCTGTTTGTTGGTTTGTTTGATCAGGTGTTGGAATCAACCATTGTATATTTTGATAATCAAAGTTGTGTGAAGCTTTCTGAGAACACATTTTTTCAGTTAGGTCAAAGCACATTGAGATCAAGTATCATTACATCTAGAATATTATCCAAAGGGGAGATGTGAGGGTCGAATATGTCCCTATTGATGAGTAGGTTGTTGATGTTTTGACAAAACCATTGTCATAGATGAAGTTTGCCTATTTTAGAGAAAAACTTGAAGCTGTTGAGAATCCCTCTCTAGGAGACAGGGAGCACTAATTGTATAGAATCATGTAATTGAAAATCTTCCTTGGGTTGTAGTTGAGAGGCTATATATTATGGTTGGGAAGATTATCACTCTCTCAGATCAATTGACCAAGAGTCCATTGAGTTCAGTTAGGGAGCTTAGTTCCAAGGCATGAAGTGATCCTTTAGGTCATGATGATTGAGAGACCAGTTTGGTTGAGGACACTGATTTTGAATTCTCTACCTTTGGTCATTTGATTGAGAGACTATATAGTCAGAGATTCCTCCCTTGGGTCATCGACCAAGAGACCTTATTTATGGTTGAGGAGATGGACCCTATGTACTCTCTTGGGTCATTGATCTTGAATAAGAAACTATTGCATATGGTTGGAGATTTTTGTGTCATTGATTAGTCATATTAGTCAATTGGGTAGTGACCTTGATGTGATTGGGTTTTGGCTTATGGGATTTGTTCATATGATATGTATATTTCCTTATTATGAGACTTGTACATCTGATCTCTCCCTTGGGTTGTTGCTGAGATACTTATGGATTGGTCGAGGAGATTGATCTTAAAAGAGAGAGATACGTGTACATCTGATCTCTCCCTTGGGTTGTTACTAAGAGACCAATGGATTGGTTAGGGAGATTGATCTTGAGAGAGAGGATGAAAAGTACCTCCCTAGTGAAGAGGGAGTGTTGAAACATTGGTATCTATGGTCGGTATTTTCATTGGAAAATCAAAGTAAAAATTACATATTTCACATGTTGACCAAGTCGACCCCACTTAATCAATGGGTTTGACCCCAAGGTCAAAACCATCCTCCAAGAACACATATAAATAGAATATTGTTGACCCTCATTTGACATCTCATCTCATCACATCATTTGATCAGAAACACGGGTATTTAACCACATGTGCGAAAGAGAAAAGAGGAAGAAAAGTTCTACGTTGACCAACCTTCTTATGTTATGGTTGACGAGAATTGACTTGGGATTCTTTGCTTTTGTTTGACCAAGAATTTGGCTGGGATTTGAGGTTGAGTTTGACTGTGATTCCTTGACTCTATTTGACTAAGATTATGCTATTGTTTATGGGTTGTTGAATGAAGGTTGACTGCAGGTAAAATCTATGATTTGACCGAGATTTTACAGTGATTCATTGATTGAGATTTTGACCAAATTTCAGCCCTTATGTTCAACTACCTCAAGTCAAAATTTGGACCTTCTGTTGCATACTTGACTTTGACAATTGTTGATTGTTTTCTCTCTTCTTTGACAAGTTTGAATTGGATAATATTGAGGTTAGGAAATTGGAATATTGTTTGGAATATTTGGATTTACATTTGATGAATTGAATTCTCTCTCATAAGGAAATATTGTTAGGTTTTCCTCTTGTGGGTTTTTCCCTGGCTGCTAGCCTAAACTTTGATGTCTCTTGTCTCTTATCTCATTATTTGTTGTGATCTCTATTGCTCTATTGAAGAAAGTGAATGGTTGAATTTTTTCATGTATAATTTCTTAATCATTGGAATGTTATAAGAGGACTAATTGTATCATTAGAAGTAGTTATCAGTTTGAAAAATTGTATTAGTCTTGATTGCACTAGAAAATCAACAATAAACAAACAAAGAAAAGGAGATTAATAAAGAGAACAAATAAAGAGATAGAAAGAGGAGTGATGAAGAGGACAGAGAGAAGGAAATTTATTGAATGAGTTGGTGAATTATTGGTTTCAAAGACTTGCTAAGGTTGTAACCATCTTCTCGATTGAAATTATTAGGGTTATTTTTAATTTCTACAACTTAACTAATGATGTGAGCTAAGTTATATGGGGTTGTGGCTACAATTTTCATTTTTTCAAAGCAAATGAGGTGTTTAGAGTCATGAGAATATTTGGTGATAATAGATTTGGAGGTACAATTATGACAAGTGTCAACTATATGCTATTTGAGGAAGGATTTAAAGGATCTTCCTTTTTGCCAAATGTATCATTTTCCATAGGAGTAATGGATTTGGTAAATAGTAGGATCGAGCATAGGATCAAAACCATCTATGGTAGTTCTAAAAAGGTTTTTAAGCATTTTTAAGGGTTTAAAAATATTTTTAATATTCTTTTTGGAAAGAAACTTAGAAATTTGGCCAATGTTTCCTTGAATATGGGAAAGAGTGAGGAAGGTTTAGGATAGTCAAGAGCTGCTAGAGCTGGCTAAGTTATTTTTACAAAATGGACAGAAGGATTTCCAAATTTGAGTAGAAGATTACCCATTTTCCCTAAAATATTTGGTAAGAAGGGCTTTCTCTTCTTTTATGAATTGATGATCATAAATGTGAAAGTGATGCAGGAGCATAAGGCTTGAAATAAAATTCGAAGAATTATTCCAAAAATACAAAAAAATATTACAAGCAAAGGAGTGGGATCATTTAGCCATCAATTTCCATGTTTTTCTAGTTAAGCATAGAGCTAGAATATAGGATTTGATCGTGATGTAATAAGTTTTAGTTAGTTAGCTATAGTGGAGATTCTCAGGGAGAATTCCTCGTAGGACAGATAGGGTTAATAAATTTTAGCCTTTGAATTAGGATCTGGTTGTTAGGATCAACCAGTACTTATGTAACTTTCACACTACTGTAAAGGGATTTTGACTGTTGAAGAAATTTGGCTTTTCTAGAGAGAATCTAGTAAATTGGGAACATTTAGTTTTTGTGTATGTGAATGATAAATTCCCTATCAAATCCAAAAGGATAATCTCCTTCGAAACGTCTATGTTTATTGTGAAATTCGAGGGTTAATTGGTATTCTGAGAGATGGAATGAAATTGTGTTGACTATGTTAAATTCTGTGTTTTCTTTTAATTGAGTTTCTCGTGAATTCTGGGTGTGAAGCGGATGGTCAAGATCAGTGGAGGAAGACCTGTGGCATGAAGATTTAATTTGGATGGTTAGATTTCGGTCGAGACCGATCAACGATGTTCGGGCACAGAAGTTAACTGACAGTTAACAAGCTGAAGAGGGTTGGAGAAACCACAAGTGGATATCGGGTGGAAGAAAGGCGGTAAGTGGTAATTCCCCTGTTGGCTCTGATTCCATACAGACGGTGACACGTAGCAGCAAGGAGAGAGAGGGAAACCACTTTTTCGGGTGGATTTGGAGTGCGCAAGTTAGCCGGCCGATATGCATATGAGCCGTTAGATCTGGTGGAGCAAGATCGACGGTTGATAGGCATGGAGCAGGTTCAAGGTCGGGGAAGTATTGTTGACCGTTGGATCTTGAATAGATCAACGGTGAAGAAGTGCCGACGGGTTTTAGAAGGGGATTTCAAAATTTATTAAACTCTAGTTTATATTACCAACGGGTCCGTACTAGTGGAGCTTTAGCAGAACTCTACAGTTTTAGCAAAGTATGTTAATTTAGTGGAAGCTCTAAGGTTATCAATGGATGACAAAGAGCCCTTTGAGCCAACAATTACACCCAAAAACAGAAATAGAAGATATAATCTCATAGTTTGGAAGATTAACACTTCTGCTTGTACCCGGACCACCATCATTAGTGGTATCAGAGCAACCTGTTGACACTGAATTGAATCTTAGAAACAAGAGAAGGAAATCCAACATGGCTTTCAGAGTTGGAAGAGGACGAGGACGTGGTAAAAGAGGATGACCAGTTGCAAATGCTAAGGTGATGGAAGCTATGCAACATATGCAAGCTAGATTAGAAGCATTAACAACAGAGAGAAATATAGATGATGGAGATGTTAGTGAGCCTGAGGTTGAAACTGAAGAAGAGGAGGAAACTATAGCAGTTACTCCTGAGATGAGGTTCTTCTAATCAATTTTGAGATCCACAGCTAGGTGAAAAACTGAGGTTTCAATATATGCAGGAGGATTGAATCCAAAAGAATTGATAGACTAGATTAATGGCATGGAGAAATTCTTTGATTATGAAGAAACCGAAAATGAGAAGAAAGTAAAGTTTGTTGTCACCAAGCTAAAAGGACATGCAACACTTTGGTGGGATGGAGTGCAGGTAGAAAGAAAGAGTCTTGGCAAGCAACCAATCAAAAATTGGAATAATATGGTAGCAAAACTAAGAGGTAAGTTTCTACCAAGTAATTATCAGCAAACCTTGTTCAGATAGATGCAGAATCTTAGATAGAGGTCTATGACAGTGAGAGAATATACATAGGAATTCTATAAGGTAAGTATAAGAGCTGGAAAACTCAGGATACAGATGAGAAGGTGGCTAGATATGTGAATGGTCTTAGGATGGACATTCAAGATGAGATAAGTATATTGTCTCCTAAAACAGTAGAAGAAGCTTATCAAGTGGTACTGAAAGCTGAAGAAAAACTCATGAGGAAGCAATCTGCCAGAGGAAGAGGTACTTTCCAAGGAAAAGGAAGTCAAGGTGGTAGAGGAAGATCTATAGCACCTAGAGATGGAGCTAGCAGTAGCTCAACCTAGCATGAAACCACAAAAGGTGATGCAGGTGGCAGAGGGATTTTTTCTAGAGGAAGAGGAGGCAAAGGTAGAGGAAGAGAAGTAAGATGTTACAGATGTAACAAACTAGGACACAGAGCTTTTGAGTGCCCAGAGAATGCAGAAACAAGTCAGAGGAATGCAATTGTTGCTCAAGTTGAGGAAGAAGCAGCAGTAGTGACAAAAGAAGAAAATGTACCAGAGAGAGGAGAATCTTTGGTAGTCAATAAAGTTTTTCTCAAGCCAGCAAAGGAGATAGTTGAACCATCACAAAGAAAGACTTTGTTCAGAACAGTGTGTAAGGTTCGAGGGAAATGTTGTCAGATGATCATTGATAGTGGCAGCACTGATAATTTGGTCTCTACAAAAGTGGTGGAGAAATTGAAGTTGAAGACAATGAGACATCCAACACCTTACAAGGTGTCATGGTTACAAAAGGGACATCAGTTGTTAGTGAATGAACAGTGTGAAGTGGAGTTACAGTTGGGCAAATATAAGGATAAAATTGTATGTGATGTGATGCCTATGGATGTGTGTCACATATTGCTTGGGAGACCTTGGCAATATGACAGAGGAGCTATGCATGATGGGAAAAGAAACACCTACAAGTTTGGTAAAGATGGTGTCAATCATACATTGCTGCCTATGAGAGAAGAGGATGTATCAGGAAAGAAGACTGGTCCAAAAGCTCTATTACTAGGAGGAAAGGAATACTTACAATAGATTGAATAAAATGAGGTAAATTTTGTTGTAATTTGCAAGCCTAAGATAATAATGACTTCCACTAAAGTTTTTTATTTACCCATTGAAATTCAAGAAATGTTGGACAACTATTGTGATATCATTGTTGATGATTTGCCTAATGAGTTACCACCCATTAGAAGAATTAGCCATCATATAGATTTGATTCCTAGAGCAAATCTACGAAACAAAGCAACTTACAGAATGACTCCCATAAAAAATGAAGAGGTTAGAAAGCAGGTTCAGGGACTGCTTGACAAAGGAATGATCAGAGAAAGTTTGAGTCCTTATTCGGTACCAATATTTTTGAGTCCAAAGAAATATGGAGGTTGGAGAATGTGTACTGATTCAAGAGCCATCAATAAAATCACAATTAGGTACAGATTTCCTTTACCTAGAATTGAAGATTTGATGGATTGTTTGAGTGGAGCAAAGTATTTTACAAAACTAGATCTTAAGAGTGGGTATCATCAGATAAGGATAAGAGAAGGGGATGAGTGGAAAACTACTTTTAAGACAAATGAAGGATTGTATGAATGGAGAGTAATTCCTTTTGGGTTTTCAACTGCACCAAGTACGTTTATGAGACTCATGAATGAAGTTCTTAAGGAGTTTATTGGTAAATTTGTAATAGTATATCTGGATGATATATTAGTTTACAACAGGTCTAAGGAGGAGCACATGAGACATCTAAATTATGTCTTACAAAAGTTACAGCAAGAGAAATTATTGTTGAATTTGAAGAAATGTTCATTCATGAAGGAGGAATTAGTGTATTTGGGTTTTGTTATTTCTGTTGAAGGATTGAAGATGGATCTAGAGAAAATCAAGGCAATCATGGAGTGGCCTTCACCTAAAAGTATCTTTGAGGTAAGAAGTTTTCATGGTCTTGCTAGTTTTTATAGGAAATTCATAAAGAATTTTAGTAAGATCAATGCTCCTATTGTTGAGACTATAAAGAAGGATAAACAACCATTTAGATGGACTGCTGAAGCAGAAAAGAATTTTCAGCTGTTGAAGAAGAAGATCACTGAAAAGCCTATTTTGGTTCTACCTGATTTTAATAAACCTTTCCAAGTGAAATGTGATTCCAGTGGAGAAGCTATTGGAGGTGTTTTAAGTCAGGAAGATAGACCTATAGCTTATTTTAGTGAAAAGCTAAATGATTCAAAGAAGAAATATTCTTCTTATGATAAAGAGTTTTATGTAGTTGTGCAATCATTGAAGAAGTGGAGACATTATCTAATGTCAAAAGAGTTCATACTTTATTCAGATAACCATGCATTGCAGTATATTATGCAACAGCCAAAGCTTAACCAGAAACATGCCAAATGGGTAGAGTATCTTCAAGGTTTCCATTTTGTCTTGAAGCATATAAATGGCCAATCAAACAAAGTTGCATATGCTTTAAGTAGGAGAAATACATTACTTCAAGAGAGTCAAATTCAAGTGTTGGGTTTTGATTTTCTTAAAGAATTGTATGAGACAGATTTAGATTTTAAGGAGGCATTTGAATCTTGTAAGAATCATGTTTTGATGGATAGGAATAAATGGTTGGATTATTTCTTGCAAGATGGATTGTTGTTTAAGAGAAATCAGCTATGCATACCAAATTATTCTACGAGTGAGAACTTAATAAAAGAGAAACATAGTGGTGGACTTGCAGGACATTTTGGTATAGACAAGACTTATGAACAGTTGAACAGATTTTATTTCTGGCCGAAAATGAGATCTGAAGTGGAAAAGTATGTGAAAACTTGCAAAGTCTGTCAATATGCAAAGGGAAGAAGCCAAAACATAGGTTTGTATGTTCCATTACCAATTCCAGATAGGCCTTGGGATATGGTAAGTATGGATTTTGTTTTGGGCTTACCAAAGACTCAAAGAGGAAATGATTCAATTTTTGTTGTAGTGGACAGATTTTCAAAAATGGCACATTTTATTCTATGTTATAAAACTAGTGATGCCACTCACATTGCTAATTTTTTTTTCAAGGAGATTGTAAGATTGCATGGGTTGCCTAAGAGTATTGTCTCAAACAGAGATTCCAAATTTGTTGGACATTTCTGGAGGACACTATGGAAAAAGTTGGGAACTAAACTGATTTTCATTTTTGCCTATCATCCACAGACTGATGGACAGACAGAAGTTGTGAACAAGAGTTTGGGTAATCTTTTAAGGAGCCTTACTGGACAAAATCCAAAGCAGTGGGATCAAGTATTAGCATAGGCTGAATATGCATATAATGACTCACCTAACAGGAGTACAAGGCAGAGTCCATTCCATATAGTTTATGGAATGCATCCAAGAGGAGTGTCTAAGTTAAGAAACTTGGGAAAAGATGAGATGAGAAGTGCAGAGGGAGAAGATTTTTCTTCAAAAATACAAGCAATACATGAACAGGTGAAACAACAGCTACAGGATAGCAACATCAAGTACAAAACAGAGTAGACATGAGAAGAAGAGAAGTGAACTTTGAAGTTGGGGATTTGGTTTTAGCACACCTAAGGAAGGAAAGATTTCCAAAGAGGGAGTATAACAAATTGAAGTTCAAGAAAATTGGACCATGCAGAGTATTAAGGAAATTTTCTGCAAATGCATATGAAATTGAATTACCCCCTGATGTTGGAATATCTCCAATTTTCAATGTTGCTGATTTGTACAAGTATGAAGGTGAAATTGCAAATGATACAGAAGAAGACCAAGAGACATAGGAAATTGACTAGGTAAAACAGTTACCTACAGCAAAGGAATTACAGCCAGAAAGGATTTTAGACAAGAAAGTGATCAAGAAAACCAGAGGACAGGAGTACTTTCAATATTTGGTCAAATGGAAGGATCAGCCAATTGCTTAAATGACTTGGGTAACAGAAAACATGCTACAGAAATTGGCAATTCTGTAGAAGAGCTCATGGACAAGAGCCCATGAAGAATTTTGTCCTCAGGAGTCTGATGAAGGAGCATAAGGCTTGAAGACAAATTCGAAGAATTATTCCAAAAATACAAAAAAATATTACAAGCAAAGGAGTGGGATCCTTTAGCCATCGATTTCCATGTTTTTCTAGTTAAGCATAGAGCTAGAATATAGGATTTGATCATGATGTAATGGGTTTTAGTTAGTTAGTTGTAGTGGATATTCTCGAGGAGAATGCCTCACAGGACAGATAGGGTTAATAAATTTTAGCCTTTGAATTAGGATCTGGTTGTTAGGACGAACCAGTATTTATGTAACTTTCACACTATTGTAAAGGGATTTTGACTGTTGAAGAAATTTGGCTTTCCTAGAGTGAATCTAGTAAATTGGGAACATTTATTTTCTGTGTATGTGAATGATAAATTCCCTGTCAAATCCCGAAGGATAATCTCCTTCGAAACCTCTGTGTTTATTGTGAAATTCGAGGGTTAATTGGTATTCTGAGAGATGGAATGAAATTGTGTTGACTATGTTAAATTCTGTGTTTTCTTTTTAATTAAGTTTCTCGTGAATTCTGAGTTTAGAGCGGATGGTCGAGATCAATGGAGGAAGACCTGCGGTGTGAAGATTTAATTTTGATGGTTAGATTTCAGTCAAGACTGATCAACGGTGTTCGGGCGCAGAAGTTAACCGACAGTTAACAAGCCGAAGCGGGTTGGAGAAACCACAAGTGGATATCGGGTGGAAGAAAGGCAGTAAGTGGTAAGTCCCCCATTGGCTCCGATTCCATATAGATGGTGACACGTGGCAGCGAGGATAGAGAGGGAAACCACTTTTTCGTGTGGATTTGGAGTGCGCAAATTAGCTGGCCGATATGCATATGAGCTGTTAGATCTGGTGGAGCAAGATCGATGGTTGATAGGTGTGGAGCAGGTTTGAGGTCGGGGAAGTATTTTTGCCCATTGATATATTGAATAGATTAACAATGAAGAAGTGCCGAAGGGTTTTAGAAGGGGATTTCAAAATTTATTAAGCTCTGGTTTATATTACCGTCGGGTCAGGACTAGTGGAGGTTTAGCGGAACTCTGCGGTTTTAGCGGAGTCTACTAATTTAGTGGAAGCTCTAGGGTTATCAGTGGATGATAGAGAGCCCTTTAAGCCAGCAATTACAACCGGAAATAGAAGTAGAAGATATAATCTCACAATTTGGAAGATTAACACTCCTGCCTGTACCCGGACCGCCATTAGAAAGACTCAGATTGCAAGTGTTTTAAGGACAACATATTTCTAAGAAAAGTGATGGTGTGACTATGCATATCTATATGTGTGTGTGTGTGTGTGTGTGTGTGTGTGTGTGTGTATCTTTTTGTGGCAAAATTGATGGGTAAGGGTACCATCACATTTCGAGAAATTAGCACAATGAGAAAGGGGAGGGAGTTATTTTCTTGTATTTTGATCATAAACTTAAAATGGAAGAGATGTTATTAAGGTGGTTCAGGAAAGAGATTAAAGTAACACAACCACAAAGGTATCATCAACAAAGTGATCCCATCATTTGGGATTTTGATGGAAATAAGAAAATCATATTTAAATAAGTAAAGTATCAATACAATATAATGTGCCTCACATTTGTATCGATCAATCCATTTACTAAGAATTATGGTATTTGTAATAACATGTTCATACTCCATGAATCAAAGTTGATTGAGATAATGTGCAAATAATTATTTGTAAGCAATAAATTGATATTTAAAAGGATCTTTTATATCAAGAGCAATGAGGTGTTCTAAAATTCATTATAAGAAATATGTTGTCCCATAATATTATATTAAAAATAAATTAAATAAAAATTATGCATACACACACACACACACATATATATAGTCAATCTTAGTTAGAGTGGTTGGGAACAATGCTGAAAAAATTGGCATTGAAAAAAAAATCTACTAGGGTCCAAAAAATATATTTTAAGAAACATCGGTAGAAAATCACGAAAAATATTTAAAAATGTAATATATATATATATATATAGAGAGAGAGAGAGAGAGAGAGAGAGAGAGAGAGAGAGAGAGAGATTCATATTTTTAAAATATAAAGCAACAAAAACATCATATTAACACATTGTAACATAAATTTGAAGAAAGCACTAATATGTATGATGTAGTAGATGCCAAATAAAAATGATACATCAAAGGAAATAGTAAATTCTATTGAACCTTTACAGTTGTCTAATCAAGGACTCAAATGTGGATAAGTAATACAAAATATCATCACATATATAAATGTATCTCATCATCATGAGTTATATGCACAATGGTAAAATAAACAAAACTAGCATCTAGCTATCTGAGATTAATTCCCTCTCCCAATTTTATGAGAAAGATCATGGGTTGTTTCCTAAGCCTGCCCCTAATAGAAGAAGGCCCTATACCTGCACCAAATGTCATATGATTATTGATGGGTATATAAATTTGCTCTCCTATATCTATAGAACGCAGTGTTGATGTTGGAACATTCTCCTCCTACTCTTGCTCCTCCTCTTCCTCCTCTTCCTCCTCTTGTTTTTGTACTAGTTCCTCCTCTAACCATGTAGGTGACTCACCCATGATGGGAACCTCATTATCCACCCTCCACTTAGACAATACATTAGTATTTTTTAAGGAAATGGCATCTACATCTAATTTTCTCTCCATTTTCTTCATCCATAGTTGGAGATTGTAATGGACATAAGTGAGTCATTAAGACATGAAAACTCCAACCTATAAGAGTGTCATAAAAAAATTAATGAGTCTTGAATCTTGAGTGTCATAAATTATAATAAATGTACGTACTCCATTGACTTTTAAAGTTATAACCTATTGTGCTTCTTTGAGTCTATTTCCTCAAATACACTCCAATTGTGCTCGCATCCCAAAGTCCTATAGGTATGACTGAGGATTATGACGGAAAATTTCTGAAAATTTGGTGCCCTTGCATCATAGTTTCACCACTAAACATCTATAAAAAAAATAAAGAAAACATAATTAAACTTTGAACTAAAACATATTTTAATTTTAAAAATCTAGAGTTCTAAATTCTAGTGAGTCATGCCTTATGAGTTATGTGGTATCAAGGTGGTCCTTTCATGAATAGCATCATCAAATCCAAATAGTCCAATACCATACCGATACCTCTCGATCTCATCATTGATTTTGTTATGAATCTTGGGATCAAGTACTATCCTATGAAAACAAGTATGGAGCCCTTCCATCACCTCGTCATCAAAATCATAGTTACTTTTGTAGGAAAATGCGAGGTTGAGGAAAAGTGTTGTTGCATGAATGGGTCGATGGAGCATCCCTATCCATGGACTATCAACCACATCTCATAACATCATGTGTTTATTAAAGCCATGGGTACCCTTGTCCACATAATAATATTGATAGCCTCTTTGGCCCTATCCATGGCATCATACAAATAATCCATTGCAGGATTATCATTATCTACCAATATGAGAACCATTACTAAAGGTTCACCAACTAAGCACACTTCTTCTACTCTTTTCCAAAAGGAGTCAGTGTAAACCAATCTAGAAATGTCTCTCCCATCCTCTCTCTTGTTGTATTTATAATATTGCCACTCATCACAAACAAGCATTTGCTTTAACTCAAAATGATATTGAAGAAAATACTGAAGAGTAATGAAATTGGTGACAAAACATGTGATTGTTGGATGCCACGACTCCCTGTTTCTAGTGTATATCCTCATGAGGCTAAGAACAAAAGCATGATTATATATGAACTTAGGGATGCTTCTAGCCATATCAATGATCTCTTTGATAAAGGATATTTTCCCCATATCCTCAAGCATCAAATCGATACAATGTGTAATGGATGGAGTCCAAAACATTGAGGGGTGTTTGTTCATGAGCATCCTACTAGTAGCCACATAATTAGTTGCATTATATGTTATGATTTGCACCACATTATGCAAACCAATCTCCTAGAGGAATCCATCTAACAACTCACATATAAAGGCTACATTGTTTACATGTGTTGATGCATCCACTAATTTAATAAACATGGTACCTCTAGGACAATGACCAGGAAATTCAGAAGGGTCCTACCCTTCCTATCTATCTAGCTAGCAGACATCATTGTGCATCCAAAGACCTCCCATGACTGCTTCAACTCTGCCAAACTAAATTTGATTTCCTCACCTTTTTTCTTGAAGGATTGACCCCACTCCTCGTATGTAGTTCTTATGTATCTTGGACCCACAACAAAAATAGCATCACATATTGGCTACCAAAATGGATTTTTTTGTAATGCTGAGAGGTAGGTAAGTATATAAAAGACACCTCCCGATAACCTTGTCTAATTCTTACTTTGCCCTTTTTTTTATCACTAACTTGATTGAAGGTTGTGCTTCAACTTCAGTTTGTGGAACAAAGAATGATGACCTATAAGTAGGTAAATCCATGGATCCCCTCCCAATACCCTCAGGCTTAGAGGTAGATAACCATGAAGATCGTCCTGGACATTCGACCATGTTTGTAGCTGCCTCTTCTTTCTTTCTATCCTTTTCATAAATTGCATCATGTGAAACTATCATTACCTCCGAGCTATATGACTTACAAATCTCAACATCTTAAGGCCCTGTGGATTTTAGCCAAATGGTATTTGAACCGGAAAACCCCTCCTATCATATGTTACCACACAATTTGCAATTCAGTCATTGTCGATTTGTCCCATATTTTGGTTCCCCATACTGCCAAAATGGGCTTGGCCTTTGACATATTTGTATTGGAAATGGGAAGCTTTAAAATTCAATCCTAAGGCACCAAAAATATAGAAAAATGGCATTAAACCCCCACTACACAAAAATAAGAACCTCTTCATTTAAAAAATCATTTTTTTAGAAATTTAAAGTAGATCATTTGCAATTAGAAATGGAAATAAGAGGGTGCAAAAAAATTTAAAAACTAAAATCAAGTTTGTTGTCAAATTACGGAAAAAAACCCTTATGTTGTTATATGGACATGAAAATCATAGTAAATGACAAAAAAAGAAGAAGGAAAATGTAGGTAGGCAAAGAGGCAAGAAAACATATGACTAAATGTATGAAAAAAAACATTAACATGGGAGTGTTTAGGAACATAATTATGAATGGAAAAGGAGAATTCTACCCCGATTAATCGGAAAATGATCTTGAACCTTTGATCCACAAAAAAAATAACTTTGTTGGTGATGATAATGGTAGTTTGAACCCCATCCCTCCTTAGAGATTACCACAAGCTCTTCTCCTTCCTTATCCAACAACAAAAAAACAACATGGGAAAGAAAAACCCAAAAGTTTATTTAAAACCCCGTGGGCTTACCATTTCAACAATTTCTTATATCATGGTACGATTTTTCAAGAATCAGTGAAAACCCACTGATGTTATCAACACTAATTGGGAAAAAAATTGTTATTTTCCACCTAAATTCAATATAAATAATGTAATTGAAATAATTAAAAAAAATATTAGTATTCTCCCCTCCAAACTTAATTCCCACTTATAACATTTTGAACGCATAATAAACATATTACAGGTTTATTGTAATCCTCATAAATTATAAATATAACTTACTTATAATACTATTCAAACTTTTATATTTAACTTTTTTATATATATATATATATATATATATATAATTTTATTTTATTTTATTTTATGGTTATGATGTTAAATAATAATTAATAATCATTATATTTTTATTTTAAAAAATAATATTAAACTTTTTTGTAAAGTGATTAAATTAAAAATATTTATACACCATTGTCTCATTTGACATGGAAATTTTAGTATTATATTATTATTATTATATTTGAATGGAGTGTTCTAAAAGGTTCTAAAATAAATCTAATTAATATTATTTAATTTATAATTCTTTTACTTAATATTAATTTTATTAATTTATATTATTTAATTAAAAATAATAATAATGTTTTTTCACTGAGGTAAGAGACATTGATCAGGCACTAACGGGATCTGTGTCATGGCCAAATTCATTATAAGCAAGGATAGCGGGTGGTTAATTAATGGTCCTTGCACATTTGCCTCCAACTGCAAGGTGGCAACACGCATGATGGTCATTAATTGGGAGAGTAGAAATCGAGTAGCCATCACCTTGCTGGGGTTTTATGCAAAAGTTCGAGCCTGGTCTGGAGGTATTGTTTTAGGTTCCCCTACCATCTCTAGGATGTTTACAAAGGTAACTCAACAGGGTTGCCACCTCGAGGAAAATGACTTCACCCTTCTTCTAGAGAATGAAGGTTGCAGGTATGTTATTTATGAATGTTTCATACATGTACTTATCCCTGAGATCATAAACTATCTCAAAACTCATTGGAAGTGTGTCTTTGAGATGATATCTTGGGTCCATAAGGAAACATTTCGTGAAATTCAGAAGGTAGAAATTATTTACTTTAATGGGTTGTCTGAATATAATAGAATTATTTCTCTTTGTTATGGCATTTTTCTTTCTAGAATGGGCATGATTTTTGGTTTGATCAGTGGAACATGGTCTGCACTTCTTGCATGGAGGGATTTTGTGTATTATCTAGTTTCTTTGTTGTACCCATTGCCTCGTTTGAAAAAAGGAATCCTGGGAAAGGAAATTCATGAATGGATACTGGTTCTTGTTCCAAGAAAGATTGGGGAGCTATGGACTGCTGTGAGAGGCTTGTTTCGACAATCCCAGTTTAGTATTGTGATGAAAAATATGGTTTATAGGCTTTATGCTCATAGACATGGTGTATTATGTTGTTGCAATTCTACATGTCTGGTCTCTCAATGTCTTTGTCAAGGCTCTACACTAGGTCATCCCCTTGAGCTAACAGTCTTGGCATTTGATTTTGGTTTATTCTATCTTATGTATGTTCGATAGAGAAACAAAATGGCATGCCTGTCCTCTGATGAGGATAATGCAGAAAGGGGAGGTCATAGGCGGAATCAAGGAAACACCTCCATTGGTGCAAGATAGAAGAACTAAAGAAGTCAGGCCCAACCATGAACAGATAGGGGACACGACCACAGATCCACCTCAAGCCTAATCCATTAAGCTGCTCAGGCTTACCAGGCCAACACTCAACCCCAAATCCGTCAATTATTTTCTGAGTGGGAAGTTGACTTAAATCAGTAGGCAGAAATAATCGATTTGGATATGGAGGAATGGACGGAGTTTGTGTCGGACCTTGGCCATTCCAGAGGTAGTTCCTCTAAATTTAAACAGATTGTTTATCTCTATTGGTTAATAAAGAACATAGTGGCCAAGGCCATGAAGACATCCTCTATTGACCCTTCCAAGACTGATACAGAATTCCAGGAAATTCACAAGGAATTTCAACTCATCCAATTCCATATTCAGCAATAGAATGCTTGCCTCAACCGAATAGAGAAGCATGTTCCATTCCTCCCGCAAACTGAATTGTCAGGATCCAGTGCAAAAGATCCAACACCCATGAACTTGTCTGACAAGTAATAATAGGACTTACTTAGTTTGATTTTTAATTTTTTCTATGTATAAACGAAGGATTCACAAACTTTATAGTTTTTTCCCAATTATCTAGTCACTAGGAGAATTAAGGACAATCAGACCTATATAACTATGATAGATAGTCTCAAACTCTTTTATTTTTGGACCGCTTATAATGCAGTAAGGTAGCCAACAGACCTGGTTTCCCAATGGGTAGGTTGAGGCTGTTAGCTCTACTATATAATGATGATTTTCTAAGGTTAGAGACTAGCTTGGTCTGCTTGGTTGTGCTCAAAAGGATTCCACATTGGTCACTTCCTCCCTCCTTCCTCTGTCCCGCTTATTCTCCTTCATCTTCGTTTCCTTTGTTTTTCCTATAAACTCGACAAATAAGCCCTTTGGCCTTGGCCCCGAGCGCAAAGCCCAAATCCTCCATAAAACCTCACCTAGATGACCTCGCGCACTTGTAAATCGCACTTCATCCCTACAATTGATCTTCCCTGCCAATCCAACAGCCCCGGTCGCACCCGATAAAGGCGACCTACTCCACAAATCCCCACCGTTGGCTCATCTCCTCCGAGATCTGACGACCTTTGCACTTATCGCGCTAGCAAATTGATTGAACGTTAGTGTGCGATGAGAGCGATTTTTCTCTCTCATCTGCCGCTACGTGTCAACCACTAAGTGGAATCACGCGATCCCATCCTTTTACCGCTTTACACTCGAAAGCGGTGCGATCAATACCATTTCCGCCTAACTTAACCACTCCTACCCGTTAACACCTTTGTAGCTCCGTCACTCGATCACCGTCTGATCTGCCCACCGAGGATTGGATGGCCCCAGTTCATCCCACTCTCACCTCGGCCGACAAACTCCGTCAAGCCATCTCCGTCATCCATTTCCCCGATCTGACGACCATTCTTTCCGCTCATCCATATCATCCACTCGCCCATGCAATCCACGTTTGCTGACCACTCCGTTTGCCCAAAGGAGGAAGGTGACCAGCTTGCCAGTACCAGTCGCAGTAAATCCTCAACCACCATATTTAAAAGAAGGAATGGCCAAGGGAGAAAAGGACAGAGCACGACCCAGTAACAGCGTCTATCAGTTATGGAACTCCACTGGTACGAACACTCCAACTGCCTAAGAGGACAACATAGCACCTGAAAGGATCGGATTTATCCACTGAAGCAAGCAAGCATGTTTAGAGACTCCATCAGGCAGTTAAATGCAGTTGGTGGTCAATTAGGACCCCTCCATGCCTAAACGGCCAAGTGCCCTTGTAATGTAAAATCTATAAATACCCATAAACAAGATGTAATCATGGTTGGTGGTTGGCATTTTGATCTAAGGTTCAACTTCTGGAGACTGTAGATATTTTGTCACTTGCAGCGTCTCGTCTTCATTTTCAGCTAATACAAGCTTCTTTTGCTGTTAACTGCTCACTTTCCATTTTCCTCTGTTCCAGGCTTGTGCCTAATATGTTGTGTTCTTGATCTTTTGAGGTTTAGCACCAGATAACTGTCATCTTATCTCTATGTTAGATTGTTGAATGTATCACTGAATAGGCCACTTAGGTTTCTTTCTGTCTGATGCAGGAGAGCTGTCATCCTATCTTGGCATTAGTAGATTAGATTTACAGATCTATTTACTAGTTGCAGCCGGCCATCACATGGTCTTGTGCATCTGTTGGTGTGGTTAGTATTCTCCATATTCACCCAATACCTGAACTATGAGCATTTGGTGGTCTAAAGCCTTGTAGTCTAGGGGTGTTCACGCATGTCTGGAGTGAAACAAAGTAGAAGTGGTTATCTGGCTTGAAAAAACCATCAATCCTTCCATTAAACCTGCAACAATAGTTGAATTTATATGTTACCAGGCATCTCCGAGCTACAACCAAGGAGAGTTTCTTGGAGTGATAACATAATTGGCATCATTGCTAGGGAGAGGAGATTGAAGCTCAGCTTCCCTGGGAGAACGACACAAATCCAGCTTTGATGATAGACAAAGTCTGGAAACATTTTTGGTTGTAATCATCTATCTGGAAACTCTATTGGAGGACCAACCTTTTTGCGACTCCACATTACAATTCTGGCTCAGTTTGTGAGGCATACTCACAGAAATCCTCAGAAATCACTAGCTCACCCAGTTCCTAACCCTGAGAAGATTGTCAAGAAGAGAAAAACATCACAAAAAGGAGCATCAGGATCAGGTAAGCCTAAACAATCTTATGTATCTCTGCAAGAAAGGCTTGTAACTGAGCATGTACATTTTGAACATATAGAGCCTAGCACTTTTAATGAAGAAATATTCTCAGAGATTCATAAAGCTCCTTGTCCATTAATTTCCCCTTTGGATCTCATTCCAAAGAAAACCTCCCCTACAGTCCATCATTTTCCTTCTGCCCTATCATTCATTTCTCAGCCTTTTGTCATCCAAACGACCGGTACCCTTCCATCCATCCCAGTCATGGCAGGCCAACAAGCACCTACCAAAATTGAAAGAGTCATAGCTGCTAGGTATGGAAACTTGGTCCTTCCTATTCCTTTGAATGCCATGCCTACAAGAGAATATCAGAAATACATGCCTAATTTCACTGGTAGAGAGGGAATAACTACTGAAGAAAACCTTGAGTCTTTTTATAGCTATGCTGATAACCTAGATATCAATGAGGATGATGTGTGGATGAGAGTGTTTGTCCAAAGCCTAGATGGAGAGGCTAGAAAGTGGTTCAAAGAACTGACCCCTAGGTCTATAGCAGACATTGAAGCCTTAGATGAGGTGTTTTTAAAGCATTGGGGAGATAAGAAAGACCTGCTATATTATCATACTAAGTTTGGAAACCTTAAGAGGGAAAATGGGGAGTCATTGTCTAACTTTAATAAAAGATTCAATCTTATGTATAGCAAGATACCAGCTAAAGTGAAGCCTACCCCCACCTCTGCTAAACTTACATATGCCAATGATTTTGATTCTGATTTCTGCCTGTTGTTAAGAGAAAGAAGATGTGCCACCCTAGTTGAGATGCAAGATGCAGCCTTAGAGGTGGAATCCAATATCATGGCTGCAGAGAAACTCAAAGGCCATGCTGATAGAAGAAGGCAGAGAGGTGAGGCTTCTTCTTCCTCTGCTTCATCTTCAGAGCCTAAAATAGATAAAATGACTAAAATGATAAAGTCATTGGCTGCTGAAATATCTAAACTGAAGGCTGAAAAAAGTTCTGGGAAAGCAAGGCTTCCTAATACATTTGATCCTAGAACTACAAATCCATTCAGAAGAGCAAATGAACAATTCTAGATCATTCAGAGGGGCAAAGAGGCCAGTGAAGAACAAAGGGTTAAGCCCCCTTTCCAGAACGTAGTCTTGGAGGAGGAACGGATTGATGAGGAGGATGAGATTCACTGCATGGAAGACAATGGCAGTGCTGCCTTTTTGACATTAGCTGCCTACGAGGAGTCATTACTCAAGGACCAGACCGGTCAAGAGTGGGACAGAGAAGTTGTCCTGCAG
This sequence comes from Pinus tabuliformis, assembly GCA_031772625.1. Taxonomy (NCBI): domain Eukaryota; kingdom Viridiplantae; phylum Streptophyta; class Pinopsida; order Pinales; family Pinaceae; genus Pinus; species Pinus tabuliformis. The sequence goes on along the minus strand of CM062815.1, from coordinate 564,722,656 downwards.
ACTGAAGACCAGCAAAAATATAATCTATGGTCAAGAACGAGTAATGTCAAGGAGAATCATGTTCAAAGAATTGTTGTCCCCACAGAGTAGCAAACCAACAAACAGAAGAGACCAGCAGCTGATCCAATCATCCTCAAAGCACCAGCTCAAGAGGTAAGAGGCCCTGACAAGTCCTCTTCCCCTTTCAATTTTGAATCAGAAGTCCAGAAGCTGAAAATATCTATACCTCTGATAGAACTTGCAAAGAGTGAGGTGTTTAGGAAGCCCATCCTTGATGCCCTTGAGTTGAAAGGCACACAAGCCTCCAATGACTATGTGAATTTACAAGATGATAAACATGCAATTGTGCTTAGCCCAATGACCGAACCTGCTGATAACAATTCCCCATCATTTTATGTCTCTTTGACCATTCATGACAAAGACCTCCACAATTTCCTACTAGACACAGGGGCCAGCCATAATCTGATGCCCAAAGCTATCATGGAAGAGTTAGGCCTTGATATCACCAGACCTTATCATGATTTATTCTCCTTTGATTCAAGGAAGGTGAAATGTTTGGGGTTAATCAAAGATTTAGCTATCACCCTAACTCAGCTGCCCATGAAGAGCATGATGATGGATATTGTGGTAGCAGATGTCCCCCCTAAGTTTGGTATGCTACTGTCCAGAGGGTGGATTAAGAGGTTGGGTGGGACATTACAAAATGACTTATCTTATGCCACTGTCCTAGTTTTTGGAGGAGAAAGCAGAAGACTGTATAGGGAAGCCCAGTTGGCCTATATCATCAGTGATGAGAAGAATCCCACTAATCATCCCATTTACGTTGTGGACACTGACTTTGGAGCATGTATTCTCCAAATTGAAGAGCAGGAGTGGTGCTGGTGTCTCCAAAACAAGAAAGCACACATATGTCTTTTAAGCTGACTTTCCAGGTCACCCAAAATATAGCAGAGTATGAAGCTCTGATATTGGGCTTGAACACTGCCAAAGATAGAGGAATCAGAGACATAAAGGTGTTTGGAGATGCTGATCTCATCATTCAGCAAGTGAAAAAAACATTCCAAGCAAGGCACCTAAGGCTGAAAGCATACAGAGATGAGGTATGGAGACTCAAAGAATCTTTTGATAGTTTTTGTATCTCATATATCCCTAGAGTCAAAAATCATCTTGCTAATTCCCTTGCTATGTCTGCTAGCATGTTCATCCCTCCCATGCCCCCTAGGTTGGTTTATGAAGTCCAGATAAAATATAGACCATCCTTGCCTGACAATGTCCAACATTGGAAAGTTTTCAAGGATGATGATGAAGTAAATAGGTTTCTGCAAGTCATTGATGAATTCTCTTAAATGAAAATCGATCAAGAGAATGAATCCTTGGAAGAAAATCCCCAGCCCCAGCTAAAAAACAGAATTGGCCAAGACAGTATCGTACAACTGCCTAGTAATCACATACCTAAAGGTCTAATGCCTCTAGAGAAGCTGTTTACCATAATGATGTGCCTCATAAGATTGCCCAAAAATAAGATCAGTCTGTAGTCCATAGGCATAACATAGGGAGTCCGGATCATCCAAAGTATATCAATATGTCCACCCATTTGTCTACTGCCCAAAGTTCTGAATATTGCACCTTGATGAAGCAGTTTGCTGATGTCTTTGCCTGGGAATACAGTGACCTCAAAACTTATGACAAAAAGATCATCCAGTGTAAGATCCCATTGGGGAAATACACCATTCCTTTCAAACAGAAGTTGATGCCCATAAATCCTTTGCTCCTCCCTCTAATTGAAAAATAAATCAAGAAGTTGTTGGCTACCAAAATCATAGTTCCTCTTAGATATTCAAAATGGGTAGCTAACTTGGTAGTGGTGAGGAAGAAGAGTGGAGAAATCAGGCTGTGCGTTGATTTTAGGAACCTGAACAAGTGTTCCAAAAAGGACAACTATCCCCTACCAAAGACAGATCATTTGCTACAGAAAGTCTCAGGAACTAAAGTTATGTCATTCCTGGATGGATTTTCAGGATATAACCAAGTTGTTGTACATCCAGATGATCAAGAAAAGACTGCATTCACCACTCCTTGGGGCACACTCATGTACTCCAAGATGCCTTTTGGGCTGATGAATGTTGGAGCCACCTTTCAGAGAGCTATGGATATAGCATTTGTAGGAAAGAAGGATAAGTTTTTCCTTGTCTACCTAGATGATATAACAGTATACTCCAGCAGCCATATAGACCATTTGCGACATCTAAAGAAAGTGTTTCTGAAGTGCAAGAGGTTTGGGATATCAGTGAAGCCTAAAAGTTAATAATTTTCTTTGGAAGAGGGCAAGCTGTTAGGACACATTGTCTCTGCTGTAGGTTTCAAAATCGACCCAGAAAGAGTGAAGGCAATACAGACCCTGTCTGTCCCAAGATCAAAGAAGGACATCCAATCCTTCTTGGGCAAAATAAATTTTGTAAGGAGGTTTATTCCTAATTTTGCAGAATTGGTAAAACACATCACCTCCATGCTGAAAAAGGGATCAGAAATCAAATGGACTGATGCAGCAAGAAGATCTTTTGAAGCCATCAAAAGGGCTATTATGGAAGCTCCCACTTTAATCAACCCAGACTACAGCAAGGAGTTCCATATCTTCTCATTTGCCTCAGGTGACACCCTTGCAGTAGTTTTATTGCAAAGAGATGATGAGGGTTCAGAGCATCCAGTGGCATTCTTCAGCAAAACATTAAGAGATGCTGAACTAAGGTATGATATTATCGAAAAACAGGCCTATGCTCTTATCAAATCTTTGAAAGCTTTCAAAATATACATTCTGCACTCCAAGGTAATTGCATATGTGCCCTCTGCTTCAGTAAAGGATGTCCTAACACAGCCGGATGTTGATGGAAGAAGGGCTAAATGGATTGCAAATCTGATTGAATTCAACATAGAATTGAAGCCCACCAAGCTTGTCAGAGGTCAGGGTCTTGCCAAGCTGATGGCTGAAGAAAATTGCAGGGTGTTGGACATGAATTGGATAGGCACAAATTCAAAGGGTGGGCAGACAAAAGAAGCAACAGTAGGACATGACCAATCATTGGCAGAGAATCTAGCTTCTTGTGAATGGTATTCTACAATAGCTCAATTTTTATGGAAGCTAGAAGTTCCTCCAGGTCTTAGTTCAAGCCAAGCCATAACCATTAAGCTCAGAGCAGCCAAGTATTGCATTCATGAAAACTTGTTGTATTGGAGGGATCCATCTGGAATCCTTTTAAGATGTCTGGACAAAGAACAATCTATGGAGGTCATGCATCAGTTTCATTCCAGCATTTGTGGAGTACATCACTACTAGAAAACCACAGCTCACAAGATCCTCGAAGCTGGGTATTATTGGCCCACTTTGTTTTCTGATGTCTTTTCATTTGTAAAAACTTGTGACAGGTGCTAGAGGTTTGAAGGAAAATAGTAGTTGAAGTCCCTGCCTTTGAAACCAATACATGCCAGTGGCCCTTTTTAGCAGTGGGGTTTGGATTTTATAGGAGAAATTAATCCACATTCCAATGGCTGGCATAGATGGATCTTATTAGCCACTGACTACTTCACTAAATGGATTGAGTCCATCCCTACTAGGAAAGCTGATCATCATATGGTCATGAAGTTCTTGACATAAAATATTTTCACTAGGTTTGGCTGTCCACACAAATTGATTACGGACAATGCAGCAGCCTTTAGGGCAAAATAGTTAGTGTACATGTGTAATGCAATGGGAATTAAGCTAGTTCATTGCACCTCATATTACTCTCAAGGTAATGGTCTAGCATAATCTTCCAACAAGAGCCTGATATGGATGATTAAAAAGCTGCTGGAAGACAACAAAAAGAACTGGGATTCCAAGTTGAAGTATGCATTGTGGGCTGACAGGGTAACCACCGAGAAATCCACAGGGAATTCTCCATTCAAGCTGGTTTATGGCACCGAGGTTGTATTCCCAATCCAGTTAATCCTCCCTGCAGTAAAATTCTTGCAGGAAGAGCAGAATGAGGAAGATGACATGGAAACGAGGATCAGTGGCCTGGCAGAAGTGCATCAAATCAGAGATCAGTTGATTGAAAGGTCTGCAGCACATCAGAAGAGAATCAAGGAAGCCTTTGACAGAAAGGCGAAGGGAGACAGTTTTCAAATTGGAGACTTGGTTCTTAAATGGGATGCACTAAAGGAGAAGAAAGGCAATCATGGGAAGTTCGATGCTCTGTGGACTAGACCTTTTGTCATCACTCGGATCCAGGGGAACAATACTTTCATGCTGCAAAGTGTGGAAGGAGAGGCAGTTTTTGATGGCCCAGTTAATGGGTGATTTTTGAAAATTTATGTTGTTTAAGGTCTTCAGGCCTTAATGTTGTAAATATGTTATTTTACCAAGTTTTAGTGTAGGCTTGAATAGACCCCATGCCCAATGGAATACTAGGCAATGTTTTTAAGCTTTTTTCTGTATGAAGGTAGTGGTCTACGGTTCTTGAGACCTCACAGGGAGGATCTCATGCCCAAAAGGAGCCAGTGTTAGCTCTACTATATAACGATGATTTTCTAAGGTTAGAGACCAGCTTGGTCTACTTGGTTGTGCTCAAAAGGATTCCACATCGGTCACTTCCTCTTTCCTTCCTCTATCCCGCTTATTCTCCTTCATCTTTGTTTCCTTTGTTTTTCCTATAAACCCGACAAATAACCCCTTTGGCCTTAGCCCCAAGCGCAAAGCCCAAATCCTCCATAAAGCCTCACCCTAATGACCTCGCGCGCTCGTAAATCACACTTCATCCCTACCGTTGATCTTCCCAGCCGATCCAATGGCCCCGATCACACCTAATAAAGGCGACCTGCTCCACAAATCCCCACCGTCGAATCATCTCCACCGAGATCCGACGGCCTTCACACTTATCGCGCCAGTAGATTTATTGAAAGTTAGCGCACAATGAGAGCAGTTTTTCTCTCTCATCCACTGTTATGTGTCAACCACTGAGTGGAATCACGCGGTCCCATCCTTTTATTGCTTTACACCCAAAATTGGTGCGATCAATACCATTTCCGCCTAACTTAACCGCTCCCGCCCGTTAACACCTGTGCAGCTCTGTCACCCGATCACCATCTGATCTGCTCACCAAAGATCGGACGGCCCCAGTTCATCCCACTCTCACCTCGGCCGAAAAACTCTGTCAAGCCATCTTTGCCATCCATTTCCCCGATCCGACGGTCATCCTTTCTGCTCATCCATATCGTCTACTCACCCATGCAATCCACGTCCACTGACCACTCCGTTTTCTCGAAGGAAGAAGGTGACCATCTTGCCAGTACCAGTTGCAGTAAATCCTCAACCACCATATTTAACAGAAGGAATGGCCAAGGGAGAAAAGGACAGAGCATGACCCAGTAACTGTGTTTATCAGTTATGGAACTCCACTGGTATGAACACTCCAACTGCCTAAGAGGACAACACAACACCTGAAAGGATCGGATTCATCCACTGAAGTAAGCAAGCATGTTAGAGACTTCATCAGGCAGTTAAATGCGGTTGGTGGTCAATTAGGACCCCTCCATACCTAAACGGCCAAGTGCCCTTGTAATGTAAAATCTATAAATAGCCAGAAACAAGATGTAATCAGGGTTGATGGTTGGCATTTTGATGTAAGGTTCAACTTCAGGACACTATAGATATTTTGTCACTTGTAGCGTCTCGTCTTCATTTTCAGCTAATACAAGCTTCTTTTGCTATTAAACTACTCACTTTCCATTTTCCTCTGTTCCAGGCTTGTGCCTGATATGCTGTGTTCTTGATATTTTTAGGTTTAGCACCAGATAACTGTCATCTTATCTTTGTGTTAGATTGTTGAATGTATCACTGAATAGGCAACTCAAGTTTCTTTCTATCTGATGCAAGAGAGTTGTCATCCTGTCTTGGCATTAGTAGATTAGATTTACAGGTCTCTTTACTAGTTGCAGCTGGCCATCACATGGTCTTGTGCATCTGCTGGTGTGGTTAGTATTCTCCATATTCACCCATACCTGAACTGTGAGCATTTGGTGGTCTAAAGCCTTATAGTCTAGGGGTGTTCACGCATGTCTGGAGTCAAACAAAGTAGAAGTGGTTATCTAGCTTGAACAAGCCATTAGTCCTTCCATTAAACCTGCAACAATAGTTGAATTTATATGTTATCAAACATCTCCGAGCTACAACCTAGGAGAGTTTCTTGGAGTGATAATAGAGGCCACCTTACCAAATGGATATGGATGTAATATCTGCCTATTTTTGTTGAAAATGAATGAAAATGATCTGCCAAACTTACAAACAAACAAAAAATTATTTAATTATTGAAATATTTAACATTTATATTTAATTTCAATTATTATTAAATACTGTAATATATTATATTATAAATATTAAAAAGACTCAATTAATCTCTTACTTTCTTAAGGTTCGATAGACCACATTGGTCTTAGTGGACGTTAATCATCATCATCATCATCATCATATATATATATATATATATATAGACCTTATTGCATCGAGAGGTGCTCTCTAGCCTAGTATGGAAGAGATGTTGTAATTTCCTATTGTGTTATGTAAACATTTTGACTTGGAATTAAAATTGGAGAGGTGAAATTATTTAAAACCAAATTAAATAAATTTATTTAAATTCAAAATAAATTTATTTAAACCGTTGGTGGTTTTAGGCTCCAAGTTTTTAAATCTCATAGTTTTTCTAATGATATTCTTATGTAATATAGCCTATTTAAATATGTGAAGATATATTTTAAACCAACCTATGTCCATCTTAACTTTGGATCTATCAAGTGTCAAGAGAGATCAAATCTCTCGAGGTGCAAACATTTCCTCAAGCTTTCCACTCAAAAAAGAGGTTTGCACCTTGAAAGATTTGATCCCTCTTAGTGCTTGATAAATTTAGAGTTAAGGTAAATCTAGACTAGTTTATATTAACTAAACTAGCAAGTCACTATTCATTGTTGTAGTATCATTATTATAAGTGTAAAGTAATGATATGAATTTTTTTGGTAAAAGCATATTGTAATAAATCTTATTTGATAACACTGATAATATTTGAGATTAATTTTATGTAAACATTTTAATGTTTTGTTCCAAAAATATAATTTTTAAATATTAAATTTAAATTATTTTATTAAAATATTTAAGGATAATTGGTTTTTTCTTAAGAATTTAAGTACTATTCAAATTGTCAAATTTTGAAGGACGTTGTTTTACATGAAGATTCAAAGTTGAAACTTTACAGTGAACAAAAAAAGACTCCTCAAGTTCACCAATGTTAAGGATTGGTATGCCCTAAGTTGAATCCAATACCTCAATTATTTTAATAAAATAAATAATTTTAAATCATAATGAGTTAGACCATCAATTAGCCCCTCCAATCACAAACACACTCGCAAATAAAAAAAATTAATATTCAACCATCATTAAGATTAAGAAAAAATAATATTCGAACATCATTATCATTAAAATTTAGGAATTCATTTAATTGATGCCTGGCCTATTATTTTCGAAAAGTGGTTTTCTAATACTATTTATAAATTTTAAATTTTTTATATTTACAAGGGAGATAGAGTACGTTAAAAATGTAACAAAGTTGAGTGAATTCATTACATTGAAATGACCATTCAAATGAATTAACTCATCCTTTCAAAATATTGTTTTCCTACACAAGCAATCACTATTAAGAAACAATGTTTTAGCATATTCTTTTGCAAAGTGATTTTCATAAGGTCTCATTTGTGGAGGTAAAAGGGATTTTTATTTTATTTTATTTTATTTTATTATTATTATTATTTTTGGCCATAAATTGAAGATTGATACACAATATTTTCATAGACAAACCGTAACAATTCATAGATGATGTATCAACGCTTCATGACACATTATAGATTGATGTATACCCATGTGTCTTGGTTGATATGACACACATAAATGATGCTCCATCACTTAAAATGCACCAATTACAACACACATATTCCACATTCAACATTGCACATGTGTACATTGTACCTAATAATATTTGTGATGTACCATTCTACATTTTAATATAACAAAATATCAAAAACTTTTTATTTTTCAATATTACTCTAGGAGACCCCAATTTTCAAGTTAATGGTTGACACTTGAAAATTAAAGAAGGAGACATAAATGCTACATTATTTTAGGAGACACAAAAAAATAGAGTCTCTTTCTTTTAATTTTCAACTGTCAACCATACATTTTTTTTAAACTATATTTTACTATTCATAGAATCAAAGATACATTACAGAATTTGGAAAGGACCAATCATCAACAATTTCGCTCCTATGAACATTTTGAGTTGAATCTAAGCCATTCTAACATCGAGAACTAGCAGTTCTAATATAGTGACTATTACAACAAAAAATGCACAATAACCTAGAGAACTTATAGTTTTGATATAACTACTATTACAGAGAAATTTACCTAACAAACTAGAGGTATACTTCCCAAAAAATTTAAGGCTAAGACACTACAGGATAAGCAAAATCTTCCCGCTAGATGTAAACCATTTACTAGACCAAGAAAGAAGGAAAAAGACCCTAAAAGAGCGGGACTAAGATCAACAACTTCAACAGCTTACATCTCCCCTATAGACACAGATCAAAGCTTCATAATAGAAGGAAGGATCCAAAGAATATTTTTTCCCCATCCCTCCATTCCTCTAGATATATAGTACCTGCAGAAAGAGAGATTCCTTGCTTAGATAAAATATATGCCATTGTAATGAAGTTCTTGGGAGCATGAAAAAATAAAATTTGTTGGAATTGCTTCTTGATATTCATGATTTTAGATTTCCAAAAGCGGAGATTTAGAGTATATAAATCTATCTTCCCTCTTAAACAATCTATGATACAATTGGAGTCGCCTCCCACCTATAACCTTGACATATTTAATGACTTTGCAAAGACTAGTAGGGTTGAGAAGGCTACTAGTTCAAATTTGGTAATGGTCCCCTATCCTACCCCCAGGCAAGCTTTATAACATGATTATGAGTGATTTTCAAGACAAATCCCTCTCCACATCGGCCTCTTTGAGAGGCACCATAAAATAATGCAATAGGAATGTCATTGATTTGGATAGGGGGGAAGAGGACCCTTAATTGATTTAGCTTTATACTCATTGGGTGTTCTCTATAGAATGCTACCACCTTTTTTTTTGCATGAAATAGTAAGCGAAACTTCCCTTCAAAAATGACCTTGTTCCGAATGTCCCAAATCCCCATGCTATGAAAACAAGAAGGGTTTGAAAGCTTTTCCTTTTTAACACCTAGCAAGGAAAACATTCCTCAAAATAATTAAAACTACTACAAGATGGGATTCCAGCGACAAAAAGCATGTTTTCCCATAATTATTTTGCTACCCTGTAATATTTGAAAAATGTGATTTATATTTTCCTCAGCAGCATAACATAGTTATAGATATTTGGTCCGTTAAAACCCTTTCTCTACAGATTTTCCCATACAAAATTTTGTTTTCAAGGACCAACCATAAGAAAGTATTCAACTTGAGAGGAAGATTCCATGTCCAAATTTTGGAGACCCACCATTTTGGAGAAGGATTACACAATGAAGAAGATATAATCTCATAAGCAGAGAATGCTCCACTTTCCCTGTCCCTATTTTTTCGGTCCCAGTATAGACTAAATGGTCTTCTTCCTGAGACGAAAAAACCCCATTTTTGAGAGATTCTCCACAAAATCATCCCATTAACAAGCATGAGGTCCCTGTAAATCCATCTCACTATAGATAATCCACTGACTCTAAGAACTTCTAAAAGGGAAGCCATTATTGTCTTGGGCTAGGAGGTATAGACCCTTGGCATTTAGGAGAGCCACTAGGGACTGAGATAGTATAGTAGGACTAAAAGCTACCAAAAAATGATCCTTTCCTAATCTAATTTAGAATATGTTCCCCACTTTCCATATTAGCCCCTTGAAAATCCACTTGAAACATGAAATTAGCCCCTTCCATGCAATGGAACCCTCATGTAGTTGTTTAGAGGTCGAACTACAGATCTAGTCCACCAAAGAAGATATTTTAATACACTTATCCTTTATTAGCTGACTCCAAATACCATTACCAAATAATTCCCCCCACAAGTTCTTTAAATTTAAAGCTTTCCCAAACCAAGACAGATTTTTAATACCCCATCCTCCCAATCTTTTGGGTTTCGAAAGATATTCCTAGCTAGTGAGACGTAATTTATCTTTTCCTTTTATACCTTGTTATCACTCAGGTTGTTCCCCAAAAGCAGTGGGAAAAGGGAATACGGCCGAGGTAACCACTAACCAATCTTTTAGCTGCAAATTCTAGCCAATCTGCAACCGGAGAGGGCTCTCTCTTTATGATTTAGCTTTGTTTTGCTATATGTTAGGCTAGTTATGAAGCACAAGTATTTGTTTGATTTTGGATGGTGACATTCAATAGAACAAGGCTGCAAAGTGTGAGAAGTTCAGACCATTGGGTTAATGGAGTCAAATGAAAACAAACTTCTAGGTATGGTTTCTTTGGCAAAAAAAGGAACTACAGAGCAAGATGATTAATCATGGAACAATCTTCGAGCTAGGATGGGATGAAATGGAGTCAGGGAATGAAAGGCAATTAAGGATCTTTCATTATGCTAACAGAGGGAAAATGAATAAATATTACCAAGGAGCAGTTAAGAATTCCTTAATTATATTCAGAGTGTAAGAACCAGGGAGACAAGAGCAGTCAAGAATTCCTACCTATGCTAGTCCTGAAGAAAACATAAAAATGACAGGAATTGAACACAGAGTACAGCAAAGTAAATTCTGGGCTATTCTTTTTTCCTGCAATTTAGAACCTGATACTTAGATGATATATAAAACACAGAAAAAGTAGAACATGAGTTAAAAAGACTTATTGATCCATGAGATAATCCAAGAATTCTGCAACATGGGCTTCTACCATTAATTCCATAACCAGAGAGTTCATCAGCAAAGCATTCCAACAATCTTTATTCAGAAGAGTTCTCAAAATTTACAATGCAAGTCCAGAATGATATTCACCAACCCCTAACACTTGGATTGGGGAGGTATTTGTACAAAAAGAGTTACAAAATATCTCATAGAGAAAATATCAAGCAATAACATTATCCATCTAGTTCTTCAAAGGCAGTAAATGACATTGAAAACAGAGTGCAAATATATGTAGGAGTAACTTCCGCTGTCCTGCGTGCCTTAGGTGGTCTAATATATTTGACTTTTTAACTCAACAAGTCGGCTGATAGTTGTCTATTTATTTCGCATCCCTGCATTGTTGTCCCAGCCCTTTCATCTGTGCCTGATTCTGCTTTAACGCGTTTTGGCGTGAATTCCTTCCTCTGTTGTTTTCATTTTTGTGATAGGTGGCACATGTATTGAATTTGATTTAATGCAGATGACCAAAAGAGAACTAAAACTACATTGGTAAAATCTCTAACATGCTCTGCCACCATTGGTCTGTTGGCAACTGGTGTCTTTGTAGTTTTATCAATATTTCATTAGCTTCAGTATACCTGTAGAAATTGGGTTGTACTTCAAAAAGATGTGTTATTTCATGCTCAATATAGAATAGATTGTCTAACTTGTCATATAAGCTTTGTCCAGAGGGAGGTACTATGTCTTTTGAAGTGCTTGATGATGCTGTGATCTGATTGGCAACATATGTATTCACCTTGTGAGCATATTGTTCATGTGTCAATAGCCTCTGATTGCTGGCTAACAAACTGGGTAGACCCTTTTGCTGCAAGACTGTAAACTTTTTTGTAAAAGCATTTATTTCTATTTGCATTTCTTGACACTTTCTCTCCAAATTTTGTATAAAATTCTTCATAGTCAGCACCTTTTTAATTGTGAAAATGGTACCTATTCTATCCCCGATATCTAGAGCTGCTAGTTGTTCTCTGGCATGAGTATTCAAAAAATGAATTAGTCTATTGGCCTGTTCGGGCATGTTTCTCAATAATTTTCTGGCCTTTTGAATCTCCACTCAGGCTATTTCTATCAATTCAATTTGCTCATGGATAGTCTGTATTGATCTCCATTGATCAGTGATGGACTGGCCAATCTTAGTCCATAAAATTGTTTTGATTTCTAATAGAGATTTATGAAGAGTAAGATCTTTCTCCAAGGATTTTACCTTATTTTCCAAGGCCTTTACCTCTCTTGTTTTTTCAGCCATAGTTATTTTAGATTTATCATAGCTTACGTCTAACTTGGTCAGCTTTTCTTTGGCTTCCTTTAGCTCTGCCATTTGGAGTTCTAATTCTTTTATTTCCTTCATCATCTTTTCCATGCTCATGCTGGTATCTGGTACTGTTGTTGTTGCTGCTGAAGTATCTGTGGCTGATGTACCTGTTGTTGATGCTGGGGCAGTGGGAGGGACTGCTATTGTTGCTGTAGGAGGAGCAGTTGTAGCTATTGGGGCTGCTTGAGATGGTTGAGAGGCCAACTCTCCCTGTTTTTCCTGCAATGCTTTCTCCAAAGCCTGCTCTGTTTCACTTAGCCTTTGATTCATTTTTATTAACAACTCCATCATGTCTTCTTCTTCTTTTTCTTTCACTATCTCTATGGTCTGCGGATGCATAGTGACTGGCAGTTTTAACTGTTTCTTGAGGGCAGCTATGTCATCCTCCTTTTTCTTTATTAGTGCTTTTATTGCCTTAGGATCCTTGGGATTATGTCCCAGCTCAATGATGATTTCTTCCAAGGACTTTATCATGTTGTCCTTGGCCAAAGAGGATGCCTTTTCCAACTCTAATTGAGCAGATGTATTGTTTAGTGAATTCTGCAATTGCTGAGCTAGTATGGCTTTATCTGCTAAAGTGGAATAAACCATTTCACTGGTTTATTTATGCAGCTCAACTTGGTCCAAAGGGTGAATTTCTTTGGCAAGAGCCTCCAGATTTGTTCTAATATAATCGGCAGCTGACTGTGGCTGCTGCACTGTGGGCTTGAAATGACTCAAGATCAATTTCCCTTCCTTGATATCATATGCAGACATCAATCTCTGTTGTTTGGCAGGAGTCATTTTAAGGAACTGATCGTAAAGTTGCATTCTTATTGGCTCATTTTGCACTTTGATGTCCATGAATGGCCTCTTAATATCAGAACTTTGTTTTCTTTGTGGCCGTGCTGATGAAATTTCCATACTAGGCTGTTTTCCCAACTGTTGTCCATGAGAACTGGTAAGCGATTCTATTCCTGGGGAAGTTAGTGGGTTGTTTTCCCTTTCACTTCTTGGACTTTCAATGATCTCCTCTATAACTTCCTCTTCAGGTAGAGGATACACTCTCTACTTCTTTCCTTTTGGCTGCTCTGCTGGCCCACTTATGGTTGTGGCCTCTTCCTGGTCCCTTTTTCTGCCCTTCTCCTCATTGACAGGAGTCTGCAATGCTGGTATCTCTGGTGCATTGGTCTGGGCAGGAGGAATTTGCCCTTGGCCTTGCTACTGTGATGATGTTGGCTGATCTGTCATTTCTTGTTGCTCTGAATGCAACACTTCTTTGCCTTTGGATGTCCTTGCAGGTGGAGTATTTTCTTGGGTAGGTTGTTGTGAAGTTGCAGTAGATGATGTGCCCGCTCCAATGTGGCGAGGTAATTTGAAAGAGACCTACCCAAAAGAGTCCAGGTCAAGAGTTTTTTCAAGGTCTTTCATTTCCTGCTCCATTTTCTCTTCCTCAGTAATCTGTTCTACCAATGTGCCCTCTACCCATTCATCTTGATTAGCATACTGTTCTATATCAGGGATTCTACAATGTTCATAGCCTGATAGCCTATATTTTGTCTTTCTATCATGGATAAATCCTTTTGGGTCATAGGGTACCCACCAAAAACTCCTTTTTAGTTTGAGTTGCTCACCTAATATCTTTTCAGCATCTTTCCACCCTTCCTTTTTGTTAATAATGAGGGGGCCTAGTTGGTTTCTTAGCTTCAGCTGAGCCTTTTTCTTGGCATCATAAAAATGAGTCAAATCTGAGCTAATAAATTGCCTAAAGTATTCAAGGGAAAAAAGTCTCATAGGTACATACTTTGGCAGCTTGTAGGGGCACAATTCACAGCCATAAATTCTGATCTCTGTGTGATTTTGGTAAAAGTACCAGTCACCTACTTTATAGATTTTGGACAGCTGCAAGATTTTCTGCATTTCAGCTGAGAGTCTGGGAGGGGTACTTCTCATCAACAGAGATGAGACTAGATATATGAATAGATCAATGAACTCACAATAAGTATAAGGAGAATTATGGACTATATGGAAGACTGGGGTCCAAAATATGACAGATCTCCTTTCTCCTTTTGCATCCAATTTCTTGACAGGGAACTGAAAACTATCTGTTTGATAGTATAAGAACAGATGATATATATATATATATATATATGTTGTATACTTGAAAACCCCTTCTCTATTTAGGCCCATGAATTGTTCATGGATTTTGTTGCTAATGAAGGTAAGAAAGTCAAACTTGATGGCAGGAGGGTGTCCTGGAATAAATATAGACATCAGAGCTAGAATGGTTTCATCAACATACTCACTTGTTCTAAAACCCAGGACATAGGATATCATGTCAATAACAGTTCTCCCAACTTCATTGAAATAGACCTGGTGAAAAGGAGGTGAGTCTCTGGGCTGGGAGTCTGGGCTCATGAATAACTTGGCAATTCAGCCTATTTCTGCAGAGGATAGTTTGGAGCCTTGGTCCAGCAAATGTTTCATAGATAGAGGAGCCAGAGGCTGATTAGGCTTGAAATGCAACATCTCATCGATTGAGTTAGGAGTGATATAGAGCATGACAGTGCCATTTGGGGACATGACTGCTATTTGAGTAGGCTAATAGTTAGCACAACACAAGAGAATTATATCTGGAAATACATTGACTGATGGAATATAATATATGGGCAGGTTGGACTCCCATATGCCATAGAGATCAGTCTTGTTGAGGTAGCTATTTCTAATTTCACAAAATGTTTGTAGATGGTCTTTGATACCCATTAAGTCTTGTATTTGGAAGTCCCTATCAACTAAGGGCAACCATTCCAACTCCTTGTGTGGTGCATTCAAGGGGGCAACATTGAGGGCCACTGGAGGTTCCATTCTTCAACCCTTTGTGATTATTTAATTTGAAATTTTGAGTTTTCACAACGACAGTAGGTAAAACAGTGCTTTTGAGTTCTTTCTGCGGGAATTGCAGGCCGAAATGAGCTTGAACTTTAGCTAAACAGGTAAATTTGCAGAGGGAGTCACATTCTGAGAAATTTCTCGGAAAAAATGGGCCGAACGGAGGTTAAAATGTAGAGGTTCGGGGGCAGCATTGTGTTTTTAGTTATGGAACTCTGGTTTTCTGTGAAAAAATGGATAAAACAGGTTGTTTTGTTGGAAATAAAGTGAAAAATAGGGATCGCTATGGTATACTTCTCAAGAGCTGTAGATTGGATTTGCACAATTTTTGGTTTCACGGATTTAACTCAGAGAAAAAGTATAAATACACATGGTTCGGTAGCAATTGAGTAAATACCTGCTTCAATGGGCGCTCTGTACAAAATGCAGGTGGCGGGCCGAGCTTGAAGACTGGTTTGCAGGCTAGAGTTAACTGGGTGGCGGACTGTACAATGAAATAGGTATTTCGGTTGAAAATCGCATGAATGCGTTGCATAGAACAAACCAATACAAATGGATGAAAATGACCATTTTGCACCAATTTGACAAAAAATTTGGTCTTGGCGGGTTTTGGCGCACTTTGGTTGGGTGACGTCAGCATGACGCAGTGATTTTGTTGCATAGCGGGGGTACGGAGGCCAACTTGGCAGTGACGTGGTAGACACGGTGGATGATATAGAGGCGGGGTGGTGGATGACGTGTCCGATGACGTGAGGGTGACGAGCGAGTGACGTTTGCAGGGATGGGGAATAGGCAGTAAGCGGTTTGGCCGCTGCACCGCCTTTGGGCCATAGTGGTATTCGAGGCGGGGGCAGCAATCACCCCGGGCGCCCGCCACCTGTCTTCTGTATGGCGGAAATACCGCCCATCCCCCGGACGCTATCGTCATATAAAGGCTTGCGATATGCATGTGGGTTGTCTGATCTAGGGGATCGGATCCAACGATTGGCGGCATGATAAACAGGCGGAGGGGTAATATATGGGACCCGCCATGTTATTTCATCGTTTTTTAAGGTTTTTGCGGAGAATTACAGTGTATTTCAACTTTGGGTTTTGTGGGTTGGTTATTTAATCAACAAAACGTTAATTAAATCCCATGGTTATATGTGCACAGGGAGGGTTGTCAACAAGGTTTCGGGTAAACCTTGGACCCCCAAAATATTGACATATGGCTTTAATAAGCCCGGGGCGGGATATTATAAAGTTTGGGGTTGTTTTATGTATTTTATGTATAATAGGGGCAGGGAATATTATATGGGAGCTATACAATAAGTTAATGTGTTAATATGGTTTTATGAATGGAGAACACTAAGTTCATAAGGTAAAAACTTAGGGTTTTAGGGAAATGAAAGGGAAATGGAAGGGTCTTTTTACACAAGAAATGTGGCTTGTTTTGGCTAAGTAAACACAAAGTTATACTTAGTATTCCTCATAAAATGAAATGAACTAGGACCACTGAGAAAATCGCACTGTCCTTGAAGGGATGTTAGTAAGTGTTCTTGGGGAAATGAGAGGGGAAATTAGTCATGCTCCAACTGCTTTGCAACCACTTTGCCATGGTTCCTGTGATAGCCATGAGATAGATCACAAAAAAGACAAAAATTTTCGTGAACTTGCTTCTGCAACATCCAACTGCCTACCCAGCCTAATACACCTAACATTTTTTCCTCTTTTTCCAGGGTGCATTTGAACTAGAAAACCCTTTCTCTTTTGTTTTCTTTTAGCTGTCCTCCCATCTAAGTCTGCCCTTATCTCTTCTAGGGGCTCAGATTTAGCTGTTGAGCACCCTTGCTTCTCTACCTAACTACTGATCTGCCAAGCTTAAACTGTTTGAACAGACCTTATTCTCTAATGCTAAAACAAGAAATTTAAACATGGACTGGCCAAGATTGAGCTATTGGGCCATCCATCAAGTGTGACAGAAGTCACTGATTGCATATTTTTAAACTTCTTTGCAAAAATAGGACAGTAGTGGCATTTTGACTAGCACACTTTCCTGGTCTTTTCTTTGGGGTTCATTTTCTTTCTTTCTTGACCAATTCATTCTTTTTTCCCTTTGATTTTTCTTTTAGGGCATACCCTCTTTACATTTTTAAAATTTTTCTGGTTTTTGAAAATATGGAATCTTTGCAGCATGGAAAGGATGATCATATTTGGCATTTCCACAGTCAATCATGAAATATGACACCTATTGGTATAGGAACCTAATAGTGGCTCCACTTGGGGATGGCTTTTCCAGGTGAAAAGCCAAGAACAGTAGGTCAGATGGCCTTATATTCAACTCTGGCTGCAATCTGAAATTTCCTTTGCTGAAGACAAACAAGTCTGTATCTCTGTAACATATATGCTTTTCCCATAAGCTGTCTTGAACAATTACAGCTTTGTCTTTGATAGTTTGCCTGAATATTGTTATCATTTTTTTATAGCTCCCAAGTTTTCTTCTTCACTTCTTCTGATAAACTCAAAATGGAATACAAAAAGGTGGCACAGATCCTTGCTTTTCCTCAAAATTTGCTGCATCTTGTTCCCTATCTTATTGCTGTAATAAACTGCTGAAAATAGACACTATTATGTACAAAATACAGTCCTAATATGTTAACAAAGAGGATCAAAATAATGCTTGAGCATCCGCCCATTGACTGGTCCATCCTCTACTTCTGTACCATCCAAACTTCTTAAAAAGTAAGTGTTGTTTCCTTGTATAGCCTGAATAGCAAAAGGTCCTTTCCATAGGAAATCAAATTTTCCATGTTTTCCTTTATCTTCCCTTCTAGAATCCCATTTCAGCACTTTGTCTCCTATGAAAAAATCCTCTGCCTTTGTCCTTTTGTCAAAAATCTTCTTCAGTTTCTCTTGTAGGATCTGAGATCTGTGATACACTTCTTCTCTGGTCTGTTGTAAATGAATTGTTTGATTGATTCTTCTCTGAATATCATTGGGTTCTGCCTGTATTTCTTGCAGCAATTTTATCACAGGGATTCCCAAGGATGAAGGGAATACAACCTCCATGCCATAAACCAACTCATAGGGGCTTGTTCCAATAGATCTCTTTGTGGTCAACCTGTCTGCCCATAGTGCATTAATAAGCTTTTTGTGCCAATTCTTCTTATTTTCCTCCAATACTTTCTTTATGATGTTGATCAAGCTCTTATTGGATGATTCAGCTAGACCATTACCTTGAGGGTAATAGGCTGTGGAATGGCCTAAGGTAATATGGTATTTATGACAAAAATTGATCATTCTTTTAGATTTAAAGGCAGCAACATTGTCAGTTATTATCTTTTCTGGACAGCCAAATCTAGATAGGATATTGGTTTCTAAAAATTGCATGATGACTGAGTCATTGGCTTGTCTACAAGGGATGGCCTCTATCCATTTGGTGAAGTAATCAGTGGTAGTTAAAATCCACTTATGTTGTCCAGAAGAGGAAGGGTGAATTTCTCCAATGAAATCTAAACCCCATTGTTGAAATGGTCTCTCAGTGGAAATGGGTTTTAGGGGTAAAGGTAACAGTTTTCTCTTGCCTTCAAAGATTTGACATTTATGGCAAGAAACTACAAATTTCTTTACATCAGCAAACAGGGAGGGCCAATAAAACCCAGCTCTTAGGATTTTATCAGCTGTTGATTTCCAATACAAATGTCCGCCACAATCCCCTGCATGAAATTCTTTAAGCACTTTGTTAGTTTCATCCTTTGTTAAGCAATTTAGTAAAATCCCTTCATGATTTTTCCAAAATAAAACATTGTCTACAATACAAAACTTTGAAGCTTTCATTTTCAAGAATCTCTTTTTAGTTCTGGATAACCCTGGAGGAGCTTGCAGGTTTAACAATACATAAATTATATTAGCATACCAAGGTGATTGTAAGAAGGCTTGATTGATCTGTGGAGTCGCCATCTCCTGTTCGTTATCCAGTTCATTGATGTCAAGGGCTTGAAAATTGGTTTCAGTCATCAATTTGGCTAATCCTTGTCCTTTTATCAGTTTTGTTGGCTTAATTTCAATGTCATATTCCAAAATGTTAGCTATCCATTTGCCTCTTTTGCCTTCTATTCCTTCTTGAGTCAGAATGTCTTTGACCACGGCATTTGGGACATAAGCTATTATATGAGAGTATAAGATATAAACTCTGAAATCCTTGATAGCCTTTACAAGGGCATAAGCTTGTTTCTCCATGATTTGATATTTGAGTGGTGCATCTCTAAGTGCTTTGCTGAAAAAAGCAATGGGCTTCTCACATCCTTGGTCATCTTTTTGTAATAGGACAGCAGCAATAGTATGCTCAGATGCAAAGGAAAATATTATGAAGTCTCTATCAAACTTTGGGCTTGTGAGGACTGGTGTTTTGGTTAAAGCTATTTTGATTTCCTCAAAGGCTTGCTTAGCTTCTATTGTCCATTTGACTTTGGAATCTTTCTTCAGCATGTTATTCAAAAATCTTATTAGTTCAGCCAAGTTGGGTATGAATCTTCTTAGGAAATTGATCTTTCCTAGAAAAGCTTGCAATTCTTTGATATTTCTTGGGTGAGGCACTTGGAGAATAGCTTGTATTCTGTCCAGGTCAATTCTAATGCCATATTTCGAGATTATGTGACCTAAGAGTTTTCCTTATTCTAGGCCAAACAATGATTTCTTTGGGTTCAATGATATGCCATATTTTCTACAAATTAGGAACACTTGTCTGAGATGTTCTAAATGTTCTTGATCTGATTTGGAAAAAGCAATGAGGTCATCAAGATATATGACTAAAAAATCATGAATCTCTTTTGCAAAGGCTATGTCCATTGCTCGTTGAAATGTGGCCCCTGCATTTTTAAGTCCAAAAGGCATTTTTACATATTTGAAGGTTCCCCAAGGTGTTGTAAAGGCAGTTTTATCTTGATCATCCGAGTGAACTAAGATCTGGTTAAATCCTGAGAATCTATCTAACAGTGAAATCCTAGAAGTTCCCACTACCCTTTGCAAAATGTGATCCATCTTAGGTAAGGGGTATTGATCTTTCAAAGAGACTTTATTCAGATTTCTTAAGTCAACACACAGTCTTATCTCTCCCATTTTCTTCCTAGTGGGCACTAGATTTGAAATCCATTCTGAAAACCTAATAGGTGCAATTATTCCAGCTTGGTACATTCTTTTGACTTCCTTTTCAATGAGAGGAAGGAGGACTAGATTAACCCTTCTAAGTTTTTGTTTAAAAGGTTTTTGATTTTCACTTAAAGGTATTGTGTGTTGGATGACTGAAGTATCATAGGACTTGAGGTCCTCATAGCTCCATGCAAAGACATCTTGAAACTCTTTAAACAGCTCAATATATTTCAGTTTTTTATTTGGAGGCAAGGCTTTGGACAATTTTACCATCTTAGGATTTTGTGCAGTTCCTATATTACAGTCCTCAATTTCTGCATTTAAAGGCTGCATTTTTGGCTTTCTTGGTATATCATTTGAATAAAAAATATCCTCCAAAGGAGTCAAGCCTGTGGGCAAAAAATTATCCTTTAACTCAATTACTTCAGATTCTCCCTCAGCAATTTCATCAAGGTCCATTTGTTTCAGCTCTTGTAAATTTTTGCTGGTAAAGATTGTTGGATGCAACATGTGATTTGTTGTTTCAGTTGATATATTTGTTTCTAATTTGTCTGTTTGTTGTTCTTCACAAGTGGTGCTTGTGTCTATGTTTGTGCTTGAAAATTCCTCTTTC
Source organism: Pinus tabuliformis (assembly GCA_031772625.1). Taxonomy (NCBI): domain Eukaryota; kingdom Viridiplantae; phylum Streptophyta; class Pinopsida; order Pinales; family Pinaceae; genus Pinus; species Pinus tabuliformis. Next base: position 564,701,746 of record CM062815.1, on the reverse strand, counting down.
AAAGTCAAGAAATTATTGATTTGTGTATCATTTTCAAACACCTGCCAATTTTTGACATTGTCTGGAACAGCAAGTCTGTGTTTAATCTCAGCAGTAAAGTGATGGTTGGGCTCGAATGGCAGCTTACAAGTGTTGGCAAATGTTGCCAAACTGTGAGCATGTAAATTGTGGTTTCTCGGAATTTTGGTTAGCTAAAATTCTAAGAAGGTGTTGAGTATTTCAATTGCTGACCCTCTATAAACCCTTAGCCTGAGATCGTTTGTAACAAAGTTTCCCTTCATCTATTGGATAATCAAGTCCGAGTCCCCTAGAATTGAAATCCTAGTTGCCCCTAGACATTTAATCAGTTTGAGACCTAGCAAAAGGGCCTTATATTCGGCCATATTGTTTGTACATCTGAAATTCAGCCTATATGCATTCAGCATGATCATTTTGCATATTGTGTATCCAAATCCCTGCCCCTGCTCCTAGTTTATTCACTGAGCCATCAAACTCTAAGTAACATAAGATTTCTTGATTGTAACTAGCCTTAGGAGTTTTGAAAACTTGCTCAGTGGGCAGATTTGAATTTTGTAACTCACATGGTTTGGTTTGTTTGTTTGTTGCATCAATCACTTCAATAGTTTTTAGATCTTGAGCAGTGGATTCTTCATTTATGCTTGTTCCTTGTGCTGGTTCTAGAAGTTTGTCATCAGTTTTGGGGCACATTTCAACATTGTATACGATAAACGAATCCATATCAGAATGCATGGAATAAATGGGGAAATTTTGGGGTTTCTCTTGACTGCTAACCACATATTTCATCAATGTTTCTCGGTACAATCTCTTTGGCTGGCCAAAGACTGAAATGGTGGCATAGGACATGTCTAGCTGCAAGGATCCTTGGAGTTTTGCACCCCAAGATCTAGACAAAAGCATTTCATACTTTGGTGGGATATCCGCTACCACTACATCCATTAAAATAGTCTTGGCAGAGTATTGCACTAGAGATACACACAAACCTTTGATTGGGCCTAGACACCTTACCTGGCTGGAATCAAATGAAAACAAGTCTTTATATGGCCATGTGATATCTAGGTCCAATCTTTCCATCACAGATTTAGGCATCAGATTATGGGAAGCTCCCAAATCAAACATTGCATTATGTATCACTTTGTCATGAATGTTTAAGCTTAAATAGAATGGAGGGACTCCTCCATCTACTGTTTTACCATTTACCTCAGGACCAAAAATTAGTTCTGGTTGGTCATCTAAAACATTCACTGCATCTCTATTCTCTGATATTTGAAGTGACCTGTTGATTTGTTCCCTATAAACCTCATGTTTAGCCAATTCGGATAGTGGAATGGCTATTTTTAACTTACCTATTTCTGTTTCTAGGTTGAAAGGTTTTTCCACTTGAATTTTTGTATTGCGGGCAGCAAGGTTTTCCTTTTCTGTTGTGTTTCCAGTGGTTTTTTCTTCGTCATGAGTGCTGTCAAGAGCTAAATCTGCTTTGAAATTATTTTCAGGAGAGTTGTTTACATTCTTTTTTGGAGGAAAGGAGGTGGATGGCTAATTATTTGAGGGTTGCAAGTCTGATATGTCCTCAACCATTGGTTCTTTTGGATTGAGGTTTGTTTTAGCAGGGAGTTCTGTCAGGGAAGTTTTATCCTTTGCTTTTTTTGGCTGCTTGGTATCTTTCAGCTTGCTAGGTTCAGGCACATCTACCATTCTGCTTCTCAATTTGTATTGCTTATGGACTTCATAGACAGCTGCATCATACCCCTCTCTGAAATCAAATGATTCTCCGGATTTGGTTTGAAATTGGTTGAAATTATGAGCTTCTTGGTCATCTTGGGTTAAAAAGATTTGCTGTTCAATATTCAGACCCATTAGGTTGATTTGAGTATCCTCTGTTGGCTCACTAGAGGTTGAAGCTTCGGCATAGTTCTCTTGAAATGGAGGTCTGATATTATGATCAGGGCCAGCCTTCCCAGTGTTAGGATTTTGATTTTTTCTAAAGTTTGGATTTCTAGTGGTGTTACTTGGTTGACCTTCCCAAGAAGATTTCCTTTCAATGGTTTCCACTCTATCACCCAGTCTATCCATTCCTTTAATGATTGCATCTAGTTTTTTCTCAAATGAAGAAGGCTCTTCTTTGAAGGGAGTCCTTCTTTCAACTCTAGCTCGGGCTCTTTTAGAGATCAGATTGGCCTCTACACTAATAGTTATGCTTTGCATGTCCTCTAAACTCAGAGGAGCTCTTTCCATTAGTTGATATGCGATGTCAGAATCAAATCCATCAGGGAATTTGATCAAGTCTAAGTCAGGTGGAGGTTTGAGGTTTTGATGAATAGCATTGTACACATTATTGAATCTAGCACAATAGTCCTGGACAGTTTCTTGTGGGCCTCTTTTCAAGCTTTCATATTCTGATAGGATATGTAATGGGTCCTTCTTCTTTTCCCATCTGTTCAAAAAGGTTTGGTACATGGCATCCAGATCAGCAATTGTGTTTGCAGCAAGTGCCCTAAACTAGGTCCTTACATCACCAGTTAAACTTTGAACAAAAATTTTCATTCTGACATCGTTATCATGAATTTCATAGTTCTCGAAATAGTCCATCATTTTCTTAGCGTGTTGTTGTGCTGTGTAGGAGCCAGTACCATCAAAATATGTAATTTTGCTTTGATAATTCTGAGGTATAGCCCCTGGATTTGCAAGCAACTGCAGAGGAGCATATCGGTTTGCCATATTCACAGGTATAAATGGGACAGTTGGAAGCACATGGATAAGAGCTAAGATAAACGGAGTGGATGGAGGAGTGGAAGAGGTGCTTTGAAGTGATGATGGTGAACTGGAAGAAGCTGCAGCAACAGTAGAGAGGACTGCTGCTTTTCCAGGAGGCAATCGGGTAAGGTTTTGCTGAAGCATATCAAGATTTAAATCAGCAGAATTTTCTAGACTTTCTTGTCTTCTAAGATTCTTAGAGATCACGTTAGGATTTTAAAAAATAGCTGGAGGATTATGATCTGGATTTGATCTAGTGTAACGAGTTTTTTTCTTTGGAGCCAGCTTCTAAATCTGTTTTTGGTATTTTCTGGAAGTATCTGAAGGACACTACTTTTGACAATATTTTTCTTAGGCAAGTATGAATTGTGAGGGTCTTGGATTTTCCTGAAGATCCTTTGAAAACAAGAGGAAACTAATCAAATTTTTTAGACAACTGTTTAAAGCCTAAAGCTAGACTGGAGATTGACTAAAGCAACTTTTATTTACTCCTGTAATTGCACAACAAAGACAGTTTCAAAGGCTACTTGGCTAACTTCAGGCTCCATCTGTAGCTTTAGAAAGTAGACAACAGTGATAAACATAGTCATTCAGTTCCCCAGTTGAGTTGCCAATGATGTTATCACTCAGGTTGTTCCCCAAAAGCAGTGGAAAAAGGGAATACGACCGAGGTAACCACTAACCAATATTTTAGCTGCAGATTCTAGCCAATCTGCAACTAGAGAGGGCTCTCTCTTTATGATTTAGCTTTGTTTTGCTATATGTTAGGCTAGTTATGAAGCACAAGTATTTGTTTGATTTTGGATGGTGACATTCAATAGAACAAGGCTGCAAAGTGTGAGAAGTTCAGACCATTGGGTTAATGGAGTCAAATGAAAACAAACTTTTGGGTATGGTTTCTTTGGCAAAAAAAGGAACTACAGAGCAAGATGATTAATCATGGAACAATCTTCGAGCTGGGATGGGATGAAATGGAGTCAGGGAATGAAAGGCAATTAAGGATCCTTCATTATGCTAACAAAGGGAAAATGAATAAATATTACCAAGGAGTATTTAAGACTTCCTTAATTATATTCAGAGTGTAAGAACCAGGGAGACAGGAGCAGTCAAGAATTCCTGCCTATGCTAGGCCTGAAGAAAACATAAAAATGACAGGAATTGAACACAGAGCACAACAAAGTAAATTCTGGGCTATTCTTTTTTCTTGCAATTTAGAACCTGATACTTAGATGATATATAAAACACAAAAAAAGTAGAACATGAGTTAAAAATACTTATTGATCCATGAGATAATCCAAGAATTCTGAAACATGAGCTTCTACCATTAATTCCACAACCAGAGAGTTCATCAGCAAAGCATTCCAGCAATCTTTATTCAGAAGAGTTATCAAAATTTACAACACATGTCCATAATGATATTCACCAACCCCTAACACTTGGATTGGGGAGGTATTTGTACAAAAAGAGTTACAAAACATCTCATATAGAAAATATCAAGGAATAACTTTATCCATCTACTTCTTCAAAGGCAGTAAATGACATTGAAAACAGAGTGCAATGAGTGTAGGAGTAACTTCCGTTGTACTGGCTGCCTTAGGTGGTCTGATATATTTGACTTTTTAACTCAATGAGTTGGCTGGTAGCTGTCTCTTTATTTCACGTCCATGCATTGCTGTCTTGGCCCTTTCATCTGTGCCTGATTCTGCTTTAACGCGTTTTGGCATGAATTCCTTCCTCTGTTGTTTTCATTTTTGTGATAGGTGGCACATATATTGAATTTGAATTAATGCAAATGACCAAAAGAGAACTAAAACTACATTGGTAAAATCTCTAACGTGCTCTGCCACCATTGGTCTGTTGGCAACTGGTGTCTTTGTAGTTTTATCAATATTTCATCAGCTTCAGTATACCTGTAGAAATTGGGATGTACTTCAAAAAGATGTGTTATTTCATGCTCAATATAGAACAGATTTTCTAACTTGTCATAGAAGCTTTGTCTAGAGGGAGGTACTATGTCTTCTGAAGTGCTTGATGATGCTGTGATCTGATTGGAAACATATGTATTCACCCTGTGAGCATATTGTTCATGTGTCAACAGCCTCTGATTGTTGGTTAACAAACTGGGTAGACCCTTTTACTGCAAGACTGTAAACTTTTTTGTAAAAGCATTTATTTCTATCTGCATTTCTTAACACTTTCTCTCCAAATTTTGTATAAAATTCATAGTTAGCACCTTTTTAATTGTCAAAATGGTACCTGTTTTGTCTCCGATATTTAGAGCTGCTAGTTGTTCTCTGGTATGAGTATTCAAAAAATGAATTAGTCTATTGGCCTATTCGGGCATGTTTCTCAATAATTCTCTGGCCTTTTGAATATCCACTCAGGCTATTTCTATCAATTCAATTTTCTCATGGATAGTCTGTATTGATCTCCATTGATCAGTGATGGACTGGCCAATCTTAGTCCATAAAATTGTTTTGATTTCTGATAGAGATTTATGAAGAGTAATATCTTTCTCCAAGGATTTTACCTTATTTTCCAAGGCCTTTACCTCTCTTGTTTTTTCAGCCATAGTTATTTTAGATTTATCATAGCTTACGTCTAACTTGGCCAGCTTTTCTTTGGCTTCCTTTAGCTCTACCATTTGGAGTTCTAATTCTTTTATTTCCTTCATCATCTTTTCCATTCTCATGCTGGTATCTGGTACTATTGTTGTTATTGTTGAAGTATATGTGGCTAATGTACCTGTTGTTGATGTTGGGGTAGTGGGAGGGACTACTATTGTTGTTGTAGGAGGAGCAGTTATAGCTATTGGGGTTGCTTGAGATGGCTGAGAGGCCAACTCTCCCTATTTTTCCTGCAATGCTTTCTCCAAAGCCTGCTCTGTTTCACTTAGCCTTGGACTCATTTTTATTAACAACTCCATCATGTCTTCTTCTTCTTTTTCTTTCACTATCTCTGTGGTCTGCAGATGCATAGTGACTGGCAGTTTTAACTGTTTCTTGAGGGCAGCTATGTCATCCTCCTTTTTCTTTATTAGTGCTTTTATTGCCTTAGGATCCTTGGGATTATGTCCCAGCTCAATGATGATTTCTTCCAAGGACTTTATCCTGTTGTCCTTGGCTAGAGAGGATGCCTTTTCCAACTCTAATTGAGCAGATGTATTGTTTAGTGAATTCTGCAATTGCTGAGCTAGTATGGCTTTATCTGCTAAAGTGGAATAAACCATTTCACTGGTTTGTTTGTGCAGCTCAACTTGGTCCAAAGGGTGAATGTCTTTGGCAAGAGCCTCCAGATTTGTTCTAATATAATCGGCAGCTGACTGTGGCTGCTGCACTGTGGGCTTGAAATGACTCAAGATCAATTTCCCTTCCTTGATATCATATGCAGACATCAATCTCTGCTGTTTGGCAGGAGTCATTTTGAGGAACTGATCGTAAAGCTGCATTCTTATTGGCTCATTTTGCGCTTTGATGTCCATGAATGGCATCTTAATATCAGAACTTTGTTTTCTTTGGTGCCGTGCTGATGAAATTTCCATACTAGGTTGTTTTCCCAACTGTTGTCCATGAGAACTGGTAAGCGATTCTATTCCTGGGGAAGTTAGTGGGCTGTTTGCACTTTCACTTCTTGGACTTTCAATGATCTACTCTATAACTTCCTCTTAAGGTAGAGGATCCACTCTCTACTTCTTTCTTTCTGGCTGCTCTGCTAGCCCACTTATGGGTGTGGCCTCTTCTCGGTCCATTTTTCTACCCTTCTCCTCATTGAGAGGAGTATGCAATGTTGGTATCTCTGGCGCATTGGTCTGGGCAGGAGGAATTTTCCCTTGGTCTTGTTGTTGTGATGATGTTGGCTGATCTATCATTTCTTTTTGCTCTGAATGCAACACTTCTTTGCCTTTGGATGTCCCTGCAGGTGGAGTATTTTCCTGGGCAGGTTGTTGTGAAGTTACAGCAGATGATGTGCCCGCTCCAATGTGTTGAGGCAATTTGAAAGAGACCTGTTCAAAAGAGTCCAGGTCAAGATTTTTTTCAAGTTCTTTCATTTCTTGCTCCATTTTCTCTTCCTCAGTAATCTGTTCTACCAATGTGCCCTCTACCCATTCATCTTGATTAGCATACTGTTCTATATCAGGGATTCTACAATGTTCATAGCCTGATAGCCTATATTTTGTCTTTCTATCATGGATAAATCCTTTTGGGTCATAGGGTACCCACCAAAAACTCCTTTTTAGATTGAGTTGCTCACCTAATATCTTTTCAACATCTTTCCACCCTTCTTGTTTGTTAATAATGATGGGGCCTAGTTAGTTTCTTAGCTTCAGCTGAGCCTTTTTCTTGGCATCATAAAAATGAGTCAAATTTGAGCTAATAAATTGCCTAAATTATTCAAGGGTAAAAAGTCTCATAGGTACATACTTTGGCAGCTTGTAGGAGCACAATTCACAGCCATAAATCCTGATCTCTGTGTGATTTTGGTAAAAGTACCAGTCACCTATTTTATGGCTTTTGGACAGCTGCAACATTTTCTGCATTTCAGCTGAGAGTTTGGGAGGGGGACTTCTCATCAGCAGAGATGAGACAGGATATATGAATAGATCAATGAACTCACAATAAGTATAAGGAGAATTATGGAATATATGGAAGACTGGGGTTCAAAATATGACAGATCTCCCTTCTCTTTTTGCATCCAATTTCTTGACAGGGAACTGAAAACTATCTGTTTGATAGCATAAGAACAAATGATATATATATGTTGTATACTTGAAAGCCCCTTCTCTATTTAGGCCCATGAATTGTTCATGGATTTTGTTGCTAATGAAGGTAGCAAAGTCAAACTTGATGGCAGGAGGGTGTCCTGGAATAAATATAGACATCAGAGCTAGAATGGTTTCATCAACATACTCACTTGTTCTAAAACCCAGGACATAGGATATCATGTCAATAACAGTTCTCCCAACTTCATTGAAATAGACCTGGTGAAAAGGAGGTGAGTCTCTGGGCTGGGAGTCTGGGCTCATGAATAACTTGGAAATTCTGCCTATTTTTGCAGAGGATAGTTTGGAGCCTTGGTCCAGCAAATGTTTCATAGATAGAGGAGCCAGAGGCTGATTAGGCTTGAAATGCAACATCTCATTGATTGAGTCAGGAGTGATATAGAACATGACAGTGCCATTTGGGGACATGACTGCTCTTTGAGTAGGCTCATAGTTAGCACAACACAAGCAAATTATATCTGGAAATACATTGACTGATGGAAGATAATATATGGGCAGGTTCGACTCCCATATGCCATAGAGATCAGTCTTGTTTAGGTAGTTGTTTCTAATTTCACAAAATGTTTGCAGATGGTCTTTAATACCCATTAAGTCTTGTATTTTGAAGTCCCTATCAGCTAAGGGCAACAATTCCAGCTCCTTGTGTGGTGAATTCAAGGGGGCAACATTGAGGTCCACTAGGGGTTCCATTCTTCAACCCTCGGTGATTATTTAATTTGAAATTTTGAGTTTTCACAGCGACAGTAGGTAAAACAGTGCTTTTGGGTTCTTTCTACGGGAATTGCAGGCCGAAATGAGCTTGAACTTTAGCTAAACGGGTAAATTTGTAGAGGGAGTCACATTCTGATAAATTTCTCGGAAAAAATGGGCCGAACGGAGGTTAAAATGCAGAGGTTCGGGGGCAGCACTGTGTTTTTAGTTATGGAACTCTGGTTTTCTACGAAAAAATGGATAAAACATGTTGCTTTGTTGGAAATAAAGTCAAAAATAGGGATAGCTATGGTATACTTCTCAAGAGCTGTAGACTGGATTTGCACAATTTTTGGTTTCACGGATTTAACTCAGAGAAAAAGAAAAAATACACATGGTTCGGTAGCAATTGAGTAAATACCTACTTCAATGGGTTCTCTATGCAAAATGCAAGTGGCGGGCCGAGCTTGAAGACTGGTTTGCAGGTTGGAGTTAGCTGGGTGGCGGACTGTACAATGAAAAAGGTATTTCGGTTGAAAATCGCATGAACGTGTTGCATAGAACAAACCAATACAAATTGATGAAAACAAACATTTTGCGCCAATTTGACAAAAAAATTGGTCTTGGCGGGTTTTGGCGCGCTTTGGTTGGGTGACGTCAGCATGACGCAGTGATTTTGTCGCATAGCGGGGGTACGGAGGCCGACTTGGCAGTGACGTGGTGGACATGGCGGATGATACAGAGGCGGGGTGGCGGATGACGTGTCTGATGACGTGAGGGTGACGAGCGGGTGACGTCAGCGGGGCTGGGGAATAGGCGGTAAGCAGTTTGGCCCCCGCACCGCCTTTGGACCATAGTGGTATTGGAGGCGGGGGCAGCGATCACCCCGGGCACCTGCCACGTGTCTTCTGTACGGCGGAAATACTGCCCATCCCCCGGACGCTATCGTTCGACATATAAAGGCTTGCGATATGCATGTGGGCCGTCCGATCTGGGGGATCGGATCCAACAGTTGGCGGCATGATAAACAGGCGGAGGGGTAATATATGGGACCCGCCATGTTATTTCATCATTTTTTAAGGTTTTTGCGGAGAATTACAGTGTATTTCAACTTTGGGTTTTGCGGGTTGGTTATTTAATCAACCAAACGTTAATTAAATCCCATGGTTATATGTGCGCGGGGAGGGTTGTCAACAAGGTTTCGGGTAAACCTTGGACCCCCAAAATATTGACATATGGCTTTAATAAGCCCGGGGTGGGATATTATAAAGTTTGGGGTTGTTTTATGTATTTTATGTATAATAGGGGTGGGGAATATTATATGGGAGCTATACAATAAGTTAATGTGTTAATATGGTTTTATGAATGGAGAACACTAAGTTTATAAGGTAAAAACTTAGGTTTTTAGGGAAATGAAAGGGAAATGGAAGGATCTTTTTACACAAGAAATGTGGCTTGTTTTGGCTAAGTAAACACAAAGTTCTACTTAGTATTCCTCATAAAATGAAATGAACTAGGACCACTGAGCAGATCTCACTGTCCTTGAAGGGATGTTAGTAAGTGTTCTTGGGGAAATGAGAGGGGAAATTAGTCATGCTCCAACTGCTTTGCAGCCACTTTGCCATGGTTCCTGTGATAGCCATGAGATAGATCACAAAAAAGACAAAACTGTTCATGAACTTTCTTCTACAACATCCAACTGCCTACCCAACCTAATACACCTAACATTTTTTCCTCTTTTTCCAGGGTGCATTTGAACTAGCAAACCCTTTCTCTTTTGTTTTCTTTTAGTTGTCCTCCTATCTAAGTCTACCCTTATCTCTTCCAGGGGCTCATATTTAGCGGTTGAGCACCCTTGCTTCTCTACCTAACTACTGATCTGCCAAGCTTAAACTGTTTGAACAGACCTTATTCTCTAATGCTAAAACAAGAAATTTAAACATGGACTGGCCAAGATTGAGCTGTTGGGCCATCCATCAAGTGTGACAGAAGTCACTGATTGCATATTTTTAAACTTCTTTGCAAAAATAGGACAGTAGTGGCTTTTTGACTAGCACACTTTCCTGGTCTTTTCTTTGGGGTTCGTTTTCTTTCTTTCTTGACCAATTCATTCTTTTTGCCCTTTGATTTTTCTTTTAGGGCATGCCCTCTTTACATTTTTTAAATTTTTTTGGTTTTTGAAAATATGGAATCTTTGCAACATGGAAAGGATGATCATATTTGGCATTTCCACAGTCAATCATGAAATATGACACCTATTGGTATAGGAACCTAACATACCTGACTATAGAAAATTGAGCATTCTCTGTCTAGTTTTGATTAGGATGTAGGAATGGATTTTAATGAGGCTAATCCAATAAACTAGGATACTTTCAAGAACATATTTGACTAGGACCAGGCGAATGTTGAAAAGTGTGCAACAAGAAATGCTTGTTGAGAATGCAACAAGATTATGGAGCTTAGTGAAAAGAGTCGCCTTCACTAAGTGGGCCCGCAGGCTATTTTTGGCGCAAGTCTATTTTTAGACTATGTCTATTTTTAGACATATGGATCATGTCTATGTTTATGGATGATTGATCAAGTTGGGAAAAATAGATGGACTTCTATTTTTGATGAAAGTGTGAGTGATCACAGTGTGAGTGATCAAAGTCTATTTTTAGACTGGCTGTCAAAAATAGAAAACTCAAATATTATTATCTCACAATAATATTTGGACTATAAACTTAATCTTATTCTCTTGGAGCACTTCAGTTTGAGCTACAGAGGTGGCACATGCAGCTGTCAGAAGGAAATACGCTTTTCTTATGAGTCAGTTGAGTTGTTGCATGCATGACTTCAGTTAGAACTCAAGTGAGTTGAGTTTAGTGGACTAGAGGTACAGTTGATGGAGTTGTGTTCAGTTTAACTTAGTTAAACTAGTTGTAGTTAGTCTAACTGCAGATAGACTAATGATGAGTTGTTAAACTAATTATTAACTCATAATACAACTAAAGAATACATCAGTTAACTCAGTTGCATGTCAGTGCATGTTCAGTTCAACAGGGACAAGTGGTAGAGAATCAGATTGCTATCAATTGTGACTATAGTTGTGCATCAGATCTTGCACAATCAAGGGATTGAGTATGCCAATGAGTTTGCTCACGTATTTGGCCCACATTTTAGCCTTTTCTCACATCCACAAAGAGTGAGTGACTATTTTGCAGGTGAAAATCGAGTTTGGTGAGCCATTCTCATCAGTTCTTGAGCAGGTATTGAGCAGTGGAGGCAGGCAAGCAGTGGGATAGATTTGGAGATCAAATCTGAGCTGTATTGTGTGTAACAGAGGTGGAGATACTTGTGAGAAGTATTATGCTTTGTATTGTTACATGATTCAATCAATATAATATACAGATAGTGTGGGGTTTTTAGCGAGATGCTTTCCCCAGGATACATACTGTGTTTATGAGTTTGATTGATGCTTCTATGTGTGCCTGTGAATGTTTCTGCTTCTGTAAATTGATGATCAACGTAGAGGAGATTATGTATTATACATGTTCCGCTTATAATTGTATGATCAAGATAATCTCTGTGAATATGTGTTAAATTATTCAAAATTTCTACATGGTATCAGAGCTGCTTGATTTGTAGAAGAGATTTTTTACAGGATATCAAGCGAGGATTGATCATCAGATCTACTATTCAGGAAGTGTTTACATTCTATTTCTTCAAGCAGAGTCTGTAATCGGGCTAGGTAGCCTCTGGATTCATCCTTCTTTTGGAAGGTGAGATATCCGGTGAATGCCCAGACAGTCAATATCTGTACAAGAAATACTTTGTTCTCACAAATTCTAGATCGGAAGTGGTTGAGTTTTTGAGCTGGTGGAATTCGAATTTTATTCCAAAGCAAGAGATAAAACTCAGAAACATTCAGTGTGAGAATGGAGACAGTACGCTCCAGTATCTCACGAAGTTCACCCAATGCCGGGATGAGCTGGGAAGTGTGGGGGTGACTGTCGGATGAGGATGGTGAGTCTAGCACTCCTTGACCTTCCTAAGAGTTGGCATAGCTACCAGGACTCGGTGAATGGAAGGGAGAAACTTCCAGGATGGGAGAGACTTTGGTCGGATCTTGTGCAGGAGGAGATTAGACGGAGCACCAGAGATAGTTCTTCATCTATGCATGATGAGGAGAACTGTGCCTTAGCGAGTAAGGCGAAGAAGGGGAAGGAGAAGGTTTCTCTTTTCGAATCTTGTTCTTCCAATGATGGGAAGAAGGTTGACAAGGTCAAGGTGAGATGATTTCGTTGTCATGAGTTGGGTCATTATGCTACTAATTGCCCAAAGAAGAAGTCCAAGAAGGGATCCGGGGAAGGATCTGAAGGTGAGGCAGCCTCACTTGCTTCACAGTTTGAGTTGGACTTCACACTCTTCGCATGCATGGTTTCATCCATGGTGGGAAGTGGTTGGTTTCTTGACAGTGGAGCTTCATTCCACATGACCGATGACAAAAGTTTGTTCAATACTTTGGAGGAGAAAGATCTCCAGATACTCATAGGGATGGGTAATGATGAGAAGTATAGTGTCTCAGGTGTAGGCACGGTTATTTTTCAGAGGGAGCATGGAGCTCGCCTTACCTTGACCGATGTCAAGTATGTACTAGGACTGAAGAGAAACTTGGTGTCGATCGCGATGTTGGAAGACAGAGGATATGATGTGGTCTTTAGTAAGGGAAAGGTTTTCCTTAGACACATCATCACTAGACAGGTGAAGCAGATTGGTTCACGAGTCAAGAACCTGTATGCTCTTGAGGTTCAAGATGCATGCAAAGCCTTGAGCAGCAAGGCAACTGATGGAGACTTGGTGGTTGAGAGGGAGCGTATATTACCTCTCAACATGCAGAGCCAGAAGAAGTCTCAGACGATTGTGGAGGAGCCACGATTGGTGCAGCAGCTTCAGGAGATTGTGGAGGAGCCACAACAGGGGAAGCTGAGAGGAGATCGAGTAGAGACATCTACTCATCCAGAGACCTCCAGTAGGGGGAAACTTCAAGCCAGGTGGGCTAAGGGATCGCATGCATCCATACCTCCAGGTAGGAGGTGGGGTGATGTGGATTGATCATCCCAAGGAGGAGGGGCAAGATCCTTGAGGTACCCAACCTCTTGGATGAGACCTTGCTACGGGAGCCCCGATGTGTAGTAGCAGGAACTGACTGATTGGGTAGAGACAGATGCGGATGGAGCGGCAGAGAGAGCGATAGTGCAGGGAATCCCAGGACAGCGCATAGCTAGCAGGCTGTAGCAATGCGAGAGGCACAATTGTTTTGCACAGTGCTAGGTGGCACAGAGAGGTGTGCAATGGTGCGAGATGCATGGAGATGTTGCAATAGCGCAGATGTCAGAGAGGGAGCACTTGTCAGCAGTAGGTAGAGCTTCAGCATCAGAGGATGTTTCTATCCCAACAGGGAGGTCAGTTGGGAGGTGCAGTGCGGATGCAATGCTAGGAGATAGAACCAGCAGCAGCACGGATGCAGTCAGAGATCAAAGTGACAGAGGCTAGAGTAGTCAGATACTGAAGAGCACAGAGATGCAGAGTTTCAGTCGACAGAGGCAATAGCAGTCAGAGACTTTGATGACAGAGCAAGTGGACCAGCCAGATGTGTTGCATGGAGAACATTCCAGAGTTACAGGATCGGGTTTGAGAGGAAGCCTTTCTTGTTGAGAGGGAGTGTTGAAAAGTGTGCAACAAGAAATGCTTGTTGAGAATGCAACAAGATGATGGAGCTTAGTGAAAAGAGTCGCCTTCACTAAGTGGGCCCGCAGGCTATTTTTGGCGCAAGTCTATTTTTAGACTATGTCTATTTTTAGACATATGGATCATGTCTATGTTTATGGATGATTGATCAAGTTGGGAAAAATAGATGGACTTCTATTTTTGATGAAAGTGTGAGTGATCAAAGTCTATTTTTAGACTGGCTATCAAAAATAGAAAAGTCAAATATTATTATCTCACAATAATATTTGGACTATAAACTTAATCTTATTCTCTTGGAGCACTTCAGTTTGAGCCACAGAGGTGGCACATGCAGCTGTCAGAAGGAAATACTCTTTTCTTATGAGTCAGTTGAGTTGTTGCATGCATGACTTCAGTTAGAACTCAAGTGAGTTGAGTTTAGTGGACTGGAGGTACAGTTGATGGAGTTGTGTTCAGTTTAACTTAGTTAAACTAGTTGTAGTTAGTCTAACTGCAGATAGACTAATGATGAGTTGTTAAACTAATTATTAACTCATAATACAACTAAAGAATACATCAGTTAACTCAGTTGCATGTCAGTGCATGTTCAGTTCAACAGGGACAAGTGGTAGAGAATCAGATTGCTATCAGTTGTGACTATAGTTGTGCATCAGATCTTGCACAATCAAGGGATTGAGTATGCCAATGAGTTTGCTCACGTATTTGGCCCACATTTTAGCCTTTTCTCACGTCCAAAAAAGAGTGAGTGACTATTTTGCAGGTGAAAATCGAGTTTGGTGAGCCATTTTCTCATCAGTTCTTGAGCAGGTATTGAGCAGTGGAGGCAGGCAAGTAGTGGGATAGATTTGGAGATCAAATCTGAGCTGTATTGTGTGTAACAGAGGTGGAGATACTTGTGAGAAGTATTATGCTTTGTATTGTTACATGATTCAATCAATATAATATACAGATAGTGTGGGGTTTTTAGCGAGATGCTTTCCCCAGGATACATACTGTGTTTATGAGTTTGATTGATGCTTCTATGTGTGCCTGTGAATGTTTCTGCTTCTGTAAATTGATGATCAACGTAGAGGAGATTATGTATTATACATGTTCCGCTTATA
Source organism: Pinus tabuliformis (assembly GCA_031772625.1). Classification (NCBI taxonomy): domain Eukaryota; kingdom Viridiplantae; phylum Streptophyta; class Pinopsida; order Pinales; family Pinaceae; genus Pinus; species Pinus tabuliformis. The sequence goes on along the minus strand of CM062815.1, from coordinate 564,686,671 downwards.
ATTGTATGATCAGGATAATCTCTGTGAATATGTGTTAAATTATTCAAAATTTCTACAGCGACCTTCTAAGGACAACCACCTATAGCAACAACATCCACTTTTTTGTTCCACTTTCCATACTAATCACATCCAATCCTCTTTACTGTAACAATTAGGCTTTATCCAAAAGCCTAATTATTTCAATCCTAAATTCAACTCCTCCATTTTGCAAGGCCATAAATCTAAAATATGAGATAAATCTAAGGATTCTACATTGTTTGGAAGGAGCTTAGACTTCTTGATGTTGATCTCCATTCATGTTGTCGTACAAAAAGAGGAGATTATTCTATTGTATACCTGACATTCTTCTAGCAAACCTTCACCCATAATGATCACATCATCTACAAAGAGTAAATGGGTGATTATCATAGCAGATGGCACTTGGATTCCTTTTATCCTTCCATCCATTTTCTCCTTATTGATCATTCTACTAAGGCTTTCAATAATTAGCAGAAATAACAGAGGTGAAAGAGGACATCGTTGTTTTAGTCCTCTAGAGCTATGGAAATACTCAGAAGGAGATACATTGATTAACACCACAAAAATAGTTGAAGTGAGACATGCCATGATCTAACTGGTGACTGAAAATCCCAAACCTATCTGGATCAAGAGAAGTCTAAGGAAATCCCATCTTACCCTGTCATAAGAATTTTCCATGTCCATTTTGAATATAAGGGCTTTTAGATGTTTATTTTTAATTGTATGCAGGGATTCCTGATCAATCCTAATTGTCTCATGGATTTTCCTACCAGGGAGGAACCCAAATTACTCAAATTAGATGAATTCAGCCAATTTCTTCTTCAATATGTTTGCAATGGTTTTGGAAATTATTTTGTAGACCATATTATGGAGATAAATTGGTCTAAAAAGGTCAAAAGAAATAGTGTTAGATGATTTTGGAATAAGAGTAAGGTAGGTGGCATTTATCTAGTTATTGATTCTATCCTTAATTCTATATTCCTCCACAGCTCTTTTTAGGTCATCCCCAATAATATCGAAGAAATGGGAGAAGAATTTAGTTGTCCACCCATCCAAACTAGGGATTTTCTCGTTAGTGCAACCTTTTAAGGTTTCTTCTAGCTCCTCAAGAGAGACATTTCTTATGATAAAGTTTACTTCCTCTTTAGAAAAAATCCAAGGATGTTCTGGAGAACTTGCATATGATCCAACAAATTGATTGTACCAGAGTGGTCGAATTGTAAGGATAAATGATGACAACAACTTTTTAAGGTCGACTTGAGAGATTTTTAAGGATCCATTCACATCCTGAATCTCCCAAATGGAATTATTGACCCTTCTAAAGTTTCCATATTTGTGAAAGAACTTTGTATTACCATCACCACTAGAAACCCAGGTTTCCCTACTTTTTATCCTCATAGATTCTTCTTTGATCCTTAGGATCTATTGTTTTCTTGACTCCAAATTATATAGATGGATTTTATCTCATTAGGAAAGGAGTCTTTAATGAAAGAATGGTTGAAATGGTTATATTATAGTTCAATGGCTTCCATTTCTACATTCAATTTCCTTTTCTTCCCCTTTTCCCGATCAATTACCATATTCCTTAACTAATTCAAATTGAAAGAAAGATTCTCCATATCTTATTGACAATTATGCACATCTATCTTGCTCCATATATTCCTAATCAGTTGATTGAAAGACTGGTCACTTAACCAAACATGATTAAATTTGAAAGGGGGGAAGATCTGTGATATTAGAAATCTATTTCAAGGAAAATGGGAATGTGGTCAAAAATACACCCAGGGATTATCCAAGATATGAATCTACCTAATACTGAGTTTAGTCTTTCAATAATGAGAAAAATATCAAGACACTTCGTTATACCCTCCAAACCCACCTTCCCATTCTTCCAAGTATGGGCTAAAGGTTGGGGACATATGTCAATAAGATTCTCCTCCTGGAAAAGGTTTGAAAAATATTGTGCCAAAAGATCACATTTAACCTGCTACCCCTGACTTCATTGGTAGAAATAGTAAGGTTTAGGTCCCCTGCCATAATCAAGTTCTTGCTTCCCAATAGACCATTTTGTTGAAAGGAGTCCCATAATTCCATCCTTTCATCATATGGCCCATAAAAATTCACTATAGTTACTAGATTAAGCAGACCTCTCAACTTCCCTTCAAGAATAATGTTGACATAAGAGGAAAAAGATACAAAGGACGCATGGTTAGAATCCCAAATAGCAACGATTCCCCCTAATAAATTGACCGCATCGATCGCGTAGACACACCAACCCGAGCACACTTTGGAAACTAAATCCCTTGCTCTAATGCCAGATACCATTGTTTCCTAAATCAATATCACAGATGGCCTATGAATCTTAGGTAACCTCCTAAGGGAATTAATTTTGGAGCTTTCCACTACCCCTATGATGTTTAGGGAAAGACGGATCATTTCTTACCATTGCAAGAGGGAAAATATACTCCAAAGGCCCTGAGGGAGGTAGCGTAATTAGAAGGAATCCCCTGAAAGGAGGAATCCTAGAGAAACCCTTCCCTAACCAGTGATTTTTTTTTACCTTTTCCTTCCTAACTGTAACATTCGCAATATTAAGGGAATGTGGCTTAACCAAAGGAGGGACTAAATTAGAAGGGTTCAATATTGGGAGAACGATAACCTTCAAATCATACCTGTAGGAGAGAGGGATGGGAGATTTTTTCTCATAGGAAGGTTCACACTCAGCTAAAATCATAGGGGAAGAGGTTTGGATGAGGGGAGGAAAAATCATAGTGTCCAAGGTCCCTCTAGTGGAAATTTTTTTCACTCTGGAAAGAAGATATTTCTTTGGGTATAGGTATCGTAGTTGGGGCCTCAGGTGCTAGAAGAGGTGGAATAAATGGGGTAGAAGGATAGAGGCCTTGGCCAAAAACTTTACTCAAAACTTGGCCCAAAGCATGGATCTTCTTGATAGGATTATTTCCTAAAGGTTTCAGCCCTAGAAAATTGATATAACTTTTCAACAATGAATCACCAAATGATGACAGAATGCCTTTTTTAGAGGGCGACTTACTCAAATCATCAAGCATAAGAAGTTCTTCAAGTGATAAATAATAAATTAATGAGTCTTAAAAGGGAGCTACTTGGGCATCCAGAACACTTCCAACTTGTTGAGTTTCTTAAGAACACCCACCAATGCATTGTTGAATCTCAGGGGAGCCATGAAGCCAGAATCCTTTCCCTGATCAACCATTGGGAGGAACCTCTAGAGTTGAAGAGCTCGGCAGAATATTTTGTTCAACATTATAGTTTGAAAACCCCTTCATCACATCATCCAGACTTTCTAACCATTTAATAGGATTCTTCAAGGTAGTTGTTTCCCTTTTTTCATAACCAAAGCTCTATACATCTACAGGAATGGATAATTATGAAGCCCTACCTCGATAAGAAATGAGTCAATTTTTTCGAATATGGCTCATTTGATGACATGAGAGGCACTGAAAAGGAACCTTCTAGTAGCCTAGTAGCTTCTTATAATATTTATCCCCACAGATGATTACGATTTCTTCCGAAGGACCCATATTTGTGTCCATTTCGACTAGGATCCACGCATTCTGTTTAACAAACTCCACCAAGGATTTGTTATCGAAGAAAATGAATTTTCCGAGGGTATTGGCCACATTAATAAAAATCCCTTGTATAGAGCTTGAGTGGGAAGCCAGGAAGTGTAACCAAAAAATACTTTAGTCTCGGTTGTTTAGAGCTAGGTTGAAACCCTGGTGCCATCACTGAGTCCACAAAAAACCCCTACCGAAAACCCAAGGTTTTACAAGTATAATTATTATGTCTTCTTCATTGAGGAAATGGAATGCGAACCAGTCATTCTTTAGAATTTTGATCTTAGGATAGTAACCTATCAGAGGTTTCCAGGCCATTTCTACCCATCTTTGGATACTCCACCTTGAGAACGAAATATAAAAAAGTCTACCCATTAGGGCCCTCTGCATCAAAATTTCCAACCCTATCAATATTAACATCCACCCCTGAATGAGAGAGGGATTTTTGGCCCCTACTTTGAACGCCTTCCGCCTACATTGTTCCTTGGCTGATTATCCACTAAAGGTTGGTCTAGTAATTGGGAGGCCTTTACTTGAGACTCCACTAGAAAGTTCTGAGGTCGGTGTTAGGGGGATGGTTTCCTTTTAATTAGGCTTCGACTCGAAAATAAGACCCTCCTCTAACTGGTCATTGGTAGAGTTTACCTTATGTGTCCTTGGGGGATGAAAAACAGAGGTGGAAGAGTCACGAGAGATGGAGGGGAGCTAAAAGGAAGGTGACTGAAGTGGGTTGGTGATTTTAGAAAAGGAATCTCTACAAAACTCCACAGATGACAAGAATATTGGGGACCTAGCAATCGATACCCTTCCACCCATCCATATACCATAATCAAGGGCTTCTGGACTAAAAGATATCTCGGGCAGAGTGAGTAGACCTTCTAACCAAAAACTTCACCAACATAACCACAATGACCTATCACAATGAGGGACCAGGTGTAATCATTGTCGTGGATTTCGAAAGAACCCTGCAGAAAACCTACTGAAACACCAATACCCATGCCATAAAGAACCTCACCAACAAGGCCCTAAGTGTCAACCATACATATTCATTCATTATATTGCATGATTACAATGCTCCTAATATTTTATGGTGCAACATATTTCCTTCTAATCAATTGAATATTAATTTTTTGTGCATTTTATTTTAGTAGAAGTACAATTGTCCCCTTGATGTATTGTTGGTGGTGACACACTATTGTGTTCATGTTACAGATGCACCACTCTATACATAAAATAAGAAATATATATTTATCGTATGTCCATGGCACTTTAGTACAAAAAAATGTTATTTGAATATCTCTTAGTTCGATAATGAAAAAAAGGCCCTCCATGTTTTTTAATAGAGATCATGCATTAATCATGTGTTTTTACATGGATCAAATGCCATTGATATTAAGGATATGTTTGAACTATCAAACCACTCGTGTAAGATATTATTATGGCCCTTAAATTATGAAAATACAAAAGCACACTAAAGGCACACTTAAACTTAAAACCACATTAAACCAAGTCGAACTTGACCTAGCATCTAGCATCAAAATCCTGACATCCCACCTTAAGAACAACCTGGGATAGGATTAAAGGATATACAATAATGAGAAAAGGAGAATGAAGGAAGCAACAAGGCATATTCCCCCCTTGATGACAACTTCATGAAATCCTAAAATAGAATGAAGCTTTAAGAATTTGTCTTATCAGGGGATTCATGAAAATGTTAATAACTTGAACATTTATACAACAATAGAGCATTGTGAGGATGTGATCCTAAATAAGCTTCCAAATGAAGTTCATGTTTAATTCAATGTGTTTTTTATGTATTTTTTGAACTACCTCCTTAGCAAGTTGAATGAATCTATAATTGTAGCATTTCAAAGTCATTGAATGTCATTGTTGGAACCTAAATCTGAAAGGATCTTTCTAAGGCAAAAATATTATTGACCTTTGTGAGCCATGCTTTTACTAAAGAAAGAAAAAGGGAATTTTGTTTCTTACCAGCCCAATTGACAATTTTGGAGCCAAGGTTGAAAACATAACCTATAGAAGACTTCCAATCATTAAGGTCATTGGCCCAACCATCATATGAGATCCCCCTAAACTACATTATTTATCAAACTTCACTAAGCCTAAAATATACTGAAGTATCTTATTTGTTGCTTTCTAATGTCTTTCACACAGTACTCTCATGTACCAGGTGATTTAAATACAAAAGGTTTCCAACTAATTGTTGGTGTAAAGCAATGTCCACCATGGGTGAGGTGCAAGTGGAAAATTTTTAAGTCTAGACTAGAAGGTAAATGGAGTTGGTTTACAATCATCCATGTGAAAGCAACAAACAAGGTCACATGCATACATAGGTTGTGAAAGAGAACTTCTCTTGTTTGCAAAGGTTGGAGGCTAGTAAAAAAATGAAAATGTCCTAAGTTTGTCATGTCAAATTTCTTCTTAAAGCTCAATTTTGTTGGGTTAGAAGTGTGTTGTTGGTGTCATTGAGTTAATGTCATAAACATAAAGTAGAATACGAGAATATAGTCACCTATTCACTCAATATAGACATTAGGGTCATAGTGGCATCTATTAAAACTAAAGTTGTGAAGGAATCTATCCAGTTTTACATTCCAAGCTCAAGGAGTTTACTTGAGACCATAGAGAGATTCCTTGAGGTGGAAGACAAGACTTGAGTGAATTTAAACAAATCCAAGAGATTGTTCCATATAAATCTCTTATTTCAAGCCCCCATGAAAGAATATGGGTTTGAAATCCATTTGATGGACCTCCTATCAACATGAGGTGATAAGGACAAAGACAAGGAGGATGAATGTATTTTGGCTACAAGGGTGTTAGTGTAATCACTTCCTTTTTCCTATGAAAATCCTTTGGTGGCTAACGAGGCCTTGTGTCTGTCAACACGACCATCTACTATATACTTAGCCTTGGAAACCCATGTGCACCTAACAAGTTTTATTCATTTTAGAATGAGGATTAGATCTCGTTATCATTCAACATTAAGGAACACAATTCTTCATTTGTTACAATTTTTCATTTTGGCTATTGCAATATTTGAAGTGTCATTTATCTCACTAAAGAGCCAATTCAACATCAATGCAACAAAACACATTAAATTGTGCATGCACTTCATTCATAAACTTATTTAGTAATATCACATCCTTGAAGTGCTTTATTACATACAAATTCTCAAATTAAGAGATGTTCATTTAAAATATTGTGTTAATTATTACCCAATTGTCATGGATTGTTACTCTCTTTGAAGATTTTATGAACATAGATCCTAATGTCTCAATCTTTGATTAAGTGTGAGTGTTTCTCTTAAGGTGTCAACCTATGTCAATATGCATTCTTTTCTGAACAAAAAAAAAGTACAAAGTAATAATTGATGTAAGAGTTCATTGTGAAACTACAATTTCATCCATGTTCCTTTATGATAACTTTTGTATATAAATTTCATTAAACTCTAACATTTACAATAAATATCATCCTTGAACAATATCCACAACAACTTACTCATTAAAAATAATAATAATATTAATTAATTTTTTTAAGACATATTCATGATAAAATATCTAAATTTAAATACAATTATGTAAACATCTCCATAATGATTATCCATCTATTAATTCCCAACCAATGAAATTAAATCATAAAATAGCTAACTTTTGAATGCTTATTTCGTTACACAGCTCGTTTATGTTTACCTGGGCATCTAACTTTACAAGAGTAAAATCAAATATTATACCATACCTTATCTAGATATCTTGCAAGTGGGTATCAATGAGTGGTATGGAAATAATAATCAATTATTACCCTGAAAAGATATTGAACAACCAATCAACCATGATAACTAAGATTAAAGGTGGTCATAGGTGGAAGAGGAAGTGAACATAAAGTAAGTACAAGAGTTCTAGAAACCAAACACTTTCATAGAGATGTAAAAATAAAACTTTAATAAAGTCAAAAGAGCATTAAAAACCAAACACTCTGATAGATGTAAAAATAAAACTTTAATAAAGTAAAAAGAGCACCCCCACACACTCGAACTTCGAAAATGAAAGTTACCCTATTTCTATTTTAACATGATATATCAAAATTAGACCCTCTTTTTACCATTATTATGATCATTCAATAAATTCTGAAATCATGGTACACTTCACATGTACTTTGAATAACCACATTCAACACGGCAACGTCTAATTAGTCATCTATAGAGTATTTAATGTTCAGGGATATATACGCAGCTTAACGCGATAACACGGGAGCGTGGAATTTCGGCATAAATAATATTTAGGCTTTCGCGTGTTATCGGGCTAAGCTACGTGCATATCCCCGGGCATTAAATACTCTATAAATGATTGGTTAAACATTGCCCATTCAACACAAAAAAAATTATAAAAATGAAAAGAAAGAAAAGAAAAATATAAAAATGGAGTGACCATGGGAATGACAAACACATTAATGAAAGGAAGGTGGCACAATAATGTCGAATAATGACAAAACGAAACCATCAAATGATGATGACATCGACGGTTCACATTAGGCCACGTCATTGTCATAGAAATTTTGTGTTGAAAGCCATATTTTATGCCGATATATGGGATACATGTGGGTGGATATAATTATTATATTGTTTTAATTATTATAGTACATTTTAATGTTTAAAAAATAATTAACATATTATATTCTATTTAATACAATAATACAATTATATATATAATGGTTTTCTATTTAATGAAATCATGTAATAATATTTTTTTATACTTTTATTCTTATCTTGTCATGGATGATAATCTATTTATCTGAATTTAATTATTTTCAATCTTAATTTTTATAATTTTTTCTACATAATTTTGTTTCTTTTGATTCCATGTGATGTTGTGATTTCTCCAAATTTTTGTAGTTGTTGATTTCTGAAAATATTATCTCACACAATTGTTCTATGATGCCATGTCTATGAATATCATTGGTTTTTCCATCTTCTTCCTTGGTAATGGTGATATCAATCTTCTTGTCTTTCTTCACAATTTTCTTGAAGACTTCACCTTTGATGGTTTTATTTCATTTTGCACACCCATATCATCATTCTTTTTCTCAAAGAGAATAATATCCTATGTCCTCTATGCTTGGATTTTGATTATTTTAGCCTTTGAGACAATATTACTATATTCCACAAGTACATCCCCAAGTTAGAGCTCAACTTCTTCATATATATTTTTAATGACCTTCTCGAATTTCATATTCCTTCTCCTTTTCAACTTGCAATATGATGCCATCCATCAAATTCTAACATCTTTCAGTAATTTTGGATTGTGTTTTTTTATTATACTTCATCAGTATTAAAGGATTCTTAGACCTTCTTCCAAGTTTCTTCTCTAAATTTTTCACTTCTCTTCTCTTCAAGTGTTCTTGTAGTATCTTCATTCCTATTCATTGGTTAGGATCATTGTAGGTGGTTTTTAATATTCTAAACATTAGTCTTGATTGTGTTTACACAACCTTCAAATTTCTTCATCTTTCTTTTCCAATTCTTCCATCAACTCATTTTTTTCCCATTTTCCTTTGACAATCTTTTCTTGTTTTAATGTATGTACCTCTTTCATCGATGCTTGAATGATGGATTTCATCTTGTTAATTTCGAAACTTAGTGAAAAATTCCCATCATGGGACTAGATTCCTCCTTTCGAGATGACCAATTTTGACTATTAAAGCACTCAATTTAGACAAGGGAAAGTGTATTTTTAAATTAAAGCCCACGTCTGTGCAAAACATCAGGTTGTCCTAAAAGAGAAATTGGGCACCAATGGATGGCTATAAATACAAGTCAAGTGACCCTCATTGGACATCATCATTGTTAGGCCCCTATACTACTAGTGTAACCCCTTATTGTTATTAGTATAACCCACTTATTATATTGATGTACCCATGTAGTGCCCATATTGTTACTATTATGCCACATAGAAGCCCACCATTGTTACTGTTGTGCCCTACAATATTATTGTTATGTAGGCTTTGATTGTATTGGGACCACTTAGACTCCTATATATAGAAAGGAGGTATTTTCATTTGTATAATCCAAGAATTGTTCATTTATGTAATGTAAAGGAGGTTGCCCCCTCGAAGAGGCTGAATTCTAAGGCGTGGATCTCTCTTTTCTATCTTTTTGTGAGCTGGTTTCATAACATTTGGTATCAGAGCTTTGGATTCTAGGGTTTCGCTGCTCCAAACAGGTCATCGTGGCATTTTCGCTATAACTTTTTTTCTGTGACGTTTCAGAAGTCGCAAAAAAAACCCATTTGAGAAGAATTGGCGCGGAACCTTGGGTCCGAATTTCAGAGCTTTTCGCGCGATATTTTCGGAGATATTATCTGCGGAAGTTGGTCTTTTTGCAGACTCCTGAATTACACTCAAAACAGGTGACCTGGGGGAAATCGTCATAACTCTCTTTCTGAGCATCGGATTGAAATTTTGTAAGAAGTTACAGAAAGAGGACGGACTGTAGTTTCTTTTTATATATTTTTGAGAGTCAAAGGTTGAAACAGTGACACGTGGCACTTCATACAAGTTCGCTCTACTGAACTAGTCTATAATCAGGTCACTGCGGGAGATTGTGCATAAATTTTTCTTGGAGAATCCAATTTGGATCAGACTTGTGGCATTGGAAAGAGGACACAGAGGGCTACTACAGGTCACAATTTCAGAACTTAAAGATCTAAAAGTACAGAGTTACAGTCGTTTCAAGGTAGAGCTCCTAAAATCAAGAAAAAGCAAGATGAGGAAGTTTGATGGCAAGGATCCGGTAAATTGGATACTTCAGATGGAGCAATATTTTGATATACATGGTGTACAACTGTTACAAAAGGTATGTATTGCATCTTCATATTTAGAACCAGATCAATTTTTATGGTACAAAGGGCTTTGTTCTCGTAAAAAACTTGTTACGTGGTCAATTTTCACGGAGGAAATGATAGCACATTATGAGGATATAAAGAGCAACACCTTCTTTAGAGGAACACCACAACAATTGGAAAGAGTAAAAGGTATTTGTGACATAATGGAAAGCAAAATTATGGAAACCAGGAAGCATACCCCTCACAACTATAAAGATGGAAGTGTTGTTTCTCCCAGCCTTCCACAACCTACAAGGGTTACACCACAACAATTGGAAGAAAAAAGAGAAAAAGGGCTTTGTTACAATTGTGATAGAAAATGCACTAAAGGTCATAGGTGTGCTGAGAAGAAATTATTTTACATAGAATATGAAGTGGAGGAAGAAAAGGATCAAGAAACATCAAAAGAAGAGGATATACGTCATGACACCACCCCAGAGAAAGAAGAAATGAATCAGACCATATCTTGTAAAGCATTGGCAAGAATTACCACTCCTCAAACTCTCAAGATAGAAGGACATATCAAGAAGAAAAAGGTGCAAGAAGTGAAAGATCACATCGAGAAAGAAGAAATGAATCCAACCATATCTTTTAATTCAATGGATGAAATTACCACTCCTCAAACTATCAAGATAGAAGGACACATCAAGAAGAAAAATGTTCAAGAAGTGAAAGATCACATCGAGCATCAAGAAATGAATCCGACCATATCTTGTAAAGGACTGGAAGAAATTACCACTCCTCAAAAGATAGAAGGACAAATCAAGAAGAAAAAGGTTCAAGTAGAGAAAGATCATATCGAGTATCAACAACAAGTTCTCCAACTTTTAAAGGATAACGCCACTTCGGTGCAAAATCAAATGAAACAACAGGTAGATCAACATCGTAGTGAAAAATGTTTTGATGTGAGTGATTGGGTATTTTTACTGCTACATCTCAAGCAAGCTATTTATGAGAAGGAAATGTTGGCAATACTACATGCACTTAAAAAATGGAGACCTTACCGAATGGGAAGACGCTTCAAGGATGAGGATGTGGAAGCATTGTTTTGTGCTATTTATATTATCCAACCAAATTGGATAAACGAAGCAACGGATGAATGGAAGAAGAACGAAGAAGTATGGCCACTTATTCAAAATTTGCAAAAGATCCCAATTCAAGAAATATTGCCAGAAATTGAAGAGGAAGGAAAAATCATATTGGAACCTGGAGCAGTCACAGAAACAAGAACGCGACAACTACGAAATCGATCAATTTCAGAGTATCTCATCAAGTGGAAGAACTTACCCGCTGAATATTCCACATGGGAGGACAAGAATTTTATATAGAAGCATCAAGAACTACTCAAGCGTTGAGGACAACGCTTTTTGAAGGAGAGGGGCATGTTAGGCCCCTATACTACTAGTGTAACCCCTTATTGTTATTAGTATAACCCACTTATTATATTGATGTACCCATGTAGTGCCCATATTGTTACTATTATGCCACATAGAAGCCCACCATTGTTACTGTTGTGCCCTACAATATTATTGTTATGTAGGCTTTGATTGTATTGGGACCACTTAGACTCCTATATATAGAAAGGAGGTATTTTCATTTGTATAATCCAAGAATTGTTCATTTATGTAATGTAAAGGAGGTTGCCCCCTCGAAGAGGCTGAATTCTAAGGCGTGGATCTCTCTTTTCTATCTTTTTGTGAGCTGGTTTCATAACAATCATGAAACATTCTTCTATTCTCTTCTTTGTTTTTGGCTCGCGTAGGTTTTAGTGGGGCCCGTGGAGAATTGATTTGCAAAAAGTTGAAATTGCAGGGTTTGAAGTTCACATTTCTGTTTTATGTTTTTTGAGCCTCAACCGTAGGCTTGCCGCGATGAAATTCAGGCTACAACCACATGTAGGAAGGCTCATATGTGTGGCTGAATCCTTTTAGTTGCACACACATCATGTCTTCCCCTTGGTTGGAAAGTAAGGTTTGTTTTTGTTACTTGTCGCAATTGACCGTAGTTGATCACAGATGACTTTAAAATTTGAATACATTTTGGTGAAGTGATATATGATCAGTACTTTTGATGGAATCATCTCTTGGATGTTGTTCAGTTGATTTTGCTGGGTATTTATGTAGTTGAATATATGGATCATTGTACTCTCTCTTTGCTGAAACATTCAATGGAAATCTAATAAGAAGAAGAATTTGAGAAGGTTTTCCCCGTAGTGAGTTTTTCCCTGGTCTCCGACCAATCCTAGTGTTTCTATGTGTGAATTCTTTTCTTCTATTATTCCTTTATGTTTCTCTGCATTGATGATGATATTTTTCTTTCTATATAATTGCATATGTTGTTGAATAATGTTATGATGTTGTGGGGTGAATTTAATATGTAAATAATGAATGAAATTATCAAACCAAAGAACAATATATACCTAAGAAAATTTAACACATATTCACAAACTCATTGCATTTCTTTACAATATTTTCTTTTAGCTTTTCTTTATGCTTCTGCAATTTGGAATTTTTTTCTTTAGTCATTTAATTCATCTTGAACTTTATGCATCACCTCCATTTTTTTGTTCCAAGTCCATTTATTTCAGAAAAGGTTTTCAAATTCTTCCCATGTGTACTGTGATCTAGTATCTTCATCAAGACGAATCCACCAATCTTAAGCTTCACTATAGAAATACATACTCGAAAACCAAGCACTATTCTGTTAGTTAATGTTACACATGATGTAACTCCAATTTTTAACTAGTTTATTCTTATTAGGTGCATTTTCCAATTATATGAAACCATGAATATGGGAAAATCATTTATCTTGCTAATAATTTGTTTTGAATGCAAGGGCTACTAAAATATGTTCACTAAGATAAATATTATTTTAGAAATTCAATCAGTAGAAGTGTTAGATCCTTGACATGTACCCGCATATGTTCTTCTTGGAGTTTCTCCAAAACCTATTTATGAAATATTGTGAACTTATGGTAGATGCATTGTGATGTTAGATGTGGTTTAGAGATAATACTTTGAATTATCCAATTTTGTTGCTCAACTACATTAGCTAGTGACTTGTTTAGCATGAGCCTAAACAAATAATTATATTTGGTGCCTGTTGTTCCTTGTGTAAAGAATAATATTAAGTATCACAATTGTGCAAGCATACATATATTATGTCATCCCTAGATAGTTCTAGAAAGATCTTGTGTTGAGGGGAGAAGACCCAAATCACATCAGTTGTTATCCATTTTTTCATCAAGGAAGTCTTCCAAATGATTATTCAAATCTAAAATGGTTGTTGGAGAGTTTCCCTCAATGCTTTTTATTTACAAAGGTAGAATTTTTTTGATTGGTTTTGGTGTCACATCATAATATTATGCATGAAATAACAAAATTTGGATGCATACAAATTTATCATTGTAGTACCTTAATAGATCTAGTTCCAGCTATTAAATTTCAATTTCTCTAATTCATAATTGTTTTAAAATTGCAACCCCTATGGGGAATAGGGTAGATGAGGCATTTACAAATATTCCCTCTATGTTGCATTCATTAGCTAGTAAAATCCCAATGGTTGGCCATTCAATGATATGTTTTTCTATGAGTTCCATTTTAAATACCCTCTTATTTCTTCAACTTCTCTTAATGTGTTTGGGAGAGTGTTGGTGAATATAATTGTCTATTTAAATCAATTCATTCACTCAAAACATTAATTGTTAACTAGAGTATGTCTTTTTATTTCAAAGTTATCCTGCAAAATATATGCACAAAATAGTTCCTAATATTGGTTATCTTATAATATGGAATATCAACAAGAACACAACCCTTTTACATAAAATCAAAGATCAAATACTTGTTGTAAATTAAATATGACTTTGCTTGAAAGGAAACACTCTTCACATTGTTATAGAATTGAAATCACATTGTTGAAACCACACTTGCACGGATAAAAATATTCTACATAACCAAACCTTTCTCTTTCATCTATGAAGGAAATCCACTCAGAAGTAAAATTACTTATTCATCACAACCATTCTAAAATTTCTCACCAAATCTCACTATTGAAATTGCATTAATAAAGTCAAGTTGGCAATGACAATTGCAAGCAACGATTTATAGTAGTAGCAACAATACAACTTGCATGAATCTCTAACGGATATGATCAAGTAATAGTGACCCATACTCATATAAAAATACTTGTAAATTGGTGCAAATGAAAGTAACATAGGTCCTTCAATGAACGAAAACTCAGTAACGACAATCTTACGACAAAATTCCAAATATGAAAATAATACTCAATAAGCTAAGTAAAATAACTATGATTACTAATATAACCATAGCAAGCCATATTAAAAAGGATGGCTCTTGATCCAGGTGGATATTGGTGACCACCCACCTATTCTACCTAGACCTCCAGTTGGTTTCATTTGTTTCCTTGTTTATTTCAGCATTTACTATTTTTAGCAGTTTTTTTTGGGTCCTGAACTTTTGGAGCAATTTTTACCCCTTAAACGATCTTTTTTTGAGTTCTTCTGCAAGCCCATAGTCGTAAGAAAATCTTGTAGTACTCAGAGAGACCATTCCAACAAGGTATCGTATGCACCAAACGGTGATAATATGACCAAGTTACGACCTCGGGAAGTTGGCTTCCCAACTAATCCCAACGGGGCCCACAAACTCTTGTAATTACATCTCTTGGGGTTAGGGTTTTGGTTGTTTAGAGTTTTCTCTTGGTATTCAATAATAAATAGGCCCTTGAGCCTCATTGTAACATAGTTCAGAGGCATGTAGTTGCCACATGTTTTCTCAGAGATAAGCTACCATCACCCAAGCTAGTTTATTTCCATTCTGTTTATAAGCATAGTTCAATATTTTACTATTAATGAAATGAAGTGTTATTTCTTTTGCATCTCTGTATTTATGGTTATATCTGTAATTTGCTGCGTTCTTGTTTAAGTTCGGATCAATTCTTCATCCTTAGCAAGGAGGCGGGAAAAGCTCATAGGCTACAACTTAACATCATATGTCATAATGGAACCGTGAACTTACTGAGTTGTCCATTAAATAGTCTTCAGGAAAATATAAATTCAACAATTAAGGGAAAATTAAGAGCCAATCCCCTCTCGGGAGTAGGGAGATCCATTTTTAAAGTCTCCCTTTACTTCTAATCTTGTCAATATGACAATTACAAACAATCTTTAGAATATTTCAATTCTGAAGTTGTTCAATGAAGTCTTAAATTGGAGACTTTAACAATCGATTGTAACCAAACATTTGTAAATATTTTTTTTGCTAAAGCAAGCTACCTCAGTTGGCGAGATAACTAAAAGACTTGGAATGATCATAACAACCATGAATGGAGTAGTAGTATCATGAAAGAAAAGACAAGTCATTGTTACCATGAAAGACTATGTCAACTAGTGTCTTTGACGAGCAAAAGCATAAGTGATTGCAACCTTTAACGATAACATTAAAAAAAAATTGAGTAACAACATCTGGAATTGGCAAAGTAACAACATCATAAAATATTGGAGTATTAGCTTCTATATCATCTAGTCATCATAATTTTTCTCAACACATTGTCAATAAGTACCCAAAAACAACTATTATCCTTCTCAAATGCAAGTAATACTTAATATATTAGAGTGACATATAGAATTAGCGTACATGAGACAATGATGAGATATTGGATAATAATGGATGAGAAGGATGTGAATATTAAGATTAAAATGGGTAAAATGGTAAGAACAAGTAGTAAACAGGATGTCATTTTCTAAACCCAACAAAGAGTGACTAGACACAATAATGATGATGGATTGATATATGCTTTGTGGATGTCATCAATCAGGTCTAGCCCAAGTGTTTGTGGAATAGATCATTATCCCCCTACCTCGGTTTTATTCTTGCAAGTGACACGTTGACCTCATAAGTGTATATTGTTGTAATGGATTTGAGCCTTGTTGTTTTCTTGGAATTATGACATAAATAATCTAGAGTTTACCGTGGGAACCATCCTCAGAGTACTAGTTTTGTTTCTAAAGTAGTTATCGTTATATCTCAAAGCACATGGGGAGATATATGTAGTGTCAACAATAAAATCCCTAGTTGAAGTTTTATCGAGGTGGGAATCCCTATAATAAGGCTAATATTGAACTCCAGTGTTTCAAAAACAAGGTATTTATTGAAAATATATTCATAAGATTTTGCTGAAAATTACAACTTCTTACAACCAATATGTACAAGTCCTCAAAGTTGCAAGTAGAGCACTTCATGAGTAAAGGTATATCCCATGGGAAGTTTATTGTAGGCTCGATGTATTTTTATTTCCCACCTTGCACATGGGTTACCAAAAATAGTGGACTTACCTACCTAGCTATGAGAAATTCCTTAACACGTGTTAGGATTGTTGAGACAATGAGTTGTTCACCAAGATCCATATATTTCCAACTAGAGAGATGAAAACCATCTTTCTTTGGAATGCCTCTATAGCATGTGGTTTCCATGTCAAAAGTGCATTAGAAACCCTATATATGATTCCTTGTAGATTGAATAGGCATGCATTTATGGGATTTATTTGAGCCTTACATGAAATTATGATGTGTGCTAGTGATGATAATGTTGCTTCCTTCATGTTTCATTTTGGGAGACATATGGAGGATGTTGTGTTATGGAGAAGACAATTTTACTTAGAAATAAGATTATATTTTGATGCAAAACATATTATTGATTAAAATATGTGAATTGATATGTTGATTGGGTGCATATGGAAATAGAAGTTCTTTGGTATCATTCAGTAAAAGCATGACTCATTGAAGTATTTGGTTAGGAATTCACATATGGATCAACAAATGTTCTTTCTCTCCTTTGAGTGTCAATGGCTATTTGTATGTTTGATAAATATTTAACATGTGTACACTTATATGATGTTTGTTTCTTTTGCATAATACACATGTTTGCAATACTTGTTATGTTGAATGAAATATACAACAACACATGCAAAGGAATTTATGAACATAGATTTGCCATAAATAGAAGGGGTTGTTATAAGATATGCATGTATATATGATGGACATGTTTTCCTTGATGGTGCTATAATATTAAAAATGTACAAATCATTGATGTAGGAGGTAAAGTATATAACAACATGAAAGAATTGGAATTAAAGGTATACATGATGATAGTATTATTTTTAGTAGAAAAAGAGAAATAAATATAAGCCTACATTTGAAGGTATGAAACAAAAATAAGAATTGATTCACAATATTGCATAAACTCCAATAAGCCTTAATACACCGTGATCTTTAAAATTAGCTGTAAAAATGTGTTTTACTATTATTATTCCATAATACTCCTTCACAAGCTTTTTAAAAATATATAGGCTAATAGAGTACATAAATTTTTTAACTTTCATGTACCAAGAGTGTTGGTAATTATGAGTGACATATACATAAAAGGTTGAAGTACAAGAACATATACCTCTAATTATTAAAACCATAATTAGCTAAAACAATGCTGATGGAAGAGGACAAAATGTGAAACAACACCTTCGTAATAAAATGATAAAAGCCCAAATTCTACAAAATAATAATAACGTGAATTAATTTCTTGCATGTAATGAGTTTAAGGGGCATGGGAATAAGGATTTTTCATTATAAGTCCATTTTTTTGTTGTTAAAGTCTGATACATCAAATATCACATCCATATGATGAAGTTAATAATACAAGCTTGTAGAAAAACTTGATTATAGATTGGATATCTTGGAAACCAAATATGAAAGAGTGCATCTCCAAAAGAGTTAAAGTAGCATAATTCTTATTGGTCCAACTTTTACAAATATAGGTTATGCTAAATGTCATTATATTGAATAACATACCTAGCTAAGTTATATAAAGAGTGGTAACTTGCATTATATTTCCTTTATATTACATAAATATATCTCTATTTAAAATATTGGTATTATATATTAGTTCACATGATTAGTTTGTCATAGCATATAAACCTCAATATACTCTGATCCTTATGCTAAAGGGAATAAACACAGAGGGACTAGTGCATCCTACTCCCATAATGGTTGATTACTTGTGAAGTTTTTATGCTTGCTTTCTGAGCCCTTCACTATCCTCATTTGGGGTACAAAAATAAATAGATTCCAAAATGGAGAAACTCCATAGGAACCTTTTCACATGCTTTTATAAAATGTTAATTAAAATACAAATATGCCAAATAGTTTTGCATCTTAAAATTGTTTCAAAGACATGAATACTTCTATATTGGAAAAAATGTTATCCCACACAAATAAAGAGAATTAATCTATAGTAACATACAATCCAAAATTTACCATGATCATTAAGTCAATTAGGGCATCCACAAGGAAGTAGAATCTCTTACTGAGATAACAATTGTATGGTTACATTGTGAGCATGTACGCTTCCCTAATAGTTGTATGGTTACATTGTGAGGATGTATGCTTGCCTAATCTCCATGTATCCTAGTATTATGCTAGCTAGCCCAACCTAACCCTATCCATTTTTTTAATATTATGCTAGCTAGCCCAACCTAACCCTATCCATTTTTTTAATAGCATTTTAAATATATATATAAAATACTCACACTATCACATTTTCATACTTTCCTGAAATATCATTGGAATAAATTAAATATAATAATATTTATACATCATTAGAATAAATTAAATATAATAATATTATAATATCTTTGCAGCTTTTCCTTGGAGAAAAATAATGATACTTTCATTTACCATATTAATATATAAGTCGTACTATATTATGATATTTATATATTAATAAATTAGCTAAAAAATAAATTAAAAATAATAGTTAATTATAAAATAAATATATTTAAAAATATAAAAATTATTATAATATATTTAGAGCTTTTCCTCGGAGAAAAATAATGATACTCTCATCTTCAAAAAGCAAAATAACTACGATGGCATTATTAAATATTTTTAAAAGATTTCGATTTGAATGGTGGAGGAAGGGTTGGGTGTCGTGCTCAAATTGACTTGAGACAAGGGAAATTGTTGTCATTCGTGCATAGCGGTAGATTGAAAGTTGTAAAATAGATACTCTCTATGATTGGGGAGTAGGCTGTAAATTAAAGAAAAGGAAATCGAAATGATGTCTAAATGTAAAATATTTTATCAAAGGTAGGCATTCCATTGACAAGTTGCCTTATTATATAGATATTAAAATATTTAAATGGGCAATTTCCTTTATGATTAGCAAGCAGCTTTACAATAGGATTGAAAAAAAAAAATCACAAATTCACAGCAAAGGGACTAATATGGATTAATGGTGTGTCTTAGGGATATTGGTAAAAAAATAAAATAGGTATATTACGAGATTCGCTAATTATTTGTTTAAAAATTTTATATTTTGTTTTTTATTAAAGTGGTTGATATATTTTTAGGTGATAAGGTGGTTTTTAGTTATTTAAAATATGTTTTTAAATATATAAAAAAAAATTATTACTTTCAAAACAATTTAAAAATTTAAAAATAGAAAAAATAAACTACAACATAATAATTAAAAAAAAATACAAAAATTAAAATATTAAAATTCTATAAAGCAAAAAAGTGCATCTACTTCATGGATTATATAATAAAGACATTCTAGGGAGAAATTCTAACTTTTCATTGGACTTACTTTTTAACATGTATATTTTGTTTTTGGATTGGTATATTATTAATCTTTGTTAAATATTGGTGATTATTACAAAAATGTTATTTTTGACTATTAATTCACTAGCATTTATGGCTAATAAATGTCAATAAGTATCAATTCATAATCAACATCAAAAAATCTACTTCATAATACATTTCACTTTGTTAAAATTAAAAAATTTATCTATAAAAACTAATTAAATTATAATCTTATTTTATAATATTATTATTATTAATTATAAAAGAATTAATATATAAGTTAAACATATATACATTTAAAAAATATGGAAGAAGATTATTAACCGTGGAAATGTACCCCTCTTTATCAAGATTTGTTATAATACCATGGGCAATACTATTTCTTATAGATTCTTAATCTATAAATATGATTTGTTACAATATCATGGGAATACCATAGCTTATCAACATCACTTGGCCAAAATACCATAACTCATATGACGCTTGTTCATATGACATATTTTTAATTATTCAATTTAATTAAAATGAGAAAAAATCATAACTATTTTGAAGATAAATCTCAACATTTTATTTGTGTATACTATTGTGAATATTCTAGAATATTCCATGGAGGTTTAATCCATACCATCTTCATAATAATTATTGATAATTAAATTAAAATTTAGAAATTTTCTTTCAAAATAAATATACATATTGCAATTATTAATTTGTATTAAAAATTAGTGTTTATTATAATAAATTTATCTATTTTAATATTTAATTTAATTTTTTTTAATTAATTTCAATTTAGTAAATAATTAATAACTATTTTTAATTACTTATTAATTAAGTTTATAATTTATTTCTATTAAATAGAACGTTTGAGGTTAGCTTTGACAAAACAGTGAGCAGTAATGAAGGTCATAGTATTGATTAGTAATTAAAATTGTATTATAAATATTTTAATGAAGGTCATAGTATTGATTAGTAATTAAAATTGTATTATAAATATTTTAATAAAGTTCATAGTATTGAGTTGTAACTAAGATCATAGTACAAAAGTTTAAAGAAATTATTTATATATATATATATATATATATATATATATATATATATATATATAAAACTAGAGTTGATTTCGAATTTATATTTATTTACTTAGATATTCATATTGGAAAGGAATTTAAACATGTATGATATTTAAGCATTTATAGAGTTATCTTTGTAATACTGCTATATGTTATTTATGTTTATTTACTTAGATATTTATATTTGAAAGAAATTTAAACATGTATGACATTTAAGTATTTATAGAGTTATTTTTGTAACACTACTATATGTTATTTATGTTAGGAGAGCACGCAATAAGGTAGTAGATTTTTGGGTTGTAATGATATTCACTTTTATTTTAAACATGTATGATGTTTAAGTATTTATAGAGTTATTTTTGTAACATTACTATATGTTATTTATGTCAGGAGAACATGCAATAAGGTAGTAGATTTTGTGTTGTAATGACATTCACTCTTATTTTTTGATAAGCTAGAATAATTACTTATGGGAAGAATGAAGAGTGAGACTTATCCATCTGATAAACAAAGGTGGATAAATCTTGTTTGGGGTGGAAGAACATGAATAATTGGCTAGCATTGACAAGCATCTTTATAACGAACCAAATCATTTGTCTCTAATCAATCCAGTTATTCCAAGCATTATTGATATTTCCACGCCATCTTGATGGTTTTAGTTAACTTATGATTGTTTTACTTCACTCGAAATTTATTAGTATTGTGGCATAATGTATTGCATAATGAAGTCTTGGTCAATAGATATTTATGTATGTATCCATTTACTATATAGAAGTTTTAAATAAAAGACATTAATTTCTGTCACCTCCAATCTGGTAAACTTTTCCAATAGGGTAAATCACAACAAAGGATTTTGATATTATGTAATGTGGCGTCATTATCAGGTCCAAGCATATAGAGATCAAATATCACTTCATCAGAGGCAAGGTCCAAAAGGGAGTAGTCAAGCTCCAATATATCTCTATAAATGAGCAAGTTGCAGACATACTTACCAAACCCTTAGCGAAAAGAAAGTTTATTTCTTTCAAAACAAGCTTAGAGTGTCAGAAAATACCTCCTTCACTATAAAAAAGTGTCTAGGTTTATAGCTTGGACACATATTTCCATAAATTAATATCTAATTCTAGAAATACTCATTACCCAAAAAAAACAAATACAAACAAACATGGAAAATAATTGAAATTTTAAAATTATATCCATCAAAATTAATTAAATAAACTCATTCTTTTCCGTTTTGTAATGCTAATGTTATATATATATATAAGATAATATTCCATTGCCTAAGTTTTGGCACCATTGTTCATTACCATTTTACATTTACCCTCACATATCGAAAGTACAATTGATATATTTAAAATATAATGGCTAAATTCCAGAAAGTTGTTGCTAAAATTGATGCTTAAACGTTATAGAGCTTGAACCTGCAATTGAGTTCCACACCCATGAGGTCTTTCTCTCCATCTTTGATCCTCGAAGTACAAACTACACTCGGATGCCATTCATTAATAGAAAATATCAGGCATACTTATCATTGACAAGTTAAGTGATACCCAGTATTGCTAAAATGTAATAGCGTGTATATTGTTTTTTGTGTAATAAATTATGTCACTAAATCATTGAAATATAAATAAATAAATACCTTGTTCATTATTAAATTGATGCATAAATAATTGAAATATGCATCAATAACTGGTAACAAATCAAATCAAAGGTTGCCAATATATTTTATACAACTTTTCTTTTCTTTTACCACTTTTGATAAGACTGCCGAATCCTCTAATCTATAGAAAACTGATAAACGGTTGAGTCCTCTAATCTATAGAAAATTACAATATCAATTTGTTTAAACTAATTAACTCTCAAGATCGGTTTCGGTTAATTTTAGTGTTTAATTTTGTCTAAAAGTGTTCAATCCGTTTATTAAATGAAATAATAACGGTTGATCCTGCCAGAGTTATTTTGTCTCTATTTTATGTATTGAAAGTAAAGAGGTATATAATGTGGTTAATGATATGTGTTTTTTTAATTTAATAGGTTAAAGAGGGCATATGATGGGAAAATTTACATAGGGTTTTGCAATTATGGTTTCTTCTCTAGTTTTCTTAGCTTTTAAAGTTTCTAATGAAAAAAAAGGGTACTTTCTAGAGTCTATGGATATTTTTTTTTGCTTTGTTTTTGTTTTTTGGTTAAACTAAAAAATTCACTAACAAGGAGAGAATGGTGTAATTTTATGTCTCTAGGGTTACCATCACATTGTTGTCACTAAGGCTACCAGGTTTAGGTGGTATGGGAGATAAGTATGATGACCATGCTTTCATGGCTCGACCATTGCTTGCAAAGTTCAAGTATAGTTATAAAAAGTAATCTTTGGTTCCATACTCAACCTCTATACTCTTGTAAATATGAACTCTGAGGTAAATGTAATGATGTGTTATGAATTCCTACTTGTGCTTCCTAAAGTTTAGCCTAGTCCTCCTAGGATTTTCATTCCATTTGCAACACTAACACTTTCAATTAACATATTCCAGTTTATACCTGAGGTTATAAATGTATAAAATCTTTTTCGTTTTGAGTTGGCTAATAATTGTTTTTGACCCATAACAAATAGAAAGGTTATGGTTAATCAATGATAGAAAATTAAGGTTTGACTTTTCTTAGATTGCAATATTTCAACTAAAACCTTACCCTACACCCATCTTAAACAATAATCATCTTATGATTGTTTAACGAAATTCCATAAATAAATAAATAAACTTTCAAAATCAAGAAATTAAAATATAACATACCAATGCCAAAAATAAATAAATAAAACTTTCAAATTCAAGAAATTAAAATATAACATACCAAATGTAGATGTAGGTTTGTAATAGGTGTTTATGTTAAAGGAATTTGTTATTCTAGGGATTAAAGACCCGATGCTACAATAAACTACTATTATATGGGTAAATGGGCAAAAGGCATGTTCTAGTAGCACTACTTTAGAAATCTTGCTTGACTTCTCAAAAGTTACATTTCTTATCTCATTCTCTCTAACGGAAATCCTATTTGACTTCTCAAAAGTTCCATTTCTTCTCTCATTCTCTCCACTTTGGATTTTAAGCATGTCATTTATTGGAAAGCAACCATGAACATAATATTTTTACTTGACATTGGCCTAGTATAATATGGATTTCATTGCATCATTTCTCCAATTGTTCTCATGTGATTGCTTGAGGTTACTCACTATGTTACTCACACTTAATAACTTATGTGTGTTCAGTCTTATATGGAAGAATTCAAGGCCTTAGTGGGCATTTCGAAGAATAAATTATCTTTTGGTACTTTCAAGTGACACATGCTTGATTTATGCCACTTTTCCCCATAAGTCTTGGATATTTGGCAGGGTTGGAATAAATGAGGTGTAGAAGTGTTCAAAAAGCAAAGAATAGTTACCTAAAATTTGCATTTAATGTAATTATTGTGTTATCAATGCAATTTCAATCTGAAAGAAATAAGAATACAAGTGCATTAACAACTTCAATATAAAAATAAATGAAATTTGATAAAAAAATATATATTAAAATTATCATTATAAAAAATGATATTATATGAAAGATAAATACCAATTAGTAGGTAAAATAAATGCTACTTATGCCAAGGATATGAAGGAATGAGGATTGGTATATGAAATCAAAATATAACAAGAAAGTTTGAAGCATACTATTCTAGAAGACAAGGCTCCCAAAATAAACAACAAACACAAGTAATTCAAGATTTGCAAAAGAGGTGAATGAGAATAATCTCTTTAGCAAGGAATTAAAAAAAAGGTCACAACTATGACCAACAAACACAATACCAGTGTGTTCAATCATAATCACAATTGTCTTCCATCAAATCAAGTATCAAAACAATGGACTAACCAGCCATGGCATTTGTAACTAATATAAAACAACCAACTCTTAAGCTAATAACACCCACCACCTTTTTCATTTACCACTGATCCAAGAAGGAAAGTACTCAATGCCAAGTATAAATGGAAGGTAAAGAAAACGCCCTTTTATGGATTTCTAATGTCCACAAGATTGTTACCTTCATAAGCCTACACATCTATGAGCCACCCCACTACGCACCACAACCATCAAAATCATAACCAAGAGCAATGCTAGAACACAAAGAAAACATCAAAAAAAGTTTGTATCAACCCTTTGCATTCGCCACCAAGCCATTGAGAACACTAACAACCACCACCCTTTGCAAGAATGAGACATTGAGCATCTAAGATTTAATAACACTATGACATAATAAAATCATAACTATTAACCACCACAATTAGGATCAACTTAGTGCAAATAACAATAACCAAAACAATGAGAAATATGAAAACTCAAATCAATTATTAGACTAAAAATCTAATGCAACAATATCATCGATCCTCTACACTAACATTAACCCTCTATATTTATCATTGACCCACTAAATACAATAACACCCACCAATATCTATAACAATAAAGCATCTATCTTCTATCAATAAACCAATAAAACATTTACTTCCATCGATTAAAAAAAACCGAACCAACAAATATATCAACTCATAAAACTTTCTACATAAATAAGTTAATAAAATATTCATTAACTAACCATTAAACATCATAAACAACCACCATAACCAATAATAATGTCAAATAACAAAAAACAATGGTTGAACACATTAAATTAATAAACCAATAATGTGTTTACTATTTAATAATGCAACACATAAAACCATAAAAAAGAAAAAGAGAGAGACAGATAGATACAAACACAAACAAATACTAGCTAAAAAACCATACGAAAACTCACTAACAAATACCATAACCAAAATTACAAGAACCAAAATTACAAGAGAAAAAAAAAACTTAAATTTAAGAAAAACAAAAACAGAAAACAACAACAAAGCAAACCAACAATTACCCTAATTGAAAACCATATGTAAACAAAATTACAACACTAAATACAACATCCACCAAACAGTCCATAAACACATTTACAAAGACGCTACATGACAGCTCATTGTTGTTTTAAATAAAATTTCACTGATTTTGTCCAACCCACCTACCGCCATGCCCTCTACCAAATCAGTCGTGTTGGGCTTCTTCGCCAATGCTAATCAGAAGTCCTACACATTAAAAAAATGTAAGTCCTACATATAAAAAAATGTTTTGACATTGGTAATGCTTCATTGTAGAAACAATGTTGAAATATAGAAGATAATGAGAATTGAAAAAATTAAATAGGAACGTGTCATCGTATATTTTATTTGATATCTATATAAATATTTATAAATATTTGTTTTTAATATATTAATAAATTAATATTATAATTTAAACATTATTGTTTAAATATATAGTTGTTACTTGAATTTATGTTTTTATATTGTTCTGTATTTAAGCTTTTTTCCATGGTCTGTCTCTTTATCTAGTCTTGATGATGAACCATACTTATTGGTTCGAAACGCTTAGGCCAAAAAAATTCTTTCATATGATTTCTACCGAAAGACTTTGTTTAATTCATTATAGATCATAGAAACTTGAATACAGAAAATCCACATAAATTGTCATAGAAAAAAATTAGTTGTTAAAAAATGCCACTAACGAAATAAAATAAACATTATGATTATAAAAGCAAAAACCATCTCTCTTAATATACATCCCTCTTAATATTTTACATAATTCGAGGAATTTTGGAAAATGTAAATTATTTAAAAAAATAAAATAAACATTAAGATTATAAAAGCAAAAACCATCCCTCTTAATATCCATCCCTCTTCATATTTTACATCATTTAAGGAATTTTGGAAAATGCGAATTATTTGAATTTTGGAAAATGAGAATTATTTAAATGGAAGAATATTTTAAAGGTAAGAGTGAGATTGTTGATATTTTGTCTAAGTCATAATATTTTAGTTAATAAATTTAATTGTTGAATTAGAATAAGGAAATTAATAAATATTTTATATATTATATATTAAAAACTGGCCTAGATCCATTTTAAGTCTAAATCTATGAAATGCCCAGAGGAATTAAATCTTTTTTCACTCTAAAATTGGTTTACATCTCAAATTCTATCTCTTTTGGGGCTTGGTAGATCTAAAGTTCACATGGATCTAGATTGGTTTAATTATTAATTATAATTATAATTATTTATTTTGTTTTGTTTTGTTCCGTTTTTATTAATTTTTATTTTTATGTAATTTGATTGAGTCAAAATATTTTAATTATTAATTGTTATAATTATTTTACTTAATTTTTTTTTCTATTTTTTTAAAATTTTTAAAGAATTTTATATAATATGACAGGACAACATCTCTTTCATATTAGGCTAGATGTCTATATATATATATATGGCTAATCTATATAGTTTAAACGCTTTAATTTAATAGTTTAATTAATTTTTTTCACCAATACTTTAAATAATAAAAAGAGAAATTATCTTTTTTATTTATTAAATAAAAATAATTTAAAATAAATAAAAATGTAAATATTAATAGTTAACATCTCAAAATTAAATTCTAACAAAGGTATGAATAAATATTGAGTCCATTTTCTATTAAAATCATTCTAATATTTAAAAACTCCAATTTCAAAAAGAGAAAGAAATTGTAATTCAATTTTATAAAAGATTAAAATCTTCAAAATATTTAACTCTCTTCTCAAACTTGATGTTCATATAAGGAAAAATTCATGATCAACTTTCATCTAAAATTTTATTATATGTATGTATTATTTTCCAAATTGTATTGATGGATTTTAATAGTAAATCTTTTAATATTATATAAAAATTGAAAAGTTGAGTAATTAATATGTTAATATAATATGAGGAAAATATTATCATTTTATGTATAAAGAGATATAATATTTTAAAATCACTTTTTGGTGACTGAGAGTTGGTATTCTTGAGATGTAAGGAAGTATTTTAATGGCGTAAGACCTAAAAGTATCAACAAAGACTCAATGTAAGACCTAAAAGTATTTACAAAGAGTGAAAGTTTGTCTTTTTAGGGATTACCAGTAAATTATTTAGGTGTTTTGGTTTTTTAAAATAATAATGATGTTTTGGTTTTTTAAAATAATAATGATGTGTAACTGTCATTTGTTAATAAGAATTAATAATGATTATCTTTATTACTAAGTCACAACTAAGTTATAATTAATTTGTCCACCTTTAAAAAAAATAATAATAATAATAAATAATTTGTATCTCAAATTTATAAAATAAATAAAATAAATAATATGCTTTACTTTCACTTTAATAATTCATCATATAAAATCATTTATAGAAATCATAAAATTAACCAAATATATAGCATGAATATTAAATGTAGACTTTTGATATTAGGTTCAAATTCTTCCAATTCACTGTGGAGTTTTGTAGCTCAGAAGGCACTTGTAGTCTTGTGCCTTGACTAGAAAGACCTTGATTTGCCTCTTTAGAAACTTGCATGTGAAATGAATAATGTATGAGTGTGTTGCACACATGCGAATGTATTGCATGTGACATGCATGAGATGTGCATGTATAGCAAGCTAAATTTATGACTTGTACTTGAGTTAAAGTAGAGAAAGTTAAAGATAGGATAGTTAACTAAAGTAAAGTCACTTATCTTCAGTTAACTTGACGAGCTAATTTTGGCCATCAATATTAGCTTAGGAAAGTTACAACTTAAGCCTAATCTAAGGTGCTAAGACACAGTAACAACACAAGATTGAGAGAGGCTTCTTAGTGAGGGTTTGTTGGGTCTGAGAGAGTACATTGAGGATGGTGATCAATATTGTATTTTCTCAGTTGGGCCATTATCCCTGGTATAGGAGCCCAAGTTGCTTCTGCGATTAATTTATTAATAAAGAATTGCTGATTGGGAAGAAATCTATTTATTTGTGTGTGATTCACATAGAGTAACTTTTTTTCTTCTGCTATATTTTATATGTGTTAGAAATTTGGTTGTGTATCCATTCCACATATTAATTGTTGGGAAATGATTATTGGGTATTAACTTAGGAAGGTCTAACACATGGTATAAGAGGACCTACTTTGAATCGATCTCGAAATTATAAGTATCGAGTTCATATCGAATCATTGAAGCCACGTTGGCTCGGATCATACAGATGATTTTTTTTAAAGACGGAGAGATTTTTTTTTTAAAAGGCCAAGAGGAATTTATTTTATGGGTGATTTTTGTTAGTTGAAAAAAGAAACAAAAATCAATTAAAAAATTGTAAAAGAAAAAAACAAGGGGGGCTCGATTTTTTTTAAGAGAAAACAATAAAAAATAAAAAAGGGTTGCATGGGTGCCTAACCCGTTTTGCTAGCCAGGCATTGGAAGTAGTCGTGGGGGACAACCAATAGCCATCCGACCAGTGGGCACAATCGTAGCCGCAACACCCAACAACAACAGATCGATCGCAGGGGAGACTCCAACAACGAACATGTCAAGGGAAATGAAGTTTGGAAGTCGGGGGAATAGTTCAAGCTAACACTGCCACATGAAGTTGATGTGGAGATCTACGAGGGAATCATCAACCATAGACAAAGGCTGATTGGGGGTCAAACCAGATCGACCAACCAAAAAATTCGTTGAGCATCAGTGTGGGAGGGGACGTGACTGAGCATAGTCATGCATGATAGAAAGAATTTGTTGAGCTCAGAGGTGAGGGTGGTAGCCCAACATGCAAAGTGTGTCAAAGGCCTAAGCATGCTTTGCATGTGAAGGGATTCATCCACGATGTCTAACACAACTTGCGATAGGGAAGTGCAAAGAAACGACGATTTTTTAGCAAGGAGAAAGAGGGATTCGATCAACCTTGAGAAGTGGGAAGAAGTATTGGGAAATAGGCAACTGTAAGGACTGAAGTTAAGATTCAACTAGATGGACAAATATTTTTGTAAAATTCTATCTGATTAATTCTATCAAATTAAATGCAATTGCGTACCTGATTCTCCCATCTGGTGTTAGTCCATGTTGCTCTGAGTTTACTAAACCAATCGATTCACAGAGATCCAAAGGACTTCGAAATGGAAGTCCACTGGGCCCCGTGCCCAAAACTCCAAGAACAGCTCAAAATTTCCCAATTTACAGTTCAAAATCGAGCCCCTGGCTCATCCCTCAAACAGATTTATTTTCTATCACCATTCACTGAATTTCCTCCTCCTTGCACTCTATTTCCAAAGGTGAAGGTAATCCTCTGTTTTTCCCCCAAAAACTGATTTTATTTCCCCCCATACTTCTCCTTTCGATTCTTTTATATAGGGAAGGTTTCTTCCCTCCCAAGAAACCCCACCTTCCTTTCCTCCAATTAATCTTCAGATTTAACCTTATCCCTTATCCATTAAGATATTTTTACTTGAGTTGGTCATTATACATTAAATGAGATTTTTAACTTTATCATCTCAACCGACTTCGAGAAGAGTATTTTCTTTTAAGTACCTTATCATGAATTGTCCAAAGATTTATGAAGTAAAATAAATCTTGTCCATTGTAATAATAATTATTTATTATTTAAATAAAATTTTATTAATGAAAATAAGTTAATATATTTTATTGTACTACTTAATAAATAAGGTATTAATTAATACTTTTAAAAACTAATTCATTTTCTTACATAGACATTTATATAATTAAATTAGTATGTATACTAGTGCAATGCCTGTGATGCATGTGTATGTAGCTATCATACACACGTCTCGTAAGCATGTTAATAATCAGTAACTCAAGTTGGGTCACTACATACACCCCTCCTTCAAAAAAACTTTGTCCCGAAGTTGAGTTTATATAGTATATTAGTAATTATTTTAACGATTAATATAATTTGTGTAAGGATTATATCCCGTAATAAATTTTTATTTTATTTTAAACATTTATAAGTTTACAACTTTAATAGTCATATCTTGTCCCAACTAGGTTCCCAAGCTATTCTAAAATCATCCTATCCTTCCTAATATCTTCCGCTCCCATCCTATCCATCCTCTACTGGAGTATGCCATGGTGTTAGTTACACTAACCTAACCATTCATAACTCTAAGGATGGCAGCGTCGACTATATCGACCTGATTTCCTCGTAGGCATCTGGCAGTCATCATCACACGTCTGGGGGAGCGTGACTCACACAATCCTCCCATGACTCCAGGTTTTGGAGGATAAACGGTGGGCAACACCTCCACCCCTCCTAGTAGAATTAGGTTCAATACCCTATCATGGAATCTCATTGAACCTCAATTGTTCTTGGAGTTTTGTCATCGCGTAGTCAGTTTGGTAATGATACTATCTGCAATGTAAACACTTGCCCACAAATTATAACATATGCATCGATATATTCAAAATCAATTGTATTCAGATAATGATTTTCTATGCCTTTTAATAAACTCTCACCTATGATATTGATCTTTGAGTTCATATAACATACTTGGCTATGTCTAACCAATATATTTGTAAGTTCATTTTCACATCTAGTAGTCAAGTGTATTCATCATTCATGTTGATATGTAAAATAAAAATAAAAATAAAATTATAAATATCACATCCATAACATAAGTCATGATTTATATAGGTATCCATGTACCAGCAACGTCAAGCATAATAATTGGAAATCATTCTTTCGTGTATTGATTGTGCATGAAACTTATGGCTTTCATTCCTATATGTTTAACGCTAAACATAGGTATAGCTGTTAGTTTTGAAAGTCCAAGGATGTTGAAGTAGTGAACGAATAATAACATTGAAATGACTCCGAGTACATACTGTGGAGGAAAACTTCATCATTGAAAACCTTGGAAAGGACATCAAGGAAGCAATAGTAGTAGGGTCAGATGTGCCATGCGTGACAAAAAAATTTGCAGACAAAGATGAAGAAGAGATTGAGAAAGAAAAATTCAAGGTCAAGACTTTAAATATTGGTGTTGAATTTCTTTCATTACAACTGGAGAATGTGGACTCTCACTAGGTAGTGTGTTCCGAGATGATAGTGAAGAATCTGTGAAGGAGTGTGCCATTCCTTTGGTGCTTTGATCACAGTAAGAATGCAGTAACTAAGGTAGTTTGTTCAGAGTCCAATTTTATGTTGTTTTTGAATGTGAAAAACCCAGTGGACATTAACGTTAGTAGTCAATGAAATTAACATCGATAATGCAGTGAAGCATATCATAAGGGAGAGACAATAGTTTGTATTTGTCACTAGATGAATCTAGTTAAAATGATGTAAGAATGCATGTTACATATGCTCTATATGAAGTTTTCACAACAATACATTTGCAAAGATTGTCATTGTATGTCTAATAATAAATAAATAACTAATTTTAGTGAAACTCTAAGAAGTTTTTGTGGAGGAATTGGGAGAAATGTATGTTTAATTATTAGAGAAATGATAAATCCGAAGCATGGTATAATTTGTAGGTGTTATCAATATGCTTGAGTCATAGAATTTGAGAATTCAAATGCAAGAATTTTTTTTTATAGCTCATTTTTGGATAAAAATTGTCAAGCTATTCCAGAGATGTATGCGATGGAGATTGTTGAACTAGACATCACAAGGTTGGATTGCAAGAGGTTTTAAAACCTCTGGTTCACGTTAATGAGAATCCTCCTAAACATGAATTTAATTAAGGGTTTAAAGGAGAGTCACCTGGATGGATTACAATTGTTAGGAAATGACAATGAACAAACAATTGTCAATTCTTGATGGATTTTTTTTTTAAATTTCAGACTGCTCACGTGCTTACCAAATGGAAATCTCTGACCAAAATTCAATTTGTCATGGAAGAGGAGTTTGCAGTCATAAATGTAGAAATGGAGAATGATAATGAGTTTGTTTGGAAGAAAACACTTGGTACTGATATTATTATGCTCCAAAACGTTGAGGATCTGAAGGTTTCGTAATTGACAGAATCAAAGAAATTTTAACAATTTTGTCATTGCTAATTTGAGTGAAAGTGATGTAGTGAAAACTTAGAAAAAGAAAAAAAAAGAAAATAAAGAAAATAAATAAATAAATAAAATAAAATTTTCTAATTCGATAGAACCTTTCCCTTTCCAAAAGGTGAGTTATTACAAGTCTAAATATAAAATGAGGGAAAGCATTTCTCATTCTCCTTTTATTGGGCTCTTCACAGATTGACACGGATTAGAAGCCTCATCTTAAACAGTAGTTTAATGAATTAGTATGGAATGTGTGGATAAGTGCAACTGACACTTGTAGACATATTATGCAGATAGTCAAAATGAGTATGGAAACAGAGGATGGAGGTATTGATAAGACTTATCCATTGATAGATGAACTTGAAAAGATTGAGAGATCAACTTAGTTTACGTTCTTCCATAAGCATTAAATGCTTATCACCATTGAACCTTTCAGCAAAGCTTTGTAGGCCAAGATAAGATCTACAGATATTCAAGTACTCCTTTCACCACCCCTAACAAACTAAAGGAAAGTTGTTATAAGTTAGGGTTTCAATGATATGCAAATTTTACAGCCTACAAAAGCATATAACAGCCAAAGAAAAGCCTATAAAAGATAATCTCAACAAAGGCTTGAGGCTTCTTGAAGATATAAGCAAGGGATAGGTTAACAAGCAGTTTTTTACTATTGAGACATTCACAATATTTTAGTTCCATTGTTTATCTTGAATTCAAATTCCAAAGAATCAAGATTTTATAAAGGATCTCTACAGAAGATGAGATTTGGAAGTTACTAAAAGATGGTGGAGAAGAAGACTTCCAAACCACTTGTAAATTTCGACAATAGGCCCATGAATAATTGGTGTTGCAAACCATGTTTCATAGAGGTGCTCAAAAAGTTCTATGATTGTTCCAACTTTCAATACATTCTACTAGTATTGGGATTTGTTTCCATTTTTCCCCTATTACTGATCAATAGTGGTAAAGTCTGCAGGGGTTTCCCAGGCATGGAAACTTAATGACCTTACTTTTCACTAGACTGCTAGATTTTGCAGTAACATTTCCCTTAGCAGATATTTCAAATCTGCCACTATTTTGTTCATACATTAAGAAGATTTGAACAAACCTATATATAACAATTTTGTTCAAATCTATAGCAGATAAGTTTGTTCAATCCTAACACAGTTGACTGCTTAGACAATAACTTAGAATGAAAATTGATAGCTTTTGTAAACTTCGTGCATCATATCCATTCAACCAGTCAGCTCCAACAACCTTAAAACATGATTTCATTTTCATGTTCTAAAATGAATTCTTATCAAAACATATCAAGTTGATTCTTATCCAAGTTTATTTCTCATCTTCTTTACCAATGTTTCTTTTTTTTTTTTACTAATCTTATTCATTCTTACAACTATTATTCACTGGACAGGATATGCCTCAGCCAAAAATGACTTTCTCTTTGAAAAGGTATTGTTCACTATCCATTGTTGTTGTTGAGCTTGAGCATATATAATTTGTTGCACATTGGACGTAAGCAACATGAATAAATTTCTCATTTGACAATCCAGCAATTGAATATTACAATTGACTGTGTTCTGCATCTTACCTTTTACTGTGTTCACAACACATTCTGATACTTCATATAGTATTTTTTTTTTCTATTCTGGTTGAACTTTTGAATTTTCTCTCATACTTTTGTTCTTTTTCTATAGTGTCTTGTATGGTTGATGATGATCCTATATCTACTCAGCGCCTTCAAAATTTCCTCTATGATATGCTCATACAATATTCTAGAGGAAAAGCAGCTCTTGTATTTTGCTTTACAAGAAAAGGAGCTCAAGAAGCAACATTCCATCTCTCTCTCAAACAGTAAAGAATTTTGGATTTTCAAATTCTTTTATAAAGTCAATGGACCAACTTGAAAGACTACAATCAACTGTTCTTTCAAGCAGTGATAAACAAATGTAAGCTTGTATTTAATGCGGTGTGGGGTATCACAATGGTGGTCTTTGTTTAAATGATAGAAACCTTGTTGAAGGCCTTTTTCTAAAGGGTGATTTACAGGTTCTATGCACTACAAATACACTAGCGCATGGTATCAATTTGCCTGTACATACAGTAATCATTAAATCAACACAATACTTGTATCTTCAAAACCTTCCTTTGATTTTGGTTTGTTGTCCATGTAAAAAATAAATTGTGATGCATTACTGAATCAGAGGAGATATCCGTTTATCTGAGTTATAACTTCAATCAGTTCTATTTTCATGTGAAATTTTCTTCCGGTAATAGGGAGAAGGGTTGGTACCTAGAGTATGATCGTTCCACGGCCTTTGGATTAATTTATTGGATACCATTCAGTTGTGACAGAAGACAAAGCAATGGCAGAGCCACAGCCGAAGGTCTTAAAGCATGAATCCACAATCTTTCTGGTCTCCGAGTCGACCTTTATCTGCAAATTGGCCTCCCCTTGACCCCGATCCACGACGCGTTTGGAGATTTATTGGATACCCGAGAAACATACTCTCTCAAAGAAACAACTACTACGGTGATAAATAGTTTATGAGACCCTTTAGCGGTGATTCACGATTCCGCCCATCATCTTGAATTGAAAAGGAGCCGAGCACTGGATAACGTTGTACGTAAGGAGGATTTTCAGCACAGAGTCGAAGGCTGAAGGATGTAAAACCCTATACATTAAACCCATCGTAAACCATCTCCGCAAAAAAATTTTAATATCTCGAATGGCGGTGTAACCTAACCTCATCGATGGATTTTAATCTGTGTGTCGACTTGCGGGTGCATAGATGTATCGCCGACTTAAAAAGGATACATCGTTGTGTGGCATCTTTAACAGGCGGTGGTTGACATACGTCATAGGTTTAGATTATTATTATCATCGTTCGACACCACGCCACTGAGCCATCCGCAATATCAACACCGACATAGTACCCGATCCTTGCTTTATCCCACTTGATCAAATCACCTCCCTTAGGTACCGCAGCTATAAACTTGCGATGCCTAACAGAAAAGCCGGTCTTTGTTCTCCTCAATTCAACAGGTTCCTTGTCATTTCGATACTTACCCAGGACGACTGGGTATCTCAGCATATCAAGTGCATCCTACAGTGTAAAGGAACTGATATCTTTGATCTTCGTCTCTTGTGAATACTGGTAAGAGCCCAATGGTGAGCGTATTGCAGGCGGCCTGTACCACGATCTGACTGCAAACATGAACTTGAGGGAGTTGTTATGATCTGGTCGAACACCGCCATAATGTTTCCTCAAAGGAATTTGACCACATACCTTATATTTTGTGAATTCAACGTGACCCATTCTTTGATTGTCATATATGGGTCGAGTAATTCCTGTGGTCTGGTGCATTACTACTCCTTATTATTGCTACAACAATGGTGAATCTTCTTCAAGGCTGCCAACAAAAGTGTTGGTAGGGTTTTTGATACTGAGGTTGTCGGTTAGGTTTAGGCAATAGCAGCAACAGAGCAATGGGCTCATCTACAGTCATGAAAAAGGAGCTCATGGATCTCTTTGAGATGGCGCAGAAGGCCCCAAACAAAGCTACCACAGATGAAGCAAAGGAACAACACTGTTTGAATGCCTTTATCTGTGTTGTACCTAAACAATCGGTGTTCTTGTTTCTATTTAGAGAATGGAGAAATGGTCCAAATTTTTGCTAGAAGTGTCAATATCATTTTGGGAACAGAAGATGAACTCAAATCTGCTGTGGGTCTAGTCTTGCCTGTCAGTGAGGCATTCCCTTCATTTAGGACTTCTGATTTTTCAGGACTTCAGATCAGCAAGGACTTAAATAAGATGCAAATCACCAACCTTGGCTTCTTCTCTGAGGAAATCATCTTCTAAAATCGCCATTAATGTGCCATTAATAATACTGAGGAGGCTTACATAATTGTTTCTGAAGCCTAAATAAACTTGTATTACTAGTTCTGACTTACTATATATGTGATTTTGTTTGTACAGTGATTTGTTATATTTTTTTTTGCTCTTTGGTGTACATATATTACATAATGTATGAGTTATATCATTACAGGGACAAATATCTCAAATAATAAATCAATACAGTGACAGATTCTCACACTAGCTAATATTTTAATTAAACAACATAAGAACCTCTAATGAGACCCTAAAACCCTATATGTATTATTGTGGAGTTTTCAACAATAAGATAAGTAACCTTCTTAATAGACTTAACAGATCTGAGAGTTTGAACTGGCTCTGATACCAAATGTAAGGACTGAAGTTAAGATTCAACTAGATGGACAAATATTTTTGTAAAATTCTATCTGATTAATTCTATCAAATTAAATGCAATTGCGTACCTGATTCTCCCATCTGGTGTCAGTCCATGTTGCTCTGAGTTTACCAAACCAACCGATTCCTCCCTGCCTATCTGGGATCAACCTCTGCGGTTCCCAGATCTAAAGGACTTCGAAATGGAAGTCCACTGGCCCCCGTGCCCAAAACTCCAAGAACAGCTCAAAATTTCCCAATTTACAGTTCAAAATCGAGCCCCTGGCTCATCCCTCAAACAGATTTATTTTCTATCACCATTCACTGAATTTCCTCCTCCTTGCACTCTATTTCCAAAGGTGAAGGTAATCCTCTGTTTTTCCCCCCAAAACTGATTTTATTTCCCCCCATACTTCTCCTTTCGATTCTTTTATATAGGGAAGGTTTCTTCCCTCCCAAGAAACCCCACCTTCCTTTCCTATAATTAATCTTCATATTTAGCCTTATCCCTTATCCGTTAAGATATTTTTACTTGAGTTGGTCATTATACATTAAATGAGATTTTTAACTTTATCATCTCAACCGACTTCGAGAAGAGTATTTTCTTTTAAGTACCTTATCATGAATTGTCCAAAGATTTATGAAGTAAAATAAATCTTGTCCATTGTAATAATAATTATTTATTATTTAAATAAAATTTTATTAATGAAAATAAGTTAATATATTTTATTGTACTACTTAATAAATAAGGTATTAATTAATACTTTTAAAAACTAATTCATTTTCTTACATAGAGATTTATATAATTAAATTAGTATGTATACTAGTGCAATGTTTGCGATGCATGTGTATGTAGCTATCATACACACGTCTCGTAAGCATGCTAATAATCAGTAACTCAAGTTGGGTCACTACAGCGACATGCTTGGGCAGTGGGAAAAAGGCTTAGGAAGCGGGCCTCGATAGTGTATAGAGGGTGAAAAGTTAACTATAAGTCAGTTTGATAGGGATAGATACTAGACTATGTTATGAGGACAGGTTAGACAAGGTAGGAATTTTAGCCCATGGAGGAGCAGATTGTTATGTTATTTGAGGAGTAGGAGTTGTGGGAAATTGTGGAGAAGGTAGTCCCAATTCTTGCAAATACTTCTCAATTGGATGAGTTTAATAAGATGAACGTGAAGGCCAAGAGAATAATATTGGATGCCATTGGAGACCATGTTATACCTCATGTGACGGGGAATGAGTATGTCATGATTTGAGGCATCCTTAACCAAGTTGCACTAGAGTTCAAACGAAAATAGGAAGATGATGTTGAAGGAGAAAATGAGAAATTCCAAGATCTCTGAAAATGTATTATTGCATCATACCTAACTAGGATTACTCATATTAGAGATGACTAAGAAATAATATGGCAAACTATTGCTAGTGAAGAGTTGGTCAGATCAACCTTGAGTGGATTTCCTCCGAAATGGGATGATTTTGTTAATGGGATCGCCACATGGGAAAATATGCCCAGTTGAGATAGATTATGGGATGAATTCATACAAGAAAAGACAAGGAGACATTCCAAAACTATAGGCTAGGATGATGAGGAAAATTGTGCTCTTGTTGTAAAGGGGAAAAGTAAAGTAAAAGGAAGTGGGGGATCTACTTCCGTGAAGGACATGAGAAAAGTGAAGTGCTTTGTGTGTCACAAGACTAGTCACTGTGCGAGCTAGTATCCCTACAAGAAGGATGAGGAGGAGGAGTAGGAGGAGGAGGATCAGGTGGTTGCATAAGCATCAACTGAGATTGATGATTTTATGGAGAAATTCAAGAAGTTACATGTTTTTTTTTTACAGCAGTATTGTTGTGTATGAGGATAGTGGGTTATGGCTAGTGGATAGTAGAGCATCTAGTCATATGATGGGAATGGGGTCAGTGCTCGACAATGTTTTAGAGATAGGCTAAGACTTCCATGTGAGTTGTGAAGCTAGCACCGTGCATGCGGTGATGGGAGTTGGATGTGTCATAATCTAGCTAGAGTAAGGAGGATTTCTAGAGATGACAAGGATGTTATTTGTTCTAGGGTTGATGGTACATGTGCTCTCAGTATCATCCTTGGAGGATTTTGGATATATATTTTTGTTCTGAGATGGGCAAGTGCTTCTATATTAAGAGGGAGTGACCTTGGATGCATTTGTAATGCTTGGGATAAGGCAAGGGTAGTCATATAGGTTGTTGGGACAGCCTGTGGTTATATCTGAGGATATCTTGGACACAGGAATAGTGTCATCTTCTAAGAGGGAGTGGTGGCAAGGAAGAGTGATTCTTCATGTAATTCCAAGAGCCTCAACTGGTATGACATAACATTGATGAATGCTCAGGAGTAATATCCTCAAAGCATGGTTGGATGTGACAAGTTCTCAGCTGAAGTTTCAGATCAGGTATCACGACAAGCTTCAGTATCAGAGGGAGTAGTTATAAGTACTAAGATGGGCTTGGATATAGATCCAGGTGGAGGAGGTTCTTCCAGTAGTACATCCCTCACTAAGAGGGAGTGTTAAGTTTTGTAGCTCGAAAGGTACTTCTAGTCTTGTGTCTTGACTAGAAGGACCTTGATTTTACTCTTTAGGAGCTTTCATTTGACATGCAGAGCATATGAGTGAGATGCATGCATGCGAATGTGTTGCATGTGACATGCATGAGATGTGCATATATAGAAAGATAAATTTATGTCTTGTACTTGAGTTAAAGTAGAGAAAGCTAAAGATAGGATAGTTAACTAAAGTAAAGTCACTTATCTTCAATTAACTTGATGAGAACATTTTGGTTGTTAATATTAGCTAAGTAAAGTTATAAATTTCACCTAAAGTGAGTTTCTAAGACACAACAACAACATAAGATTGAGAGAGGCTTCTCAGTGAGTGTGTTTTGGGTCCAAGAGAGTGCAATGAGGCTGGTGATTAGTATTCTATTTTATCAACAGGGACATTATCCCTAGTACGGGAGCCCAAGTAGGTTTTGTTATTAAATTTTTAATGAGTAGCTATTAATTGGGTAGAAATATGTTTATGTGTGTGAGATTCACATCGAGTAACTTTTTTTCTTTCGCTATATTTTTTTGTGTTATAAATCTAGTCATGTATTCGTTCCTCATATTAATTACTAAGAACCCAATACCGAGTATTGGGTTTAGAGAGTCTAACACTCACAATATAATTTCATTTGAATTAGTAATATGCATGGATTAATTATTGAGAAACATCCATGGCTATCAAAATGATAGCATGAACTAACACTACTTCTCGTGGACACCACCAAAAGAGCACCCAAAGATGCAACAGAAAATGCAATTGCTACGTTGATAGGTGTTCCTATTGTGAGGTTCTTCTTATAGACACTATAGAGATTCATCGTCCACCACTATAGATATTGCAGATCATGTCATGCAAGGATTTATTTTGTTACATTTCATCGATCAATCAATTAAGACTTGGTCTGCCTGCTTCTATGTATGTATAGACCAATTATATAGTTGCCATGCTTTTGGCCATAATGACAAATGATCAACGTGAAGACCTCAGGTGATCAAATGTTCAACCCAAACCCTTCATTCATTGATCTCTCTTACAATCTATTAGCAGACATCTATGCTACTCAATATCGGCATAGGCTTTTCTCTCTACAAAGAGAAATCAATCATTCAGTCAATTTTTCTATGTAATAGATTCAAATTTTGGTACAAATTCTTTTGAATTAAGAAACAAATATATACATTGTATATATATTCACAACAAAGATGTCATCCACATTCATAATATGTAAGGTCGAATTCTAAGAATTCAAACATTGACACACATCCATTACTAATTTACTGAAAAATCATTGTTGCCCCTCTTTGAGTCCAATTCTTTAAATCTACTAAGTTGAAAAAACAATTTTTTTAAATCAAGTTCAATAAATCCAAAACTCCAATTACCTGAAGGAAAGTCTGATACTCTCCCATAGTGATCTTAACACTTTTAAGTGCATCATGACTACCCAACACAGACAACTCTTATTGTTATTCACCTCCATACTCTCATGATTACCCATGGCATCCTTTACACAGCCCAGCAAATGCAACTATGTTGCAGTCATGCAAGAGACCACAGTCTGCACATGTTTATGAAAACAAAATTAATACAAGGCACACATTCAAGAAATATTTGGTCATATTTTCTAGCTTCAGAATTTCAGACCATGGCAAAAGAAAATATTTCCAGGTACAGAGAAGCTTAAAATGGAAACCAGGAAGATACATGACTGTACTTCTAGTATCTGAGTGGAGTGGGCATCCTCAGGATCATTCTTAGAATAAGATTTTCCATCGTCATTTGAGCAATTACAGCGAGAACACATTACTTCATCAAAATCCATTAAGCCACATACCATATCAGTAAAGGAGGTACACTCCTATCCATGCTCACTCCCACTACTTGAATCCTCACTTTTCCTTTGCATCTCCTTATGATCCCCATCTTACGTAGGATCGACCAACTGCTTAGATCTCAATGCCTGAAAAATCACCTTACAGTACACTGGGATCCATTAAAGAAACTTTGTAAATGGCATCTCTTCATTGACTAGTTAGCCACATCATAGGAAAACAAACCTGGCATTGCTACAAGACCAAAACCCGGCTCATTGTTATCCCAAATCTATAGGATTGGCACAAAATTCCGCATGTGGATAAACCCTGTGGAGAAAGGACAAAATCACAACGCAAAGTTGAATCTAGGTTTAGCCTAACAATCATGGGATAAACACTAATAGATGGTGGTCAAACATGTTAAGATTGATCCACATTCTAGTTGTGCAATAGTTACTGATATTTGTTCATGTGCTGGATAAGCCATGGGCCAAGTAAATTGCACGCATTTACCAGGAGCAAATGACCACAACAACTTTATAATAGTACCATATATACTTTTTAGGTAAATGTTATAATGTGGAAAGGTCATGTAAGAAGCTTATGGAGCATAGATTACAGTAGAGGAATTGAGATCATATTTAAACATGTTAAGGTTTGGGTCTTTTTCCGGTCATCGATTTTCTAATCATCTTTGTCTTTTAAACATGATTTTGGAAATCAACTTTACCTATGTGAACATGTCCACTATATTTTATCATGATTTCATTGTTCACATCACGAGATTTATTTGTTTCCCAATACCTTATATTTTTTTTCTTTTACCTTGGGACTAGAGATATCTAAGACTATGTTGTCATGGCATGTGAGTTATCTTTATGTTCTCATAAGACTTCAACATTTTCAAACTATGGTGATAAGGGGTGAGTGGAATTTTGCATAGATGGCAAGGTATTTGATGAAGACGTGGTTGTCAATAGCAGTGATATTTCAATCAAATGTTGCATACACAAATCTTTTCTTTGATCACCATCTTATTTCTCCTTAATTTGTGCCACATATAACTCTTAAGAATTGGAGTAAATTTTGCAACTGCAACTTGGCATTGATATTATTCTCAATGGTCACATAGAATCTCAATTGCACCCTTTTCTACATTTTAAAGCATTCTTCCAGTTGTACATGACATCATTTAACTAATTTCTTTGACACGTCTTTTGTTCTCATCTATATAACTGGTGATATATTCAATGTTTACATGACAATCTTTTCTTTTTTTGTGGCATACTATTCTTTCTAATTCAATGGGCCTCCTTCACTTTTTGAGACTTCCCATATGAGCTCGTGGATTGTAGATTATGTTTTTCAGTGCCTTTTCTTAATGTTGACACGTCTTCAATAAGCTCAAAAATTTGTGACAACAAATCTTAATATGCCTAGTGTTCTATCTTGGAAGCCTTTGGATGTTTGTGCGATGAAACAATTTTATTTTTTATTTTTCATTTTTTTATTTTATATTATTTTATTTTATTTTATTTTTTTTCCAGGTATTTTGTTTGGTTAATTTTAACCCAAATCTTGTAGATATTTTTAAAAGATTGAGGTTAAATGATTTAATTTGTAGAATTCAAGTGCCCTAGGATTTTTCAAGTTTTGAATCCATTTATGCATTCAAAAATGTATTTTAAATAACAAAAAATCACAGTCTTGCTTGAAATTTTTTTGCAAGGTTTCAGTGGAAAAAACCATTTCATTCATAAATTAGACTAAACTATTGAAAACTACTACTTCTCTATTACTATGAATCCACATTCATGCTTCCTTAACTAAAACTACAATCTAATGGCAAAATAATCAATTGAGTTTTGATAAGATTTAACCACATTGCATTTTTTCATTCAAAGGTTAACCACGATTCATTGTATTTTTTGGTGTACACTTCATTGAATAGCTACTTCTCTTCTAAGTTGCCACCTATATTTCCACAATCTTAGGAGCTTATTTCTTATCAGTTAAAACTTTATAAGACTTTATCCTTTGATACTGCATACGTGCATTAGAGAAATTTTGAGGTCTAAAATGGGCCTCCTAAGGAAAATTATAAAATAATAAAATAAGATTGGATTACCTCATTAAATTTTGGATGGTAAAGAGAAAAACTATTTTTTCAACTTATCTACCCACAATTTTACTCAAATTTCAAGCGGGAGCACTTGTTGGATGTGCAATTTACTTCATCATCTAAGGAGTACCCATGTTTCATACTTTTGATGAGACCTTGCTACACGAAAAATGAGAAATATATGAAAAAATGCAATTGCAATTACATTTTTTCATTTATTTCTCATTTTTCGTGTAGTATGGTCCATTGAAAGTATGCAACATGGGCACTTCTTAGATGAGGAATTAAATCTTGCATCCAATGAGTGGTCCCACTTGAAATTTGAGTAAAACTATGGGGAGATAAGTCGAAAGTATGAGTTGAAAAAGTAGTTTTATTTTTATTTTATTCTTTTACCTTTTTACTCCAAAAATGGTGAATCATACCCCATGGTTGATATCATCATATTGAATCCTATTGGTTCTTATAAAGTTAATTTTAGATGTACATTTCTGTTTTGAGACTCATTTTTGACCTCAAAATTTCTCTAATGTGTGTCTCCAAAGGCCACCTATAATATTTTTTTGTTATTTAAACAATACTAATAAAGGGATTTTTATTCACCATTTAAGGATAGCAATTAATAAGGAGGGAAAAGAAAACTCCTAAAAAAAACCCACCAAGTTAATAAGTATGACCTTTAATACATTAATAAGCATGACCTTTAATATATATATATTTTTTTAAACAATACTAATAAATGGATTTTTATTCACCATTTAAGGATAGCAATTAATAGGGAGATGAAAGAAAACTCTTGCAAAAACCAACCCACTTTATTCTTCATTCAAATGTTATTTTAAGATTTATGTGAACAAACAATATAATAAAAATAAACCATATAAATGTTAAGTAAAATCTTGGATATAATCTAATTGATAACATAATTTATTAATTTTACAATTTTCATTCAAAATGTTATTTTATGATTTACATTAGGTGCAACTTAACTATTCAAAGTTATTATTTTTTGCTAGAATTTGATGATAGATTTATTATGATATTGTGAATTTTCCTTGC
This sequence comes from Pinus tabuliformis, assembly GCA_031772625.1. Classification (NCBI taxonomy): domain Eukaryota; kingdom Viridiplantae; phylum Streptophyta; class Pinopsida; order Pinales; family Pinaceae; genus Pinus; species Pinus tabuliformis. The sequence continues at coordinate 564,641,691 of CM062815.1, read as the reverse complement.
TTAAAATGCACTTTTTAAACCAAATGGATTCAAGGCCTTGAAAAAACCTAGGGCACTCACATTACATAGATTTCAAAATTTAAACTTACCATTCTCAAATTTTCCAATGGGATTTTCGATGAATAGACAAACTAAGCTTTTACATTATTAATATAATGTGAAAATGTTAAATGGATATAAATAATTTTTTGAAAAAAAATGCACAAATGAACTCCTATACCACTTGCAATAAAGCATATATCTTTCTTGAGTGTCAACATAAAAATGACTCTTAAAAGGTTATGAAATGTGTCATGGAAAAACAAACAACTTACCATATTATCATTTTATAATTAATAATTATAACCATTAAAAAATGTAATTATAAACAAATATTATTAGTCCCTCTTAGTTAGGGACTATAGTTTTTGGTACGAAGTGAATGCTTGTTTTTTTGTAAGTTCAACATTGGTGAGGGTACGGATGGGAATTGGCGACGTAACTGAGATGGCGATTTCAAACCGGAGCTCCCGCGTGACCGCCCCCTGGCTGGTTCCTCGCCTCCTCCAGGCCCCGCCTGGCAGCTCTACTGCTGGGTCTGTCTCTGCCCCTGCAGGCCCTCCTGGGCTCCTTTCCATTGCTCTGCGATTTCTCTTGGGCCTCCTGCCCGGCCCCAGCTTTGGGGCCCCCTACCTTCTTCGCCTCCGCTTTTTTCATCTGCCGGCATCGTGTTGGCCCTCCTCGGCCGCCATGACTGGGACTGACCCTTCCTCGTCCCCAGACTTTGAAGACAACGAAAAACTCTTTGCATCTCTCATCCCTGAGAACGCCTCCTCAAGAATCTGCCCATCTGCATCCAAGTTTGTTAAGAAACTAGATGAAATTCCTGAAGTATCTCTTCCTCCCAGTCTCCCGAGGAAGGCTGCGATCACTTTAGCTGAGAGGGGTCTCGTTGGCTAGTTTACTGGCCTCTGGCCTTCGCCCAGAGCAGTCCAAAAATGGGTGGAACGTAACTGGAATGCGATAATACAAGGGAAAATAGCTATCAGATTTTGTGGAAGGGGCTTCTATACTTTTCTTTTTGAATCAAAAGAGGACCGAAACCTCATTTCTAGAAATGGCCCCTACTTCATGGATTCAAGAGGTCTCTACCTGAACAGATGGTCTCCCGATTTTTATCTGGAAATGGACATCCCAAATGCAGTCCCGGTTTGGGTCTGTCTGCCTCACCTCCCTCTCCACTGCTGGGGAGACGAATCAATAAAGGTGATTGGGAACGCGGTTGGAAAATACATTGACAGATGTGAACCAAAGGAGAATATGCACGCCTGTGCGAGGATCTGCGTTGAAGTTGACCTAGGGAAAGGCCTGCCGGAAGCCATCAAGATAAAAGTAGATCAATGGACACATATCCAGCAGCTAGACTACAAGCAACTACCTTTCAAATACAAGGTATGTCACGAATATGGACATTTTTAAAATAGATGTAGTAAGTTAAAAAAAAATGAGTCTAATGAAAATGTTGAAACCTCTGAAGGCTCATGGGAGCAAGTAAAAAAGAAGAAATCAAACCCCGTTCAAGGCCCAAGTTCCAAGCCCCCTCCGGAACCCCAAGTTGCCCCTCCTCCTCCCCCTTCTATCTCAACCCAGCCCTTCCCCTCATCCTCCAACCCTTTTGAATCCCTGTCAGTCGAAGAACCCCTTTCACCCCCTCCCTCTCCCCGGGCCACTACCCTCGCAGTCATCCCCTCTCCCTCGCTGCCCCCGTCCTCTCCCCCTCCAACTATAGAACGCATCCTCACTAGAAACAAAATGAAAGAAGCAAGTCTCACCTTTGATCCTTCGAGAAAAGTAGGCAGGAAGTCAAACAAAGAAATTAGAGATGAAACAACAACAAAAGAAATGGCCATTGGAACTCAGCAGCCGATGGATTCATTCCTGGACAAACAAAAAGGAAGTGGGGAAAAGACAAAGGAGAGGACCGGGGCTCATCCAAAAATCAGTAAATAATGATATTGGTCTCTTGGAATTGCAGGGGGCTGGGCTCCTCCCTAAAATCAAATGCAGTCCAGGATTTAATCAATCAAGAGTAGCCAGATCTCTTCCTCATCCATGAGACCAAAATATCTGATCAAGACTTTCAGAACCTCACAAAAAGATACAAAAATTTCACAGGTACAACTATAGATGCAGTAGGTGCCTCAGGGGGAATAGGAACACTTTGGAACAAGAGCAAATGGGACCTCACCAACCAAAAATCTTGCAACTGGTGGGTAAGAACAGATCTTAAAAATAGAGCCTCAAAAGTAGAATACACCATCTATAACATCTACGCCTCGAATCACTACAGGGATAAAGCTCTTTGCTGGGAATCCATAAATTCAAAATTGCAGGCCTCTCAAGACAGGAACATATTTATGGGTGGAGATCTGAACCTAATAAGGAACATTGAGGAAAAAATAGGTGGGAATTTCCTCACTGATCCCTCAAGAGACTCACTGGAAGCGATAATCCAAACCCATAACCTCATTGATATTCCCCATTATAATGGCAAATTCACGTGGAGCAACAAGAGAGTTGGAATTCACAATATCAAAGAGAGACTGGATAGAATTTTAATTCATGAAAGAATTGTTTTAGGCTTCTCCTCAGTCAAAAGCAAAATTTTCCACGCCTCAGCTTCAGACCATAAGCCTATGGTCCTGATCCTCGACAAGGGAAGAAATCTTGGGCCCCTTCCCTTCAAATATAATAAATCTTGGGACTCTAAGGAGGACTTTCGAAAACTCATCAAAGACCATTGGGCGAAGGAAGTCATTGGTTCGCCCCACTACATTTGGGAAACAAAATTAAAATCCTTAAGAGCAGTAATAAAACAGTGGGCCAAAGCGAACACAGCAATGGAAAATAAAAAAAGAGCAGAACTACACAGGCAAATGGAACAGTGGAATTAGGAGAAAGAGGATAACCAACTCACAAAGGAAGACCAATCCCAGGAAAACCAAATGTTCAGGGAACTCTACAGGAAAAATAGAGTGGAGGAAGAAGAACAGAGACAGAAATCGAGGTGTCTTTGGCTTAGAGCTAGAGACAAAAACACCTCCTTCTTTCACAACAACATAAATATCGGACGAGTCGGAAACCAAATCGATAAAATAATTGCAGAGGGGAAAGAAATCAGTGAACAAGAGGAAATTAAAGCGGTAGCACACAACCACTTCAAATCCCTCTTATCAGCAGTCCCTTAGACTCCGAACAGCATGGATTTTCTCAGACCAGTCGAGAGCAAAATTTCTGAACTGCAAAATAGAGAATTGGATCAGGATGTTTCAGAGGAGGATATAAGGTTGGCTACCTTCAGCATGCAACCGGATAAGGCCCCGGGACCCGACGGTTTCACCGTTGCCTTCTACAGGAATCACTGGGACACAATAAAAAAAGATTATGTCAGGATGGTTAAAAATGTCTTTAAAAAATTTAAGATGGGGGAAAACACTAAATCCTCCCACCTTGCTCTCACCCCCAAGGACCTAAATCCCCTCTCCTTTGACCGTTTTAGACCTATTTCTCTTTGCAACGTTTCGTACAAGATAGTTACTAAAATTCTGGCTAACAGGCTAAAAAAGCTTCTTCCCTACCTTATATCAGAGAATCAAGGCAGATTTTCCCCCATTGACAAATAACTGACAACGTCATATTGATTCAAGAAGCAATTCACAGTAGCATCAACATTAAAGAAAGAGGTATGATTATAAAATTGGACATGGCAAACGCCTTTGACAGGGTCAACCATCACTTCCTGGCAGATGTCCTCAGGAAATTTGGGATCTCCAGCAAATTCATACGCATCACCATGGAGTGCATCTCAAACCCTTGGACTGCCCCCCTCATAAATGGTAGACCCAACAGCTACTTTAGAAGCACTAGGGGACTTAGGCAAGGCTGCCCCCCCTCTCCCTTCTTATATATCATTATGGCTGAAACCTTGAGCATTCATCTGGAAAAACTCCGCAAGCAAAAGGAGATCACAGGGATCAGCATAGAGAGAGGGATAAAAGAAATTAATCATTCGCTCTTTGCGGATGACACCCTTTTAATAGGGGGAGCCTCAAGCTTAATGGCAAAAAGATTCAAGAAAACTTTAGACTCCTTCCTGGCAGCATCAGGGGGAATGCTAAGCAACAGAAAGTGTAAAATATACACTTGGAATGTCCCTCTTCAAATCATGCAAAGAATCTCCTTGATCATGGACATCCTAGTTCAAAGGAATTGGAGTCACTTCTCTTATTTGGGTCTGCCCTTAGCAAAAGAAATAGTTAAGTCTGAAATTTGGGTTAAGCATATAGAAAAAATGAGAGGACTACTCCAAAGCTGGGGGCTGTCCTGGCTAAATTTGGCAGGTAGAACAACTCTCATTAAGGCACTCCTCTCCGCTCTTCCCATATATCAATATGCAGTAACTTTGGCCCCTGCTAGCGCCCACAAGCACATGGAGTTAATTATGAGAAGTTTCCTTGGCAGGGAGGGAAGCAAGACTCGAAAAAATTTAGCCTAGTCAGATGGGACCAAGTTACCCTCCCCTTTGAAAAAGGGGGCTTAGCCATCAAAATTCCAAGTCTCTCTAACAAAGCAATGGGATTTAAACTGATCTGGAGAATGCTCATAGGAAAAGGCTCCTGGTGGGTGGAGGCTATGAAGAGGAAATACCTCAATGGGCTGAACTCTAATGTCCTCTCTGAAGTAATCGTAGAAAGACCTTGCACTCCAGTCTGGAAACTCATCAAAAAAGTCCTCCCCCAATTCAAAAATCACATCTCAAAATCGTCGGGCAATGGAAAAGAAATAAATATATGGACGGACAGAATTATGGGAGCGAAGCCAAGAAATCTTCTTCAGTAGTTCAAAACCTTGAAAACTTAGATGGAAGCAAAAAACTTGAAGTCTCTATATGACATCTCCCTATGGGATCAAAATAGTTGGCTTGCATGGAAGGATCTACCTCTCCCAAATAACCTCAGGGATCAATGGGCAGACCTCAAGATCTCCCTTTCGGGATAAGCTCCCATAAACAAAGAGGCTTGCGATAGGTTCATATGGGATCCTAGCGGATGAAACTTCACTGTAAAATATGGGTACAAACTTCTCCAGGCAAGCTCTACTCTAGGTAACTGGAATCTTTGTACAGCGGTGTGGCAAACACAATGCCTTCCAAAGGTCAAATTCTTCAACTGGACTCTTCTTAAAGGTAAGATCCTTACGGCCGAGAATCTCAAAAAAAGAGGTATACATGGTCCCTCAATCTGTTGTCTCTGCCGTGCTGAGGAGGAAAGTAGCTAACACCTCTTTTTAGATTGCCCTTATGCCCAAAGCTATTGGAATCAAATTATTAGTCCATTGAGAATAAGAGAGACCTTCGACCAGCTTTCTACCCTACACAAAAACTGGGAGAAATGTTACCCTCATTCTAGGAAAAGCAAGGCCATCATCACCTGCTTGTGGAAATGTATACCCTCAACGCTCAGCTGGCAAATTTGGCTCACCAGGAATAATTGCATCTTCAACAACCAAAAGCCAAACCCAGCTCGCACCTTGGAAAAAACTATGGGCCTTGTCTCCGAGATAATAAGCGCCAACTCTGTCTCTCAACCGGATCGATCCAGCTGGCAGAAAGATGAGGAAGACTGGTTCAATAAATTCTGCCTAAGTTATGACAAAAATAAGCAACCTCCCTCCACAGCTGGCAAGAGGGGGAACAACTGGAAACTTAGGGGCACCAAGGAAGACATAAACCAATGGATACATGAGCAAAAGAGAACCACTCTCCAGTTTGATGGAGCTTCAAAAAAAACTTGAGGAAAGCAGGGGCAGGGGGAATTATAAAAGATCAGTATGGCAAAATACTCATAACCTATGAATGGGGCCTGGGTCAAATGTCGAATAATATGGCAGAGGCTTATAGCCTTCTTTTAGGCACAAGCATTATGAAGCAGATGCAAGTTCAGAACCCAATCATTTTGGGTGACTCGACAATTGTGATCGATGCATTGGCTACAGGGGGAGAATTAAAAAAAAAGGCTCTCAGCAACATCAAACTAAGGATCATGAATAATATAAGTCATCTGGGAGATACTAGCTTCAAACATGTACTGAGGAATAATAACACGGAAGCGTACTCACTTGCCAATAGGGCAGTCAATAGAACCACTGGACAGGTCCGAGAGAATGATCATATTTATGACAAGCCAATCCCTTAACTCGACCCATCCTTCAGCAACTTCTCTGAACTTCGGTCATTTCAGTCATCTCATAGTCCCGTCTGCCCTTCCTCCCAAAATTGATAAGCAGTCTGCAGACTCCACCCTTTCTGACATTGGCATCCTCCTCATCATGAACGTTGTAAAGGAAATCTACATTGAAAAAACAAATAGGTACGGGATCATGCTCATTCAGAGTTCTCCTGACAATTCCAAGCAGAGGTTAGGCACCAGTCTCATCAAAATCTATATTGATTGCATAAGAAATCCAACACATGATCACATGATCAGCAAAATCCCTGCGTCGCATGCATCAGATTTGGATGCCCAAACTCTCGCCCTTCTTTATATTCATCAGGGGACCTCACTGTTTAGTCAATTTAATGTCTTAAATTGCTCTACATAAATTATCAATCCGGGTATCGTAAACTGATGAAGTGTGGTGCACTATATGTGCTTAGTTAACCTTTCTCTTACTTCGTTGTTTTATAGTTTATATTCAACTCTTCTTAAAACTCTGCTTCAAACACATGTGCTGTGTAAAGCACGATTAAGAAGTAGTCAGAAATAACTTGAAATGAAACTGAAAGCAAAGAACTTGAAATGACTTGAAAGTAAATGACCACTTCCAATGGCACTAGACACCATTCATGCTGCTGCAAATAAAAGAAAAGAAAGTCACTTTTAAAACCAAAGATAAAGATTATCTCTCTCTAACTCAATGCTTCTAAGCACATGTACTGTGTAAAGCACGGAAAGAAAGTAGCTTAAGTGGAATTATAAAAGTGAGAAAAATATGCTTGAAAGACTAATGATAATAATTTGCTATTTCTAATTCTCTACTTCAGCCATATGTACTATGGAAAGCATGATTAGAAAGTAGTGAGGAAATAGTCTAGGAAGCACTTCAAAATCAAAACTTCTACTTTAAAGACTAGTGGTAATGATTTACTCTTTCTAACTCGATACTTCAAAGCACATGTACTGTGTAAAGTACGGAAAGAAAGTAGCTTAAGAACAGTCCAAAAAGCACCCAAACAAGCTGCAAGTTAGTGATATTTTGATCTTAAAGGATAACAGTTTATGATGAAGATCATTTATGTGTTAGCAGCTCTTTGAGAAATAAAATTAAAAACCAGCTATAAAAACAAAGGCAGCAGCTTGAACCTGTCAACTTCAAATACCATTAGTTTGTAAAGCAAATACATAAACATAAAAACAAATCCCGGGAGAAAATAAAATGCAATAATTCAAACTGTACAAGGCAGGGGCCCCCTTCTACCTATGAAATCAAAGCATACTTAAAATTGCATGAATGAAAATCTAATCTACCTTACATTCTACAAAGCAATATTTACAAAATGAAATCTAATCTACTTACATCCTAATATGCTCCATGACATCTACTTCACATCTCCTTCCATGTTGAGAACATCAAAGCTTTATTCAATTTCTTCAAAAGTGCAAAGTACAACAAAGCTCTCCAAAGAGAGACTAAAAAGAGACTAAAGAGACTAAAAAAAGACTCAAAAGAGACTCAAAAAGACTAAAAAAAAGACTAACTAATGAAGGAGAAAGATCTCCTATTTATACAAAAAGATGAGAGCCTTCTCATTAATGATAATCCATGAATCTCTCCCTCTACCTCTAGAGTCCTAATCAAAATAGGAACTGATAAGACACATGTCTTTTAGAGTTACAATACAATTAGGAGATGTGACACATATCCTCATTATCCCATGATTCTTTCCAACCAAATTCGAATTTGGCCTTAGAGTGCCACATAAGGGTCTTCTAGAAGTCTCCTTTCAACCTACACATGTCAACAAACTCAACCCATTGGTTAGGTATAAGCATATGCACATTATTTTCTAATGTTTAACCATAAATTCACTTAAAAGGCTTAGAAATAATAAATATTGGAAAAACATAAAGGTAGCCCAATGATAATGAAAGTGGGATGAATGTGGTGACATAGTAGTGAAATGGAGGTGAAATGTAGGTGATATAATGGACATAATAGCGAAAGTGTAATGCAAATGAATGACATTTTCAAGACTCAACATACCCCCCAACTGAAGCTATTGCATGTCCTCATGCAACATATATTACATTGACTCTTTTGATCCTTGAGCTTTGGCTTAACTTTGCATGATATCATCTGATAACTTCATATTTCTGCAAAGTGTTTCACTTGAATTGCAACATGGTTGGTTCTTGTGTTACAACCATTTTTTTTTTGTTGCCTTCTATTTTGATTTTTGAACTTTGCATAATGATATTTTGATTATTGTTGCAAAGTGTATCTTTATTGGATTTCATGATGGTTGGTTCTTGTGTGACAACCATGATTTTGTTTGTATCCAATTTATCCTTTAAGAACTTTTTATGCTCATAATAGCAATGTAATAATTAATATATATTGGAAGTATGTGAGCTCTTGAATATGTTATGGACATGGAAAGATATGAATATGAATGTATTCCCCCCCCAACTGATGGTATTGGCAATTTTATGAAATGAGGAAGAGAAATGTTTTTCCAACAAGTATCATTCTAGCTTTTTATGGAATTCTATGGTTAAAAGTTAGAAAATGTCGTACCTTCACTTACCCTTTTGAATGGATGAGTTGTATGTGTGTGGTGGCTGAAAACTTCTGATCATATTCTTCTTCAAGTGGCTGAACAAGAGGAGTCATGGATAGAGAGATAAGATGGCTTTTTATTGCTTCTACTAAAACTTGCTGAATCTGCTCCAAAATGCTGAAAATAATAGTCTTCATGTCTTCAAAACTCATTGGCACAATTCCTACTATGTGAAAAGATGTTCTGATGTCGAACATAGTAGGAAATTGTTGGCTTAGTGGCCATTAATGGATGCCACTAGTCAACACGAGTACTCTCACCATTGATGTCAATGAGAGTCAAGATGCCCAAACACATCTTGCTAGGTACGAATGAATTTGCTGATGTCGAGTCACCTAGAAGATCTAACGAACAAGGGACATTAATGTATTCCCATTGTTTGTCAGCATGAGAACTTGCCATTAAGGCATGCAAGTCTCAAGGTGTTTTTACAAAGAACTTAGACTCAAAGGACTATGGACTCAATAATTTGCTTTGAAGCAGGGCTTATTTGCGGAATGAAAATGACAAGGAATGGAAAGTGAAAATGGAAAATGGCAATGGAGAACAGAAATGACAATGCGCAATAAGCATGTGAATGAGCCTTTTGCTTTTATTGGTGGGTTATGAATGGACAAAAAGAGATGGAAAGTGTAAGTGAATGAAAATGGAAAATATGGAGTGGAATGAGGTGAATGGTTTATTATGGAGTATGGATGTGATGGATGGATGTGATGGATACAATAATATCTGAAAGTTTTTTTCAAGTATTTGGATCTGATTTTGCATCAACATATTTCCTCTTTGTTGCGGATCAACCTCTTATGAAACAAATTGGTCTCTTAGAGAGACATCATTCCCTTGTAGTCATTTGTCCTTCCTTCTAGAACCTGCAAAAAAAACTAATACTCTTTCCGCAATGGAATGTAAGATTATCAAAGGAGAGAGGTGATCAATTTCTCTGGTTATGATATTTACACACAAAACTAAGAATTTGTATTAATGAAACAAGTTCTCAAAGAAAAAATCAAAAGAATTTATACCTGCTTTGGAATCAGTGCCTCAAGTCGATGTTGCTTCTTTTCAGCCATTTATTTCATTATTTGCCATTTCAAACTCTAATGATATATTTCTTATTGTATAGATCTTGTTGAGATCTTTCCAATGGTACTTAAATCATCAAAATCTGATTTTGTATGAGAAAGATATGCTGATTTGAACAATGAGATTTTCTGGCTGTGGAATTGAGGAACAACTCTGTAGCTAAAAATCTTGAATAAAAAATTAGCCATTCAATTTTCATTATCAGTCCAAAATTAATCAATACCTTCAGAAAAATGAGAAAATTACTTGTTCATTTCATTGATTCAAAATTATTGTTTTTTTCTTGACATGCAGCGACTTAGTGTGGCGACTCAGTGTGGCGACTTTGTTATAACACCCAATTTGACTTCCCTTTGACCGAGGTCTTTTTCAACAAATTTGACTGAATGGATAGGACACCATCCATGTACTGAAATTTCCCTAGCTACCCATGTGGCCTGTTTTGCCTGATGACACCTACAACCTAGAGTTTAACAAAACAGCTGCGGGATCACTAAATGGCTGCGGGATCACTAAATGGCTGTGGGATTGCAGAGTGTAGAAAGTGCAGTGAAATGGAGTGGCTGTGTGCGAACTAAGCAGTTTCTCCATCTCAAGCTTCGGCTGAAAAATGGAACTGTGGAGTTTGAAACATGAAAACCAATTTCATACCTAGGAGTTTCAATCGCTGATCAAAAAGATTAAATTTATGCTACTAAACTCCTTCAAATATTTTAATGTCTCCCCTTGCTATGCTTCCTTCGCTGACTGTAACTGTTAAATCTCCCACCTTTGCCTGGCTGTCCTTATCCTTAAATGATCTTGCAAAGGCTTTGGTTACTTCTTTATGATAACCCTTAAACTTTCTGATACATTGTAACCAATTAGCTTTTTGTAGTGCCTCCTCAACCTGAGGGTATGCCTCCAAGAATTTCGAACCTTCTGGTTCAGCCCTTAAAATTTTTCCCATCGACTCCTCAGCTCTATTTAAAACACGACTTTGATGGTGACCCTACACAGTAACTTCGGGACTTCACACAGTAACTTCTTGACTTTACACAGTCACTTCTTGTGAAACAGAGGATATACGGTGCGAAAACGGCTTTAGATACCGGGAATTTACGGATGGAATTGAGAGTTGAGCGGTGGAGTTAGCGTGGATATGGTAGAAATAGTGACTGACAGTCGCAATACGACTGTATCTCAGGTTTACGGCTGTATGGCAGAGGAGAAAAAAAAAAAACAGAGGATGGTAACCGTAGATAATGAAACACGGTAGATGATGGTAAGGAATGATAAACATGGAGGGTTTTGAAATTATGGACGGAACGGCTACCTTCTTCGTTTTCTGATTATGGAGTGACACATGGCTTATGAAACGAGAGCAGAGAGACGTAGTGCGTTAGGTTACGTCATTAGGGTACAGGCCCTTAATGACGCACCACCGTAACAGCCATATGTAATTTGAAAACCTGTAGTGATTATGAACTGGTAGACGTGGAGGATTCGGAGATTTGTAGTTGCATGGGCGCCAAAATGTTTAGTCAGCATGTAATTGATCCCCATCGCAACTCTTTCCCTCAGGTACGCGGAGTTATTCAAACAACCACTTAATTTTCACGCGCGGCAGTAAAAAACGGGCTCCAAAGAACCGAACATTTCTCCCATACCACCACGAATTTTCCAAATCGGTTTCTGGGTTATCTAATTAACCCACCTGGCAACAAAACCCGTGTTTTAGTTTTTTGAAATTCACCTCTGTTTGGGAGAATCGAAGGTGTGAAGTTTGACGTTTTTCAGGTCTTGCGTTTTTTCTCTGAGTTAATTTTTTTCTCTGTTCTGCTCTTTTTGCATTCGGTTTTTTTAAGAATTTGCATTCTCATTGTGTTTCCTGTGGCTTATGGTATGGATTTTGACAATGGTGACTCTATCTGTTCTCCCATATGCCCATCAACACATTGCCTTGCAACCAGTTCTCGACAAGACGGATGATGAAATCCACAACTTCCATGCACTTTTGTTTCCAATTGTGACCAGAAGGTAGGCATAAACTAATCTGCGATTGAGGGAAAACTCCATGGTGACACCCATGTGGCTTGGACAGCACAATTTTTGTTTTTTGTTTTGTAGCAGTATTCTATAGCAATATATCCTTAATTCTGCTGCAACTCTTTTGCTTGCATGAGTTCCTGTAGCATATAAGGCTCCCCAAGCCTGGATATTGGGTAATTTAGAGAAGGGCAGTGGGATTTCTTCTCATTGGTGAGGTCTATGCATATTCGAATGAAGAAAATAAAATTCTGTTTTTGCAAACAAGTTATCAGATTTGACCTTACAACACTACTCTCAATTTTTTTTTTTTTTTTTTTATTCTTTAAGAAGAAGAGAAAATGCCTCAAAAGAGTCCAAGTACTTGCCTGTTAAGCGTCTATTGTGTACAAGAGACATGAAAACAACTAAAGGAGACGTAATGCTTTTTTTTTTTTTTTTTTATTGAATCAATTGAAGTGATGAAGTTTATTTTGTCTCCTATTTTTTTTTGTAACAATTCTTTTTCTGATCCTCCAGATCACACAAAGTGCAGGAGGAGAGCATACTCAAGAATTATTGTTTTGTCTTTTTTACTTAACAATCCTTTTTCTGATTCTCCAGATCACACAAAGTGCAAGAGGAGAGCATACTCAAGGATTATTAATTTTTTTCCAGATGTAAGAAATAAGGTCTCCTAATTACACTTCCCCGGCAACGGCGCCAAAATGTTTAGTCAATTTAATGTCTTAAATTGCTCTACATAAATTATCAATCCGGGTATCGTAAACTGATGAAGTGTGGTGCACTATATGTGCTTAGTTAACCTTTCTCTTACTTCGTTGTTTTATAGTTTATATTCAACTCTTCTTAAAACTCTGCTTCAAACACATGTGCTGTGTAAAGCACGATTAAGAAGTAGTCAGAAATAACTTGAAATGAAACTGAAAGCAAAGAACTTGAAATGACTTGAAAGTAAATGACCACTTCCAATGGCACTAGACACCATTCATGCTGCTGCAAATAAAAGAAAAGAAAGTCACTTTTAAAACCAAAGATAAAGATTATCTCTCTCTAACTCAATGCTTCTAAGCACATGTACTGTGTAAAGCACGGAAAGAAAGTAGCTTAAGTGGAATTATAAAAGTGAGAAAAATATGCTTGAAAGACTAATGATAATAATTTGCTATTTCTAATTCTCTACTTCAGCCATATGTACTATGGAAAGCATGATTATAAAGTAGTGAGGAAATAGTCTAGGAAGCACTTTAAAATCAAAACTTCTACTTTAAAGACTAGTGGTAATGATTTACTCTTTCTAACTCGATACTTCAAAGCACATGTACTGTGTAAAGTACGGAAAGAAAGTAGCTTAAGAACAGTCCAAAAAGCACCCAAACAAGCTGCAAGTTAGTGATATTTTGATCTTAAAGGATAACAGTTTATGATGAAGATCATTTATGTGTTAGCAACTCTTTGAGAAATAAAATTAAAAATCAGCTATAAAAACAAAGGCAGCAGCTTGAACCTGTCAACTTCAAATACCATTAGTTTGTAAAGCAAATACATAAACATAAAAACAAATCCCGGGAGAAAATAAAATGCAATAATTCAAACTGTACAAGGCAGGGCCCCCTTCTACCTATGAAATCAAAGCATACTTAAAATTGCATGAATGAAAATCTAATCTACCTTACATTCTACAAAGCAATATTTACAAAATGAAATCTAATCTACTTACATCCTAATATGCTCCATGACATCTACTTCACATCTCCTTCCATGTTGAGAACATCAAAGCTTTATTCAATTTCTTCAAAAGTGCAAAGTACAACAAAGCTCTCCAAAGAGAGACTAAAAAGAGACTAAAGAGACTAAAAAAAGACTCAAAAGAGACTCAAAAAGACTAAAAAAAAGACTAACTAATGAAGGAGAAAGATCTCCTATTTATACAAAAAGATGAGAGCCTTCTCATTAATGATAATCCATGAATCTCTCCCTCTACCTCTAGAGTCCTAATCAAAATAGGAACTGATAAGACACATGTCTTTTAGAGTTACAATACAATTAGGAGATGTGACACATATCCTCATTATCCCATGATTCTTTCCAACCAAATTCGAATTTGGCCTTAGAGTGCCACATAAGGGTCTTCTAGAAGTCTCCTTTCAACCTACACATGTCAACAAACTCAACCCATTGGTTAGGTATAAGCATATGCACATTATTTTCTAATGTTTAACCATAAATTCACTTAAAAGGCTTAGAAATAATAAATATTGGAAAAACATAAAGGTAGCCCAATGATAATGAAAGTGGGATGAATGTGGTGACATAGTAGTGAAATGGAGGTGAAATGTAGGTGATATAATGGACATAATAGCGAAAGTGTAATGCAAATGAATGACATTTTCAAGACTCAACACTCACTCTCCCTTCAGTTCAGAGCATCAGTTCTTCAAGATCAAAAGAGTTAAGGCTCGATTCTCTTCAGAAAGCCCCAGGTGTTCCTCAGTTCTCGATTGGGCTCTGCGACCAGCATCGGAAGAAAGTTGTCTCCCTCTGACCTCAGTGGTAATCGCTGTGTCTTTTGTGCTTCTTTTTGCTTTCTCGCTAACAGTCTCTTTGGTTGTCTGAAACAGCTCCCTCCTTCCTCTATGCTCTCTTCCTCCCGGGTCTCTTCCTCCCCCCTGTTCTACCCCCTCCATATCATTTTTCTCTCTGTCAAAGGCAGTCTCCCCTCAGCGTTTCTTTTTCAGGCCCGCGCTATCTGCCAGATCACTCCTTCTTCCCTCCTTCATTACTCCACTCCCTTCTGCTTCCCCCAGTATATTCCTCTGCTCCAAGTTCTTCAAGCTTTCTCCAAGAGCGGAATCAAAATGGCAGAGAATCCAGTGGAGCGTGAAATGGCAGAGAACCCTTTGGAGCGAGTAATCACCAACAGCAGCTGCACACTGTGCAAAGCCCATTGTTTCATGATCGCCCGATTCGTAAAACACTTTAACGACCTCAAGGAAGAATTTCAAGCTGATAGTAAATCAAAAAGGAAAAAGCTGGAGAAACAGAGAGCGGAGATTGAAGGTCTTAAAGAAAAATGCAACCACCTGGAAGAAGCAATTACTCACATAAAAGCAATGACTCAAAGCATGCACGCAGAGGCCTCGACAAAGATCAGTGAGAAAAAGGAGCCTCAGCCCGATGATTCAGTAAACCAGCAACTGTAACTCGTTCTATGTCTTGTAAATTTTGCTTTCTAGTAGGCTTGTTTGTACGGCAATATAGCCATTATCTTTTCCAAATCTCAATCTACAAGTCCTATGACAGGGATCAAGGGTCTGCGTACCCATTTTGGATCCTTCCCTCATTGTTCTTCTCATCTTATGTAACAGGACTCGCTCCTTGAAGTTTTATAATATATCAGTAAACGACCTTGTTAAAAATAAAACATTGGTGAGGGTACATCATGATCATGTCCAAGAATAACACCCAATTAGGGTAGGGAATAGAACCAATGGCTTAACATCTAGGAGTGCCCTAACAATGTACCCTATCACTGTCTATCCAAGACCCCATGGATATGAAGTGAATGCTTGCTGAATTTGTATTAATTACTATTTGTTTGAAAGAAAAAAAATCAAAGTTTTGTAAAATTATATATTAATCTCATTTTTATGGAAAGAAAAAAACATTTATTGGATATTTTAATATAATTATTTTTTTATTGGTTTAACTATTATGATGATATTTAATTTTCACATTAACACAACTCACATATTGCAACGATTTAAATACTCTATGCAACTTTAAATGATTTGTTGCCCATGTAAGTTGTTTGTATTTATTACGATCTAAAGCGATCACTCTAAACAATGGTGTAGTCCAAACTCTAACCACACAACTACCTCACAAATTGTTCTTATACTAAATTGAATATCTTCCATATCTAATGATCATCAATTGTGTTCACCTTTTGCTATCCATCCTTATGTTCTTTCTTGACATTGAAACAGAGAACATGACGCAATGACATCCCACATAGTCGGGGCCCTTAGCACATTATACCTTTAAAGAGATACTCGACCTTTGAGCCCGTTCGACTAACTAACCTCTATGTTTGACTAACCAACCTCTAAACCCATTCGACCCATTGATCTCGACCTCCAATAAAACATTGGAAACTCTTCTATTTCACTATATATATATATATATATATATCCAAAAGATAAAAAAAATATAAAACACTATCAACATGCCTTGCACCTTTTGATACAATGCTAATATATTATTCTGGATGTGGGGCATTATGGTGAAGCCATGCTAATGAGAATGGAAACAAAATGACTTTCAAATCTAATAAACAAAAGAAATGGTGAAAAATACCATTATTAAAAGAAAAACCTCATCAAAGTTTCATTTTCCTTGATTTTAGTTTTAGATTCTAAATAAATATCACTATTACTAAGAAATACACAACGTAGAAATTATTTAAATCATATAAAATGAAAAAGTTGAGAATTGCACACCATAAAATATATGTGTATGTCTTCAAATTCAAAAATAATATATTTATATAGTTAGTATCAAATTTAATTAATTCTAAATTTTGGGAAAGAGGTTGAGAAAATATCTCAACAATCTGCAACAAACCCAAAACAAAGCTATAATGTAAGCATTAATTCTAACACCTTCCCTAAATGCTTACATTATAAATAAGAATACTAGAATTACATAAAAGTATTTTGGCCTCTAATCTCTTTTTGGGTTAGTCTTCATCAACATTTCTATCCATTATGAAATCTCATAGACTATGCTCTTTCTCAACCATCAACTTTGAGCTACCACTTAATCTATTTAAGATAAAATTGCATCTGACCATCGATGACGTATTTGTAGGACCAACGATTCTTGACATACTTTCATCTATCAATTTACCAGGGAAGTAATCACGATTCTAAATCATTCTATTGACATGCTTCTATTTATCAAAGTACATTGCCCTATGTATTCGAGAGCTCTCTAGGAAAGAACTTTGAATATTAAATGTATGTAGTAGTCAATCTTACAAAGTGAAATGTTTTACACAAACTTACTAACACACAAGGCTCCCAAACTATAACTAGTAGTTGTTTGTTCTTGGGTTTTGACCCACACGAACTACAAGTTGTAATAGACTATAGGCATAATCAAACCAATGGCATGTTATCTTACATCAAGAACTACTAGCTTAAGTTATGTTACTTTATTCTATCATTGGTTCTTCATATTTAAAATTTATTTATTTTAAAAATAATTAAAATTCAAATTAACAAAAAAGCCCAACAAAACTCATGATAACAAAACCAATCGTAATCGTCATCCTCCAAAAAAAAATAATCTTCCCATCTACGTGGATGTGTTGCTTGCAAACACTCTTAAGCTTCTCAATAGTCGGATCTATCTTTCTAACACTCCATGGCTCTTCTTGCATTAAACTCATGAAACATTTTCTCTCTTATGAATTTATTACAACAATACAAATATCCTCCATGTGCATGTTGAACAATGACTTACTTGAAGTCAGAGAAATAGAAATATGCTAGAGGTTCCAATACAATACTTTGATGGAATTTAAGTAGTTGAAGTGCTCATTCCAGTTTCAATCACAAACCATCACGTTCCTCTTTGCAGGTCTATTGATCTCACTTCCCACCAAACTCTATCATCTAGAAATATGGGATCTTAACCACGCTGAACTCCTCCATCAAAAAACACAAGAATATTGAACTCCAACGAGAGTAGAAGGACTACAAGGGCCATGTAACTAGAATCAATGGCTTCAAAATCATTTGTTTGATTTGGATGATGGGCTAACTGTAATCGCGTCCAATGGGAAGACAATTTCACCACCTTCACATATCATATTGTACACAGGTCCAAAAAAATTTATGGCAACATGACATACCGGGTTACAGCTCCGCTCCTCTATTTCGAGCAACTTCTGCCAATAAAAACATAGGAAAGGTGCCTTTCCTTTTTGGTTGATATCGTAGAATAATAGTGATCTGAGTGATCATCTCAAAAGAGATGTGAAGCACCTCATTTCAACTAAATTAATGGAAGTTTTCATTGAAAGTGATGAATCTCATCCTCTTCGAAGATTATTTGCCTGTACTTACAAGTGAATATTCATACCATACAAAATACTAGGGGGACTCGTAAGACACTTGGGAACTATTTGCATTATTTCACGTTGTGTCCACGCTCCATGTAAAATTACACACAACAATCAATAAGTCTGGAAAATTTATTCGAGTAGTAGACTTTGTCGACTATCAGATGGCAAGGTATTTCGCAAACCAAGCCACATAGTTACATACAAAAATTCATACAAACACAATATACTCACATGCCTACACTAATTTATGACACAAAAAATAAATCAAGACCAAGCCACATAGTTACATACAAAAATTCATACAAACACAATATACTCACATGCCTACACTAATTTATGACACAAAAAATAAATCACATTTTCTTGGGCTCTCGCGTAAGGGAGCTATGCGCAAAGCTACCAACTCTGATATCAAAAAGGAAAATAGAATTGCACACCAGAACTTATATTCATATATCTTTAATATAAAAAATGATACATTTATATAGTTGGTATCATAT
The DNA here is from genome assembly GCA_031772625.1 of Pinus tabuliformis. NCBI lineage: Eukaryota > Viridiplantae > Streptophyta > Pinopsida > Pinales > Pinaceae > Pinus > Pinus tabuliformis. The sequence continues at coordinate 564,623,069 of CM062815.1, read as the reverse complement.
TCAACTAATTCCAAATTTAGAGAGAAGTTGAGAGAATATCTCTATAATCTTGAACAAGCCCAAACCAAATATATTAATGTAAACATTAATTTTAACAATAACCTCACCGATATTTTATTTCCCTTAATTTTAACTTTACACTAAAAATTAAAGAAAAAAGATATCATTATTGTTAATAAATACAAAACTTAAAAATTACTTAAATCACAATCATAAAAGACCATGCAACAAAATCCCTTACGAATTTATAACATGCATTATTATTGACAATGCTAACGATGACCATTTCCTTTTTCCACTCAAGATATGTTAATACAAGTAATTTCACTAAGAGGTGCAAAGGAATGCTAATAGGAGGAGTGGGGGGAATGTGGAAGGAAATGATGCAGGAGCATCTGGTCGACAGGGCGAAGACCAAGAAGGGACAGAGAAAGTTTCCGAAGAAGATTGGGGTTGATGAATATTTCATTAAACTGGACAACAAGCCTGTCAGAGTTATTGTTTTTTTTTTAATTTTCTTTCAGGGTCAATTACAACATCAAACTATGTTGTCTTAATTTATGTTTAGTTTGTCTTAATTATTGTAATAGGATTTAGTTATAAATGTTAAAGATAGAATAGTGTCAAAAGTATGTAAACAAACGAATAGTAAAGGAAACGTGTGCCTGAGCAACTGTACAAACTGCAAGAGCATAACTACCAGACAGTTAACCAACTGCCCAAACTATTGTACAAAAGGGCAAACGAAACAACCCAGAAGGGTCAGTTCAGGAGCAGCATATGTAAAAGAGAATACAAGAAATACAGACATTATTCTTCCTTCATCAAATACAGTGCACAATTAAATATTTAGTTCTATGAATTACGTCCTTTGTAATCAAATGTATATGCATAATACTGTGTGTTAAATTCATTTCAGATAAGCCAAATAGCAGAGTTCTTACAATTCTAAAGAGTCTGTCATCCAGCTAAGACCGAGACCGAGTACCAGACGTTAAGGCGCAAACCAACACAGTGGAACGACAAACAAACTACGGCCGAAACCGGTAAGCAACCAAAACCACTTACAATAAGTTCATATACTATAAGGTATTACATTGTATGCCTGTGCAAACCCACATATATAAAAACTGTGCACGGAGGGTTCGTGGAACCGAGCTATCGAAAGCTCACAGCGAAACCCCAGTCACGGCCACGGGTTGGGGAAACCCAACACACAAACAGACTCGATAAAGACACAGTTGCAAACAGCAAGCAAGCAAACTCAACCAAGAACCGCTGTGAGGAAGTAAAGTAAAGACAGAGCTACCCGGACAAGAAAGATTGTAACCCTTGCGCATCCACGGGAACGGCCACACTCGCCAACACAGAGTAAGGCGGAGTTAGGGTTTGAAAACCACTTATAAAACCTGTACAGAAATTTATGGCATGAAGTTGCAAACAAACCAACGAAACAGCGTATGAGAATGACGGAGGATTCATACCTGAGGTGAGCCGAGACCCAGGCCAACAGAACCAAGAATTATCCCTGAGCACGAAGGAGCTGCGGAACGTTAGTTCCGGAATAAACAGAGGATGAAGACATAAAACATAGAATGAGACCTTACCTGACACACAGAGCCGAGCGCCGGAGGAAAGCTGAGCTGAGGAGCATTCGAACTGTGAATTCGACCACCGAGCGAAGCAATAACCATTTCATCACCAGCAATCACCAACGAGATTAACAAAAAGACCATACGAACAGCTTAAACCAAGCACAGAACCAAACAATGCTCACACAGTCGTAAAACTCAGTTGAATGTACAGAGAGGGACCGAAGCTTACCAAGAAAACCTGAAGCAAATACAACAGTGCCCATGGCAACGTATTGACAGTGTCGAAAGACATTGTTTCACCATAAGAAACCAGCAAGTGTTCAACAGGTTCATCCCACTAGCAGAATAACCAGAAGCGGGCCGAGACCAAACAAACCACAGAGCAAGTTCCAAAGAGCAAAATGACCGAACAGGCGCGAAATGGCGGATGTAAAGCGCAGTAAGGGGATTAGGGTTCGTCAATCACGAGGAGGGCAGGTGTCATAAGGAGGATCCGGGAAGGTACCACGACATAAATATCAATCAACCACCGAATTTAAATCATTTACAATCACTTAATAATCAAGCAAGGTTTAGTGTGAGTCCACGTAATCTGAGACAGCGTGGGACCACGTGGGCTGGCCCCATCAATTGGTATCAGAGCAGTTTTTTTTATTATCTAGAAGAAGATGGCAGAAGGACAAGTGCCAAGAGGAGGACGTGGAAGAGGTGCACGTAGAGGAGCAGATGAAGGATTGTGGGAACAAATTAGAGTTCTTACAGCTCGCTTGGAAGCAGTAGAAGCGGGTAGACGAAGAGACCCAGAACTGGGAGATACCAGTGAAGAGGAAGTGATGACTGCTGCAGAAGGGTCTGATGAGGAAGCTCCAGAATTGAGGTTGCTGCGACAGGTTTTAATGGCCAGCAGCAAACCAAAAACAGAAATCTCTAATTATGATGGCAGTCTGTCTGCGGAAGTCCTATTGGACTGGATAAGCGAACTGGACAAATATTTTGAAAATGAAGAAGTCAGTGAGGATAAAAGGGTTAAGTTCGCTGCCACTAAGCTGAAGGGACACACACTACTATGGTGGGACAGTGTCCAAGCAGACAGAAAGAAAATGAACAAGTCGCCGATACGACTATGGTCCAGAATGATAGCGAAGTTGAAAGGCAGATTTCTGCCAAAAGATTACCAGGTGGAATTATATCGGCGAGTGCAGAGTTTAAGGCAAAAAGGAATGACAGTTAGGGAGTATACAGAAGAATTTTACAGAGTAAATTTACGTGCTGGTTATACTGATGATAACCCAGAAAAGACAGCAAGGTACGTAAATGGATTGAGGATGGAGATATTAGATGAAATCAGTATTCTTTCTCCCCGGAATATTGAAGAAGCCTTTCAGAGCGCTGTAAAGGCTGAGGAAAAGATTAACAGAAAACAGAACAACAGAAGAGGGAGAGGAAGTAGCAGAGGACGGGGACAGTCCTACGGAAGAGGCAAGAGTGCTGCGAACAGCGAAGAAGGCAGCAGTTCAAAAACTTCAGGGACAGCCGAAAAAGGGGATAGCACCAGAGGAGGTCGGTCATACCAGAGAGGACGAGGGAATGGCCGCGGAAGAGGGGCTAATGTCCAGTGCTACAGGTGCCACAAATGGGGGCACAGAGCCTTTGAGTGTCCAGAAGTTGAACAGGCCGGTCAGAGGGGAACGCTGATGGCACAGTCTGAAGAAGCTAAAGCACAACCCCGAGAGGTGGAAGACATGGCGGAGACGGGGGAAGCTTTGATTTTGAACAAAGTATTGTTAAAGCCAACCAAGGAAGTGGCTGAAACAACACAGCGGAAAGCACTGTTCCGGACAGTCTGTAAATCGCATGGAAAGTGCTGTAAGGTCATAATAGACAGCGGGAGTACAGATAACTTGGTTGCCACAGAGATGGTGGAAAAGCTGGGGTTGAAGCGGCTGAAGCACCCCACACCTTACAAGGTGTCGTGGCTGCAGAAAGGCCACCAGTTGTTGGTTGATGAACAATGCGAGGTGGAGTTCCGCATTGGCAAGTACCACGATACAGTGGTCTGCGATATCATGCCAATGGACGTGTGCCACATACTGCTCGGAAGACCATGGCAGTATGACAGGAAGGTGACACACGATGGAAAAACAAATTGTTATAAATTTACGAAGGATGGGGTCAAACATACACTTGTACCCATCAAGGAGGAAGATTCAGCAGAATCAAGCGGGACAAAGGCGCTATTACTTGGAGGAAAACAGTACATAAAGCAGATTGAAGAAAATGAGATTAATTTTGCAGTGGTGAGGAGGATGAAGCCAGTGTTACTGAGCTTGGAGAGATCAGAATTGCCCAAGGAGATCCAAGAGCTGTTAGAAGAATTTCAAGATATTGCGGCTGAGGAACTACCTGATAAGTTGCCTCCCAAGAGGAGCATTAGCCACCATATTGACTTTATACCAGGATCAAGTTTACCAAACAAGGCAGCGTACAGAATGAGTCCCAAGGAAAATGAGGAAGTACGCAAACAAGTGCAGGAATTGTTAGATAAGGGACTGATCAGAGAGAGTTTAAGCCCCTGTGCGGTACCTACAGTCCTTGCACCCAAGAAAGGCGGAGAATGGCGAATGTGCACAGATTCGCGGGCTATAAACAAGATCACCATTCGATACAGGTTTCCCTTGCCTAGAATGGATGACATGATGGACTGTCTTAGTGGGGCAACATATTTTACAAAGATAGATCTGAAAAGTGGGTACCATCAGATCAGGATTAGAGAGGGAGATGAGTGGAAGACAGCCTTCAAGACCAACGAAGGACTGTACGAATGGCTGGTCATGCCATTTGGATTGAGTAATGCTCCAAGCACTTTTATGAGATTAATGAACGAGATGTTAAAGGAGTTTATTGGAAAGTTCGTAATAGTCTATCTGGATGATATTTTAATTTTTAGCAGGACGAAAAGAGAACACCTTCAGCATATCCGAAGGGTATTCGAGAAGCTGCAGCAGAACAAACTGCTGATAAATTTAAAAAAATGCACTTTCTTGCAGAAGGAGTTGATTTATCTGGGATTTGTAGTGGCAGAGAATGAGTTAAAGATGGACCCAGAGAAGATTGAAGCGATCATGAGTTGGCCGTCACCTAAGAGTTTATTCGAGGTACGTAGTTTTCACGGTTTAGCAAGTTTTTATCGGAAGTTCATCAGGAATTTTAGTGAAATCTGCGCGCCCATGCTAGAAACCATCAAAAAGGCCAGCCAACCTTTTTGCTGGACTAAGGCGGCAGAAAACAGCTTCCAACTCCTGAAGCGTAAAATAACAGAAAGGCCAATCTTGAGACTGCCCGATTTCAGCAAACCTTTTCAGGTTCGATGTGATGCCAGCGGGACAGCTATTGGCGCTGTACTCAGTCAAGAGGACAGACCAGTGGCATTCTTTAGTGAGAAGCTAAATGAAAGTCGGCAGAAATACTCGTCATATGATAAAGAATTTTATGCAGTGGTTCAAGCCTTGAAACATTGGAGGCACTACTTACTGGGAAATGAGTTCGTTTTGTTCTCTGATAATTCTGCATTGCAGTACATAACTCAGCAGCACAAACTGAACCATAAACATGCCAAGTGGGTGGAGTACCTGCAAAGTTTCACTTTTGTGTTGAAACACATAAGTGGGCAAGCCAACAAAGTGGCGGACGCTTTAAGCAGAAGAGCCCTGCTCTTACAAGAAAGTGGCATACAGGTGATGGGATTTGAGTATTTGAAAGACTTATACCAGATGGACGCGGATTTCAAAGAAGCTTTTGAAGCATGCCAGAATCCCGTATTGAGGAATACAAGCCCATGGCTAGATTACAATTTACAGGAAGGATTGTTGTTTCGAGGGGGACAGCTGTGTGTTCCAGATTGTTCGATGAGGGAAAATCTGGTGAGAGAGAAACACAGTGGCGGACTAGCGGGACATTTTGGCGTCGATAAGACAGTGGAGCAGCTCGGGCATTTTTATTACTGGCCAAGGATGAGCCGGGACGTACAGAGGTATGTAACCAGGTGTAAAATCTGCCAACTGGCGAATGGACACAGCCAGAACACGGGGCTGTACACACCCCTACCTGTTCCAAGCAGGCCGTGGGATTCAGTCAGCATTGATTTTGTCCTATGATTGCCTAGAACGCAGCGGGGGTATGATTCAGTGATGGTGGTGGTGGATAGGTTCTCAAAGATGGCTCATTTCATTCCTTGCCAGAAGACAAGCGACGCCACGAACGTGGCACATCTTTTCTTTACGGAAGTAGTTCGACTACATGGCTTACCAAAAACTATCGTCTCAGACAGGGATGTGAAATTTACAGGACATTTTTGGCGCACCTTGTGGAAAAAGCTGGGCACACAATTAAATTTCAGCTCTGCGTATCATCCGCAGACTGACGGACAGACAGAGGTGGTGAACAGGAGTTTGGGCAACTTGTTACGCAGCTTGACGGGAGAAAACTCGCGATTGTGGGACCGAGCTCTTGCCCAGGTAGAATTCGCTTATAACGATTCGCCAAATAGGAGCACCGGTCTTAGCCCATTTCAAATCTTGTATGGTATGCATCCGCGAGGAGTACATGAATTACGAGATTTGGGACAGCTAGAAAGGAGAAGTGCAGACAGAGAAGATTTTGCAGAAGCGATGAGTGAGCTGCATGAAAAGGTCAAGTCAAGATTACAGGACAACACGCAGAAATATAAGCAACATGCAGACACAAGACGGCGAGAGGTAAACTTTGAGATTGGGGACGAAGTCCTTGCACATTTGCGCCGGGAACGGTTTCCTAAGGGTACGTATAACAAACTGAAGTTCAAAAAAATCGGCCCATGCAAAATTCTGCGAAAATTCTCAGCAAATGCGTATGAAATTCAGCTGCCACCTGATATAGGCATATCACCCATATTCAACGTGGCAGACCTGTTTCCCTATCATGCCCAGGCAGAAGATGAACGAGTGGTACAGCCACAACGGGACACCCAGTTCGAGGACAGTCTTTGGAAGAAACAGTTACCGTCGGTCAAGACCCATGAAATAGAAGGAATCATCAGCACACAGGTGGCCAAGAAGACACGCAGAAAGGAGTATCTGCGTTATCTCGTTAAGTGGAAGGACCGTCCAATGGAGGACAGCTCCTGGCTCGACGAGATACAGATTCGAAAGGCGGGCTACTCGGTGGAGGAACTCATGGAACGGAGCCATGAGAACTCTCTTTTACCCCGGCAGCCTGATGCAGGAGCATCTGGTCGACAGGGCGAAGACCGAGAAGGGACAGAGAAAGTTTCTGAAGAAGATTGGGGTTGATGAATATTTCATTAAACTGGACAGCAAGCCTGTCAGAGTTATTGTTTTTTTTTAATTTTCTTTCAGGGTCAATTACAGCATCAAACTATGTTGTCTTAATTTATGTTTAGTTTGTCTTAATTATTGTAATAGGATTTAGTTATAAATGTTAAAGATAGAATAGTGTCAAAAGTATGTAAACAAACGAATAGTAAAGGAAACGTGTGCCTGAGCAACTGTACAAACTGCAAGAGCATAACTACCAGGCAGTTAACCAACTGCCCAAACTATTGTACAAAAGGGCAAACGAAACAACCCAGAAGGGTTCAGTTCAGGAGCAGCATATGTAAAAGAGAATACCAGAAATACAGACATTATTCTTCCTTCATCAAATACAGTGCACAATTAAACATTTAGCTCTATGAATTACGTCCTTTGTAATCAAATGTATATGCATAATACTGTGTGTTAAATTCATTTCAGATAAGCCAAATAGCAGAGTTTTTACAATTCTAAAGAGTCTGTCAGCCAGCTAAGACCGAGACCGAGCACCAGACGTTAAGGCGCAAACCAACACAGTGGAACGACAAACAAACTACGGCCGAAACCGGTAAGCAACCAAAACCACTTACAATAAGTTCATATACTATAAGGTATTACATTGTATGCCTGTGCAAACCCACATATATAAAAACTGTGCACGGAGGGTTCGTGGAACCGAGCTATCGAAAGCTCACAGCAAAACCCCAGTCACGGCCACGGGTTGGGGAAACCCAACACACAAACAGACTCGATAAAGACACAGTTGCAAACAGCAAGCAAGCAAACTCAACCAAGAACCGCTGTGAGGAAGTAAAGTAAAGACAGAGCTACCCGGACAAGAAAGATTGTAACCCTTGCGCATCCACGGGAACGGCCACACCTGCCAACACAGAGTAAGGCGGAGTTAGGGTTTGAAAACCACTTATAAAACCTGTACAGAAAGTTATGGCATGAAGTTGCAAACAAACCAACGAAACAGCGTATGAGAATGACAGAGGATTCATACCTGTGGTGAGCCGAGACCCAGGCCAACAGAACCAAGAATTATCCCTGAGCACGAAGGAGCTGCGGAACGTTAGTTCCGGAATAAACAGAGGATGAAGACATAAAACATAGAATGAGACCTTACCTGACAAACAGAGCCGAGCGCCGGAGGAACGCTGAGCTGAGGAACATTCGAACTGTGAATTCGACCACCGAGTGAAGCAATAACCATTTCATCACCAGCAATTACCAACGAGATTAACAAAAAGACCATACGAACAGCTTAAACCAAGCACAGAACCAAACAATGCTCACACAGTCGTAAAACCCAGTTGAATGTACAGAGAGGGACCGAAGCTTACCAAGAAAACCTGAAGCAAATACAACAGTGCCCATGGCAACGTATTGACAGTGTCGAAAGACATTGTTTCACCATAAGATATCAGCAAGTATTCAACAGGTTCATTCCACTAGCAGAATAACCAGAAGCGGGCCGAGACCAAACAAACCACAGAGCAATTCCCAAAGAGGAAAATGACCGAACGGGCGCGAAATGGCGGATGTAAAGCACAGTAAGGGGAATTAGGGTTCGTCAATCACGAGGAGGGCAAGTGTCATAAGGAGGATCCGGGAAGGTACCACGACATAAATATCAATCAACCACCGAATTTAAATCATTTACAATCACTTAATAATCAAGCAAGGTTTAGTGTGAGTCCACGTAATCTGAGACAGCGTGGGACCACGTGGGCTAGCCCCATCAGGAAATTGTCTCCTTGTGCAACATGTCATACTACATCATCGATGTCACCTTATGGGGTGTGCAATGCCACACTGAAGGGAAAAATTTCTAACCTATAGACTTCAAGAACCACTATAGTCCTTGCAATCAAAAGGGGTCGTGTCAAGGGAGATGTGTTATTATGTGGAAGGTGAGCAAGTGATGATAATAGTGACATGGTTTAGGTGGTGCAAGTGTTTGAATTGAATTTAAGTTCTTACCATCGAGAGTGATCAAAGGACTTGAAGAAATTGTTAGCCCAAAGATGAAGCACATAGATAAACAATGGTGAGGTAAGAAGACACACACAAGAACTTACACAGGGGTTCGGTTCTTGATTCGCGCTTCTTTGTATCATTGTGAAATGTGTTGTATGAAATACTTGTAAGTGGTGCAACCATGAATTTGTACATATATATTTTTCTTTTCATGGGTGGAACTATGAAAGAAATCGTAAAATGTTTCTCCATCGATGGTCCATCATCATAACGGACAAGCATTCCATGTAATCCATGACTATGAGCTAGTCACTATGTCATACACACACATGATGTTGTTTCAAAATATCCTTTTGTAAATAATTCTAAGACTTCATTTTTGGTCAAGGGTTCAATGTTCTTGGAGTACTTAATTGGCCCCATTCTTTCTATTACCTCTATTTTTCAATTGGAGATTAAGGTTTTGCTTGAACCATTCTTACCAAATCTAATGCCCACTTCATTTTCCAAATCAATTGGAGTCAATGTGATACCATTATCTAACCTTTTTGCTCATCCTCTTTTGTGGAGGCATTTTTCTTTATGTTGATTTTGAATAGTTTCTCTCTTTGCTAGATTTGCATCTGAAGTTTTGTTGAAATAATCACCAAGTCAATGTAATACCATTAGCTACCCCTTCATTTGGGATTCATAATTCCCTCCAAAAATATTTTACAAGTTTTCCTTTGTTATCTTCAACATTTCTCGTTGTCTTAACCTCATAAGTTTAATTTATACTTTTCACTTCTTCGTAATTGTATGAAATAAAGCATCATTCTCTTTGTTGTTGTCTTTTAAATCTATTGCTCTTATTGCATTACACTCTTCATTGAACTATGGATGTAATTTAAATTCTTTTAATTTTACCTTTCCTTTACTTAAGGTTTTAGCTTTGTCACTTCCCCATATTATTTTTCATCTCCTCCATTAATTGTTCGCATAGATCTACTTTTTCAGTTATTATTAAATATGAATTGAAAATTGGACAAACAATATACATCCATTTTTAGAATAATAAATGTTATATATGTTGGAATATACATTTTTAGATCTAAAGCATATGCTGTATAGGCTAAGTTGAAATACAAGCCATTAATATGAAATGTTGAAATCGACACTATTAGATTTGAAATGTTGAGATATACGCCATTATACAATATATATATTTTACGTCCAGTCTAACTCTTCTAAGTTTTGGTCCTTTTCTTGGAATAGTTTTCAATTAATTTAGCATGAAATATGACAAGGATTTGTTGAAATCGCAAGTTTGAGATTTGTAGTTTCCACAATCCAAGTGTTGTTGGAGCTTTTAAGGGCATTGAATCCATTTAAGCATTGGAAAATGCATTTTAAACAATAAACAATTGAATCCTCGCAAAAGTTTGTATCATTGGATTATGATGGAGAAAAAGAAAAACATAGAATAATTAAGTTATGTATATATTTAAGATCTAATAATGTGTCATAACATATAAATATTTTATTATTTTATTGCATTTAAATTAAAAAGCGTATATCCAAATTGACACAACATTTTTTATTTTGCTACAATAAATATGTTGTATCTTAGTATTGAGAAAATATTGTTTTATTCTATTCCTGAATACATATGCATTGCCATGAACACAATCCTAATATAACAAACCATTATCTTTATCATTAATCTAAAATTATATTACAACCAAAATTATCCTATTATATATAAAATCATTTAAAAATATGTTAGAAATCAAGATATTTATATTATACATAACGTCATTAAAAATATATAAAGAAACCATATTAACATAAGAAAAAACACAATTAAAAGCCCAAAACCACATGCATAAACCCAAACTAACATATACATTAAAAACACATTCAAAAGATCAAAAGCAAGCATTAAAAACACAATCAAAAGACCAAAAAAATAACTCTTACCTATTAATATTTTTAATAAATTAATGAAATAATATCATTATTTAAATATTTTTTCAAAAGCTAGCCATTTATTATAGCCATTACATATTAATATTTTAATAAATTAATAAACTAATATCATTATATAAATATTATTTTTCAAGAACTAGTAATATTTAGTTTTAATAAATTAATTTAAATATTATTTATAGCCGTTACCTATTAATATTTTTAATAAATTAATGAAATAATATAATTATTTAAATATTTTTCAAAAACTAGAAATTTAGTATACCTTATTTTTAATATATTAATAAATTAATATTATAATTTAAACAAAATTGTTCAAATATAGCCGTTATTTGAAATTATGTCTCTACCTTGCTCTCTATTTAAGCCTTTGCCATGATCTGCCTCTTCATGCCCTGATGATAAACCACACTTGTTGGTTCGAAATGGCTCAGCCAAAAAATTCTCTCATGTGTTTTATTTAATTCATTAAATTCATTAAATTCATTATGAATCATTTAAACTTGAATACAGAAAAAAAATTTATTCAGCACTCCAATTCATGTTTCCAAAAGAAATTAACGAGGCTGAGCAATTTGCACATGAAGAAGTCGCCTAATTTGCCCAAGAGTAATGTTCGTCTCATTAATTGCAAAAACATGTTATTTCTTCTTCCTAACTACATCTCCAACTCTAACCTTATTCTGCTTGAACCCATAAATTTTCTTAGCTCTGTTCTTACTTTCATTCAATTGCTTCTTGGATTTCTCTACTTGGTTGCAAGCCAATTCCTGATAAGCCTATACTTGGCTTCATATTTCTTGGCGTGTTCGAAGTTGTCTTAAATCAAGCCAAACCTTGAAGATTTTCCACCTCTGAATTAGGTTCTGAATCCAAATACAAATACTGTCTGCGAATCTATGACCTTATACAGCTTCACAGGGTTCTCCTTCAGCTTGGCCTCAGATACATTTCGTCTACCAAGATGAAGAACATCAATCACAAATTGCTTCCTTCATAAAAACCTGTTAGTCATGAACTTGCGAGTTCTGACTGTAACGACCTTAGCGTCCGCCATTATTGAGGGTATTCAGCTCTATCCTTCTTAGGAATCTTGCAGCTTAGGGTCTCCTCGTTGTAAGCTCAGAGCACACGGTCTGTCTTTGTTGTTCAGTAGTAACAACAACAGTGTTCGTCTGCAGAAAGATAAAACCAATTTTGACCTTCGGAACTAAAGTATGGAAGTGAAGGAGAACGCGACCACTGTGGACACTGAGGCGTAGGCGCTTTGATTCGTGGGTATCAATTTTCTCGACTTTCCTCATGTTACTGGGATTGCCATTGTGATTATGATAGGTAACAAATAATCCTATGTTATATTGAGCTGTGGGTGGCCGTATATGTTTACCGTTAAATTTTGGTTTTGGCAAAATTTAACGGTGAGTTATACAGCCGTCACTCAATTAAAACTCGATAGCATAAAATTTATTTATTGACATTATGATATAGGTGACAGCAATTGGTTTATCTCGTAATAGAGGCTTTGCCATGTCTTCCTTGTGCTTCTCATAAAACAACGCAGTGCTAACAGCAGATTTCCATTACGTTAACGTACAGTTCACATAACCCAACAGGGAAAAATATTTTAACCTTACACATCAAAATACACCATGCAAATTTCTTCTGGAAACTTTGCGTATAAGAAATAATAAGCATGTAAATCTCTTTGAAAATGCGAGCAGATGTCTGTCTTAAGTCCGCAAAAGATGACCTGAAATCCCGGAAGTTAAGGGATTCCTTACCTGCTCAAATGTCCAATGGGATCGAGCTTTATTGGTTTGAAATCCGCAAGCCTCTTACAACCACAATGAATTGTTAAGTGGTTGTTGAACTAGTCCATATCAACTTCATACCATTTTTGATCCTATCAACATTTTAGTGACTAAGAAGGATTTACTTAAAAAAAAATGGATTCTACCCAAGAAGATTGACTACATCTAAATTTAAATATAAATTCAATATTTTTAAGATTCGCAATATACACTTTAATTAATAGACATAAAAAATATGTGCCAACGATGATTATTAAAATGGTGAGAAGGATTAATCAAAGAATACTCAATTAGAAATCAAATTTGAATTCAAAGAATACTCAATTAGAAATCAAATTTGAATTCTTTGTAAAAAATTTAAAAGACTAGTTTATCCATATATAAATATGATTTGTTATTTAAGATTTAAAAAAGAAAGAATAAAAAATTAGAAAAGAAGGGTTATGTTTTCAATAACCCATAAAAAAAAATATGTGCAACGATGATTATTGAAATGGTGAGAAGGATTAATCAAAGAATACTTAATTAGAAATCAAATTTGAATTCTATGTAAAAAATTTAAAAGACTAGTTTATATATATATGATTCGTTATTTAGAATCTAAAAAATAAAAAATAAAAAAGAAGGGTTATGTTTTTAATAAGCCATCAACTTTTAACCACTTTTAACTCTGGGAATTATGCAAGAAACATGATATTAATCTAATTTTGAGGTCACTTGCAAGTTAGATGACAGTTATCTGGCTCAACCCTATTGATTGATAAGAAACATGATATTAATCTAATTTTGAGGTCACTTGCAAGTTAGATGACAGTTATCTGGCTCAACCCTATTGATTGATCTTCTCATATTCCTGATCACACCCGCTTTTTCTTTAACTGTCGCAGTCTAAGTTCTTCGGTTTGACCTCCTCTAGCCCACTTATTAATTTTATCCCATCTTTCCTCATTTGAATTCTTTCTGACTCCTTTGTTCAAAAGCTCTGCATACCTTGGCTAAACTTTTTATGGATAATGTATGTGTAATTCCATACATAAGTCAATATTGATCAATTTACAATTCATACATATGTATAATGATATGAACATTATGTTGAGTCAAGATTAAGGTATATAGTTGTTCCACAAGGATCTCGACAGGTTCTCAATAGTCTATTGAGTTGACAATGTTGAAGAAAAGTACAAGGGAAGGTGGAATTACTTAAAATTTCATGAGCATAAAATGATCAATGTGTTTATGTATTTTTCATTTAAATTGTAAAAAGGAAATTGTACACATGTGAGAATCCGCCTCATAAACTGTTGTCTTAATTTCAAGGGAAGTTGAGATTTTCATGGGATGGTTTCCCTTAAAAATGTGGATAAGGGGAGAGTTTGTTGGAGTTGAGAGATTTTCTACTTAAAAGTTTCGTAAGTTCCTTTGTTTAGGGAACAAGAGAGTTATTTTCTCCTTAGAATGTGGATATAAGAAGATATTCTCTCCTTTGTTTTTGGTGTTGAGAAATCAGGGGGTAAGAAGTGTAGGTGATTTCTCTTACATTGATAACTGCTTGTGATGTATTTTTACTTTACTTGATTAACTTGTTCTTTCCTTTATTATTATTAGTGTTCTCTATCATCAAACAACTACCAAATCATAAAAAACAATGTGATAATAGGACATAAGATATAGGCAATCAGTGAGGGCCAAAACCTCTCTAATTGAGAGGAAAACCCACAAGAATCCTTCTCTTCTTATAGAAATTCAATTGAAAAATTCCAAGACCTAATACCCTTGACCAAGACCCTCCAAGACCAAGTCATCCTTCCTTCTTGATGAGCTTTCCTTACACAACTTTCAACAACAAACTTCAACCTTCCAATAACTTCTCTAGAAACTTCGACCTCAACAACAATTTCTGCAACTTTGACCTAGCAACTTCATCAACTTTGACCTAGAAACTCCATATCTTCGACCTTGATGCAACTTCAACAATTTCAACCTAGCAGCTTCATAGCTTCAATCTAGAGGCAACTTCACAACTTCGATCTTGTACCTTCACAGTTTCGACGTTGCAACTTCACAACTTTGATCTTGTAGCTTCACAAGTTCGAATTTGCAGCTTCACAGCTTTGACGCAACTTCAGAATTTCATCTAGCCCAGAAATTGTAGAAACCCTAATGAAAGAGAGAGAGAGAGAGAGGCCCAAAAGATTTGATCTTGATCTTCTTCTTCTTCTTCGTACTTTTCTAAATACTATCTTGAGGAGATTGAACTTGCTTGAGTGAGTGTACAAATGAGGTCAAATTTCTTCTTATTTATAGGCTTGTGAGGGGTATGAATTTCTATCTTGAGGTTGACTTATCCCTTCATGTAGGCCGGATTGATATTTGTGCCATGACGAGGTCTTGGAGGGTCTTTTTTTATTCTATTTTGACTCAATAAATTTTTCTTTACAATATGTAACATACCCAAATGGGTCTTGAATACATGACACTGACTCAATTGACTTTATGACAAACCTAGAAGCACTCAATGGGTCCTTGAAAAAGAATGAAGAGAAACTGTGGAGCAGAGGATTCCTCTTCTTAATATTACGAATCTCTTAAATAAGATTACATTGGAGAGATCAACAATAAATGACTGCAGTGAGATTGAACTAAACTCGACTAACTGAAACTGAACTAGGACAATTGGATGGACGGTTTTGACACCTAGTAGGTGGTTGGAATTAGATTCTCCAACAGCCCCCCTAATTACAACCACATAAAAATTCAATTAAGATGCATGCTAGTCTAAGTCTCAGCTAGGCTTACAATTTAAAAAATCGACTTCACCTAGATTTACTTTTGTTCTTCTCTTTTTCTAGATCTTGTAGCCTCTAAATTGTTTAAGCTTTTTCTTCTTGTTGTATCCTTCAAACTTGAGTTTCTTCATTTGTTGGTGTAGGTATTCCATTGTTCTAGGTTGTCTAGGCATGTCCTGGACTTCTTCAAAAAATGGCTTGTATGTGGGTTGATGCCACACATTATCTTATGTGGTGTGCATTTGATCATAAATCTACCAGAGAAAATTTTAAGGATGGAAAATTATCTTGAAGTTTAAAAACATTGGTGAATCTCACTAGTCCCTAATATGCAAATTGTAAAATGTTTATTGATGTATTTGTAAAATTATTCAAACTTATAATGATTTTATATATACACTCTATAAAGTGTTGTTGATTGTTAAGGTAAAATAATTTATATTGTAAAATCTGGGCGAATCATTTTTATAAAAAATGGAACTTGGAAAAACTTTTTTTGGAAAAATAATGGAAAATTAGCCCACCTACGACTATTAGCCCCTAAACTTTTCCATGAAATCTACTACAACAAAATATGAGAATAAAATTTTATCTCTTCAAATTTCGAATACCTAAAAATTTCATTGATGTGTTCATCATGCATGTTATCGTCAACATTCATATTTGCATCTGTTGGAAATAATACTGAGAGGGGGGGGGAGGGTGAATCAGTATTATCAGGTCAATTATTTCTCATTTCACAATCAGATTTGTATACACTACTTCAGTTAGTAAAAACCGCGTATGTACGCAACTGCAGTTAAGGAAACTAGCATATATAACCCGCAGACTTGTAATTTAAATTATTCTTCAGATGTTGATCATTAATAAGTGCATCAAACCATATAAACCGTGACCAGGAACAGTAAAACAGCAAAGGCAGTCACACATAAGAACACAAGATATAAGGTGGAAACCCAAGGTGGGTGAAAACCACCTGCTGCAATTCGTCTCTATCTTCTTTTAATTAGAAACTTCTTTTTACAATGTTTCTGTACTAGTGCAGTTTTATACCAGTACACAGGCTGCTACCTGCAGAAGGCTACAACCTTCTCTCGCTCTCCAACTTCTCCTGGAAGGGAGCGACAACCCCCTTAGCTCTTGTACTAGCTGAGGTACTAGTACGTAGGTGCTAACCTACAGAAGGCTACAACCTTCTCTTTTCTTCCAGGGACCACGTTTCATAAATTTTCAGACTGGATCCATGAATAACATCAATCAAGTATATCTGCATCAACCAATCTCCTTTGCACCAAACAAAACTGAATCAAATAGTCACTTCTCTGAATGTTGTACCCAGAAAACATTAACAGTGACCAGAAACCAATCATGAACACAGAACACTACAACAATAAACAGAAGTAGCTAAAACATATTTCATGAGACATACGCTACTTCAATATGCAAAATCTCCATGCATACGCTTCTGTATTAAGGCCAACCAGCGTATACGCTATTTTGAATTAATGAACCAGCGTGTATACGCACCTCTGCTGTGTCGAACCTACGTACAGATCTATAAAAGATAATTTACCCTTTTCACTTATTCAAACATTAGTTATACCTAGATAATTAGATTTATAGATCAAGTCATGTGCCAAATATAACAGATCAAAATCACACAAAGAAGCTACTCTTCAAGCCTTAAGATATTGACCCATCAATAGAACTTATCCTTCTTCTAGCGCTTAGGTTCCTCCTTGATTCGGGTCCAACTATGCACCATTACCCAATGACCAGTATTCTAGATCTTGCTCTTCATTAGATATTCAATGCTTGAGTGAATGCCTTTGCACAAAGATCTCCTTCCCCTTTTATAGTCTTAGGCCTTACTCAATACCATGGTCCAAAACCATAAAGAATCAATACCTTGGACCAAATACCTGGGTTCAACACTTGAGACGAGATACCATGGTCCAAAACCATAGGTCCAAATACCAAGGACTAAATACCATGGACCAAAAATAAGTTTTCCCACGCGTACACGCTTTTCTTTGCATGAAAGTGCATGCATACTTATACGCACCTTTTGATCGTCTGTCCTGCGTGTATACGTGCCTTGGTTAAGAGGAACCTGCGTATATCTCTTTTTCCTTCATTCTAAGAGCCTGAACTGTGATTTTTCATTTGAGTGAGTTTCCATCAAGGACAACACCTGTGTCATAGTGCCAATCCTGTGTCATAATGCCAACAATCTCCCCCTTTAGACTTGACGGCAACCCCAAGTCACTCAAAGTCATTCTCCCCCTTTGTCATCAAGGGCAAAGGGTTATGCTCCCCTTGAGTACATGCTGAAATCTCTGCTCTGCTGTGTTGTCCATGCTCCCCTTGACTGTAGGCAAGGTCTGCAAAAAGATGTTCTACAAGAAGAAACATGACTTTATACATCATAAATGACCTTCCTATCACCAAAGACTCTATACATACATCCATCTCCCAACCAAGTGGGGATACACCAATATTGAGTCATCCACCCAACCAAGTGGGGATACACCAAAAGTTTACACATGATAAAACAAGAATATTACATCATCCATCCCAGGCATAGTGGGGAAACCAACATAGGCCGTTACATGACCTTGATAATAAAAGAAATGCATGACATAGAGACTAAATATCCACGACAAGACTTTGATAGTCATCAGCAACTAGCAACATTTGTCAATCATAATTCAGGTCGGCAACCATGATCTCCCTTTGCACCTGTTCCACCTGAAACAAAAATAGCTATGAAATTGAACCAAGATCTTCTAAGATAATGCCAACAATGCATTATTAGAAGTACATGCTCCCTCTGAACCTGTGCCAGATGATCTCTGTCAGACCCATATCAGACTCTTTTCATCCTGAGTTTGGCCCCACTGTTTTTCTTCAAACCAATATATATGTGACTGCATCTACAGAAACCCGTGTACGTACGCAGATATGCTTCATGAAACTCGTGTACACCCACTTTTCTCTGAAATAGATAATTGTCAACAGCAAGATGATGCATCGACTACTCCCAGCTTCTTTCTGAGGTATTCAAATGTCTCCCTGGGCAGTGGTTTGGTGAAGATATCAACAACCTGTTCCTTGGAGGGAACATACTGCAATTTGACCTTTTGTTCAAGCACTTGCTCCCGAAGAAAATGATATTTGATAGGTATGTGCTTGGTTTTGGAATGCATGACAGGATTCTTTGAGAGGCTGATTGCACTTGTATTATCACATAAAATGGAGATAGGTGGAGTACAAGTGATTTGAATGTCTTGCAATGTTTGCATCTTCCAAAGAAGTTGTGTGCAACAAGATGCAGCAACCACATATTCTGCTTCAGCTGTAGATAATGCAATTGAACTTTGTGTCTTGCTGAACCAAGATACTAGTCTGGAACCCATAAAGAATGCACCACCACTAGTGCTTTTTCTATCATCCACACTTCTTGCCCAATCTGCATTTGTATATGCATGAAGTGTGAGATCTGTATCTCTAGGATACCATAAGCCATAGTTTTGAGTTCCTTGAAGATACTTGAAAATTTTCTTAACTGCCTGAAGATGAGTTTCCTTTGGATTTGCCTGAAAATCTTCAAACTATTCCCACTGCATGCATGATTTTTGGTCGGGTACCTGTTAGATAGAGCAGACTACCAATCATGGATCTATAGGCTGGTTGATGTACTGTTGCTGATTCATCATTTGCGCTGAGGTTGCATCCTGTTACCATAGGGGTACATACTGGTTTTGAATCCTCCATCCCATATCTCTTCAAGATCTACTTGAAGTACTTGGTTTGTGATAGAAAAATATCATCTTTGTTTTGTTGGACTTGTAAACCAAGAAAATATGTGAGCTCACCAAGCAGGGACATTTCAAATTCTTTTTGCATTACCAAGGCAAAGTTTTGACTCATGTCTTCTTCATTGCTACCAAAGATGATATCATCAACATACACAACAAGTATTAGAAACTTATCATTATCAATTTTTATATATAGATTGCTATCTGTTGATCCTTTTGTAAAACCTTGTTGATGGAGGTACTTATCCAAACGATAATACGAAGCCCTTGGAGCCCGTTTAAGGCCATAGAGAGCCTTTTTGAGTCTGCATACAAGTTTTGGATCATTTCCAAGGACAAACCCATCTGGTTTCTCAATATACACTTCTTCTTCCAAATCTCCATTCAGAAAGGCAGATTTCACGTCCATTTGATATACTTTGAACTTCTGAAAGCTAGAAAGAGCAAGAAACATTCTTATCGCTTCAAGTCTGGCAACTGGTGCAAAATTTTCTTCAAAGTCTATACCATCTTGTTGAGCATACCCTTTACAAACAAGTCTGGCCTTGTTTCTAATAACATCTCCATTTTCATTCAGCTTGTTTTTGAATATCCATTTTGTCCCTATGACATTCTTGTCATTTGGTCTACGAACCAAATCCCAGGTGTTATTCTTTTCAATCTGCTCAAGTTATTCATTCATGGCCTTAACCTAGCATTCATCTTTGCATGCTTCACTTACATTTTGTGGTTCAATGGAGGAGAGCAATGCTAGATAGCTTGAAGCTTCTGAAATAGTTCTTCTTGTTTGAACACCTGCCTCTTTTTGCCCCAAAATTTGAGTTTCTGGATGATTCTTCTAGACGTACCTGGATGGAGTCTTTTCTTCTACCCTTATCTGTTCTTCTGGTGCCTCATAGGTTTCTTCTTCATCATTAGTCTGATTTGATGTTGAAGGATAGTCCTCATCATCTTTGAAATCTTCGAATTTTACCTGCCTTGGATTGTTTCCTGCTTCATCAACCACCACATCAATACTTTCAACAATTTTTCCAAGTCTTTTATTGTAACACTTATATCCTTTACTTCGAGAAGAGTAACCAAGAAGAATTCCTTCATCTGCTCTAGGTTCAAACTTGCCAAGGTTTTCATCAGTCCTTTTGATGT
The DNA here is from genome assembly GCA_031772625.1 of Pinus tabuliformis. Classification (NCBI taxonomy): domain Eukaryota; kingdom Viridiplantae; phylum Streptophyta; class Pinopsida; order Pinales; family Pinaceae; genus Pinus; species Pinus tabuliformis. The sequence continues at coordinate 564,602,611 of CM062815.1, read as the reverse complement.
AACATTTGCTTCCAAAGATTTTGAAGTATTTGACCATAGGAGTCTTACCATACCACAGTTCATGAGGAGTTTGAGTGCTGTTCACCTGGACGTTTGTTTTGTTGAGAATGGTAATAGAAACAAATGCAACTTCACCCCAGAAGGTTGTGGGAGTTCCAGACTCATCAAGCATAGCACGAGCCATTTGTTGAACCATTCTATTCATCCTTTCCACTACTCCATTTTGCTGAGGAGTCCTTGCAGTAGAGAATTCTCTTCTTATTCCATGTTTTTCACAAAAATCGAAAAATTCATCCGAGGTAAATTCCCCTCCTCAATCAGACCTGAGGCATTTGATTCTGCGATCTGATTCATTTTCAACCAAGGCTTTGAAAGCTTTGAAATTTTCGAAGGCTTCATATTTATGCTTCAGAAGACCTATCCAACACATCTTGGAAAAGTCGTCAATGAACAATATAAAGTACTCCTCCCCATGAGGTGACTTTTTCCTTGATGGACCACATAAATCAGTATGGACAAGTTCAAGTGGCCTACTAGCTGATCCTTCCTTCTCAGGGAAATTAGTTCTAGTTTTCTTACCAAACTGACATGATTTGCATATTGTATTTTCTGGAATTCTGATGTCAGGGAGATCATGAACCGCCTGATATTTGCATGCTTTCCTTATCTGAGAGAAGCTTAGATGCCCCAATCTTCTATGCCATAGCCAGTGTTCATCATTCTTGCTTAGATACCATTGTTGTTGTCCTCCCTTGAGTATGTATGAGTTATTTGGAGTTCTTATGCCTTTGATCACTGTTTCTCCTGTATCAAGCTCACGAAAAATACATCCATTTGATCGAAATATTACCTCATTTCCTTGATCACACATTTGACTGACACTCAATAGATTATGCTTTAAGCCATCAACATACATAACATTTCTAGCTTTGACCTTTTCTTTCAAAAGAACAAAACCTTTACCTTTTATGAGTGCATGGGTGTCATTTCCAAATGAGACCTTCCTTTCTTTTTCTAAGGCACTATATGACTGAAGTTTTTCTTTATCACCTGTCATATGTTTCGAGCATCCACTGTTGATGTACCACTAATTTTCTTGCCCTTCCGCATATAAGGCTATACCACATCTTTCTGGTTGCGGTTCTTTCTTTCTCCATGTTTTGGGACTCAATGAAGCTTGCTCCTTCTGAGTTGTTTGCCAAAACCTACTCCTGCATTTAGAATCTTCATGACCGAAGTTGTTACAAATAGAACATTCTATTTCATTTTCAAGAGCAGAAAAGTTATTGTAGGTCCTTTTCATGATCCCAGTCATACTCCTTTGTTTTTGAGCTTCTCTAGTCATGATGGTCTTGTAGGCAACACATTGAGCAGCTTTGTGTCCAAAGTTATGACAAGAGAAACATTGGCCATTGAAGAAATTCCTGCGATTATCAAACCTACTGACCAAATGATTGTAGTTTCCATTGACATCCATTCTTGAGGCAAATTGAGAATGATTTACCTGTGGTTGGTTGTAGCTTCTGTTCATCCTTGAAGTAGATTGCCCCCGATTTACTTGGTGATCTCTGTTCATTCTTGAAGTAAATTGTCCCTGATTTACCTGGTGATCTGCATTATGCCTTTGCTGTCGATTGTCAACTTGTTCACTTCTCCTTGCTACATCAAGATAACTTTTGGAGGTGTATGGCTTCTGTGCTTGAGATGCTTCTTCAGTATATCCAAGACGTGTCTTGATTAGAGAAGAATGCTGCACCTTGATGATCTCATCTAAAGTTTCATATCCTTTAGCAAATGTATGATTAAGAGCTTTTGTTTTCTCAATATCTTTTCTAAGTCCCACAATTTCACATTCTAACTTTTCATTGTGTTTTTTTCCTTTCAGCAAGTTGGAATGTCAGAGTATCTATAATCATATTCTTTTCTTCTAAACAAATTTTAAGTTTAGAAATTTCTTCATAAAGACCTTCTTCATCTATAGCATCCAAGAAATCATCATCTTCAAAAGCCATCAAAAGTCTATAATCATTACATTGTTCATCTTCATCACTATTTGAAAATCCATCACTGTCTTCATGTGTATAATAGCTCTTCTTACTTACATTCTGTTTTCTATTCCATCTAACTGGTTCCTTACCTTGGTCAAGCTTATCTTTATGAGGACACTTGACTGCTTTTTTGACTGAGTCTTCCACAAGCAAAGCATTTAAAAGGTAGCTTACCCCGTTGAAGGTTCTTGACAAAGTTTGATTCTTCCTCTCCTTCTGACATATGTCCTGACTCATTGTATTCTCCTTTTCTTGAGGCTTTGAATGCAGATTCTCTCATGTCTGATGGTCCCCCTTTTCTCATTTCGAAAGCATTTAGGATTCCGTGCAGCTGTGACATGGTAATGCTCTGTAGATTCTACTTTTCTTCTATGGTAGAAAATTTTGATTCAAACTTAGAAGACATAGATCTTAGAACCTTTTCAACCAAAGTAACTTCTTTTATCTCTTCACCCAAGTTTTTCATATGCTTAACAATCTCATCTATACAGAAGAAATAATTAGCCACAGTTTCATAATTGTGCATTCTGAGATTTTCATATTGAATTCTAAGAGTTTTTAGTTTTGCACGTTTTACCTGATCGTATCCTTCATAGCTCAGAACGATCTTGTCCCATATTTCTTTTGCGGTTTTGAGCTGCATAACCTTGACGAATTCTGATTGAGATAAACTCCCTAATAGAGTATTGACAACCTTTGCATTTGTTTCATACTGCTTCTTACCAGACGTATCTGTAGGAGTTGCTAATGGAAATGTGTATCCCGTTTCCACGATATCCCAAACTTCTGTACCAAGAGATTGAAGATAGGTCGTGATTCTTACCTTCTAATAGATGAAGTTGCTTCCATCAAAGATTGGTGGCCTGATAGATGCCTCCTTTTCGTAGTTGCTCATAACGATAGATCTTCCTTCAAGCGATCAAGCTTCTTCTGAAGGACCTGCTCTGATACCAATTGTTGGAAATAATACTAAGAGGGGAGGTGAATCAATATTATCAGGTCAATTATTTTTCATTTCACAATCAGATTTGTATACGCTACTTCAGTTAGTAAAAACCGCGTATGTACGCAATTGCAGTTAAGGAAACTAGCGTATAACTTGCAGACTTGTAATTTAAATTATTCTTCAGATGTTGATCATTAATCTATGAATCAAACCATATAAATAGTAACCAGGAACAGTAAAACATAATAGGTAGTCACACATAAGAACACAAGATATAAGGTGGAAACCTAATGTAGGTGAAACCACCTGCTGCAATTCATCTCTATCTTCTTTTAATTAGAAACTTCTTTTAACAATGTTTCTGTACTTGTGCAGTCTTATACCAATACGCAGGCTGCTACCTGCAGAAGGCTACAACCTTCTCTCGTTCTCCAGCTTCTCTTGGAAGGGAGTGACAACCCCCTTAGCTCTTGTACTAGCTAATGTACTAGTACATAGGCGCTGACCTACAGAAGGCTACAACCTTCTCTTTTCTTCCAGGGACCACATTTCATAAATTTTCATACTAGATCCATGAATAACATCAATCAAGTATATCTGCATCAACCAATCTCCTTTGCACCAAACAAAACTGAATCAAACAGTCACTTCTCTGAATGTTGTACCCAGAAAACATTAACAGTAACCAGAAACCAATCATGAGCATAGAACACTGCAGCAATAAACATAATTAGCTAAAACATATTTCATGAGACGTACGCTACTTCAATATGCAGAACTTGTGTGCATACACTTTTGTATTAAGGCCAACCTGCGTCTACGCTATTTTGAATTAATGAACCAGCGTGTATACGCACCTCTGCTGTGCCGAACCTGCGTACAGATCTATAAAAGATAATTTACCCTTTTCACTTATTCAGACATCAGTTATACCCAGATTGTCAGATTTAAGATCAAGTCATGCGCCAAATATAACAGATCAAAATCACACAAAGATGCTACTTTTCAAGCCTTAAGATCTTGACCCATCAATAGAACTTATCCTTCTTCTAGCGCTCAGGTTCCTCCTTGATTCAGGTCCAGCTATGCACCATTACCCAATGACCAGTATTCTAGATCTTGCTCTTCATCAGATATTCAATGCTTGAGTGAATGCCTTTTCCCAAAGATCTCCTTCCCCTTTATATAGTCTTAGGCCTTACTCAATACCATGGTCCAAAACCATAAAGAATCAATACATTGGACCAAATACCTGGGTTCAACACTTCAGACAAGATACCATGGTCCAAAACCATAGGTACAAATACCAAGGACTAAATACCATGGACCAAAAATAAGTTTTCCCACACGTACGAGCTTTTCTTTGCATGAAAGTGTGTGCATACGTATAGGCACCTTTCGATCGTTTATCCCGCATGTATACATGCCTTGGTTAAGAGGAACTTGTGTATATCTCTTTTTCCTTCATTCCGAGAGCCTGAACTATGATCTGTCATTTGAGTGAGTTGCCATCAAGGACAACACCTATGTCATAGCGCCAATCTTGTGTCATAATTCCAACAACATCTTCTATGTAGACCTCATCTAGACATGTTGTTGCAAGCCATTCTTTAAGGAAATTTAACTCTTCTTCATAATTGTCTTGTTTACCTGCACATTGGAAATCAATGGTAAGTGTAAAAACATTTGCAAAACCACATTGGTTTTGTTCCTTCTGCTCTACAATGAGAGCTTTCTCCTATTGTTCTTCCTTCTCTGCCTCTGCTTCTATCTCTATTTTCTCTTTGTGGGCTTCCTTCTTTGCCTCTATCTCTTCCACTTCTTTACTAACCTATAGGAGGCCCTTTTGTGGGTCCATTTCCACACATTCGTGCATATGAGATCATATTTAAATTAGGCTCTACTTAGTCAATAAATCATCCCAATTTATTCCCATTTTACCTAAGGATACTTTCATCCCATAATATCAGAGGAAATTGGAGCAACCTAACCCAAATGGGGGTTGCTATAATCCTTTCTGGATTCAAATTACAAGACTATGGTGATAAATATAACCCCTTGGATCTGATGAAGCGTGGTGTAGATCAAAAGGTGCTTCCATATAAAACAAAAATAATATAAATAACATCTACCTAAAGCAAAAATTGGCTTTATGTTTAGGTGTCCAATGCTCTTCTATCCATGTTGTTATATTTTTTAGGATGGGCTAGAGAGACTCGTGAACTTCCCAATCTCTCAGAGAAAATAAGGTATTTTCTCCTTGGTTTTAGGGATGAGGATCCTACTACAGGACTACTTCCATTCATTTTTATGAATCATTTCTATTGAGGTTTGGTTTCATAGCTGGATTTAGAGTGCCATCCAAAAACTTGGATACCTCTATCACTATTAGCTTGTTCCCCATTGATAACTAATCAAAATTGTGCCACAATAAGGAGAAAAACAAAACCTTTATGGTTTACTCAATTACTTGAACCCATCTTTAATTACATAACTCCTCCAATTATATATGAGCATTTCAAATCTAATAAATAAAAGAAATGCTAAAAAATACAACCATTAGAAAAGAGAAAACTAAAACCTCATCAAAGTTTCATTTTCCTTGATTTTAGCTTTACATTCTAAATAAATGTCACTATTACTAAGAAATACACTACTTAATATTACTTAAATCACATAATAGGAAGACGTTGAGAACTGTGTGCCATAAAATATATTTGTATATCTTCAAATTAAAAAATAATACATTTATATAGTTAGTATCAAATATAACTAATTCAAAACTTGGGGAGAGAGGTTGAGAGAGTATCTCAACAATCTCCAACAAACCCAAACCAAATCTATATTGTAAGCATTAATTCTAACACCTTCCCTAAATGCTTACATTACAAATAAGAATACTAGATTTACATAAAAGTATTTTGGACTCTGATCTCTGTCTGGGTTAGTCTTCATCAACACTTATATCCATTATGAAATCTCATAGACTACACTCTTTCTCCACCATAAACTTTGAGCTACCACTTAATCCATTTAAGATAAAATTGCATATGAACGTCGATGACATATTTGTGGGACTGACGATTCTTGACATACTTTCATCTATCACGTTACCAAAGAAGTAATCTCGATAATCAATCATTCTATTGACATGATTTTATTTATCAAAGTACATTGCCCTATGTATTCGAGAGTTCTCTAGGAAAGAAATTTGAATACTAAATGTATGTCGTAGTCAATCTAACAAACTAAAATGTTTGACGCAAAATTACTAACGCACAAGGATCACAAACTATAATCAGTAGTTGTTTGTTCTTGGGTTTCTAACCTTCAAGAACCACAAGTTGTAATAGACTATAGACATAATCAAGCCAGTGACATGTTCTCTTACATCAAGAACCACTAGCTTAAGTTATGGTACTCTATTCTATGGTTGGTTCTTCATATTTATTTGTTTTAGAAATGAATAAAATTAAAATTAACCCAAAAAAAACCAACAAAACGCATGACATCAAAACCAATCGTAATCTTCATCCTCTAAGAAAAAACAATATTCCCATCTACGTGGATGTGTTTCTGGAAAACACTCTTAAGCTTCTCAATAGTCAGATTCATATTTCCAACACTTCGAGATTTGTCTTGCATTAAACTCGTGAAACATTTTCTCTCTTATGAAATTACAACAATACAGATATCCTCCATGTGCATGTCGAACAACGACTGACTTGAAGTGAGAGGAATAGAAAAATGTTAGAGGTTCGACTACAGTATTTTGATGGAATTTGAGTAGTTGAAGTGATCATTCTAGTTTCAATCACAAACCATCACGTTCCTCTATGCAGGTCTAGTGATCTCACTTCCCACCAAACTCTATCATCTAGAAATATGGGATCTTGACCATGCTGAACTCCTCCATTAAAAACACAAGAATATTGAACTCCAACTAGAGTAGAAGGAATACAAGGGCCACGTAACTAGGATCCATGCTTCAAAATCATTTGTTTGATTTGGATGATGGGTTAGTTGTAATTGCGTCCAAGGGGAAGACAATTTCACCACCTTCACATATTGTATTGTACACATATCCAAAAACATTTATGTCAACATGACATACCAGGTTACAACTCCACTCCTCTATTTCAAGCAACTTCTGTCAAGAAAAACATAGGAAAGGTGCCTTTTCTTTTTGGTTGATATCGTAGAATAATAGTGATTTGAGTGATCATCCTGAAAGAAATGTGAAGCACCTCATTTCAGCTAAATTAATGGAACTTTTCATTGAAAGTGATGAATCTCATCCTCTTTGAAGATTATTTGCCTGTTCTTACAAGTGAATATTCATACCATACAAAATACTATGGGTACTCCTAGTACACTTGGGAACTATTTGCATTATTTCATGTTGTGTCCAGGCTCCATGTAAAATTACACACAACAATCAGTAAATATGGAAAAACTGTTTGAGTAGTAGAGTTTGTCGACTATCAGCTGGCGAGGTATTTCTCAAATCAAGCAACACAATTACATACAAAATTTCATACAAGCAAAATATAGTCACATGCCTAAACTAATTTATGATACAAAAAATAAATCACATTTTCTTGGGCCCTCCCGTAAGGGAGCTACGAGCAAAGCTACCAACTCTAATACCAAAAACTAAAATATAATTGCACACCATAACCTATATTCATATATCTTGAAGATAAAAAATAATACATTTATATAGTTGGTATCATATCCTACTAATTCCAAATTTAGAGAGACAAGTTGAGAGAATATCTCAACAACCTCCAACAAGCCCAAACCAAATATACTAATGTAAACATTAATTCTAACAATAATCTCACTGATATTTTATTTCCCTTAATTTTAACTTTACACTCAAAATTTTAAATAAAATATCACTATTACTAATAAATACAAAACTTTAAAATTACTTGAATCACAATGATAAAAGATCATGCAAAAAAATCCCCTTACGAATTCATAACATGAAGTATTATTGACAATGCTAACCATGAACATTTCCTTTTTCCACTCAACATATGTTAATACTAGCAATTGCACCGAGAGGTGCAAAGGAACGCTGATAGGAAGAGGTGGGGGAATGTGGAAGGAAACTATCTCCTTGTGCGACATGTCAGGCTACATCATCGATGTCACCTTATAGGGTGCATAATGCCACACTGAAGGGAAAGAACTTTCTAACCTGCAGATCTCAAGAACCACTCCAGTCCTTGCAATCAAAGGGGGTTCTGTCAAGGGAGATGTGTTATTATGTAGAAGGTGAGCGAGTGATGATAATAGTGGCGTGGTTTGGGTGGTGCAAGTGTTTGACTTTCATTTAAGTGCTTACCATCGAGAGTGATCAAAGGACTTGAACAAAAATTGTTAGCCCAAAGATGAAGCACATAGATAAACATTAGTGAGGTAAGAAAACACGCACGAGGACTTACACAGGGGCTCTTGATTCTCACCTTTGTGCATCATTTTGAAATGTGTTGTATGAAATACTTGTAAGTGGTGCAACCATGAATTTGTACATTTCTTTTCATGGGTGGAAATATGAAAAAAATCATAAAATGCTTCTCCATTGATGGTCCACCATCATAACGGATAAGCATTCTATGGAATATGTTACTATGAGTTAGTCACTACATCATATACACACATGATGGTGTTTCAAAAGCTCCTTTTATAAATAATTCCATGCCTTCATCTCTGGTCAAGGGTTCAATGTTCTTGGAGTACTTAATTAGCCCCTTTCTTCCTATTACTCTATTTTGTGATTGTGGATTAAGGTTTTTCTTGAACTATTATTGCCAAATCTAACGCCCACTTCATTTTTCAAATAGATTGGAATCAATGTGATACCATTATCTAACCTTTTATGCTCATCCTCTTTTGTGGAGGCATTTTTCCTTATGTTGATTTTGAATAGTTTCTCTCTTTTCTAGATTTTCATCTAAAGTTTTGTTGAAATATTCACCAAGTCAATGTAGTACCATTAGCTACCCCTTCATTTGGGCTTCATAATTCCCTCCAAAAAAAATTACAAGTTTTCCTTTGCTATCTTCAACATTTCTTGTTGTCTTAACCTCATAAGTTTAATGTATACTTTTAACTTCTTCATAATTGTATGAAATAAAGTGGTATTCTTTTTTATATTGTCTTTTAAATCTATTGCTCTTATTGCATTACACTCTTAATTGTATTATGGATGTAATTTAAATTATTTTAACTTTACTTTTCCTATACTTAAATTTTTAGCTTTGTCACTTCTCCACGTTCTTTTTCATCTCCTCCATTAACTTTTTGCATAGATCTACTTTTTCATTTATGATTAAATATGAATTGAAAATTGGATGAACAATATACATCGAATAATAGAATAATAAATGTTATACATGTTGGAATATACATTTTAGGATCTAAAGCATATGCTCTATAGGTTAAGTTGAAATACAAGCCATTATATGAAATGTTGAAATGACACTATTGGATTTGAAATGTTGAGATATATGCCATTATGCAATATATATAGTTTACATATATTCTAATTCTTGCACATTTTGGTCATTTTCTTGGAATAATTTCCAATTAATTTTTGATGAAATCTGAAAAGGATTTCTTGAAATTGCAAGGAGTGTTGTTGGGGTTTTTAAGGGCATTGAATCCATTTATGCATTGGAAAATACATTTTAAACAATAAAAAATTACAATTTGGCCGAAGTTTGTATCATTGGATTATAATGGAAAAAAACAAAACATAGAATAATTAGATGATGTCTATATTTAAGTTTTGACAATATGTATCATAACATATCAATATTTTATTATTTTATTGCATTTAAAATAAAAAACATACGTCCCAATTGACACAACATTTTTTTATTTTACTACAATAAATATTTTGTATTCTACAATCAAGAAAATATTTTATATTCTATTCCTAAATACACATTCATTATCATAAACACAATCATATAATATAACAAACAATCATCTTTATCATTAATCTAAAATCATATTACAATCAAAATTATCCTATTATATATAAAATCATTTAAAAATACATTTAAAAGTAAAAATATTTATGTTATACATAATATCATTAAAAAGTTATAAAAAACCATATTAACATAGGAAAAAACACAATTAAAAAGTCAAAACCACATGAATAAACCCAAACTAACATACACATTAAAAACACAATCAAAAGACCAAAAGCACATAGGTAAATCCAACCTAACATGCACATTAAAAACAGAAAAAAATAAAAAAATCATTAATATCCTTCTGCATTTTAAAAATATTCATGTCTGTTTCAAAAGTTTTTTCCATGCACCATTTTGTATTATACAGTGTTAAATAACTAATTAACTACATAAAAAAATATATTTAAAATTTAAATAAATAAAAGAAATACACTCACATACCATATACAACTCACATACCATATACAAATCAAATGAATAATCAACATATACAAATGCCCACATCATTATAAAAACCTGACTAATAACTAATAAATAAAAATACACAGATCTCATACACATACAATATAAATGTAAATAAATATATAAATAAAAGTGTAAATAAATAAATATACATTAGATCATAAATTTGGAGGGTGATGGCTACACCGGTTAAGTTCATTCCCAGTCTTATTTACACGATTATTTTGAAGCTTCGACCACATTTCAATGGCGAGTGGAGGAGTCGAGTGATTATATGACAAGTGGATTTCCTTCTTATGACATATGTCTAAATAATTTGCTTCTATGTGTACGAAACATGCCAATTTTATAGCAGAATTTCATCTCGACATCCTCAGCTTTAGTGTCGATACCAGCTTCACTGTTGACACAAAATTCATTCCAGCACTCCATTCCATGTTGCCGAAAAAAATTGGCGCTTCCTCAAACAATGGTCGCCTAATTTGCGCAAAAAGCAATAATGCTCGTCTCATTAACTGCAAAAACCTGTCATTTCTTCTCATTAACTGCAAAAACCTGTTATTTCTTCTGCCTAGCTACATCTCTAGCTTTATTCTGGTTGACTCCACAATTTTTCTTAGCTTTATTCTTACTTTCTTTCAATTGCTTCTTGGATTTCTCTACCTTGGTTGCAAGCCCATTCCTGATAAGCCTATACTTGGCTTCATATTTCTTGGCGTGCTCCAAGTTGTGTTAAATCAAGCCAAACCTTGAAGATTTTCCACCTCTGAATTAGGTTCTGAATCCAAATACAAATAACTGAATCCAAATACAAATACTGTCTGCTAATCGATGACCTCATACAGCTTCACAGGCTTCTCCTTCAGCTTGGCCTCAGATACATTTCGTCTACCAGGATGAAGAACATCAATCACAAATTGCTTCCTCGATAAAAACCTGTTAGTCATGAACTTGCGAGTTCTGACTGTAACGACCTTAGCGTCTGCCATTATTGAGGGTATTCAGCTCTGTCCTTCTTAGGAATCTTGCAGCTTAGGATCTCCTCATTGTAAGCTCAGAGCACACAGTCTGCCTTTGTTGTTCAGTAGTAGTGTACTCGAAATCCCATCCTGTGCAAAGAATGATTTATTTCCAATTTGATATATTTCTCTTTTGATGCAGCCAGAATCTCTAGGACTTTTTATGGTAAACCTCGCAGTTTTAATCTCTGGCAACTTTATTTTATGTTGTTCCAAAGTGTAAGGAGCTTTAGTCCCAATGCAAATGAAATAGTTGTCGGTATTGTCTTAAGCATGAAGTTCCTCATTCATACGTAATATGTGTTTTTCCAAGGATTAACTTGGGATAGATCAAGTGAGTGAGCGAAAGGACTTCTATTTGAACACTCCTTGTCCTGAGTTTTCTTTTCTCTGTACCCATGTCTTGAGTTTACAATATTTGGACAACACAACACTTGTCTTCTTAGCTTCTAATATTGTTGCTGCGGAAATTTTAGGAGTTTTGGATCTCAGGGTGGCAATAGATCTGTCTGGGTGTGTATTTTTAATGAAGTGGTTCTTTCCGCCAGGGCCACCAGCCACAACCACGTACAACGAATATTACTAAAAGTTTGGAGCAGACAATTGCAAGGAAATACATGCTTGGAGACATTATCTGATCATTATGAAGAGCAGCCAGTACAGAAAACAGAACAATGTCCTCTTGAGTCGAACGATGACCAACTAAAGCCTTGGACTTGAGGACTGAGTGCCGAGGAATTGGAAAAGGAAGGTTGTCGTGTGGCACTGTTTATGATGACATCCACGGAGGCGTTGGCATTGCAGCAAGTCAGGATGGTCCTGCCAAGCGAAAAAATATTTTAACCTTACACATCAAAATACACAACGCAAATTTCTTCCGGAAACTTTACATATAAGAAATAATAAGCTTGTAAATCTCTTTGAAAATGCGGGCAGATGTCTGTCTTAAGGCCGCAAAAGATGACTTGAAATCCCGGAAGTTAAGGAAGTCAATGGGATCGACCTTTATTGGTTTGAAATCCGCCATGTCTTTGTAAGATTAGTTGGAAAGGTAGATCTTGGATGGCTCAACACGTGCTTAGTTAGAAATAAGCCTCTTACAACCACAATGAATGGTTAAGCGGTTGTTGAACTAGTCCAGGTCAACTTCATACAATTTGTGATCCTCTCAGCGTTTTAGTGACTAAGAAGGATTTACTGAAAAAAAATGGATTCCACCCAACAAGATTGACTACATCTAAATTTAAATATAAATTCAATATTTTTAAGATTCACAATATACACCTTAATAAAAGTGTGCCATGATCTTTAATATACATCAAAAATATGTGCCAACGATGTTATTAAAATGGCGAGAAAGATTAATCAAAGAATACTCAACTAGAAATCAAAATTGAGTTCTTTTTTATTTTTAAAAGACTAGTTTTATATATATATATATATTTTGAAATGATTGGTTATTTATGATCTAGAAAAAGAAAGAATAAAAAATCGAAAAGAAGGGTTATGTTTTCAATAACCTGTCAACTTTTAATTTTTGGAGTTCCGCAAGAAGCATTATCTTAATCTAATTTTGAGGTCACATCCAAGTTACATGATGGTTATTGAGCTCAACCCTGCTTAGTGATCCGCCCATATTCTTGTTCACATCCTCTCTTTTTTTAAGTGTGGCTATCCAACTTTTTCACAACTGTGATGTAGGAGCATTCAGCTCAACATTATCATTGTATTTTAGTAGACATAGTGGGTCTTGTGTTTCAAGGAAGTTGGTTTCCTAAGTATTGAATTAATGTAATTATTTAATGTTTTGAGTCATTTTAATGAGGATAGGAATTAATTGAATATTGTGAGGCATAATTGTAAATGTTCTCGAATGTAGGAGAACATGGGAGATTTAGGATAGTTGAGTGATGGGAGGATTGAGAATTGATTGTAAATCTTAGATTAGGAGTCAGTTCATGATTTTGTGGATTAAAGAGAATCCTTAGGAATGAGGAAGAAGTTTAGAAATTTTGTTGAGGAGTTTATGGATCTAAACTAGAAATTGGTTTTAGAATCCCTTTGTATAAATGTAAGCCTAAAAGGCATGATCAGAGGTTAAAGAGGTTAGACAAAGAGAGAAAAAGTTAGATATTTAGTTGTATTTGTAAGCCAATGGGCAGATGATGATCAGAGGCCATTAATTGGAAGATCAGGCCGAGGAGAGACAAAGAGCCTCATTACGTAATTGTTTGTTGATATATATATATATATATGTGTGTGTATAGAGATTCAATTTCCATTTGTATAAGTGTGTTGTTAAGTATCCCTGGCGAGTGATGAGTGAGTTAGTGTATTCTGTATAACAGAGTTGCAGATGGAGTTCGACAAACACACAGAAAGAAGCATGATGAAGAGGATCTTGATGGATCATTGAATCCATTAGAAGGATCAAAATCAAACTCAGGAGGGAGTGTGCAGTGAAATAGCGGAAGGACCAGAACCCAAAGAAAACCCAAGAACCACGGTAAACATTGAAGAAACGACGAAAAACAAAAGTAAAGAGACAGATGGAAGAATGAAGTATCGTTGAACAACAACCGTTGGATCTAATAGATCAACGGACAGGATCCAATCGCATAGGAGACAGAGGAATATTGTATCGGCAGATTTACACACAAAAGTGGTATGTCTGGTGGAGAAAAATTGGTAAGTGGTATTTAGAGGAGTTCACTCGATCCCACTTATTGGTTGACTAGTAGCACTCAGGTGGAGAGAGAAAACTGCTTTTTTGAGCGGTTATTCTTCGTGCTACTTGTCCACCCGAAATCATCGTGGACCGTTGGATCCATGAAGTGTAGATCAATGGCGAAGGATTTGTCGAGCAAGTTTGTTAATCAGTTGAATCAACAATTGTCAGATCGAGATCCAGATCGATAGTCAAGATTTGATCGGCGATCACATTTCAACAAAGTCAAATAACAGCGAGCAGTGGAATGGCGATGTGCCGATAGTGATATTACGATATCGCCGATAAGCCGATGAAGCCAATCGGAGATCGTCGGAGGAGTAGTGCAGCGGAAGGTTTGAGATGGAGACGGACCCGACGATATTTATAGGGCGGGTTATATAATATTTGCGATCCAGCTTAATAGAGGTTTCCACGTGAGTTTTAATCAAGGGGGCCTTAACCCATTGTTATTTATAATGAACCTTTGACCGGAAGGTCATGTAGATTCCTGAGGAGAAAATGGTTTATGCATAGGAATAGGCATACTATGGGTAAAGCAGGGATAACCCTGCGTCAAACTATCATTGTCCAAGTTCTTCGATTTGACCTCCTCTAGTCCCCTTATTAATTTTATGTGATCTTTCCCTATTTGAATTCTTGCTGGCTACTTTGTTCAAAAGATCTGCATATCTTGGCCAAATGTCTTATGGATAATGTATGTCTAATTCCATACATAAGTTGATATTGATTGATTTATAGTTCATACATATGTATAATGATATGAACATTAGGTTGAGTCAAGATTAAGGTATATGGTTGTTCCAGGAGGATCTTAACACAGTCTATAAAGCTGACCATGTTGAAGAAAAGTCCAAGGGAAGGTGAAATTATTTAAAAATTTCATGAGTATGAATGAGAAATGTGCTTATGTATTTGTCATTTAAATTGTAAAAAGGAAATTTTACGCGTGTGAGAATCCACCCCACAAATCATTTACCTAATCTCTAAGGGAAGTTGAGATTTTCATGGGATGGTTTCCCTTAAAAATGTGGATAAGGGGAGAGTTGGTTGGAGTTGAGAGATTTTCTCCAAAAAGGTCTCATAAGTTCCTTTGTTTAGGGAACAAGAGAGTTATTCTCACCTTAGAATGTGGATCTGAGGAGATATTCTTTCCTTTGTTTTTGGATCTCAGAGAATTGTAAATTCTCTTTCGTACTATTTTTTTTGGGGCTAGAGGGAGATTGAGAGAGTTTTTGGGGAAGTTTTTAGAGCTTCATTTTGGAAAAAGTTTTAGAGATCTTGGAGAGATCAAGAGGTCTTTTGGGAGAAATTATATTTATGTACAAGTATTGAAGTCTCTTTGGTAGTAGAAGACAATTGTAGGTTTAACCACCCTTTTTATTAGATCATTGTACACATTCCTCATTGAAGAAATGAAATAAAAACGATGACTCATGGAGGTGAATCTAGAGATGTAGCCTAGTGGAGAGGGTGAACTCTTTTATCATTTTTGATGCTTCATGTTTTTCTTACTCATGGTTTGATCAAGTTCTTTTATATGCATTTTAGTTACAAGATTCTGAGGAAAATGAACATATTTATGGATAAATAGTAACTTAATTTTACATGACCATGTGATCAAATAAAAGGTCGTTGTTGTAGGTTTTATGTGCTCTCAAGTTCTGAGATCACTTGGTATCAGAGCTTGGTTCATAGTTTTGTAAGGATTGTGGTGAGCTATGGGGAAAGCTTTGAAACAAGTATGGCTTCGTGAACTTGAAGAGATCAATCAGACTATTCAAGCAGAGAATGCAGATTTAAAAAGATTGCTTCAAAGCTGGGAAGAGGAGAAACAAGAATTGAAGAATCATGGAGAATTCCTCGTAGAAATTATACAAGAATTACACCTTGAGCTACAAGATAAGGAGTTGTTGGCTAAGCCTCAACAAGAGTCAAGCACAGGAAGTCCCTTCGAGATAGAAAATGAAAAAATCTATACATTTTGTCGACAGGATGAGGGTGATGTTTTGAATCTTTCATCAGAAACCAATTCAAGTGAGATGAAAGATGAAATATCAGAAGCCAAGGAGTATACCACAAGAATCAAAAGAGATTATTTGACCATTTTTGTTCCTCAGTCGAAAAATGAGAGGTAAGAGGTAATTATTTACATTCAGCCTCATTACCTGAAAATAATGGTTTAAGTTCTTTTGTAGCCTTTGAGAAGCTTACCAAGGGTGTAGGTATGAAGCTCTTGACCAATATGGGATACAAGGGAGGAGGCCTTGGAGTAAATGGTCAAGGAATTATTCATCCATTTGAAGTAAAGGAGAGATATGGCTTCGAAGGACTGGGCTATGGTCAAGTGGGAGAATGTTCAAAAATCTCCAAAGTAGAGTATTCTTCCAATGAAGATACATCAAAACGCAGGAGTGACAACTCTTGGGTATCATGTTCTTTTTTCCAAAAACAAGGACATAATAAGGCATGTTGTTGGGACTTTCATCCGGAATTGAAGCCAAACTAACTTCAAGTACGAAAAGGAAACAAGAGAAAGAATGGGAGAAGTAATTCACATTGAGAAGATAGCGGTTCGGCTAAGAAGCCTCCCGGGTATAGTTCTAATGGATCTTCCAAACATATGATAATATGTACTTTTTGTGGAAATAATAATCATTATTTTGCAGCATGTTGGAGATATAAAGCTTATGGCGGAAAAATCAGGGCAAGCGAAAGTAAACCACAACAAAAGGATCCTTCTCTTCGCGTAAAGAAAGAGAGAAACATGGTCGATAAATGCGGAAAGATTCAACAACATCATTGTCATCAAGTTTGGGAAAATTAGTGCGCAATCCACCAAAGAAAACGAAATCTGCAAAACAGAGGTGGTCAGTATTCCTGAACAAATTCATCCAGAAATTGTACATGATGAAATCAAATTAAAGATGGATCCATTCGAATGGCTTGGTAAGAAATGGTTAACATTTCTATAGAATTGAGTTTTAGTTATCATGCATGATTAAAACCTCCAAAAATAAGTTTATATTTGTTTCTGTTGATGAAAACAAGAAAATAAAAGTTGAATTGCATGCATATGTGAATTATGTTATCTGGCGAAGAATGAGCTTGGCTAAAATTCACTCCTTTGTTGACCTGTTGATCTGTTTAGAGAGATTTGCTAGCTGATAGAGATGCCACCTCACTTACACCAAAACGGTTCAACTGGCACCTCACTTCACATCGCCATGTCAAAGAAACGATACAAGAATTCTCCTTCCAATGCTACCGGAAGAGCCAAACACCTCTATTTCAGAAGAAGATGATCCTCTGCATGCGATAGAAGATTTCCAAGTTGCACGTGAAGCTGATAACATGGCAGTGCACCATATCTATCATGACCTAGTAAATTCGGGAATGGATATCGGTGAAAAACGATGGTTTTTGAGGATTCAGTGTTCTGGAAAACATGCAATGATATTTGTATTGAAAATATGGAAAGTGTTAAAGTTGTGGAGTTGCATTGATTGACTGCAATTAAAAATTGTTGTTGCATGATACCTATGATTTTTATTTTGATGATGGATCACCATTAAATGGAGCTTATCAATTTCATTCTTTTTGTGCGCTGGCATTAGAGTTTTGACACACGTATGATAGCATTGATTGCGTTAATGGTGGCATTGGATGGCATTCATGAATCCTCGTCAGTGATATTGCCGAGATTGCGCTATTTCCATTTTTGGATTCCAAATTTATGGCATATCTATTGAATGCACAGTGGTTACAAATTTTATGGGATTTTCTTCCATGAATGCACAAATATTTTGTTAAATATTTACTACAATGCAGATTTGAGGGCATAGTCACGATAGCCCATAGCTATAACGCAGAGACACTGTGCATGGTATCGATGGTAGATATATTGATCACGAGAATTATGGAGATTTGATGTGTTTGATGCATTTACAGTTGGGAGATTGTTTTTAACTTAGGAACACAAATTTGGTGGATATTTTGTTGCAGATGAATTTGTTGGAAGTAGCTTCGCATTTTAGGACAACGAAATTAACGTGATCTATGCCACATCAAGGTAATTGCTCCAACAATGGTTTACGATCAATGGAGTTGGTTATCTTATCTTCTAGATGTGAAAACCGATAATAAATGAATATGGTATTGCCCCAGCTCTCTTCTGCAATATTGCCAGAATTTTGAGATTGCTAAATGGTGGCTATGCCACATTCCATGTGGAGGTTTGGTGGGGAGTCAACCCACGATGATGTTTTCTAAATATAGCGACCATTGACCATATCATTGGATGATTCGATATCCCATGGTCGTTTGGCATTGTTTACAGTAATAGTTATAATGTGTCCCAGATTCAATGGAAGATGATCGAGATTGATCCACAGTACGATTGGCCACGTCAATGATATTGTAACATATTGGTAGCCCAATCGTCAGTGGGGGAATTATTTCTAGGCATACCACATTGTTCCATGTATTTGTCAACATGTAGTTGGAAATCACCATGCAATTGCATCAATTGTAAATATTTCACATTCATTGGCAGTCTACAAGAAATTGGGCAATGTAATAATCCTAAATTGGCTACAAATTCACGTGGAGTGTAGAGCTTCCTATGAACATAAAGCTACACACGGAGGGAAATTCAATGTTTAATAGTTAAGGTTTTGTGTTGATACCATCACCAATTGTATAACCACCATGACATTGCCAAAACTGGTTTATTTGAATGGAACTCATGAGTTTCGTAACTCTTATAATGTTCAATGTAATTCTAGTGACGGAATTCCTCCTCAACTTAATGGTTGCTTCCAACCACAAAAGCCATCTTTCAAAATCGGGGATAGAAGCAAGATCAATCGAAATATTGTATCCTCCAACAGTTCCTCGGCGGAGAGGAAGTGGTAATGTAGCTAGATTCAAAGCTACTATTTCCAAAAGTATATGCAGTAATGAGTTGCATAATAGGTTCGAAGTTCAGATATTGCAGGACAACAAGAGAAGTTTTGTATCCATCATTGTAGAGAGCATGGCAATTTAGAACACATTCGAAGATGTTGTTTATTCTAACCTGAGGATATTATTAACCAGGAAATGTCAACATTGGCAACTGTTATATCCTTGAGTCAAGGAAACCAATGCAAGAACACTAGAATGCAATGTATGTGCTATTATTGTGGTTTGGAAGATTATGTTGGAGCACAACATACTCATCCTTTACTGCTGAAAATCGAAAAATGTTGAAGGAAGTTGGCAGGGGAAACTTCTGTCCCTTAGTAGGCAATTCATTGTTTTCTCCAATTTTTGTTCCTTCGTTGGATTCAAAGTAGCTGAGTTTTCCTATGGGTAAATGTTGATATGAGTGCCCAATTAAGGAAGCGTTATGGCTTCAACATTGTATCGACATTATTGTGAAAAAAAAAATACCATGGGTTTTGTAAGTGGCAACTATGGCCACGGTTTCATAAACAAGAACAAGTAAACTATTTCATAGTGACAAGTTTATTGCATAAATTTGCAAAACAAAAGCGTAGGGTTGCAGGTCAAGCAAATTCTTCATCTCTGTAATTGAATTGAACCTAATTCTGCAGAAAATCAATGTCTTGATGTCAAAATTATTTTCAACTCCTTAAGATTTTCGTGGACCAAAATCTTTCCTTTGTGGGGAGGTATGATCTAGGAGGATCTTAACACAGTGTATCAAGTTGACCATGATGAATAAAAGTACAAGGGAAGGTGGAATTATTTAAAAATTTCATGAGCATAAAATGATCAATGTGCTCATGTATTTTTCATTTAAATTGTAAAAAGGAAATTCTACACATGTGAGAATCCACCTCACAAACCATTTTCCTAATCTCAAGGGAAGTTGAGATTTTTGTGTGATTGTTTCCCTTAAAAATGTGGATAAGGGAGGGTTTGTTGGAGTTGAGATATTTTCTCCTTAAAAGTATCATAAGTTCCTTTGTTTAGGGAACAAGAGAGTTATTCTCTCCTTAGAATGTGGATCTCAGGAAATTTTCTCTTCTTTGTTTTTGGATCTCAAAGAGTTGTAAATTCTCTTGTGTACTCTTTTTTTTCCTATAGTCTAACCAACTTGCATATTTGCCTTGAAAATCATGGAAATTCTGGTAAGATTTTGATAAAATTCGACAGGGATTTTTGTAAATTTGGATTACAATTGTCAAACTTCAAGATTTTGGGTGCCCCAGAGGTTTTTGAAAATCATGGAAATTCTGGTAAGATTTTGATAAAATTCGACAGGGATTTTTGTAAATTTGGATTACAATTGTCAAACTTCAAGATTTTGGGTGCCCCAGAGGTTTTTGATGGTGCTGAATCCATTTCCACCACCAAAAACCATGATTCAAACATTGCTACTACAATATTTGTTGAATTTTTTTCACCGGATTTCGTTCACTTTTGACTGTTTGGAAAATTCCTCCGCCTAGGTAGACGACACCCTTTTATTTGGGCTAGAGGGAGCTTGATGGGCCTCCAAATTAGACACAAATTTATGCTCACATAACCTTTCTTAGGCACATAAATACAATATTAAATATTTCCTTATACAATTAATATTGTTTTTAAGCTTTAATATGTTCTTAGGAAGGTTTACAGATAATTACATATTATGTGCGTAATATTATTTACTTCTGCATAATATTGAGTAAATGATGAATGAGATAATATAGGGAGTTTCTCACTACTATAGGATGAACTAAGATTGGATAATGAATGAACAATATATCATGAAATTATTGACAAATTATGGAGTTCCATTGATTGAGAAAATTTAGGAATGTGTTCCCTGTCATTTATTGAAGATTCATAGTATTGGGAACTAGATCTACTTTTTGAGGCAGTTTGGAGGGAAAATCTGCTTCCTTTCAAGGAGGATGCTTCCCCATCTATTTTTATAAGTACCAACTCGAATTTTTCTCTAGGGGCATGTATTTCTTAGTCCTCTTATGGAGAATACTTGTTATTTAATAACTCCACTTTCATTTCTAGTAGGGACGTACTTTAATTGATTCAAATAATGAAGTTTGGTGCCATTTTTAGCTTCTAAGGCTTGGTTTCCTTCGTAGAAATTTGGGTATCCTTGGGCTTGGCCGTCCTAGGAGAATTAGGTCCCTACTGTATAATTTTTTTATTTCCTTTAAATGTATTTTTTACTTGCATCTCATATTTCTGCATTTATTATTCATGCTTTTTTTGTTGTAGGTAATATTGGTTAAATGATTGAAGTGAGTTGTTTTGCAGGTTATTTACGGAGTCTCAATAATGATTCATCCTTAGAATAGCTTTGAAAAGTCATATTAATCATTGAGCTACTTGGATTAGTTTACTAGTTCACAAATCTAGATTTTTTGGATGTCTCTTGTAGAAAAATAGTAGTAATTTTATGATATTTTTTAACACATGTTAACGAGACTATTTTGAGTTGATTCTACTTGGATTAAATCCTAAAAACATTCAAGTTAATAAAAAAATTTACCCCATAGAATTTTCACTTGATTAGACTAGGAATTTGGTAGGTTAACTAGCTCACTATTTCTTGAATTTCTAGTTTTTGGAGTAGTAATTTTTTGCTATTTTTTAGCACATTTTAGAAAGGGTAATTTTTGAGTGATTTCACTTGTATTGGAGTCCTAGGACATCCTAATTAAAAATAAAATTTACCCCATCTCATTTTCATTTGATTTGCTTCGTAATTGGTGAGATAACTCAAAGGACAAACTCGCTGGTAGACTAGGTATTTAGTCTTTTCAAGTATAAAAATAGTATTTAGTATTTTCAAGTATAAAAATCATAATATTTTTCTAGTGTGCAAGTGATACTATTGATTTGTAGGTTGAGAATTTTCATTTACACTCATTATATCACCATCTCCTTCTTTCTATCTCAAAAACTCCTCCAAAACATTGTTCACTGAGAGTACATTTATGGTTTGTTGAAGGCCACCATGTGCATTGTTCCTTGTTCAAGATGGGATCCTGAAGGGTACTTAGCTTGGCAAGGAAACATGCAACCTTCTCCTACATTCCACTACCATTTCCCACCTTTATATCACCTTCTCCACCCTCAGAATGCTCTCAGATCCATTCTTGTAGCAAAATAGGGCAATCATGTAACATCCTGTAGCAATCTTGTAGCATCATGTAAAAGCCCTCCAAACGTGACAAAAATTGTCCTTGAAGCTTGATTTTTGCCTCCTATCCTTCAATAATGAATCTTAGGCTCCAAGATCATGATTTAATAAGATCAGTGACCTCTTAAGCCTTGCCTCTTCTCCATTGCAATTCACCTTTGTAGTTATGGTTAGTGGGAAAATTCGTGGATTTAAAGCTATAGTGATTATTTTCTTGATTGCCTCATGAAATGCATAATGAACTCTGTAACTAGAGATAATCTCTTTGAATACAAGGATAAAGGTTGATTTCATGCTCATTTACCTATGTAAGGTAGACTAGGATCATTTCTTTTGGATTCAAGCTTCTTTTATGATTTTATTTGCAAGCATTGTTATTTCAATTGCATAGGTTAGGTTTCCTTTTCAATGCAACTTTTACATTATGCAATTAGGCTAGTGTTTACATTCCTGCAAGTAGCATAGAATTTACATTTATGGAAATAGCTTAATTTTTACTTTTATGCAACTAAAGCAAGCATCATTTCCATTTCTTGCAAATATAGTAACATTTTAATTTCTGCAACTAGTTTAGGGTTTGATTTCATGATATTCATCACATCAAATCAATGAAAAAGAGACACATTGCATGATGCACATGTAGTGTCAACACCTCTTAAGTTTGTGTGAACCCTGGGTTGATAATTTAAGTTGGTATCCTTGGGAGTTGTAGCATTCTTGTTGTAATATTGGGGTTCATCACTTTTTGGCACCGTTGTCGAGGAGGTGTGATCCGAAAACAACATAATTGGCTATTTGTACAATTTCACCAAATATTAACTAAGGTTTCTTTTATGTGAATGAATGAGAGAAGATTGATTTTTAAGTGCCTTAAACATAAAACTTGAAATTTTGAAAATAAGCATGAACAACAAAAATAAGAAGCAAACACAGAATATTTGATGACGGAGTTCATCCCTCCTCGAATACATTTTCGGGTCCGCTTCCAAGTGGGTGTTCATTGTATTAAAAATTATCATAAGTCTCTTTACATAAAAATTCACCATTCTGCAATGTGCACACAGGCATCAATGACTACTCTCAACTAATAGGCCTTGACCTCAGCTTTCCATCGCAACTTACATATTTCAAAAAGGCCCAATATTGACCAAGATATGCCCAAAAAGGCATTTACAGGCACAAAATAATACAAAGTTCTGATACTCACTATAAAACTCCTTACCTTTGGGCGCAATGGAAATTCTTTTATATAGGCCACGGGAGGTCCCTGGGTCAAAGGCATAGGCCTCTCGGGATTGGCTTGGATTACATAGCATTTGGTGCATCCACATATAACATATTGTTCATATCCAAATTTTGTAACGTAGAACTTTGCTGCAATGGTCATACCATATATGTTATATGGTTAAACAATATTTAAAACCTGCCACATAAACTTTACACTTGGCATGTGGTATTAACATTACACCAGCGGAGGCTTATGATAATAACCATAAGTATTAAACATAGGTTATTAATATTATACCAATAGATATAGTTGTTGATTGTGGAGCGTTGGTCACATGTCCACGCCCAACCCATGGTGAATTACCATTGGAGTTGGCAGTTAATAAAACTCTGATGGTGGCATATTGTTTGACATTCTTTGGCATATAGTTGTAACCTCCACGCTATGTTTGGTATGATGCTATAACTTTTTGGGTCGGTGGGCCTACTAGAAATTGCGGGCTCTGCCAACTCATCCCACAAATACCATTGTAATAACACTTAAATATGATATGTGTCCTATTAGTATTAAAGCCAATTCAATGGCTCATTGGTAAAGTTTTGTATTGATGTAACGGAGGTTGTGGGTTTGAGCACCGACCATGCTAGTTCACCTCTGATCTGCGCTTTCAATTTACTTTGATTGCCACATGCATTGACTTTGACCTATCACATGTCATGATGTGAGGCTGCCACTTGGCATGCAAAGGCCCTTTTTTTCTTTTAAGAAAATAACTTCAGAACATGTTTTCTCACTCATACGGAGGCCATTTTTGAAACCGAATATACTATCAAAATCAGTGTGATGAGCTCTTTGACTTGGCACTGGTTTCATGAGCATATGAGACTATAAAATTTTGAGCATTTCAAGGATCCTCCTAGATCATTCCTCTCCACTGGAAGCTTTTGGACCACCAAAATTTTGGTTTTAAGCATACATGAGGTGAGGGTACAACTCCCTCACCCTTCTGATCTCCATCCACCTTTCTTTGCTTGGATTCATGCCTTTGAGTCCCACTCGAAGATACTCAACATCTCCTTGCCTGGAAGTGCGGACCTTCCTATCCAAGATGGTATCTTCTTGTAACTCAGTCATACATTTAGGTGCAAAATCATCTATAGTTGGAATTTGAGCATTTTCCTCTGGATCCATGATCATAGGAGGTTCATACAACTTCAAATTTTCAACATTTACAACTGAATATATGTGCATGTATGGAGGCAAATTCAACCGGAATGCATTGTGCTTAATCTTTTCAACAATATTAAAAGGACCATACCTGATAGATTTCAACTTTTTACCTTTACCTTTCATCCTCTCTTTGCTGATGTACAACCATACTTGATCACCAACCTAGAAGTGATGATCCACCTGATGCTTGTCATGGCGCATTTTGTACTTGGCCTGAATTTTATCCAATTGATCCTGAACTTCTTCATGATTTTTTTGGATTATTTGAATGAACTTGATTTTGTTGTCAACATCTCCATGTCCATCCTCCTTAGCTTCTTCACCAAACATGAAGTCCATTGGTGATTTTGGCAGGTACCCAAAACGTGTCTCAAAAGGAGATCTACCTGTAGAAGAGTGTAAGGCCTGGTTGTAAGCATGTTGGACATAATGTAAGGATTCATCCCACAACTTAGGATGTTTGCTACAATAACCTATGAGAAGATGTACCACTATTTTGTTCACCACCTCTGTTTTCCCATCGGTTTGTGGATGAAAAGTTGTTCTCTTTTTCAACTTAGTGTCCATGAGTCCCCACAAAGTGGACCAAAACCCTCCCATGAAACGAGAGTCCTGATCTGAAATGATAGAAGTATGCAACCCAAAATGAACCCATACGTTTTGAAAGAATAACTGTGCAATCCGTTCAGCAATTACTTTCTTTCTACATGGAACAAAAATAGACATTTTTCTAAATCTATCAACCACAAGATACAAATAATAATGCCCTTTTCTAGACATTGGAAGTCCTCCTACAAAATCCATAGATATATTATCCCATGGTCTAGAAGGTACTGGTCGTGGCATAAAAACCTAAATTTCTATTGCTTGGTTTGCCTGTTGAACACATGGCATAACCTTTGATGTACTTGGAAACTGTTTCATTAATTTGAGGCCAATAACAATACCTTTGTAACTATGCTATTGTCTTACCTACACCAAAATGCCCTGAAACACGAGAAGAATGTGCTTCCCTGATAACATGCACTATTTCTCCCTGTGGTATGCACAACTTGCCAAGACGATACAATAACCTGTCATGAACATGATAATTCACTTCTTCCACATGAGCACCATGAGTTAGTGATTCATAAATATCTTTGGAACAATATATTCAACATATTGTTCAATATAAATTTCATGTGCTAAAGAACTATTTTGCAGAATAACTGAATCATTCAAAGAAGGTATTGATAACAAATAAGCTACTTTATTGGTGGTATCTTTCTTATATTTGACTACTAAGTGGAATTGCTACAAAAATCCCATCCATCTATTATGTCGAGACTGCTGCAACTTAGTTTTAGATTGAAGGTACTGAAGTGGATGATGATCTGTATGAATCACTATTTCTTTGCCCATTAAATAATGTTTCCATTTTTTAACACTTTCCACAAATGCATACAATTATTTATTATAAGTTGGATAATTAGAAACTACTTTAGAAAATGTTTCCGACTGAAAAAAAATAGGCTTTTCTTTTTGCAATAACACTGCACCCGATAGATCCCTCGATTGGAGCTGATACGACTGAGTTGAAGAGTGAACAGTTAGGGTTTCAAACTGCTGCAAGGGATTTCAACCATGGAAGGACATAGTGGAGGGAGCTCCACTCCCTCCTATAAGGAGGTCGTGGCCAATAAGGGCAAGAAGCCCCCAGAAAAAGTTAGAGAAATTGTAGAGGAAGGAAGAAGTAATATGGAAGAGGAAACAGATGGTGCCAAAATGAAGGAGAATAATAGCACTAAAGACAAGGAGGAAGATGACAAAAAACAGGGAACAAAAGAGAAAAAACAAAAGGGACCTTGTAAACCCAAAGCTAAAATCACACCCAGAGTAGTTTTAAATGATCCTACACTGCAAGCGCATAGGGATAACATGCGGACCTATGCAATCATCTACAAATTCATGGGATTACGGTGCACTGAAAAAGCTTTACAAACATGGATCAAATACCACTGGAAACCTAAAGGAAGCATTGATTTACATCTTGGGTCAAAGGGATTCTTCACTATGGTGTTCACTAATATCGAGGATAAAGATAGAGTGTTTGAAGGAGGGCCCTACTTCTACGCAGCAACAGGTCTCTATATGCGGCCATGGAAGATGAATTTTGTCCCGGAGAGTGAAACTTTTACTTTGGTCCCGGTCTGGGTAAGACTCTATTCTCTACCTCTTGATTACTGGCAACCTGAATCGTTAGCTGCCATAGGCAATAAATTAGGCAGGTTTGTCAAAGCTTCTAAAGCTACTAGAAGGGGAAAATATACTTCCTTTGCAAGGATATGTGTTGAGATGGATCTATCCGGAGCTCTTCCGGATGAGGTAATATTGGAAGTTTTTGATGAAGAATGGGTGCAAACATTGGACTACGAGCATATCCCGTTCAGATGTCGTAGATGCCATGAACATGGGCACCTACTCAGAGACTGCCCTCTCAGTAAAGTAGAGAATAAAAGAAAAACTAATACAATGAAAGACCCTGACAGCTTTCACAAGGTGGTACATAGAGGAAAAGGCGGCAAGAGAGGGCAAAAGCAACATCAAAATGAGGGACAACAAGTTAGTTAAACCAGTTCCAAGTTCTTGAAGAGGACGAAGAAAGAATAACAGAAGATCAAGAACTAGAAGGGAGTATGGGGGAGAAGGAGAAAGAAGAAAATCGTGAACAAACACAAGAAAATGATAAATAGAAAGGGATCATGATGAGTGATACAAAACTGGAGATGGACCAGGAAATGACCCAGAGTGAGATGGAACTGGAGGAATGTGAGCTACAGGAGATTCTTGAAAGAGAACACCTAGATCTGGAAGGGTTCTTGATTCAGGGAACAACCAGTGGGGTAGAATCATTACCTCAAGAAGAGCTCAATAGAATATAGTAGTTGCATTTATGGAAAACTAAGGATAAGGGTTCGGAGGAGGAAAAAAATAGTGATAGGTAGAGTAATGAAGGTGTGAAAATGATAAAAACTACTTCGGGATTAGCACCTAGAAACCCAGGAAAGAAAAGAGATAGAAAGAAGCAGAACGAGCTATTGATGGAATGTGGAAATCTTATGATAGATTCAGGTAAAATGAAAGATCTTGCCAGCTACTCCTTTACAAATCTTTAATTATGAACTTCATATCATGGAATATTAGAGGTCTAGGAAGTAAAAGAAAACAGAGAATGCTTAGGAATAGAATGAAACATGCAGCTCCGGATATAATTTTCATCCAGGAAATGAAATGTTCCATTCAAAATTTAAGATAAATACATGGCAAATGGCTCAGTGGGTTTGGGTTTTGGGTTTCTAGAAGTTAAAGCAAAGAACACAGCAGGAGGCATTCTCACTCTCTGGAACCCCCAAAGAATTGACATAATAGATGTTGAGGCATCAAGGAATTATTTATCAGTAGTTATTCAGCCTGTAGGAGATAGGGGTACCTATCTAGTCACGAATGTTTATGGCCCTCAAAGGATAGATGAAAAACTTAGGCTTACAGATTCCCTAGCAGATCTCAGGGACAGACATGCAGGAATACCTTGGATCATGGGAGGGGACTTCAATATGATAAAATCACTTTCGGAGAAAAAAGGGGGAACCAGAGCACTAGGTAAAGACTCTTTAGCATTTCAAATCTTTACAGATAATATGAAGCTAGTGGACATTGAAACAAACAATGGCCTCTTTACATGGAACAATAAGAGAGGAGGAGAGTCTCATGTAGCCTCCAAGTTGGATAGATTCATTATCTCTGAGGATCTTATGCTCATAGATAAGGAAATAATAGCGAGTGTTCTTCCCTTTGGAGGCTCAGATAACTGGCCAGTTCAAATGGAGATCTAAGGCATAGGTACCCCACAAAATAGACCTTTCAGATTTGAGAATATATGGCTTTCACACCCATAATTCATCAGCAATATTGAAAAATGGTGGGTAGAAGATCTACAGATTTAGGGAACGAGAATGTTCCTTCTACATAAAAGATTAAAGCACATAAAGATGAGGCTCAAAGATTGGAATAAGAAGAATTTTGGCAATATTTTTGTTGGAAAGAAGTCTATGGAAAATAAAATTCGGGAACTCAACCAAGCTATGATCAAGGAAGGTTTTGATAAAGACAAAAATGATCAAATTGAGAAACATCATCAAGAATGGGAGAACTTGTGTAAACAAGAGGAAATATTTTGGAGACAAAAATCTAGAGTCCAATGGCTAAAAGAAGGAGAGTGTAACACTAGATTTTTTCACAGATCCACCATGGCGAATAGAGCTCACAACAGAATCTCTTCGATCAAAAACAAGGATAGGCAGCTCCAGCAATCCCATGAGGATATAGAAGCTGTGTTAGTTCACCACTTCCGAGAAATAGCTCAGGAAAATAATTCAGAAAGAGAACATTTCATCAGGGACTTAACCAGACATATACCTAAGCTGGTGTCTAGATGGTGCTTCAAAAGGCAACCTGGGATCTACAGGCTTTGGTGGAGTTCTTCGAGATGAAGCAGGAAGCATCCTCTTCCTCTTCCATTGTCATTTAGGAAGAGCCACCAACAACATGGTGGAATTAATGGCTCTGGAGCAATGCTTAGAATTTCTGAAACAAGAAAACTGCCGAAATGTGATTATAGAAGCTGACTCTGAGCTAGTCATTAACTCGGTCAAGAGAATTAATTGTGGAATAGGGCCGGATAAAGTCTCAAAACACTGGAAGTCAATTCGGCTATTCCAGAGAATTCAAGGTCACCTTCAAGGACTAAACTCGATAAGGTTCAACCATATGCGCAGAAAGGCTAACAAACTGGTGGACATCTTGGCCAACCAAGGTGTGAGCTGTAAGGAACGCAGAGTTTCAACAGGGTGGCAAGTAATGCCTTAAGGCAACCTAAAAATACTTTATCATAACCAAGCGGAAGAAGATAGAGAAGTGTATGAAAATAAAGCTAAAAAGGAAAGGTCTCAATGATCAATTCTCGGCTTGATTCACTAATTTTGGTCAAACAGGTCTTAGGTGGGAGGCAGACCATGGTTGGCTTTAGCAGCAATGGTAATATCAACTTCAGAAATCACCGGTGTAGGTTGGATGGATTGCTCAGTTTAGCGGGTGGTACCCCAGAGGGAAAGATTAGCACAAACCAAGGTTTTGGGTTGAGAAGTAGTGATAAGGAGGAGAAGGATTGGGTTCATGATTTTTCCGGTAGCCATTTTACCCATAATTTCACTTTTCGGGAGGCAAAACTGCCTCCTGAGCGGTTTGTGGTTGATCGCACCACTCTCAAGCAGAAAGTGGTTTTTGTGAATTGGAAGCGATTCCATACAACTTTTGACACATGGCTGAGGGCCGGAACTGTAAACCGCCCTCATTGCACACTAAAGTTTAGTACACAAGAACCGTGCAATATTTATCTCATCCATTGGTTTCATGGAGCAAATCAACAATCAGAAATGATCGTGCAGTTTGGTGGGGTCGGGGCGTTATTCAGTGTGCGGCTTCTCGGGGCAAAATCCTCCTCTGCTGTCAGATTGAGCACATGGATTGAACGGCCACGATTAAAAAGGCAAGTCTGGTGTATGATGGTGAGGTATTTTACAGGAAATTTGTTTTCTAAAGGGTTAGGTGATTACTTTTGTTGGGTTGGGGAATCTTGCCTTAGGCGGTAAGCACTCCCTTTTGCTGGGTTCACAGTGCCTAATGGATAGTTGTACACTATGTAACATATTTTTGGTTTATTGAAATTGAAGGAATGACTCTTGCTTTAGCAAAAAAAACACTGCACCCATTGCATACCCACTAGCATCATTTTATATTTCAAATGGTTGTTGAAGGTCCGGTAAAGCCAAGATTGGAGCTGTCACAATTTTATGCTTTAACGTATCAAATGCTTTTTGTTGTTTTCCTCCCCACTGAAAGGAAACTTTAGAACTTGTTAAAGCATGAAGTGGTGATGCAATAAAACAGAAATGAGAAATAAGCTTCCTCCAATACTGAACTGCACCCAAAAGAATTCTAACTTCTGTCACATTTTGAGGTCTTGGCTACTTAAGAATTACATCAATTTTAGTTGCATCTATTTTAGTTGACCTCCTCCAACTATGTAACCAAGATATACTAAGGAAGGTTTTCCAAATACACACTTAGAAAGTTTGAGATATAGTTTCTCTCTTTGCAACACATCAAAAACCTGTTTAACATGCTTTACATGTTCTTCCAAACTTGAATTGAAAATAAGAATATCATCCAAATAGACTATGACAAACTTATCAATAAAAGGACGAAACACATCATTCATCACTCTCATCAAAGTTGTTGGAGCATTTCCAAAACCATATGACATAACTAACCTTTCTTAAATCCCACGTCTAGTCTTAAATGCAATTTTCCATATATCATTCTCTATAATACGAATCTGATGATAACCACTTCTTAAATCCAGTTTTGTAAAGTAAACAACATTCTTTAATTGATCAAGCAAATCATCGATTCTAGGAAGAGGATACATGTTCTTAATGGTGATTTTATTTAAGGCTCTAAAATCAACACACATTCTCCAAGTTTCGTCTTTCTTAGGGACTAATATGATCGGTGATCCACATGGAGAAGAAATAGGTCGAATGAAGCCTTTATCAACAAATTCCTAATTTTTTTTCTTAATTTCTTCATTTTCTATGACCATCATATGATACATGCCAATATTCGGGAGAGGGGAATTAGATTGTAATTGAATCTCATGTTGCATTTCTCATTTTGGAGGTAGACTTTTTGGTTTCTTAAACAATTCCTTATAAGAATCTACTATTTCAACCAATTTGTCCTTAAATTGAGAATCACACCCTTGAAAAGAATCATACTTGTCTTTAGGTTGTTCTTTAACAAACATGATAACATACTTTTTACTTGAATTTATGAGTCTTTTATTTTGACTTACATTGATTAAATCCAAGCTTGTCTTAATGTTGTGTGCCCTCACATTGTATTCAATTCCATCCTTAACAATATGATACTTATTCTCCTTCTTGTGAAATATGGCATATCGTTGATAAAGATAAGAACTACCCAACACAGCTCCACATATATCTAAAGGAATCACATCTAGCTCAACTTCATCAACAAAATTAATTGTAATTGCAAACCTTAAACGACATTGTTTTGTGACTTGCATCTGAGTGTTTTCTTTCAACCATCCTAAAGGGTATGGTTTTGGATGATTTTTAGTTTCCAATCCCAATTTCCTTACTAGTTCCTCAGATATTAGATTTTCTTGTGATCCACTATCGAATAATGTATCTATCTTAGTGTGCTTGGAGATAATCCTGATATGAAACAATTCAACTCTTTTCTTTTCTTCAATCACATCATTATATTTTGAAGAATATGCAGAACAAGTAGAACTAGAGCTAGATTCATAAGGATTACTTTTTAGACCCATAGTAGTTATCTTCTTTTCATCAACAAATTCAAATCCCATATATTGTTGGACTGCAGAATTAGCTTTCATCTCACCCTTCTTCTTAAGGAATTTCTTTGGCTTAAGCTCTGGATGAAACTTCCAACACTTGGAGTCATCATTTCCAACCCTCTGATAAGTAGTCATTTCTCCTTCTTTCTTAGTTGTTGCCGATTTATTCCCTTCCAACTTGCTCTTTCCTTTGCCTTCTTTGGAACCTTTGTTCTCTAAATGCTTGAATGGTTTCTTTGAATTTTTTTTTTTTTTTCCTTCTGAAAATGTTTTCCACCTGATTCAATATGAATTGCTTGTACACACACTTCATCAAAGTTAGTTGGATTAAACATAAGAAATGTACGTTGCAAATAAGAATTCAAACTTCTAATATACTTCAACAAAGTATCTCGTGTGTTTAATGGAACATGAAGTGATAATGCCTTTTTCCCAAATTCCTATGTAAAATCTTGCACACTCTATCCTTTACCTTGCTTTAAATGATGCCAATCCATCACAACCTATTGCATATATCATAAAGGATAGAATTTCTTTCTAAGAGCTTTAACAAACTTAGACCATGAAGAGATAATTTTACCTTTATGCTTAAAATCTGATTGAATTTTACTTTCCCACCAAATCAAAGTTGTTCCCACCATTCTAAGTGTAGCTAACTGAATTTGTGCAGATTCATCAATAGTATTCTGAATTCTACAATAAACCTCAAGTTGCTTTATCCATTTCTCTAACTTTTTAGGATTCATTTCACCATCTTATTTGGGCAATTCAAACTTAACATAAAGCTTCAATAAAGGATATTTATTTTTCTTATTTTGTGAGTTTGAATTTGAAATTGAATGACAAAAGAATAAGGAAGAAGGAGAAGGAGGTTCATTACCATTATTTTTTTCCTTGTCCTTTTTCACTTTCATGCCTTTAGAAGACGAAGCTGCATCTCTAGTCTTCTTGTTTTCATAAAGTTTTGTAATCATCCTTTGCATATTAAGGAACATCTGCTAAAATTTCTCCTCACTCTTTGTCTCAGGAGCTTCTCCTTCATTCGAATCTTCCATATTTTGTGAGACTTTCCTCTTTCCAATCTATGGATTTATCTCTTCAAGTTTACCTTCTCCATGTTGCAACTTGGATCTAATCAACATTCACATTGGCAAATATCTTGCTTATACGTAATAAACCTTGCTCTGATACTAAAATATGATCTAAAAATATAAAAATTTACTATTTTCACAATTTCACCAAATATTAACTAAGGTTGCTTTTATGTGAATGAATGGGAGAAGATTGATTTTTAAGTGCCTTAAACATAAAACTTGAAATATGAAAAATAAGCATGAACAATAGAAATAAGAAGCAAACACAAAATATTTGATGACGGAGTTCATCCCTCCTGGACTACATCTCCAGGTCCACTTCCAAGTGGGCGTCCGTTGTATTAAAAATGCTCATAAGTCTCTTTACATAAAAATTCACCATTCTAGAATGTGCACACAGGCATCGATGGCTATTGTCAACTGATAGGCCTTGTCCTTAGCTTCCCAATGCAACTTACAAATTTCAAAAAGGCCCAATATTGATCAAGATATGCCCAAAAAGGAATTTACAGGCACAAAATAATACAAAGTTCTGATACTCACTGTACAACTCCTTAAGTTTGGGCACAGTGGCAATTGTTTTATATAGGCCATGGGAGGTCTTGGGGTCAAACCTGCAGGCCTCTTAGGATTGGCTTAGATTACATAGAATTCAGTGCATCCACATATAACATATAGTTCATATCCAAATGTTTTAACATAGGACTTTGGCACAACAATCATACCATATATGTTATATGGTTAAACAATATTTAGAAACCCATCACATAAACTTTACATTTGGCATGTGGTATTAACATTACACCGACGGATGCTTATGGTTATAACCATAAGTATTAAATATAGGTTATTAATACTATACTAGTGGATATAGTTGTTGATCGTGGAGCGATGGTCACATGTCCACACCCGACCCATGGTGAATTACCATTGGAGCTGGCGGTTAATAAAACTTCGGTAGTGGCATATTGTTTGACATTCGTTGGCATATAGTTGTAACCTTCACGCTATGTTTGGTACGCTGCTCTAACCTTTTAGGTTGGCGAGCCTGCCAAAAAAGGCGGGCTTCGCCAACTCACCCCCCAAATACCACTATAATAATACCTAAATATGATATGTGCCCTATTAATATTAAAGCAGATTCGATGGCCTGTTGGTAAAGTTTTGTAGTGATGTAATGGAGGTCATGGGTTTGAGCCCTGACCCTACTAGTTGACCTCTGACCTGCGCTTTGACTTTACTTTGACTGCCACATGTGTTGAATTTGACCTACCACGTTTCATGATGTGAGACTACCACTTGGCCTGCAAAGGCCCATTTTTTTATCTATTTAATAATAACTTCAGAACCCGTTTTCTCACTCATATGGAGGCCATTTTTGAGACTGAATATATCGTCGGAATCAGTGCGATGAGCTCTTCGGCTTGGCGCTAGTTTTATGAGCATATAAGATTGTAAAATTTTGAGTATTTCATGGATCCTCCTAGATCAAGGTGTCAAAGTATGCATTGTTTTCTTCCCTAGTTGATCCATTTCTACAAAAACAAAAATTTGCATTAGGCATATTTCATTTCAAAAATAGAAAATTGCATTTCAAATTTTTTTTTATAAAAACATAAAAAATAAAAAAGAATACTTCTCCAAAACCAAACCCCCGTCATTTTATCATGTGGTGCAGTAAGAACCACATCACCATCTACTTTTTCAGGTAGAAGAAGAGATGGAAGAGAGGGTAGAAGAAATGGATGGAGATGATGACAATGAGGAAGATCCTCTTGGATTTCCCATTCAAGATACTCATATTAGTGTTCATATGAAGAACATCCCTCCATATTTTCTTCCCAACTTCCATGGTATGAGGTTAGAGGATCTGAATTTTAAATCCTTTATAGATCTTATGGTTACTTATTAGACACTCAAAAATTGAGATTGTTTCCAGCAACAATGAAGGATAGAGCTCTTAAATGGTTCATAAGTTTATGAAGATTCAATAAGATCATGGAATAATATGCAAAATATATTTCTATAAAAATATAAAGATCGTGATCTTAAAGAAGAAATTTTTATAATGAATCAAAATGAAGATCAAAGCCTTGAGGATCTAATATATAGATTTACATATAATGTTAAGAGGGAAGAATTATATCATTTAGGATCTGACACACTAAAACCCCTCTTACTTAGAACAATTAGGGATGAGTGGATTGATATCCTTGATCTTATGAGTTGAGATGATGTATATGATCCAAACTTAGACAGGAACACAATAGAATATAGATACAACCATAAACATAGACATGCAATAGAAATAAAACTTCATTTCATTAATATCAAAGAACTGATATTCTTCCATATAGAATTGAAATAAACTAGCTTAGGCAATGGTAGCTTATCTCTGCAAAGATATGTGGCAGCTACATGCCTCTAAACTATGTTACAATGAGGTTCAAGGGACTTTTTATTATTGAAAAATAAGGGAAAACCATAAACAACCAAAACCCTAACCACAGGAGATGGAATGGCAAGAGTTTGTGGGCCTTGTTGGGATTAGTTGGGAAACCAACTTCCCAGAGTCGTAACTTGGTCATATGATCTTCATTTGGCGCTTATGATACCTAGTCAATAATATCTCTCTGATTACTACAATATTTCTCATAGATCATTATTTATAGTTACAAGCTTGCTACAGACCTCAAAAAAACATCTTTTAGGGGGTTAAAACAACTCCAAAAGTTCAGGACCCGAAAAATTGCTAAAAATAGTGAATGTTATTATAATCAAGGAAATAGATGAAATCAACTGCAGCTCTAGGTGGAATAGGTAGGTGGCCACCAATATCCACCTGGATCAGTCCTCCCCCCTTAGGGAGAAAAGGTCCCCATTGTGTGGAGATCCTCCATGAGGTGAGGCCCTCGTGAACCACTTGCCTTGGTGAAGGAATTGGTCTACTTTGAAAAATCGATATAGTTGGATCCTCTGCTGGAAAGTGTTCTTGATATACATGTCCATGATCATGTTAGTTGTGTCTTGTTCGATGCAACTTAGGTTGAGCTTTTTTGGTTTCAACTTCTCAACAATGTCGGAGGTGTCCAACAATGGGGGGAAATATGGTTGCAACAGGTCCACATTGAATATTGGGTGCAGGACAAGGAATAGTAGAATGTTTATCTCAAAGGCATTGTCCCCTACAACCTTGGTGATGGTGTACGACCCATATCAGAGTGGGTGAAGCTTGTGGTGGGGCCCAGCAAGGTGCTCCTTCTGCAGATGTAGCCAAACTTTGTCACCCACTTGGAACTTGTGTGGCACCCGATGTTGATCATGACATTGCTTGTACTTAGCATTGGATTTGTCCAATATGTCATGGACATACTGGCAGATGTGTTGAATGCCCTTAATGAATCTGTTAGCCTTGTTAGCTTCGGCATAGACATGAGTTAAATCTACCTTAGTAGTTGTAAATGGTATGGCCACATCAATGGGACATAGTGGTTGGAATCCCAACCCCACCTGAAAGGGGTTGTGGCCATTTGAGATATGGAGGGATTTGTTGTAACTGTGTTGGACATAAGGGAGGCTTTCATCCCATGTGCATGGATGCTTCGAGTTTTTCATGTGTAGAATGTGCATGATCCTCTTGTTAACGACCTTTGTTTGGCCATCAGTTTTGGGGTGGAAGTTCATGGACTTAGTGAGCTTGGTATCCAACATTGACCAGAGGCTTGACCAAAATGTACTGAAGAACCTATTTTCCTGATATGAGATAATGGACCATGGGATCCCAAAGTTTACCCACACTCATTCAAAGAAGAGCTTAGCAGTATTTTCTGTTTCAATACTCTTCTTGCATGCCACCAGAATGGCCATCTTAGAGAATTTGTCAACGACCAAGAAAACACATTCGTTTCCATTCTTAGTAGAAGGAAGGCTCGACATGTAATCCATGGAGATGGATTCCCAAGGCCGATTAGGAGTAGGAAAAGGAGTATATGGGCTTGCTTCTTGATGGTCAGTTTGGAAATGACATAGGTAGTGCAGGATCTAATGTACTTCCCAACATCCTGTCGAAGGTTCGACCAATGAAAATACTTCTGCAACACTGCCACTATTTTATCTACTCTAAAATGTACAATTACCCGACTATAGTGCGCCTCCCAAATAATCTTGGCACCCTCACTTGAAGGAGCGCAGAGGTGTCCTAGGTGGAATAACAATGCACCCTAGAGGTAAAAATGGCGAACTTTCTTTCCTTCTAGGAGAATCTAGTATGTGTTGCCGAATTCTAGAATTCTCTTGTAAAGATGCAGCCACCCGTAGTCTAATGTCCACAAGAGTCAAGCATAGTGGTTAGTGCCATGACCGATGGTTGACTGAGGTAGTCTGCAACATTATTGGTTCTTCCCTTCTTATACTTAATGTTCAAATTGAACTATTGCAGGTATGTGGAACATTTCTGATGGCAATCATTCAACAACTTTCCTTGTGTTTGTATGAATTGTAGGGGTTAGTGGTCTGTGTCGATGACCATTTCCTTTCCCATAATGTAATGCTTCCATTGTTGACGGGCCTGCATAATGAAATGCATCTCTTTGTCATAGGTGGGATACTTTCAGACTATGTCTGAAAGTGTCTCATTGTGATATGCCACTGAATTCCCTTGCTAAGTAAGAACTGCACTAATAACATAGTCAGAGGAATCTGTCTCAATCTCAAATGGTTGCCACAGGTCTGGTAACATGAGCACTGGTGAAGAGAAGAGGCGATGCTTCAACTCGACAAATGCCTTCTATTTGGATTCATACCAAAAGAACTTTGCTTTCGCTCCACCCTTGGTGACTTGTCTCAAAGGCCAAGTGATATGAGAGAACCCCAATATGAACCTGTGGTAGAAATTAGCAAGACCCAGAAAGCTATGGAGATTTCTTAGAGTGGTTGGGGTGACTGATAAAAAATAAATTGTATCTTTGATGGGTCCAGATGCACACCCCACTCATAAATGATGTACCCTAGATATTAAACGTGGGTCATACCAAAAGTGCATTTCTCCAAATTGGCACAAAATTTGTGTTGTCACAGGGTTTGGAGGACCTATCAAATATGGTGGAGGTGCTCTTCCCAACTTTAGCTAAAGATCAGGATGTATTACAAATACACTACCATAAATGAGTTGGTGAAGGGCCACAAGATTTCGTCCATCATCCTCATGAAGTTCATGAGGGCATCCATCAACTCGAAAGCCAACCATTTGAAAAGACCCTCCTTGGATTTGAAGGTAGTCTTCCGCACATCAAAGGGTTCGATTAGTACCTAGTGATAATCAAAATTCAAGTCAATCTTGCTGAAATATTCCCCCCCTTGAGTTGGTCTAGAAGGTCAATACAGAGTCTTCAATTCCCGTCCTTCTTTTGTACCAACATGGTCAGGCTCCCACAGGGTGATGAAATTGGCTTGATGTGCCATTTCTTTAACAACTCATGAATCTGCCTCTTGATTTCATCATTCTCCATAATAGAGTGTCAATAGATTTTCCTGTTAGATAGCACATGCCCGAGGTCATATCGATGGAGTGCTTGACCTGACAGTGTACGGGTACCCCTATGGGTGAGGTGAACATGTCCCTATAATCCTCCACAACCTTGTCCATTTGTTGCTACTGTGCGGAGGATCCCTGTTTGGAGGCCATGAATGTGGCCACAATATTCTTCTTGCCATGAGGGTGAATCATAAGGAAGACAAATTTCTCGGTCTGGGAAATGATCTTATTTCATTGCTTCATAGAGATCAAAGAGATGGTGGTAGTCGGTGCTACCTTTGGTATCATGTATAAAATATTTCCCAAATAAATAATAATTGTGTGAAGCCTAGAATCATACATAACATGACGCTTCCACAAGTATGGTTGGCCTAATAATACATCACAAACTTCATGAGGAGCGTTATCACATAGCACCTTATTTGTGAAGGGCTTGATGTTGTAGGGAAGGCGACACTACTGGTTGATGTGAAGATCTCGTCCTTGGTGAAGCCACTCGATGGTGTATCGTTGCGGGTGTGGTGTGGTAAGTAGGCCCAACTAATTCACAACCTATACTAAAATGAGGTTCTTTTGGATTTCGTTGTCGACAATGAACTGCAGCGGGAAATCCTTCACCCACATTTGTGAGTGGAAGAGTCGCTCCCCTTCCTCTAGATCTTAGGGCTCAATCTTCTAGATCTTTGTGGCGGAAGCAGTGGCACTGGGCTCTACATCAATAATATTCTACCCTTTGTCATTCCCCTTGTTGGTTTCTACTCAGAGTCAGATCGTGCATCTGATTCGGAAGCCTTTAGCATCCACCAACGACTTCTTGGCTCGACCTCACTTGTGTTGTGAGTGGGGCTCTTATGTATCAACTCACACCATTTCCCTATTTCTTTCGTTGTCTATGTGGTTTTATTTCTTTTCTTGTAGCTTTGATAGGTTGCCCTAGATCGTCCCTCCTTGTCTTTATCCTTTCTTTTGTGGTTTGGGGGCACATTTCCCTTACTTCAAATTCACAAATCCAAAGTCTCGCTTCTTTTGTTTAAATTTCTGCTTGATCTTGAGAATGTATTGATAGGCGGCACCAAGCGAGGAGATGTCCAAGAACTACATCTCGCCCTGGATGTACTTTTGTAGAAAACCGTGGTACTTGAGTACCAAATTACGCTCAGAATATTTGATACCCAACTTCATGCAAAGGGTATGAAATTTTTTTTTGAACTCTGACATGTCTTGTCCTTCCCTATCATAGTGTGGTCCACTTTATGTATTTATCTTCATAGCTCACCTCAGGGTAATATTTTCCCTTGATGGAATCTTAGAAAGAATTCCAAGTGGGTGCAGCTGAAAACAATGAGGGTTACCTCTCATCCTTCTGTTCATAGTAGGTTTCCCACCAGTCCTTGACATGGGGGCGGCTTTGAGAAGTGCAAAAGTAATCTTTGCCTAACTGGAAAAGTCATGAACCAAAAAATATCCTTCCAACAGACTTAACTATCTATCTACGACGTCTGCATCTATATGGCCTTCAAATATGGGAATGTTAAATTTGACTTGTACCTTAAAGGGAGTGGTGCCTCTAGAGTGGATGTTGGATGAAGATGTGTTACCTATGGTTAGTTGTAGAAGGATCTAGGAAACATTATCTATCATTGCGTTCCTCTGTCGCTCGAGGGATTCTTTAAGAAATATTTTAAAACGATCCCCTAGTCCCTCATATTTATTTTCTTCTTCCATGGGAGTTCTTTGGGGTTTGCAGGGTTGGTCTTGCAAAAGTTCAACCAATTTGAGCCCTAAGTCCTTATACCTTGACCTCATTGGGGACATGCAAAGAAAAACAAAGAAAGTGTAGACCACTCTAATACAACTAATTTGAACTTTTATAGGAACAAAATAGAATACAAATACAAACATAAATACAGAGATGTAACATAAATAAAACTTCATTTCATTAATATCAAAGAACTGAAATGTACTTACATACAAATGGAAATAAACTAGCTTGGGCGATGGTAGCTTATCTCTAAGAAGAGAAGTGGTGGTTACATGCCTCTAAACTGTGTTACAATGAGGCTCAAGGAATTTTTATTATTGAACAACAAGGGAAAACCCTAAAAAACCAAAACCCTAACCCCTGGAGATGGAACACCAAGAGTTTGTGGGCCCTGTTGGGGTTAGTTGGGCAACCAACTTCCCGGGGCCATAACTTGGTCATATGATCTCCGTTTTGCGCGTACAATACCTCATTGGAAAGATATCTTTGAGTAATATAGTATTTTCCACATGCACCTACCTATGACTATGGGCCTATTTATAACCTCAAAAAACACCTTTTAGGGGGTCAAAACAGCTCCGAATGTTTAGGACCTGAAAAAATGCTAAAAATAGTAAATGTTGATATAATCAAGGAAACAGATGAAACCAAATGGAGTTATAGGTGGAATAGGTGGGTGGCCACAAATATCCACCTAGATCAATATACCAATTATCATTTAAATTTATGAAATATGCAAGCGCATATCAATTGGAAGGGCAAGAGTAAGGAAAGAAACATTGAGATCGGTAAGTCAAGTTGAGCTCGGAAATTTTCTTGATAACTTTAAAACAAGAATTCTTTGTAATCTAAGTGAACAAGTAAAAATGTTAAGAATGAAAAATGAGCAAAAAGAGGATGTTGATATTTTGGTTATCCATGCATAATCACATGCTACTATATATTGCCCATCATTCACAAGGTTGAAGGAAGTTTACCAAGAGGACAATGGAGCAAGTCAATCACCAAAGAAACTATGTTATGTAGATCCAAGAAGACCATGGCAACCTAGTCAACCTGATATGATGCAAGAACATAATTCACAATTTCAATATTGTGAACATCCATCTAAAAGTTATTGGAACACATTGTTTCCTTGGCAACTTTGACCATCTCAACCCCAAAACCATTATTCACAACAAGTTTAGCAAGGAAATTATGGGAGAAATGCATAATATCCTCAATATCCTCCATACACAACCCCATGTTATCCCTACCATCCACCTCCACCACAACCATAGCCTCAAACACATCCATCTCAAAGATCCACTCCCACTCAACTACCTGTACCACCATTTCTAAACCCAAACGTCAAAGTAGCTCAACCCACTTACAATGCTAAGTTGCAATACTTCCAAACAAATCCTCTTGTTCTGAATGGTATTCATCTTAGCTTAAGAAGAATATTGCAAAAAGAGATTCTCTTGACGTCATTGAAGGACAACATTCAAATGAGGAGAAGAATCATGGACTGCATTTGATGGACAACAGACATTAAAATCAAAGACTGAGAAAGTTCGATCAGGCTTACTATTGTATCCTCTATGTGTTCAAGAGAATAATCAACAAAAATAAGAAGATCTGAATTTCATGGAAGAAAAGAAGACATACATGATTATCTAAATCAACGATTGAACCAAGGGCATCACAACATATTGAAAAATGGTTCAAGACAATCATTAATATGCAGCAAAACACTCTTCTTCAACAATTATTGATCTCATCTCAATCAAAGTAGTTGGTATCTCATATTCAGGTACATGTCAAAGCATATATTTCAAGCCTACACATGATTTTATATGTCATCTTGATGTGCACATGGCTCCATTGGAAGTATTCCTATACTCAAAAGTTTTTTTTTTTTTTTTTTTTCAAGTAGAGTAGGATAGAAGAAAAAAAAGTAAGACGAAATAAAAATAAGAGAAAATATAAAATCTTAGGTGAAAACCTCCCATGAGGCACCTGAGATTGTCTCACTGATTGAAAACCTACATGAGGCAATTAGTGGGTTGGAAAAAAAAGAGGTGAAAACCTCTTCTGAGGCGCCTAAGTAGACCTAGTAGTTGAAAAAATCATTGAGTTAGCTAGTAGACCTAGGAAAAAGAAAAATGAAAAAAAAAAGATTATTTGCCCCAGGTGTCTCTCTTTGGTGAATGCTTGCACTCTCCAACCTCTGCAAGTAACAAGAACAAACTAGCACCATAAGAAAATGTTGATCAGAAATATAGTCAAGGAAGTAAAAGTTAATCTTTCACCTCCTTTGCTGAGATGCTCCAATAGGACCAAGGCCATGTCAATCCATTATCCTCATCCACTCATTATTCTTAAGCCTTTCCCATTCATTTTTTTAGTTGTTCTGAAGTGCTACAGGAAAGTTATATTTTGCTACAAGATTGCCAAAATATACAAGGTAGAATTTTTTTTTACCATATCTCAAAAATTGTGCATCCATTGGTTAATTTGTTTCATGGGGGGGATGCATAGAGATGATGGTAACATGCTCAAGAAATTTTAGCAAATTCCTGTGCATATTTGTTGATAAATCGACCACGGTCACCTATAGATTTTTTTATTTTTTCTCTAGATTCGTGCATCCATTGGCCAATATTTTTTATGGGTAGATGCATAAGGATGATGGACACATGTTCAAAAAATTTTAGGTTAATCCAATCTACCATTTGAGAGATATGGATTAAACAAGTATTCTAAAAATTCTCCTCTAGTGCTACAGGATTGACCATAATTGCTAAAAGATTGTGATCGTCATGGAAAAAGGGTTCAGATATTATGTTTTTCATCTAGGAACAAGATTAGGGGTCCACCGCACCCTCATCATCCATCTTCCACACAATTTGGCCTCTCTTCCACCCAAATATCCAACTTTATTGATAAAAAATACCCATTTTCACCCCTTCTTCCATAATTTCAACCACAACCGAG
The DNA here is from genome assembly GCA_031772625.1 of Pinus tabuliformis. Classification (NCBI taxonomy): domain Eukaryota; kingdom Viridiplantae; phylum Streptophyta; class Pinopsida; order Pinales; family Pinaceae; genus Pinus; species Pinus tabuliformis. The sequence continues at coordinate 564,558,937 of CM062815.1, read as the reverse complement.
GCTTTTAATCCTTGTCCTTAGATTTATCATGAATTATGAGTGCTATTGAAGGCTTTATCGAAAGGAGAATATGATATTATAAGGGTTTGCATGATTGCTACATGAAGACAGACAATCCTGTAGCAGTCTACACAGACCCTACAAGACCACAATAGGAAGCCACCAGTTAATGGAAAAGATCATTATTTTGTCTTGCCTATCATCATTTCACTTCCTTTTCCATCATTAACTTCACTCATCAATCCAAAAATAATAAGGTTCTCCTTCCATCAATCTGATAAATAAATAAATAAAAACACATAAAAAGGATCTAGATAGTCTTGTAGCAACTGCTACTCCATTTCTTAAAAAATCCATCATCTTTATACTTTGTGAAAATAATTTTTGTGCACCTATAGGGTGCCCTATAGGCTACTACAAGGCCATTTATAACATGTGAAAAAACATAGATCTGATTCCATGAGGCTACACCAACATAATGAAGGTTTTGTGCACCTAAATGACATCCTATAGGGTGCTATAGGATCACCACTAGCATGGAAAAACATAATCTTGATTTCTGAGAAGAATGCACCATCAAAAGCAAGAACTTGAGCACCTATAAGACCTCCTTTAGGGTGTTGCAAGATTATCATCAAAGCAGAACAAGCATGCATGTAACATATCAAACTCAGTGATTTATGAAGTAGTAAAACCTTGAAGCAAAAGACCACAGATACAACACTCCAAAGTGTATTTGATCACCTAGCCAATGAAAACACCTGCATAAAAGACAATGGACCTGCACCATTGAAGTGTAAAATTATTATATCGTAGGAAGCAAGGGATACAAGGAAATTAACTCTCAGAATATGCTTAAGAACAAATTCATCTATCTCCAAAAATGCCATGCAAGCACCACATGATCAACACATCAGCTTCGGAATCACTAAAGGAAACTTCAACAATCATATCAACATCCTCAATTTCACCTATAAAAAAACACCCAAGGTTAGGCTCAGGTATACAACCCTTTAAGCCTTCTTACAAACTTATTTTAGCTTGAGAAAAAATGCAAGTGTATCAAGGAAAAGTTTTTTATACCCATACTTGGTAGCAAAGCAACCTCGACCTTATTTAGCAGTTAACTTCACTTTTCCACCAAGACACCCACATGTGTGGGAGAGGAACAAGGAAAAAGGCTTGAGAAACTAGATAGAGGACAAAAAGTGTGAAGGGGAAGGTGGGGCCAACTCAGTTAACTCAAAGCGCTCTGAGTTTATTTTGCATGCAATGAAAAAAAGAGAAAAATTTGAAATAATAATAATAATAAAACAAAAATAAAAATAAAAAGATGGATCCACCACCTCATGGCATGCAAATATAATTGCTATATGATTTGGGTTGTGTGCTACAGTATCTGAATAGGATGCTACATGATCAGAATTGACTGCTATAGGATTGAGACAGTTTGTTCAGGGAAGCTAATAGAGTGCTTCAGGAAGTAAAATTTTACCCAGAACAACCACTAGAGCCTTGGGAAGTAAGGAAATATTCAAAGGAAATGGAAAGGGTGCAAATATAGATGCTACAGAAGAAAACAAAGTTGCTACAGGAGGGAGCATAATTGCTACAGGAAATAACAGAGTTTCTACAGAATGAAGAAAAAGTGTTTGAGGAAGGGACAAAAACAACTCAAGAGGAGGGGGAAGGTCCACAAGGACTCCAAGAGCCCACTCCATAGCCTAGTATTAGATCCTATTATAAATTTATTGAAGGGGGAAGAATTATACCTACAAAGTTTGAAATTCCCCTCCTGTTTGAGTTAGAAAAATGAGAGAGGCAGAACTCACTAGTGGATGCAAATTGCAAAATCCAAGAAAGTAAAGGACGTGGGCCTCATGGAGGAAAAGATGCAACCAATGGGTAAGGAATTGGCTGACCTTAAAGTCATTAAGGAGAAACTACAGTTAGAAAACAAGAAGTTGAGAGAGAAACTACAGGAAAAGGAGGCACACCTTGTCACCATGGCAAGTTTTCCCATGAAGGCCATCCAATGTAGGTATCCATCCAAATCATATGCCATTTTTCCCAGATATGAATGAGCTAAGGGAGGGAATTGCATGAAGAACATTAGGGAAAGATAATGGATAGGTTGCTCAAAGGATCAGCAATAGTTTTAGTGGGGGGGTATGATAGGCCTCCAAATTAGACATAAGTTAAGTCCCATCTAACATTTCCTAGGAACATAAAGGCTATATTAAATCTCTCCTTCTACACTTAATAATGTTTTTTTAGCTTTAATATGTTCTTATGAAGGTTTAGAGATAATTCCATATTGTGTGCCTAATATTATTTATTTTTGCAAAATATTGAGAGAATATTGAGTAAATTATAAATGAGATAATATAGGGACTTGCTCCATACTACAAGATTGACCAATATTGGACAATAAATGAAAAATATATCATGAAATTATTGACAAATTATGGCATTACACCAATTGAGAAAATCTAAGAATGTGTTCCTTGTCATTTAATGAAGATTCCTAGTGTTGGGAACGAGATCCAATTTTTGAGGGATTTTGGAGGGGAAATATACCTCCTTTCAAGGAGGATTCTTCCCCATATATTTGTATAAGTACCAATTCAAATTTTTCTCTATGGGAATGTATTTATTAGTCTTCTTGTGGAAAAAACTTGTTATGTAGCAGCTCCACTTTCATTTCTAGCAAGGATGTACTTGGATTGATTCAAATAATGAATTTTGGTGCCATTTTTAGCTTCTACAACTTGGTTTCCTTTTTAGGACTCTAGGTATCCTTGGGCTTGGCCATCCCAGGATCCTCGAAGGCCTTTTGTACAATTTCTTTATTTCCCCTGAATGTTTTTTTCACTTGCATCTTCTATTTTCACATTTACTATTCATGCTTCTTTTGTTGTAGGTCGTATTGGTTAAATGATTGAAGTTATTTTTTTTTGTAGGTTATTAATAGAGTCACAAGCATGATTCATCCATATAACAAATTTTAAAATTCATATTCATCATTGAGCTACTTGGATTGGTTTACTAGTTCACAAATCTAGAATTTCTGGAAGTCTCTTGTAGTAAAATAGTAGTAATTTTATGTTATTTTTTAGCACAGGTTAATGAGTTTATTTTGAGATGATTATACTTGTATTAATTCCTAAAAACATCCAAGTTAATAAAAAAAATTACCCCATATCATTTTCACTTGATTAGGTTAGGCATTTGGTAGGTTAACTAGCTCACTAATTCTTGAATTTCTCATTTTGGAGTAGTATTTTTCTGCTATTTTTTAGCACTTGTTAAAAAGGGTATTTTTGAGTGATTTAACTTGGATTTGAGTCCTAGGACATCCTAATTAATAACCAAATTCACCCCATCTCATTTTTATTCGATTTTCTTAGTCATTGGTGAGATAACTCAGAGGACAAACTAGCTGGCAGACTAGGTATTTAGTCATTTCAAGTATAAACGTCATAATATTTTTGTGGTGTGAAAGTGATACCATTGATTTGCAGGGTTATAATTTTTATTTACACTCCTTATTATACCACCATCTCTTTATTTATACCTCAAAAACTCCTCCAAAACATTGTTCACCTAGAGTACATTTATGGCTTGTTGAAGGCCACCGTGTGCATTATTCCTTGTGCAAGATGGGCTCTTGAAGCATAGTAAGATTGGAAAGGGAAACATAAAACCTTATCCTATCTTCCACTACCCTTTACCACCTTTATATCACCTTCTCCACCCTCATAATTATCACAAATCCAATCCTGTAGCAAAATAGGGCAATCTTGTAGCATTCTGTAACAATCATGTAGTACCATGTAAAAACCCTCCAAACTTGACCAAAATTGTCCTTGAAGCTTGGTTTTTTCCTCCTATCCTTCAATAATTACTCTTAGGCTCAAAAAACATGATTGAGTAAGACAAAACACCTCTTAAGCCTTTCATCTTCTCCATTGCAATTCACCTCTGTAGTTATGGTTAGTGGACAGATTTGTAAATTTAAAGACACGATGATGATTTTCTTGATTGCCTTATGAAATTCATAATGAAATCTCTAACTAAAACTAATCTCTTTGAATACAATGATTAAAGTTTTATTTCATTCTCCTTTACCTATGCAAGGTAGACTAAGACTGTTTCTCTTAGATTCATGCTTCTTTTAGGATTTTATTTGCAATCATTGTTATTTCCATTGCATAGGTTAGGTTTCCTTTTCAATGCATCTTTTACATTCTGCAATTAGGCTTGTGTTTACATTCCTGCAAGTAGCATACAATTCACATTTATGCAAATAGCTTGATTTTTACATTTATGCAACTAGAGGAAGCATCATTTCCATTTATTGCAAATATCATAACATTTCCATTTTTGCAACTATTTTAGGCTTTGATTTCATGATATTCATTGCATTAGATCAATGAAAGAGGGACACTTTGCATGTTGCACATATAGTGCTAACACCTCTTAGGTTTTTATGAACCCTGGGTTGATAATTTAAGTTGGTAGACTTGGGAGTTGCAACATTCTTGTTGCAATAATGGGGCTCGTCAAAGCTTGAGAGAGTTTTTGGGGAATTGTTTAGAGCTTCATTTTGGAAAATCTTTTGGAGAGCTCAACAGGTCTTTTGGGAGGAATTATTTGTATGTACAAGTCTTGAAGTCTCTTCAATAGTAAAAGATAGCTCTAGGTTTGTCCACCCTTTTTATTAGAGCATTGTACACATTCGTCATTGAAGAAAAAAGAAAATAAAAACGATTCGAACTATGGAGGTGAATCCAGAGAGGTAGCCTAGTGGAGGGGTGAAATTTAATATCAATCTTGATGCTTCATGTTTTGTTTATTATTGGTTTGATCAAGTTCTTTTATATGCATTTTAAGTTACAAGATTATGAGGAAAATAAACATGTCTATGGATAAATTGTAACTTGATTTTACAAGACCATATGATCAATTAAAAGGTCTTAGTTGCAAGTTTTGTGCACTCTCATGTTTTAAGATCAATAGTGGGTAGAGTAATATGGTTATATGATTATATGTATAATGATATAATCATTAAGGTAAGTTTTGGCTATGGTAGTGGTAATTGGAGAGAAGGGGTAGTTATATAAGTAGGTCGATAGGTATGGTTATATGGGTAGGTTGAAAAGCATTGTTAGGTTAAAAAAATGGGTGCATAGGGTTTCGATTAAAGTCTTGGTATGTAAGAATTAGAGAGGAGGGAAAAAAATTCTTTTGAGCACAACAAGTAAATGGAAATGATGAGAGGACTGCCCTTTTGAAATAGGGCCTAAGGTTTTTGGTGAAAAGAGAAGGTATCAAATTTCAGGTATACATGCAAATATAACAAACCTTAGAAATTTTTGCTTTAAATAAATAGCAAGAGATAAAATAAAACACCTGATGTTTGGCAAAATTGCAATAAGATTGTAGTTGCATTAATTGTCGTACTTATACTGCTGCAAAAGATCTTGTCATATATCCTAAAAAGAGAAATATTTTTTATCATCAGGTGTCATCATTTTTTTTTAAACTAAGTATGCATACTTGCAAAAGATCTTTATTCATACTATGTTTTACTCTCTCTCTCTCTCTCTCTCTCTAGACTTTGCCAGCCAATTTTCCTAGTTTTTAAGAAAAAGTCTGTTCATACTATGTTTCTCTCTCTCTCTCTCTCTCTCTCTAGAGTCTACTAGCAAGTTTTCCTGGTTTTCAAGCAAATGTCTGTTCATACTATGTTTCTCTCTCTCTCTCCCTACAGAAGCTAGTTTTCAAGAAAAAGTCTGTCCCATCATGCCTCAAAAGAGGCTCTCTCTCTCTCTCTCTCTCTCTCTCTCTCTCTCTCTCTCTCCAAAAGCCAAGCCAGTTTTCCTATTTTTCAAGAAAATTTTTGTCCCATCATGCCTCAAAAGATGTTTTCATTACAAGAAGGATTTATTTCTCCTAGTAACATGGACAATATTTTAGTTTTCCAATGTGACTAGCTGCTGGAGGTGCTCAAGACTAGGTTTTCACTGCCAGATCTCTCTCTCTCTCTCTCTCTCTCTAAACACTAGAATTGAAAATTACGAGGTTGTAGAAAAGGGTGGACTAGCTATCCCCTCAACTTCTAGATCAACCTTCTTCTTCAGTTCTTCAACAAATTTGTCCTTGGATATAAGCTTCTAGTATGACCTCAATCGATGCCCATTAGCCATTAATGGAATACGTGAATCTCGATTGTTCATAGAATCTATTGAGCCTCAAACCTGCACCTACCTATACACCCTCTCAACCTTCTTTTTCCCACTTACTTCATCCATCAAGCTGTTAAATCATTGCATTATAGTCTAAAAAGAGCTTCTGACATGGTTTTCTAACTATGCTTATGACTGTTGTTTGGTTTAAATTTTTGTTCAGGCAGCTGCGGAAACTTGTCAGTTTCCGCAGCCAGCACAGGTTTCCACAGCCAGCACAGGATTCTGCAACCATTTTGTTAAAAGCTATGCTACAGGTGTCCTATGAAGAAACGAGCCACATGGGCAAGCTACAGGTGACGGGTACATGGAACGTGTCCCTTCAGATCAGCCAAATCATCCATAGAAGGTCACGTTCAACAAGGGTCAAAGGCAAAGCCAACCAAGGAATTCAGCGGTGGCACGTCTCTGTTTTGAGCACGTGAAAGTTTACGTGGCACAGTCCTCAGCCCACGGAGACATCGGCACACCTGGAGATCATCCCCGTAACCTGAATCCAACAGCTACCACTCCGAAGATTTAATATACATGATGACAGTTACACTAGATCTCGGCTGAGGAGATCTACGTGTCTCTGGCAACGCAGTTAATAGCATAAGATTCAGTTAGTTAGTTTCAACACTTTTTCATTATAAATAACGCGTTGATGAATGCTGTGTAGAAGCTTTTTGGAATGTAATTTTTGAACTGTTTCTATTATCACCCCACTGTACTCTGTTTTATATATGTTGCTGCTGCTTTAATACATGAGAAGACTACTTTCCTGAGTTCATTCTTGTGACTGTTCGTTGATTGGTTGAGGTGGCAGAGGGTCCCTGCGCACTAAAGCCCTATATAGTTTTCATTTGATTTTATTATGTTTCTGTTTTCATAATCATTAGCTTGTATATAACATGCTGTTTTGATGTTTTTAATTCACTGCTGTTTACATTTTCACTTCTGTTTTCCTTATAGCTGTCAGCTGATCAATGCTTTTCTGCAGGTTTTCTTAGGCAGCCCGGGCAAATTTTCATCTTTTTGATAACTATTGACATATGAGATCATCTTGTCCTTCCTGCTAATTTCCATTTTCTGAAGTTTAATTCCAGCACTGTCCTTTTTCAAGTTGTGATTTGCTTATTTATTTTTCTGCTACTTAGACATCATACTACTCATTTGTTTATGGTTTCTTTCTATAGTCAAGTGACTCTATTAGTAAGGAATCAGAATATTACTTATTGTAGTGTGATTTAGTTATCATATTGCTTAAACTTATTCATGATTGCTTCCCACAAGGTAGATTGAGCTGAAGGGTAAAGGATCAGAAGAGTTGAAGTAGTGTGATTAGTTTCCTTTATGCAATTTAATTTCTTGCCATTTAGATATCATATTGCTTAAACTTGTTCATGATTGCTTCCCACAAGGTAGATTGAGCTGAAGGGTAAAGGATCAGAAGAGTTGAAGTAGTGTGATTAGTTTCCTTTATGCAATTTAATTTCTTGTCATTTAGATATCATATTGCTTAACTTGTTCATGATTGCTTCCCACAAGGTAGATTGAGCTGAAGGGTAAAGGATCAGAAGAGTTGAAGTAGTGTGAATTAGTTGCTTTGCTTTTAGTTTGAGTTGCTTTAAGTTCAGTTTTTACTTTCTTTTTCATTCAGTAGCAAGGATACTGGGCCATTGTCATTAGTTCACTATTTGATACATTTACTTCCTCTTAAGAATTGATTTCATTACAATTTTTTTAAAGCTTTCTTTTTGAACACTTTTAAGTTTGGGAAAATCACTGCAGAAATCACCATCACCATCCAGAGTTAACTTTCATTTTCGCCATCACACATTAGGGAAAGATAAATCCAAAAACAAACTAAAAAACTCAAAAACGACAAAAGACTAAGGAAATGGTTATCTTGTACATATAGTACACTTCACTTCGTCAGTTTACGAATCCCGGATTGACATTTTAAATAGCAATTTAGAACACACTAAATTGACCAAACATTTTGGCGCCATTGCCGGGGAAGTGAAATTAGGTAGCCAATTTCTTAAAAAAAAAAAAACAAGAAAATTTCAAGGAAGGAAAATTGATAACCTCTCAAAGTATGCTCTCCTCTTGCACTTAGTGTGATCTGGAGGACCAGAAAAGAGAAAGTTATTGGTTTAATAGTTTCTTGAGTATGCTCTCTTCTTGCACCTAGAGTGACCTGGAAGATCAGAAAGAGAATTATTAGCCTGACTTGAAGAAAAATAAAAAAAATGACATGCATAGAGCAAGAGATTCTAGGGGAAGGTTTTTAGCTAGAGCCAAGAGTTCGATCTTTACAACTCCTTCTACCTCAAGGAATAGATAAGAGACACCTCCATCATCTCCAACCTACACTCCTAGCCCTAGGATTCCTGGAATTCAAGAGACAGTAGTTGAGTTAGGAGACTCTTCCTCACCATCCATTGAATCTGAATTAGGAAAAGATCCTTTCTTTTCTTCTACAGGGAGACACATTGTAATTGAAGAAGTAGAATCATCTGAGGAAGAAGAGGGAGAAGTTCCTCCTCGTTTGCCATTAGTAGAGGAACTAGAGGACTCTAAAATATCTGAGAAAACTACCATGACAGAAGAGGGAGTTAACGGATTTGGTAGAGGTAGAGGTAGAGGAGGAGGAGGAGGAAATAATGGAGGAGGTAGAGGTAACAATGGGGGAAATAGGGATGGAGATAACTCATTTGGATTTCCTATAGTCGATGAGGATTCTCGAGCAACAATGAAAAATATTTCACCATCTGTCCTCCCAAACTTTCATGGGTTAAGAAATGAAGATCTTGAAACATTTCTATTTGAGTTTGAGGTCGTGTGTTGAACCTATGATTATCTGGAAGACTCTCAAAAACTCAAATTGTTTCCTTCAACATTGAAAGGAGCTGCTTTGAAATGGTTCATGGGATTACTCACTCAATCCATTAGGACTTGGAATGATATGAAACAAACATTTTTGGATAGATACATGGATTATTGTATGCCTACCAACCACAAGGATGAAGTATTTAAAATGGTACAAAAAGAAGATGAAAACCTGGAGGATTTACTTGAAAGATTCCGATACAATCTGAAAAGAGAAAAAATGAGTAACTTAGATGAGGAGACCTTAAAAGCCCTTCTATTAAAAGCCATTAGAGATGAATGGATAGATATTTTGAACATGATGGGAAAAGGAGACATATCTCAACTTCCACTTCATGACATAGAAGAACTGTGTGTCCATCTCTCAAGAGGAAAATCTAAAACTGGAAAAGGGCCTAGAGATCCTTCTCTCATTAGAGCAAATAAATCTGTAACTGGATCAGTAAGTAGGGCTGAGATTGGAAACATGCTTGATGAATTCAAAACTGATATCTTAGTGAGTCTTAGTGAGCAACTAGACACTTAAGATCCACAATAAGCAAAAAGCAGAAGCTGAAGCTTTAGCCATCTTTTGCCCAAAATGTAGAAAAAAACATGCTCTCAGGGAATGTCCCTTGGATGCAAAAGTTGTAGAAACATGTGCAATTTGTTCAGAGAATCATGAGACCAAGGATTGTCTTTCAATTCCTGGGCTCAAAGCTGTCTTTCAAGAAGATCCAAATACAATTGAGTCTCTGTTTTGTTGCAAGGAGACCTTGGCAGGGGCAACAAAATCAAGGGTTTAACAACTCTATGAACTTTCAACCCCCACCAAATTGGAATCCTTGGCAACAACCTTGGTCCCAACCTCAAAATCCCTTTCAATCATGGGTACAAGGTATGAAAAATCCTTATGGGAGATTTGCTCAATTTTATCAATATCCTCCATCTTTTCAAAACCAACAGGCTCCACAACTTCCAAATCAAAACCCACAACTATCATTGCCATTTCAACAACAACAACCCTCTCAACAAAACCCAAATTCTCAACTCTTGCTTCCATTCCAACAAAAGTCAAATCAAATTCCTTCTCAGCCATTGCCAAAGCCCAATAATAAAAACCCAAAAAATTCTTACATGATAGAAGGTCAAAAATTTCCTGCCTATATGATTGTTCCTCTCAATGATGTACAACTCAGATCTGGTAGAGTTCTAGATAAACCTTCTATAGATGCCCAAAATCAAAGCATTTCTGAGGAAGAATCTCTTGAAGCCAATAAGGGTTCTGAAGCATCTCTTCAAAACCCAAACACTCAGAAAGAAAAAGAACTAACCCCTACAACTCCTATAGTTGAGCAACCTGCATCTTCATCCACACCTCCTTTTCCTGAAAGATTACAAATTGACAAAGGGGTGGAAAAACAAATCTTGTTGCGTGACTATGATTTTCTAGATGAATTGAAGAATGTATGTATCAAGATTCCCTTGTTACAAGCCATTAAAGAGATTCCTATTCTAGCCAAAACAATAAAGGAGTTGAGTCTTAAAAGACCAGGAAGGAAACCTAGAGACACAAGAAGAATCCACCTGGTAGGGAAAATTGCAGACATCATGATGGGAAAAATTACTATGCAGAAGTATGTAGATCCCGGTAGTCCAATTGTCAAAACACATATCAATGGGGTTGAAATTCCAAATACTTTGATTGATTTAGGGGCTGCTATCAACATTATGAGTAGATAGACTATGGAACAGCTGAAACTTCCTAATCTTCTCTTTACACCTACTTTACTGCAACTTGCAGATCGATCAATTATTAAACCAGATGGTGTATTAGAAGACATTTCAGTCTCCTTAGACTCTTGAGAATATCCAGTGGATTTCATGATTTTAACTCCCAAGAGTAATTTAGGAGGACATCCTCTCATTTTAGGAAGACCTTGGCTAGCCACAGCCGATGCTTTCATCAGTTGTAGGTCCGGGGACATGTATATTTCTGATGGTAATTCGACAAAGAAATTCAATCTTTATCCTCCAGCAAAAGCAATCATAGAAATAGGAGATAATGAATGGATTGATGATGAAGATACTATACAACCTGTCTTTACCATTTCTGAAGTTAGTGAAGATAGTCAAATTCTGAACACATTAGAAAATTTTGAAACATCTTCAGAATATGACCACACACAATTTCAGTTAGATTCTGACATTGAGTATCTATCATCTAGACAATTGTCTCTTTTCTCTATGGAAGAATTTGGTAGTTCCGCCATTGAGATCTTTCCAGGAAAAACATTGAATATCAACAAAAATTTGGGAAGATCACAACAGGAAGAACTAACCAAAATCTTGCAAAAACATTCTACTGCATTTGCATGGGAGTATACCGATATGAAAGGTATTGACCCTAAGACTTGCATTCATCACATCTACATTGAGGAAAACATTAGACCAATCAGACAACCTCAGAGAAGGATGAATCTAAACCTTAGTGAGATAGTGAAAGAAGAGCTCCAAAAGTTACTTAATGTGAACTTCATTTATCCTATTTCAGATAGCCGATGGGTTTCTCCTTTGGTTATAGTACCTAAAAAGAATGGTAAATGGAGGGTATGCATTGATTACAGGGAATTGAACAAAGCAACTTTGAAGGATCACTTTCCTTTACCCTTTATCGATTCTGACATTGAGTATCTATCATCTAGACAAATGTCTCTTTTCTCTATGGAAGAATTTGGTAGTTCCGCCATTGATATCTTTCCAGGAAAAACATTGAATATCAAAAAAAATTTGGGAAGATCACAACATGAAGAACTAACCAAAATCTTGCAAAAACATTCTACTGCATTTGCATGGGAGTATACCGATATGAAAGGTATTGACCCTAAGACTTGCATTCATCACATCTACATTGAGGAAAACATTAGACCAATCAGACAACCTCAGAGAAGGATGAATCCAAACCTTAGTGAGATAGTGAAAGAAGAGCTCCAAAAGTTACTTAATGTGAACTTCATTTATCCTATTTCAGATAGCCGATGGGTTTCTCCTTTGGTTATAGTACCTAAAAAGAATGGTAAATGGAGGGTATGCATTGATTACAGGGAATTGAACAAAGCAAGTTTGAAGGATCACTTTCCTTTACCCTTTATCGATCAGGTATTAGACACTTTAGCAGGCAAAAAGTATTTTTCGTTTTTGGATGGTTTTAGTGGTTACAATCAGATTCAGGTAGCACCTGAAGATCAGGACAAGACCACATTTACCTGTCCATGGGGAAATTTTTCTTACCGAGTACTTCCTTTTGGATTATGTAATGCACCCGCAACATTTCAAAGGGTAGTACTAGGAATCTTTTCCGATCTAATCCATGATTGTGTAGAGGTTTATATGGATGATTTTACAGTTTATGGTAATTCGTTTGAAGAAGCATTAGAGAATTTGGAAAAAGTCCTTATAAGATGTAAAGAAACAAACCTATCATTAAGTCATGAAAAATGCTTTATGATGTTTACTGAAGGGATTGTTTTAGGACATCATATTTCAGGATATGGGATTAAAGTTGATAGATCAAAAGTTGAAGTCATCTCCAAGTTGCCTATTCCAAATTGTCAAAAAGATGTTAGAAGTTTTCTTGGATTGACTAGATACTATAGAAGATTTATTGAAAACTTCACCAAAATAGCATCTCCACTCTTCAAATTACTTACAAAAGATTGTGAATTCAAATGGGATCCTGATTGTCAATCTGCATTTGAAACTTTGAAAACAAAAATATCTGAAGCACCCATTTTGAGAGGTCCAAATTAGAAACTTCCTTTCCATATTTCCACAGATGCTTCAGATACAGCTCTAGGAGCTGTGTTGGGACAAAAGGATTTAGTTCCTTATGCCATTTACTACACCAGTAAAAATTTGACTCCCACTGAGTTAAACTACACTGTGACTGAGAAAGAGTTCTTAACTGTTGTTCATGCAATCAATAAGTTTAGACACTATATAACCGGCTATGAAACTTTTGTCCATACTGATCATTCTGCAATTAGATATCTCATGAATAAACCTGTTACTAATGGCAGAGTTACAAGATGGCTCTTACTTTTACAAGAATTCAATATTACTGTGTTGGATAGACCACGGAAACAAAATACAGTAGCTGATTTCTTGTCTAGAATCCAAAATACTAACGAAGATTCTCCTGTAGAGGATAAGTTTCCAGATGAATATTTGTTTGCAGTAACTACTAAGACTCCTTGGTATGCAGATATTGCTAACTATTTGGTTACATGGAAGCTACCTCCACATCTATTTCCTGGTGAAAAAAGGAAAATTATTCAGGAGAGTTCAAGTTATTCATGGATTTCTAATGAATTGTTTAAAACAGGGCTAGATTGTGTGATCAGAAGATGTGTTCGAGAAGATGAAATGCCTGACATCCTCAAGGCATGTCATGATGAACCATGCGGTGGACACTTTGCTGACAAAAGGACGGCCTATAAAATCCTTTCTTTAGGATATTATTGGCCTTCCCTTTTCAAAGATGCAAAACAATATGTCAGAAGGTGTGACAGCTGCCAAAGAGTTGGGAGACCGACTCTTTCAAATGAAATGCCATTACAACCACAGGTACTCATCGAACCCTTTGAGAAATGGGCTTTAGATTTCATTGGACCCATTAATCCACCATCTAAACAAAAGAAGTATATATTGGTATGCACTGATTATGTCACTAAATGGGTAGAAGCCAAAGCATTGCCTTCTGCCACTGAAAATTCAGTTGTTCAATTTCTTTTTGAGGATATTTTTACTCGTTTTGGTGTCCCAAGAGAAATTGTGACAGATTAGGGAAGTCAATTTACATCTAACTTGATGGAGAAGTTGATGGAAGAATATAAAATCAAGCACAAAAAATCTACTCCTTACCATCCGCAAGCAAATGGCCAAGTGGAGTCTACAAACAAAGTTCTTGAAAGCATCATCACCAAAACTGTTCATCTACACAGAAAAGATTGGGCAGAAAGGCTTCCTGTTCATCTACATGGAGGAACACAACAGGACATTCTCCCTATGAACTTGTTTATGGGAAAGAGGTCTTGCTCCCCATTGAGTTTCAAGTCAAGACTTTCAAGATGGCAGTCCAGTTGGGGATGAATCTATCAGAAGCCCAAAAGCACAGAATGGAGCAGCTGAATGAGCTAGATGAGATCAGACAAGATACAATTTCAAGGACTGATCTAGTTCAAGATCAAAGAGCTAAGTGGCATGACAGATACATCAAAGAGAGAAAGTTTCAAGAGGGAGATTGGGCGTTACTATTTGATTCCAAGTTTAAAGACTTCAAAGGAAAATTTCAGACTCATTGGGTTGGGCCATATGAGATTGACAAAGTCTTTAACAATGGAGCAGTAAGAATCAAGACTATTGATGAATTTCAAACTCCTCTCATTGTGAATGGCCACCGATTGAAAATTTATCATAAGACACTCTCAAAAGAGGAATTTGTCAAAATGTTCCAGGAGAATTCTGCAATAAGGCTGGTGGAGAAGAATCCTTCTCCCCCATCAACCTAGCCTTTGTTTCTTTCAGTGAAAAAAAAAAGGAAAAAAAAAAAGAAAAAAAAAGAAAAAAAAAGAAAAAGAAAGAATCGTATAAGCCTAAAAACCAATCATAGATTGGCGGTCTTATACAACAAATGTAGAGTGAAAATCAGGGACACCTGACACTCTATGTTTTCCAAAAAAAATCTCCTCTCCTTCTCTTTCCATTTTCATTCCATCTCATTTGCCATTTCACTTCACCTCCATCTCATTGTCATTTCCATTTCACTTCACTCCACTTCATTTTCATTTCATTCCACTCATTCCATTTCACTTCATCAATAAAAGTCCCTTTCAGGACTATTTTCATTCAGCTAGTTCTTCTCTAACTATCTTTGTGCAGTTAAGGGGGTGCTGTCTTAGTTTCCACAGTTGAAAGCTGTTTCCATAGCCAGAAGCAGTTTCTGTAGCCAGAAACGATTTCCGCAGCCAGCATCACTCTATTTTCAAATTTACAGTCAACTGTTAGTGCCATAATCATGAAATGCAGGTGTAATTGAGCTAAAGACATGGGGCATCTCCAAAACATCAAGGAAGAGCAATTGGTTAGAAGCCTTGAGCAAAAAAATGACAAAGTTTCCAAAGGTATGATAAAAAATCTTTATCAAATAACAATTCAAGTCATAATTACGCATAGTTATCAAACCATAACAAGTTCTACTATGTGCAATGATTTGATATGATAGCTCCACTACCACTCCTATTCCACGATATCACTCCACACACCTTGCATTCATTTCTCCAACGGTCTCATGATTATTTCGAGTTTAAACTCAAGACTGACTGCACTTCCATTTATTACCCGTACTCTTGAGACGTGACCTATTGTGTTACGGTTCTTCTTAGCCGTAATTTCCGCAGCCGTCTGTTGAGACGTGTAAAAATTTCATACACAGTCATCCGATTCAAAAGAATCCCGACGTTACTCCATTCGTTTACCACTCCACTAATACCATACTCCTCGCATGCATCCGCATTTTATTTTGAACTTGTTTACTGCTGCTCACCCTCTGTTCCTCCGGTAATTCGGGTACTTCCATTCCCTGTTCTCCATTTCCAACTGCAGCCACTATAGTTTGTTCCCCATTTCTGACCACAGTCACTACAGTTATCCTAAACCCTAACTGCAGCCACTACAGTTGTTCTAAACCCCGATTGTAGCCACTACAATCTATACTAAATCCTGTAACCGAGCCATTTTTTTCTGAACCCTCACACGCAGAAGAACTCTCAGTTGGAATTTAAAACAGAGGATGGGAAAATTACTGAGAGCCGAGCCGGAAGGACCGAAATACTTGGAAGGTTAGCCTCAAACTAAGGAATTGTTGAGGAAAGCCAAATGGCTACGATTTATCCAAAAGTTTAAAGGCCATAACAAGGAGGTGACCAAAGCTTTTGCACGGTATTTTAATGGACAAACAGTGGAGATTGGAGACTTAAAGTTTACAGTGACTGAGGCCACAGTAGCAGCTGCCACAGGGCTACCTCAAGAAGGTGAAAGGTGGTTTAAAAATAGAAGTGTGGACGATCAGATATGGAGAATCATGCTACAAAACCAAGGTATGGATACCACCGTATTTACAAGAGGCATCCCTGTTCATGCACTAAAAGAGGAATGGTCTAGTCTACTATTAGTCATCCAGAAATTTATCACGTGTGAAGGTCGTTTTGGTTCTATGTATATGTATCGTGCTAGACTGATGATGAATTTCCTAGAAGGTCACACTCTTAATTTGCCTCATTTTCTGCTATTGAGTCTGAAAAAGATGAGTTTTACAGTTCAAAAACACATAGGCAACATTGAATCTCATCTCTACCATCATGGATTCATAAAAATTCTTATTGAGGACCAGTTGAAGAAAACTAAAGATACTTGGGAGCAATTCTTGACAAGATACTACTTCCAAGAGCCATCTGAGGCCTCTGGAAGCAGTCCACCAAAGATTCCAAGGAAAAGTAGGAGGAAAGAAAAGAACATTACAGTCCAAGACTCCCCTACAATAGAAACTCAAGAAACTGTCCAAAAAGAAGAAGAAGATAGAGCTAAAAATAAGAAACATAAGAAAGAAAAAGGCAAAAGAACCATTCAAGAAGTCTATCCATCCCCTGAGCAATCCATAGAGGAGGATTATCAACCACTGTCAGAAAGATTAGTACATCTTTAGGCTGCTGCTATAGCAAAGAAAAAGCAAGAAGGAACACAGAGTGCACAAGAGAAGAGTACTAGTCCATACTTAAGGAGGAGCACTAGGCTAAAAGGAAAGGTGAATAAAACCCAAGAAAAACAGTCTCACTTTATTGATTTAGGTGAAGAGACACTTGAGAAATCTCCAGCTCAGCCAAGCATTGAATCAAGTCCTCCACATGATGAAAGCCCTTTTCGGCCGGAAAGAGAGAGCAGTCCTCCTCCTCCACCAGATTTTGAGCCTAGTCCGAGAAAGACACCTGAGGTAGATCCTAATCAGCAAGAGGTATATAACTACCTGGAATCTTTAAAACAATCAGCTGCAGGACCAAGTACCACTCTGCCACTTGATGCACAAGTTCAGTCTTTGAAACAGGAAATATTTGAATTATAAGTCCTAAATAGGCATATCAAACAGGAAAATGAAGCACTCAAAGAGCAGAGTAAGGTAGATAAGATTGTCCATGATAACACTATGCTCCATTTAGGACTGTGGCAAAAGAAAAACAGGAAACTGAAGAAAAAGTGCAAAAAGTTAAGCAGAGCATTGATTAATCTCAAGTTCAAATGTCTAGTCAGGAAACCAAGGATGATGTTAGCATCAAAGAAGAAGAAAAGAGGGCTACATGTCCTAGCAAAAGCCTTAGAACATATGGATTAGAGGGAAATAACTAAATTTTGGTTGCATGAGGACATGCAACACCTTCACAGTGGGGGTATGTTGAGCCTCAAACCTGCACCTACCTATACACCCTCTCAGCCTTCTTTTTCCCACTTACTTCATCCATCAAGCTGTTAAATCATTACATTATAGTCTAAAAAGAGCTTCTGAAATGGTTTTCTAACTATGCTTATGACTGTTGTTTGGTTTAGATTTTTGTTCAGACAGCTGCGGAAACTTGTCAGTTTCCGCAGCCAGCACAGGTTTCCGCAGCCATTTTGTTAAAAGCTATGCTACAGGTGTCCTATGAAGAAACGAGCCACATGGGCAAGCTACAGGTGACGGGTACATGGAACGTGTCCCTTCAGATCAGCCAAATCATCCATAGAAGGTCACGGTCAACATGGGTCAAAGGCAAAGCCAACCAAGGAATTCAGCGGTGGCACGTCTCTGTTTTGAGCACGTGAAAGTTTACATGGCATAATCCTCAGCCCACGGAAACATCGGCACACCTGGAGATCATCCCCGTAACCTGAATCCAACAACTACCACTCTGAAGATTTAATAGACATGATGACAGTTACGCTAGATCTCGGCTGAGGAGATCTACGTGTCTCTGGCAACGCAGTTAATAGCATAGGATTCAGTTAGTTAGTTTCAGCACTTTTTCATTATAAATAACGCGTTGATGAACGTTGTGTAGAAGCTTTTTGGAATGTAATTTTTGAACTGTTTCTATTATCACCCCACTGTACTCTGTTTTATATATGTTGCTGCTGCTTTAATACATGAGAAGACTACTTTCCTGAGTTCATTCTTGTGACTATTCGTTGACTGGCTAAGGTGGCAGAGGGCCCTTGCGCACTAAAGCCCTGTATAGTTTTCATTTGATTTTATTATGTTTCTGTTTTCATAATCATTAGCTTGTATATAACATGCTGTTTTGATGTTTTTAATTCACTGCTATTTACATTTTCACTTCTGTTTTCCTTATAGCTGTCAGCTGATCAATGCTTTTCTGCAGGTTTTCTTAGGTAGCTCGGGAAAATTTTCATCTTTTTGATAACTATTGACATATGAGATCATCTTGTCCTTCCTTCTAATTTCCATTTTCTGAAGTTTAATTCCAGCACTGTCCTTTTTTAAGTTGTGATTTGCTTATTTATTTTTCTGCTACTTAGACATCATACTACTCATTTGTTTATGGTTTCTTTCTATAGTCAAGTGACTCTATTAGTAAGGAATCAGAATATTACTTATTGTAGTGTGATTTAGTTATCATATTGCTTAAACTTATTCATGATTGCTTCCCACAAGGTAGATTGAGCTGAAGGGTAAAGGATCAGAAGAGTTGAAGTAGTGTGATTCGTTTCCTTTATGCAATTTAATTTCTTGCCATTTAGATATCATATTGCTTAAACTTGTTCATGATTGCTTCCCACAAGGTAGATTGAGCTGAAGGGTAAAGGATCAGAAGAGTTGAAGTAGTGTGATTAGTTTCCTTTACGCAATTTAATTTCTTGTCATTTAGATATCATATTGCTTAACTTGTTCATGATTGCTTCCCACAAGGTAGATTGAGCTGAAGGGTAAAGGATCAGAAGAGTTGAAGTAGTGTGAATTAGTTGCTTTGCTTTTAGTTTGAGTTGCTTTAAGTTCAGTTGTTACTTTCTTTTTCATTCAGCAGCAAGGATACTGAGCCATTGTCATTAGTTGACTATTTGATACATTTACTTCCTCTTAAGAATTGATTTCATTACAGTTGTTTTAAAGCTTTCTTTTTGAACACTTTTAAGTTTGGGAAAATCACTGTAGAAATCACCATCACTGTTGGGTCCCTATAATACTAGTGATTACCCCATTACTATTATAGTTATACCCCTTATTTATATTGTTGTGCCCCTATTACCCCCTTATTGTTATTTCTGTGCCCCATAGAATCCCTCTATTGTTATTTTTGTGGCTTTATATTATTATTGTTAGGTTGGCTGGATTATATTGTGACTCCTTAGACTCCTATATATAGAAAGGAGGTTTTGTCATTTGAATGATCGAAGAATTGTTCATTTATGTAATGTAAAGGAGGTTGGCCCCTCGAAGAGGCTGAATTCTAAGGCGTTGATCTATCTTTTCTATCTTTTCTTGAGCTGGTTTCATAACATTTGGTATCAGAGCTTTGGATTCTAGGGTTTCGCTGCTCCAAACAGGTCATCGTGGCATTTTCGCTATAACTTGTTTTCTGTGACGTTTCAGAAGTCGCAAAAAAACCTCATTTGAGAAGAAATCGCGCTGAACCTTGGGTCCGAATTTCAGAGCTTTTTGCGTGATATTTTCAGAGATATGATCTGAGGAAGTTGATCTTTTTGCAGACTCCTGAATTACATTCAAAACAGGTGACATGGGGAAAATTGTCATAACTTTCTCTCTGGGAATCAGATTGAAATTTCGTAAGAAGGCATAGGAAGAGGACGGACTGTAGTTTCTTTTATATCATTTTCAGAACCAAATATCGAAAATTGTACACGTGGCACTTCATACAACTTCGCTCTTCTGGAAAGGTCTATAATCAGGTCATCTTGGGAGATTGTGCATAACTCTTTCTTGGATAATCCAATTTGGATCAGACTGGTGGCATTGGAAAGAGGAGACAGAGAGCTACTACAGGTCACAAATTTAGAACTAGATGATTGGAAAGTACAGAGATACATCAGAGGCAATATCGAGCTCCTACCAAGTGAAAAAAGGTGTGTAGATTTTTTTAAATTTTTGCTTAAGCTTGGTTTGAAAATTTATTTTGAGGGGTAGCAAAAGAATTGAATTGCTTCCTATATCCAGCACCAGAGTGTCAATTGATGATTGCAAATGGAGGAACAATAAATTGCTCTTGAAAGTGCCATAATATCAAGCTATCCATGGGAGAATATGTATTGACTAGCCCAATGCTTTCCATTCCAATGGGAGGTGCTGATGTTGTACTAGGAGTCCAATGGCTACAATCCTTGGGTACAATAGCTTTTAATTTTCAAGAACTTTTCATGAAATTTTCTGTCGAAGGAAAGGAAGTTGAATTAAGGGGTATTGCAGGGAAACCAGGAAAGATAATCAGCTCTAATGGCATGACTAAGCTTCTAAAAAAGGAGCAAAGAGGTGTAATTGCACAATTATGTTCGCTAGATGTGTCCACATTGGAATCATCTATTGCTCCAGATCTCCAAAAAGCCCTGGACAATCATTCCAAGGTATTTGAGACTCCCAAAGGTCTCCCACCTATGCGTGATCATGATCATGCTATTCATATGATTCCAGGAAGTGTTCCTCCAAACATCGGGCCGTACAGATATCCCTATGTCCAAAAAAGTGAAATTGAACGTATGGTTGCAGAAATGCTAGAGGCTGGTATAATTCAACTGAGTCAAAGTTCTTTCTCAGCTCCAGTAGTATTGGTGCACAAGAAGGATGGATAATGGCGCATGTGTCTGGATTATAGGGAGCTCAACAAGCTCACTATTAAAGATAAGTTCCCCATTCCTGTCATTGATGAATTACTGGATGAATTGCATGGATCAATTTACTTCACCAAGTTGGATCTTCGTTCGGGATATCATCAAATCAGAATGAAGATTGAAGACATTCCGAAAACGGCATTTAGAACTCATGAGGGTTATTATGAATTTTTGGTCATGCCTTTTGGCCTTACCAATGCACCTTCAACATTTCAAGGTTTGATGAATTCAATTTTCAAACCATTCCTTAGAAAATTTGTGTTAGTATTTTTTGATGATATACTAATCTACAGCAAGTCTTGGAAGGATCATGTTGAACATGTTGACAGGGTGCTACAACTATTCGAGGAGAAACAATTATATGCAAAAATATCCAAATGTTTCTTTGGAGTCCAGGAGGTGGAATATTTGGGTCATATTGTATCTCATGAAGGAGTTAACGTAGACCCTAGCAAAATTAAAGCCATTAAGGAATGGAAAATCCCCACATCCATAAAGCATCTGCGAGGATTTCTTGGGTTGACAGGGTATTATTGCAAGTTTGTTAAGAATTATGGGAGAATAGCAGCACCTCTAACAACATTATTGAAGAAAGATTCATTTTCATGGACTTTGGAAGCAACAAAGGCCTTTGAACATCTTAAAGAGGCAATGTGCCAAGCATCGGTCTTAGCTACACCGGACTTCACAAAAACCTTTATTGTGGAATGTGATGCTTCAGGAAATGGAATTGGTGCTGTTCTAATGCAAGATGAAAGACCCATTGCTTTTGAAAGTCTTCCAATCAAGGGAAAGTTTTTAAGCAAAGCTATTTATGAGAAGGAAATGTTGGCAATACTCCATGCACTTAATAAATGGCGACCCTACCTAATGGGAAGACACTTCAAGGTAAAAACGGATCATGATAGCTTTAAATACTTTTTAGAACAAAGATTATCCTCTGAAGAGCAACAAAAGTGGGTCACAAAGATGTTGGGTTATGACTTTGAAATCATCTACAAAAAAGGGAAGCAAAATGTGGTGGAAGATGCACTCTCAAGAAAGGATGAGGATGTGGAAGCATTGTTGTGTGCCATTTATATTATCCAACCAGATTGGATAAACGAAGCAAGGGAGGAATGGAAGAATGACGAAGAAGTGTGGGCACTTATTCGAAAGCTACAACAAAATTGCAATACTTCTGATACATTTAGCTGGCAAAATGATTCGTTATGGTACAAAGATCGCTTATACCTCTGTAAGAATTCCCAGCTAAAACAAAAGATTCTTATGGAATTGCACACTTCTCCCTTAGGAGGGCACTCAGGATTTTTAAAAACTTACCACAGGGTTAAGAAGGAATTTTTTTGGGATGACCTTAAATCAGATATTCAAAAGTTTGTGGTGGAATGTTTGGTTTGCCAACAAAATAAAGTTGAAACAATTAAGACACCGGGTCTGTTACAACCTTTATCCATTCCAAGCCAACGTTGGGAGGAGGTTTCAATGGATTTTATCACAGGTTTACCCAAGTCTGAGGGAAAGAGTGTCATCATGGTGGTAGTTGACAGACTTACCAAGTATGCACACTTTTGTGCATTATCACACCCATTTAAAGCCAGTACAATTTCTACTGCATTTATGGAAACAGTTCAAAAGCTACATGGAAACCCAAAGATTATTGTAAGTGACAAAGATCCCATTTTCACTGGAAATTTTTGGACAGAATTATTTTCTTGTCTTGGTACTCAGTTAGCTCATAGCTCATCTTATCATCCTCAATCTGATGGGAAAACTGAGATAGTAAACAAATGTTTGGAAGGATATCTTCGTTGCTTTGTATATGATAAACAGACACAATGGGTCAAATGGTTGCCTCTGGCTGAATGGTGGTATAACACTTCCTTCCATACAACAACAAAAATGACCCCATTTATGGCACTTTATGGGTATCAACCACCATCCATCACATCATATTTAAGAGAAAATTCTAAGGTTCAGGCAGTGGAACATCACATCAAACATCAACAACAAGTCCTCCAACTCTTAAAGGATAACCTCGTGTTGGCACAAAATAGAATGAAACAACAGGCAGATCAACATCGCAGTGAAAGAAGTTTGGTCGAGCCTGCTTACGCATCCTCCGCCAAACTAAAACGGCCAAATTAGTTGGGACGTAGTCGCTTGTCCGCATCGGGCAAGGGAGAATGTCCAAAACCTCTGCCTTTTCTTTCTCTGTCGGTTCTTCTTCCTTTGGAAGATAATTCGGTTCCTCTTCCTCATCCTCACCTGCCTCTTATTTTTCACCCTCATAACCCACCCCTCGCTATGGTAAGGTTTATACAGATGTAGGTGATTGGGTATTCCTACGGCTACAACCATATAAGCAAATGTCCCTAAAGCAAGCTAAGAAGGATAATAAACTATCACCAAAGTATTATGGTCCGTACAAGGTGTTGCAAAAGATTGGTACTATGGCATACAAATTGGAGCTTCCTGCAGCTTCTCGATTGCACCCAGTTTTCCATGTTTCATGTTTAAAGAAGATTATAGGCGACAAGCTCCCAATTCAAACAATATTGCCAGAACTTGACGAGGAAGGAAAAATTATATTGGAACCGGAAGCAGTCACAGAAACAAGAACTCGACAGCTACGAAATTGATCAATTTCAGAGTATCTTATCAAGTGGAAGAACTTATCCGCTGAAGATTCCACATGGGAGGATGAGAATCTTATGCAGAAGTATCCAGAATTACTCAAGCGTTGAGGACAACACTTTTTTGAAGGAGAGGGGCATGTTGGGTCCCTATAATACTAGTGATTACCCCATTACTATTATAGTTATACCCCTTATTTATATTGTTGTGCCCCTATTACCCCCTTATTGTTATTTCTGTGCCCCATAGAATCCCTCTATTGTTATTTTTGTGGCTTTATATTATTATTGTTAGGTCGGCTGGATTATATTGTGACTCCTTAGACTCCTATATATAGAAATGAGGTTTTGTCATTTGAATGATCGAAGAATTGTTCATTTATGTAATGTAAAGGAGGTTGCCCCCTCGAAGAGGCTGAATTCTAAGGCGTTGATCTATCTTTTCTATCTTTTCTTGAGCTGGTTTCATAACAATCACCATCCAGACTTAACTTTCATTTTCGCCATCACACATTAGGGAAAGATAAATCCAAAAACAAACTAAAAAACGACAAAAGACTAAGTAAATGGTTATCTTGTACATATAGTACACTTCACTTCGTCAGTTTATGAATCTCGGATTGACATTTTAAATAGCAATTTAGAACACATTAAATTGACCAAACAGTCTCACTAGTCCATTATCAAACATGGTTTTGATCTCATAAGGGCCTAGCCATTATGTGTAAAATTTCCCTTAAAGTCCTTATACCTTGAATAGAAAAGAAGAGCCCAAAATCCTTCTTTAAAAAACTTCCTCTTGATGAATTTGTCATGCAATTTAAGCCATTAATGTTGAAAAATCATGATTTGTTGAATATCTCCTTGATGCATCTCGTTAATTTCATTTAAATGGTTTAATAAATGTTTCCAAGCCTCTGAAAGATCCATTCCTACCTTTAAAGCAGTCCTAAATGTTTTTACTTCAAATTCAAGAGGAAGGGAAACTTGCTTATCACACACTAGCTCATATGGTGTGAATCCAGTGGCATTTTTACAAACCACAAGGTTTCTGGAAGCTTCTTGGCCAAAATTTTTATGATGATGTTGAACTACCTTTGACAAAATAGCTTCTGAGACCTTGCTAGGGACTTCCACTTTTCTGTTGGGTTGTGGATTGTAAGGGGTAGACATCCAATTTTTTACCCTGAACTTCTTAGTAAGGGAATGGATTAGCTTAGAGGTGAATTGAGTCCCTTGATCAGTAAATCTCCCTTGGTACACTGAATTGAACAAAAAATTCTTCATGTAAAAAGTTTTCCACTTCATGCTTTGTTGCTTTCAGGGGGGCCTTAGCCTCAACCCACTTAGTCACATAATTGATACATACTAAAATGTATGTTTTCTATTGTGATGGTGGGTTAATGAGCCCCATAAATTCAAGAGTCCATTTTTCAAAAGGCTTAATCATGATTGAGTTTTTAGTGGAGTTTCATCTATCTATGTTTTCCTTCCTATTCTTTGACACTTATCACAAATTCGTACATACCTTTTAGCATCCTAGAAAATTGTGGGCCAATAATACCCCTGTCACAAGTGTAGTCCCTTTCTCTGCAAAATGGCCTCCACAAGGTTCATCATGACATGCACACAATATTTCATGAACCTCATCCTCTTGGACGCACCATCATATCACATGATCAGGATTAGGCTGAATAAGTACCCCTGCACCCATGAGTACATTCACTATTTTTGACGACCTTTTGTCACTCTTTAGGCAACAAGTGTTGTGGAAGCTTTCTTGCAGCTAGGTACTTAGAAATATATGTGAACTAAGGTATGTTAGTAGATAACGCACACAAATTTTCATCTGAAAACTCATCTTCTACAAGGACAAATTTATTAGTAAAATGAAGTAAGGACAAGAAATTGGCGACTAAATTCTCCTTTCCAGGTTTATCGATGATAGTATGTCAAATTCTTGTAAAAGGGGAAGCCACTTAGTAACTTTGCCATGTGTAACTAGTTTATTCATGAGATAATGAATGGTAGCATGATAATTATGTACAAAAATAGGGTATCATGTGATACTATAACGAAATTTATTTATGGCATGAACCAAGAAAAGGAATTCTTTTTCAGTGACAATGTAATTTAATTAAGCGGGAGATAATTTTTTTCTAACATAATAAATAACATAGGGTTTTTTTCTTCTTTTTGGCCCAACACAACTCCAATAGCCATGAATGAGGCATTAGAATGTATGTGAAATGGAAAATACCAATTAGGATCTTGAATAATAGGAGCAGAGGATAATTTCTCCTTCAAAGTATTAAATGTTAATTAACATTGATCTTCCTATTATAATTCAGTAGTTTTTGTCAAAATACGAAATAAAGGAGAGGCTAATTTATAAAAAATTCTATGAAACTTCTGTAATACCTTGCATATACCAATAAACTACGGACATCTTTTTGAGTGGCTGGAGCATACAATTTAAGAATTACTTCAATCTTGGCAATATCTACCTGAATTCCCTATGATGTCCTAATACTATCCCTTCTGTTAAAAGTATTTTACATTTTCTGTTACTAAGGGAGAGGTTAGTTTTTATTATTGTTGTGACAAACACCCTCCAAAATTTGGTATGCACTTGAATTTTTGAGCCTATTGTGGATCTTACGATCATTTTTTCCATAGTCACTTTATGGTCAATTGATGTTTTGCTAAGTATTCTAGTCTTTTTCTTAGTTTGTAAGTGTCAAAGTAACCTACTCAAACATGTTCAGTCCATAGCAAGTTCATGAGTGCACTCTTTTATACAATATTGAACAGGCATAACATAAGTTCATCAAGGCAGTGCCTGTGCAATATTCAACCTATGTCAACATTCAATGCATACTTTCATCGACAATCTCTCACTTTTGGTTGCGATTATCCTTCTATTTTCGGTGAGTTTTTACAACTGTCACTTTTGTGCATCTTCGCTTTCACAAGTGTCACATTCATGTTTATGACTATCGATTTTTATTTTTTTTACTTTAATAAGTGCCTTTTTCATGCTATTTTATTCTGGCATGAGTCACTTTCAATGTCGTTCGCATTTTGCAGGTGTTGTTTTCACTTTCCTCTTACTATTGCAAGTGTCATCATTTAGGCATGGAAAGTGTTGCGCATCACATACACAGAATTATGGTTTTTTTCAAGGGGTAAATTTGGTTTTAATGATTCCTATTTATCACATTGAAAAGTATTAAACTCATTCCCAAAGTGTCAAGCATTGTTGCACAAGTTTCGTCATTGTTGTCGTAAAGTGTACCATTAGTGTCACACTTGGGGAAATCCATCACATTGAGGGCATTATGTTGTTCATGTGTTATGAGTGATCAATTTTGTGTACTCAACTGTTCTAAGTGTGTGATCATGCTCAAGTTTTGTCATTGTTCACTTTGGCCTTTGATCCCACAAATAGCCAAATCTGGAAAAGTGCCTTCCCAAGCAACTTGACCTCACTCAGCCTTCCTGACCTATGCAATGCATAGCCTCAACCCTCAAGCTCATACCTTGCCTCTTGAAACTGAACAATGCATAGATCCTACCTTCCAGAAATGTGCACTATGCAGTCTCAGTGCTTAGTCATGACACTTCAACTCCAGAACTACACAACCCTACTTCCAGTCACCTTCTTGTATGCACTGCACAATCTCAATCATCAAGCCTCCAATCTAACTCCTTGAACTATGCAACTACACAAGCCCGAGTCCTCTATCATACAAAATTGTGCAATGAGAAACCTCAATCGTGAAGACTTAAGCCTACCTCCTTGACCCGTTAGCTTGTGTAGTTGCCTTGCCCTATCCTTCCTGAACTGCACATTGTGTAGTCTCAAGGCTCAATCTTGGCCCTTGACCTCCTGAGCTGCACAATCATTGAGTTAGTTTCTTAGCCCAACACCTAGTTCCAACTCATTCAGTGGTTGTCATGAAGCATGTTAGACTAGGGGTTTATCAAACTGATGCAATCTTGTCATGAGTGGATATCAGTTGCAGGTATTATATCATGTTATGTCAGGATGATGATGAAGGAGATGAAGAAGGAGACTCTAATAGAAGGCACCTTTGTAGCTGCAAATACATGTTGATCAATCAAGAAAAGACAAAGGGACACCAAATTGTGAAAACAACTGTAGATCAAGAGAATATTGAAGACTCCCTACTTTCAAGCCTTACAGAGGAGGACGAAGAATAACATGTACAACCTTTCAAGAAGACACAAAGATAACAACAACAAGAATGGCTTGACATTGACATATCATCATGCAACCCATGTCATCAATGTTATGTCTTGTCAAGGTATCATGTCAAGATGTATATGAGTCATCATTTTCCACATCATTTATGATTATGTAATTTTCAATATATGAGAAATGTAATGTAAAGTGGAATTCCAAGAGTCATCCATAGAATGTGAAAAGTCATAAAGGAGTCAAAAGGTCACTTGGAAGTAAAACAGTCATGAAGGTAGTCCAAGATTCATAAGGGAGGTGAAGAGTCACCCCATTTTTTATATGTACAACCTCATATCTCATGCAAAGGACTTTTCACCTTGGCTCCTCCTACTAGGAATTAGAGAGGAAGATAGTTCTTTTGGAGGAGCAAGTGGTTGCTCTAACACTCCACCATTGGAGTTAGTGGTGTTTATTCTACCGATGTATCTTGGAACTTTTGCTTAATACTTGAATCTCACTAAGTCATCACACTTTCATGTGTATGTCGTAAATATTATAAGACTACTCTTTTAATGTTTGTGATGTATGTTGTTTTCATATGTACTAAGGAAATTGACCTATTTCGATGGCTTTGGTACTTATCTTGTTGAAGGCTTGTTGTATATATCTTTACAATTGTTTCTTCTATGTGACCTAATTTTCTAGTTGATCAATGATTCATTCATATGTATATGCTTGTGTGTCTTTACTAGATTAGTACTATTACTCTTATTTTAAAGACTCACTCTTATTTCCCATCTGGTAGAAGAACCTTGATACATTCTGCAACTTAAAATTCTAAGAACATATGGTTGTCGGGCCTTATTTCTAGGAGGGCTCCCATGCCAAATGGTGTGAAGTATGATTGGGAATATTCATCAGGGAGACCACCTTGGTTAACGGATTTCTAGCATCGTCAACAAATGGTGCTAGAAGGAGGGCTAGATGATAAGTTGTTCCCATTGAGTATATTTTGCACCTCTTATATTAAATGGATCTTACCCAAATCATAATCCCAGAATGTTTCTCTAACCTATCCCCTGGTAAAATTTTCATGTTCGTGGAACAAATTGAAGACTTGTCTCAGTTTAAGTTTGATATGAGGGTGATATATCCATTACCAAGCATGCATCTCTTTTTCTTAAGTTCTCTGAACATTATGAAATTGACTGTGAATATGTGGCTTTCATTCTTTTCTTCCTAACACTTGAAGGACAAGTTAGCTGATGGTGTCATACCCTACCACCCACTTCCATTCATTCTTTTGAACACCTCATCAATAAGCTTATTTTAGAATTTAATAGGTATGATTACCAGGATGTGCTTAAAAGAAATAATCAGCTATGAATGAATCCTAATGAATCAATTGAGGATTTCTCTATTCTATTCCTTCACCTATGTTATGAATTTCCTAAAGAAGGCATGGAGTAGGATTTCTGTAAATGAAAGTTTGTGTGTTTGGTTCATATTTCTTTTCACAGTGAATCTGAAACCCTTGATATTTTTTCTTCCACAACTTTTGTAAATCACAAGACACCTCTAATTTCTAGTTCTGATTTGGGTGCCTCCTTGCGACGATGTTGAAGTTGGGAAATATGAAAATTGAATATTTGATCCATATCTTCAACCTTTATCCATTTCTCATAGTCCATATATGATGGAGGAAATCTTGGAATGGGTCATGGAGCCTATAATCAAAGCTAATTCTTCCACTCCTCAAGATGATACTAACATTCTTAACCTCAATCTTGAATCTAGCTCCACTGCAAGTATTAATTCTTTAAGGGACATCTATCATCCTCTATAATTTGCATGCCATGACTCTTTGTACCTTGATCTGCTTGATCAATCTGCTCCACCAACTAGTCCTTCACACTCTCTTGATTTTCAAGTTGCTAGTGAAAATTGTGATCAAGTACAAGATGGTCATATTACATAGGTAGCGAAGTGAGAATGTGAAGAGACTTTTGATCTATCCTCCCTTATTTAAAACCCTCTATGTCAAGATGTTGTTCCTTCATTCTTGGAATATTTTCAATCTGTTAATATTGTTAGTCAATCAAATGAATTTAATTTTCTTAATCAATCTATCATCTTGGGAAACAATCATTCTGGTGATGATGACTCTGGTTATGTATGTGATGATGAATTCCCAAGTGCACCAACTAATCTTTCGGTTTCTCAAGAAGATTTCGATTTGAAAGAGGTAGATCTAGAATCTGATTTGGTCGAAGAATATGCTCTTATGGAAACTTCCTCTTCATCTCATTATCCCTTATGTTCAACCATTTGTAATGAATCAACCTGTGATGAAGATGCTCCATGCTCTTCAAGTTATTCATCTGATGAGTTAACTTCTCAATTGACACATGGTAGTGAG
Organism: Pinus tabuliformis; assembly: GCA_031772625.1. Classification (NCBI taxonomy): domain Eukaryota; kingdom Viridiplantae; phylum Streptophyta; class Pinopsida; order Pinales; family Pinaceae; genus Pinus; species Pinus tabuliformis. The sequence goes on along the minus strand of CM062815.1, from coordinate 564,528,622 downwards.
GTTATACATGATGAAAAAGGAAAAAATAAAATAATTGAGTATCCTTTCTGTTATACTCCTATACCAATAGGTGTCATATTTTATGATTAACTTGATGAGCTCTGTAATATGGTCATTCCTTTCCTGTTGCAAAGGTTTTCCATAGTATCAAAAAATTAAAAAATTTAAAAAATGTAAAGAGGGTATACCCTAAAAGAAACATCAAAGGGTAAAAAGAATAAAATGGTCAAAAAATGAGAAGAAATGAACCCCAAACAAAAATAGACCAGGAAAGTGTGCAAGTCCAAAATGCCGCTACTTTTTCATTTTTTGTAATAAGCATTGTGTGCAACTTGTTAATTCATGCCACAATTGATGAAGAGTCAAACAGCTTAAACTTGGCTCATTCATATTTTGAATTTCATGTTTTAAAGATAGAGAATAAAGTCTGACCAAACTGTTTAGTCTTGGCAGATAAGTAGATAGGTAGAGTAAATAAAAAGGAGCTCAACATTTCAATCTGAGCCCTTGGATGTAATAAGTGCAGACTTAGGTAGGCTTGCCATGCAAAGAAAAGAAAATTTGATGAGGGCTTGCCAGTCCAAGTGCGCCCAAATAAAGAAGGAAAAAATGTTAGGCCCAAGTAGGTAGGGTAGGTAGATTGGTGTTGCAGAATGATACCATTGATAGATTATGTCTCTAAAAATGTGTTAATATTTATCTCTATCACAAGTGCAAGGCAGACATTATATTTGATGCAGCTCAGGTGAGGCAAGGTTGAATAACTAACTCCCCTTCATATTTTTCCCTAATCATTCACTAATTCCCCCTAAAGTACTAAGATCTGTTCTTAATATCACTCATAAACCACTCATTCCATTTCATAAAGATTGCCTAAGTAAAACCCTATTTTACTTAGGAAAATGGCAACCATTTCTCATATAAACCCCTTTTTCCCTTTAGCCTAAGTTTTAATGTAAAATTTCAAACATTGGCTTAGCGCTTTCATTTCATAAATTCATATTAATTTTTTAACTTTTACTATATAAATCCCAAAAAAACATTACCCATCCCGTATTGTATTAATATATTAAAAAAACCCCGAATAATATGTATCCCCGCCCCGGTCGAATACGACCATAGTCGCTGTATAACCGTAAAAACGTTGTTTGACGGGAATTAAGGAATTTGTTTGTAATTCATTAATAACTGAATTTCCTCGTTGCATGACAAACCATGGAGTTAATTAACCATTTGGGTTAATAAACAACCATTACCCAACCAATTAAAATGTGCCCGAAACTATTAAAATAGTTATAAATACACTGGGCCCACGACAGTTAACTCCCTGCCATCTCCAACACTCGTCAGCTGTCCGATCTATGCCTGATCATCCAACGACCTATATCAGCTAAATAAAATGAATGAGGAGGTATTTTCCACTGTAATGCCCTGTGCCCTGAACACCCATGCAGAAGTAACGACCAATGTTCCAGTTTATCGATGCCACCTGACTAGAAAAGCTATAGCGATGAACTTCGAGCTGGCCATTCAACCTGCAGTATACAGTTTTCCTCTGTAAACACAGGCACCTTTCAAGCTATATCAAACAATCAGTTATTGGTGCATCAATTGCCAGGACTTCTCAGTAATCTTCGCAGGAAATTAGCATACCAGCCACAGAAAAGTCTAAAGGAAAGGAATTGGAAGGCATTTATCCAAAGCTATGCGGTTACTGTTGTGTGTGGAGCATGATTGTTCAAAGGTCTTTGTTTCAGTCGGATGTATACCCCAGGAAGTTTGTACACCCCTCCATGCGGGGGGGTGCGGGGGGGACTTGTCCCCCCCACGGGGGTCTGGGGGGGCTGATCCCCCTCGGCTGGGGGGTTCGGGGGCTCGGGGGCAACGCCCCCAAAGCTAAAAATAGATGTAAAATTGCCTTGTAAAAGTATAGTAATTTCTAGTCAATCTGAGCCGTTCATTAGGCGGATGATCTGACAGTAGAACTTATGTTTAGTTTAGGGTTTTTTGCCCTAGAAGGCACCCCTCTCTTTGTATGAGGGCATTGTATTTGAGGCTGTGTAATAGATGTGTATTCGGTGAGCGAGAAATAGAGAGGTGAGACTGTGAGAGAAAACAGAGGATATTACAGCGGATCTACTATAGATTGTGTCTCTTCATTTTGCTGGATAATAGAAAGGAAGGACTGGCTGTTCGGGGTGGACGTAGCCCAAATTGGGTGAACCACATATATTTGTGTCTCTCTTGTTTTATGCGTTTTCTGTGTTTATATTTCTGCAATATTTTATGTGTTCCATTGCTCCGTAATATATAATTTTCTAACAGTTACCCTTGGTAAAAGGTAAATGTTGAGTTATTTACTAGATAGAGTTATTTACCAGACAAAGTTATTTACCAAATAGAGATGAACAGGGATCAAAACAGGTCAAAGAGTATTAGATCACAGTCAAAGAGTATCAGTTAAGACAGGTAGCCAGCGCAGAGTAACTGAAGAAGACAGCTACATGCATAATCCTAGGGCCTGCCTCCAACACATTCAACAAAAACAGGACCAGCACAACATCAGTTCATATTTTCCCTGTTTTCAAGGCTAGTTGTTTCTATTTCTTGTAAACTAATTTTAGTCATCCTAGATATTATCTCACTCTATTATGAGATATTTGTTTTATAATTTGTTGCATAAATACCCCCCCCATTGGAGTATTGTGGGTGGATTCCTAGACTTTGCTATAATATTGATTTTTTGGAATAAAGAGCTGTTGGAACCAACTATTACATGGCTTACTGGATGAAGAATTGAAGCAGAGGACTTGTCACAGACTTCTTGAATCAACCACTAGATCCATAAGTCCTCTATATCTTGTGTTTTAAAGTTTTATTTGTTTATTATATCATTTGTGTTTCATAATCTGAATGATAAAGAAAAGATTAATTTCAGAATATGCTTGATTGCACTCTGTTTTCAGTCATTATTGTTCTCTGTGTTTTCTTCAGAATTAGGATAAGCAGTGAAATCTTAATTGCTCCTGTTTCCTAATTATTTCACGTTGATTATTTGTTAAAGAATACTTCACTGCTCCTTATCAGTAATCATCCAATTTCCCTCTTTAAATAGGTTGAAGGATCCTTAACTGCCCTTCACCCAATTTGAGCCCATTCCATCTGTTTCAAGTCTTTATTTGTTCCCTGTTTGACCAACTTGCTCTGTGAAACCATCCTCTGTTAAGAAACAAAATCCAGAAATCCATCTTTTTTGACTCCATTAGCCCAATGGACTGAACTACTCTGTCTTACCTCTCTGTTCTATTAAATCTCACCACCCAAACTCAAACAAAACCCTTGAACTTCATAACTAGCTTAATACCTTTAAAAACAAAGCTAAATCATAAAGAGAGAGCCCTCTCTGGATATAGATTGGCTAGATTCTGTATCTAAAAGATTGGTATGTGGTTACCTCAGCCTCCTTTCCCTTTCTTACAACTTTTGGGAAAACCTAAGTGATAACATAAATGGTGACTTCGCTGGGGAACTGAATAATTTGTTTGTTACTACTGTTTTCTGTATAAGCTACAGATGGAGCCTGAAGTTAGCCAGGTAGCCTTTGAAATTATTTTGCTTTGCAATTGCAAGTGTATATGAATGCTGCTTCAGTCTATCTCTGGTCTAGCTTATAGATTGGACAGTTGGTTTCAAATACTTGATCAGTTCCTCTTTTCAATTAAGTCTTTAGGAAAGTTCAAAATTCCCACATATAAAGCCTCCTAGAAGAGACTGTTAAAGTTATATTGTCAAATCTATTTCAAGAAAAAACCAAAAACACACCTAGAAACCTGGCTTCAAAAAGGATTCATTACACCAGATCAAATCCTGATCCTAATCCCCCACCTGTGTTTGAAAATCCTAATCTGATTCCTAGGATTCTCAGAAGACAATGGAGCCAAGAAAATTCTGCTAGTTCTCGGCCTCTATTCAGATCAAGATCCTGTCTTGTGAGGCAGATCTACCCTGAGAAAGAACCTTTTGATGAGTATTTTGAAAGCTCTTCATTTGTGACCTTTTCAGAATATGGGTTAACCCACACAGTTTAAGATCCAATATTAATTGAAAATTTGCATATTGAAGTTGTTACTTCACACCTTGACAGACATTTGCAGAACTCCATTCAATCTGAGCTTACTTTTGAAAGAACACCAAACCCTTCTGTGATTACTACAACTTCTCCAAGTTCACCATCAGCCACCCCTTCCACTCCTCCATCCACAACACACATTCCCATTGTTATCCCTACTCTGCCAGTTGTCACATCTATTTCTGCAACCATGGCAAACCGATATACTCCCCTGCACTTACCTACCAATCCAGGGGCTACGCCCCAAGACTATCAAAGTAAAATCACTTCTTTTGAAGGTACTGGCACTTACACAACTCAATAACATACCAAGAAAATGACCGACTATTTTGAAATATATGAGGTTGATGCTGATGATGTTAGAATGAAAGTATTTGTTCAAAGTTTGACTAGAGATGTTAGAACATGGTTTAGAGCCCTCCCTATAAACAGTATCAATGAACCACAAGCTCTTTATCAGACCTTCTTGAACAGATGGGAAAAGAAGAAAGATCCTCTCCACATTTTATTAGAATATGAAAACCTCAGAAGAGGCACACAAGAAACTGTCCAAGATTACTGTACCAGATTCAATAATGTCTACAATGTTATTCCTCAAAATCTCAAACCTCCTCCAGATTTTACCTTGATCAAATTCCCCGATGCATTTGATTCTGATATGGCATACCAACTAAGGGAAAGAGCTCCTCGAAACTTAGAAGAGATGCAAAGTATAGCTGTCAGTGTTGAGGCCAACCTAATATCTAAACGATCTAGAGCTAGAGCTGAAAGGAGGACACCTTTCAAAGAAGAACCTTCTGCCTTTGAATAGAAATTAGATGTTATTATTAAAGGATAGACTTGGAGATAGAGTAGAAACAATCGAGAGAAAATCCCCTTGGGATGGTCAACCAAGCAATACTAGGAGAAATCCAAATTTCAGGAAGAACCAAAACCCTAACACTGGAAAGCCAGGGCCTAACCAAAATATTAGGCCCTCATTTCAAGAAAATTATGCTGAAGCCTCAACTTCTGATGAACCAACAGAAGACACTCAAATTAATTTGATGGGACTCAACAATGAACAACAAATTTTCTTGACCCAAGAGGATTAAGAAGCTCACATTCTTAAACAATTCCAAACACAGTCAGGTGAATCATTTGACTTTAGGGAGGGATATGATACAACCATTTATGAAGTCCACAAACAATACAATTTGAGGAGAATAAGAATGGATGTCCCTGAAACCAATAAACAGAAAGGAACCAAGCAACCTAACTAAGGTAAGATCAGTGCCCCCCTGTACATATTCTTTCTAGAACAGATCCTAACCCTAATAACCCAATTGTTGAAGATGTATCAGATAATCAACCTGTTAGGTCCTAAATCTGCCTTAGGCTGAAGGAAGGAAAAATTCAGGGTAATCACAAACCACGCTCAGTCTGGTAGCTAGCCCTACCAGAACAGGAGAGGGCTCTCTCTGGATCATGCTCACGAAAATAAACAGTAGGGTTTGAGATGACACAAAAATGGATACTGATTTTAGGCTAGGTAAACAAATATGATGGAGGTATTTTGAAGAATGACTGAGTTTTCTGGGATGTGTGGGGCCAAGGAACAGCATGAGCAGAGAATTTAACTCAAAGACGCAGATTATTTCATGAGGCAAGACAGGCGGAAAGTCTAGCAATTAGATTCGAAATAATATGAAGTGGAGAGATTGTTTAAGAGTGTGAAAAGGGCATAAATACATGAATCCTTTTCAACAGAAGAAAACATAGAACGTGAAAACTATCCCAAGGCAGAGCAGTACACTGAATTCTACCTTTTTTACTTAGAAAGATTTCACTGGAAATGAATATGAATGAAAATACGAAACATAATGAAATACATATGAAACATAAAGAAGATACATTTGCTAAACTCATGCCACAAGAATCTCATGAACCAGAGCTGCAATCTTTCATTAATTCTCTGTCAAAATGTACAGTGAGTGATTGGGTTTCTCTCCCACAGTTTCCCAGAAATTCCAACCCTTTACAAAATGACTCTCAATACAATAAATAAGCTTTTCCATGAGAAATTCAATCAACCCAGGAAATGAAGAGCCAACCATCAGCAGTTACATTTAATTTTCTATGAAGACCAATTAGAAAAAAGCAAATATGAGCGTAGATTTTTTGGGTGGCTGTTTGCCTTCATTTGGCCACTTGGATAGAAGCCAAAAATGTTTTTTAAACTTTTCCTTTGATGTCGGGAAAATTTATTGTAAATTAGTGGGCCCACTTGGAGAAAATTGCGAATAGAAATTTCACGAAGCGGGAGTGATTTTGGCCTTTGGGTCTCTGTGCGCCGCGCCAAAAACTGTATGCATCGTGCTAATTTGGAGCTGTTTTTGAGGCACCTTCTGAAGTCCAAATTGAGCCCAAGTGTTCTTGTTGGAAAGGCCTGCCTGTCTACTCTCCAACGCAAGTTAAATTTCTAAATTTGGTGCCCATTTACCGCTCCAAAACTGCAATCTCCCAAGACTGCTTCCTGTGTGTCAAAATAGGGGCAGAGAGGTCATTTTTTGGGTGTTTTTGACCTCCTGAGGACTCAAAATTTGCCCAAACTTCTTGGCCATGCACCAATAGTCATGATTTTCCATGGAAAATCCAAAAATGTAAACCTTTTGCCATTTGGAGATTCCTATTGTAAGCGCGCGCCACGTGGCGCGGCGCACAGGGAGAAAAACCCTGTTTTTTGCACAAAAATTTCCAAAAATACCAAAAATGCCCCAAATTTCTTGAAATTTGGGTTGGAGCTTCCTTATAAAATTTTATTCTGGGCTAAAGAGGCTTCAGCCAATATCTGAAGTCGATCGAGCTCCCTTTTCCTCTTTTGCTTCTTGATTGCCTTCCTCAATTTCGCCTTCAAATTCCTGATTCGGGCCTTGCACACTTTGTTTCGCGCCATGTAGTGGAACGCCATGTGTCTCAGCAATGCATGGTCCTTGTCAGAATTGTCCAGTAGCCTCTCTAAGTTCATGTTAACTCTCTCGAGATTGGCCTCCCGATCCTCATTAATCTCTTGCTCCAATGGCGTGAGCTCAACTCTTCTACTTTGCACAGCTTGGCGATTCTCGCAAATGTTTTGTAGCTCCATGATTGCCTGCTGATCCTCAAGCTATTTTTTCCTCTGCTCCAGATATTTCATGTTCCACTTAGCCCTCTCCAAGTCAAGGGATAAGGCTTCGATCTCTGATTGCTGCTCCTGGATGATTTCTCTAAGTTTGGCGCTTTGTGGACCCGTATCTGTATCATCATGATGAAGGAGAATGAAGTCATTCTCTCGTTCACCTGATGGCTCACATGAAGGCACGTCATCCTGCATTGGCTCCTTGCCTTTGTCCTGTTCCTGTGATGCTGATGGAGGAAGCGAGGCCCCTTCCACCCCGGGTGGAGATAACACTCGCTTTGCCGCTGCAAACAAAAGTCTGGTGCCTTTTTGATATGTGATGAAAACCGGCACACTAGCAGTCTCATAGCGCTCATACCAATGAGAAATTTCACCCTCATGCTTAACCTCTGATACTCCCCGTGAAGCTTTGAAGAAATCACGTGAGATGAAATCATCCCAAGTGATACCCTGCAATCCAAGCTGATGAACCACCAAAATCTTAATAAGAGAAAAATGATAGACACTGTTAAGTTACTGCTGAGGTGTTTTGCATTGTATAAAGGTGGTCATCCTCTCTATGTTCCGACAAATGAAATATGGAATGTTCATCATCCGTACCTTGGTGAAATGCATGAGAAACCTGATGTGGTAAGCATAAATTCGAGAGAACCATCCCTCACAGCTGAAATATTTCATGATCAATCTCATTAGTGGAGCATATTCATCCTTCAGATATCAGAATGGGAACACTCCCTTGAGATGCCTTAAGAAACTGGTTTTGATGTATGGCTCATAATGCTGCCGGTCAATCTTTTGTTTCTTGTGCCATGGTTCACCAATGTTCGGTATACCGGTGTAAGTGTGACGGTGACACCAGCCAAGATAGCTTGATCTCCGTGCAAGTGCAGCATAAAAAGATGAGCCAACTCAGGATGAAATTGGACACTAGCCACCCTTTGACAAAACTCATAGCATGACTGATGCTGAAAACAGGATATAGCAAGAGGGCAGGCCTGCAATTCTGTAAGGGTGGTCGGTTCTTCTCTAACATGTCTGCCACTCTTATGAGGCCTCCGGAGTGCGTGTTCTTCCACAGGAGAGTCACTTTGGGTTTCTACCTCATAGTCCGATGAATGCTTAGATGCCATGACTGCTATACGAAATACCTTGAAGACAAGATGACTGTTGTGTATGAACTGTGCTTGAACTACTCTTTTTGGTGTTGTATTTCAATTTCTGCCACAAAGGGAAAAAGCCAATGCAGCAGGGACTGTTAGGGATTGTTAGGAAGGGGAAACAATATTGAGGAATGAGAATTATTGGGATAATTTTAATTAGGGAGAGGAGGGGGATTTTATATATGGGAATAAGGTTTATGGTTTGGGATAAGTTATATAGGGTTGAGGAGATTTTAATAAGGGCTAGGGTTTTGGGATGTTGAATGTAATGTAGGATTGATCAACTTGGTGGGGGGGTAGGAAATGAGGCAATAAGGGAGAATGTGGAAGGAGGAGAGTCCATGGTGAAAAAACTGTGAGCTCTGAAACCCTGGCAGCAAATTTGTTTGTGTTGGGTATGAATTTTTGTTTCAACCTTTATTCACCCTTAAACCACCATCTCTTATCATAAAATCTGAAGCAATGTCAAGATGGAAGACCCTACCTGACAACTCCACGCAAGGGATGAGCAATTTGAAAAGATTTGACACAATTTCAGGCTCTGAACTGTGTGCGCCGCACCAAGAACCCAGTGCATCGCGCCCTCTATGTGCATCACGCCCGTTCAAATTAACACTCGACGGAAATCCCCAGTGCGTTGCACGCTCTATGTGCGCCACGCTCCAACCTTTGACACTGTCACGGCCTTTCAACTGTGGTTTGTTCTTCAACCTCCAAATTCGACTTTGCTATAAGATTTCATGAATGTAACTTGGTACAAATGATTTATATACTTGGAGAAATATCTTGCAAGAGTTGGATTTGATTTTTTCTTTCTCCAAAACCCATTTTGTAATGTTTCCACTTTGGCACTTTTTCACAATTAATACAACTCTGCTTTTCACACTTCCTTTTGATTTCTTTGACTAAAATGATGAATTTTTTGGAAATTTTTTGCAGGGGTAGCCGACATGGAATTTGGCTAAGGAGACCAGGGATGCGCTTGGAGAAATTCACTGAGAAACTTTTGAAAATTATTACAAATGGCAAACTGTTGACTTTTCTTCAAAACAGAGTTTTGAATAACAGTTGTAATCTATCGATATGACGATGAAAATCTTTGAATCGCAAATTTATAAGAGCCTCCCTCTGGCCTTGCTGGCTTTATTGGACATTGTTTGAAGACCAAATGACTAATCCTTAGACTTAATGACCGAAATGACTCCTGTCCATTAAAAGATCAAACATTGACTGTCATGGACTTTAATACACATTGATGAAAAGACCTAAGCCAGCAGGTACAAGACATCAGGGGAATGAATGATGAGGCCCTTCCGTCAGATTATTTCATGGCCCTAGCGGAATGCAGTTGAGTGAATGGAGCGAGACACCTAAAAATGAAATGCAGAAAGAGTTTTGATCTCTGATGGAGGACTGACAAGACCGACTCTAACATTGGCTCCAATGGGGGATGGTAGCTCCTTGGAGGTGCCAAGAACGACAGATCTTTGGGAGAGAAAACAGTGCCTTCATCCATTGGGCTATGGAGTCATCATTTTGACAAACGACACACAACTATTGACTCATTTATTGACTGAAACTTCACTCGGACTGACTCAAATTTGGACTTAAAATGACTCAAACACTGACTAGACAAACTCAAACCAAAATTGAAATAAAATGGTATTTTCAGTGACAATGGAAACAGTAGAAACAACTTAGAAGTGGTACCGCTTGAGTAGCCGACCATTGATCAGCCCTCCTGGACAATCTTCGCCGTTCATTTCCTTCAAAAGAAAAGCATTCTGACCCCGATATGCTGCAATCTTGAAGGGACCTTTCCAGAGATTCTCGAATTTACCGTGCTTACCCTTTTCCTCATTCCTTGCGTCCCACTTCAGCACTACATCATCTAGCTGGAATTTGTCCGCCTTTGCTTCTCTGTCATAAATTTTCTTAATCTTCTCTTGCAACTTGGATGTGTTTTGGAACACTTCTTCTCTGGTCTGCTGCAAATGGATCATTTGATTCAATCTTCTCTGTATAGGATCATCTTCACTGCCAGCTTCCTAAAGAAGTTTTGACTACCGGGGTTGCAAGAGAGGTAGGAAACAAGGCATCAACTCCATACACAAGCTCAAAGGGGGACATATCAATGGATTTCTTCTGATTGACCCGATCTGCCCAAAGTGCATTGACCAACTTCTTATGCCAACTCTTCTTGTTGATTTCTAGCAGCTTTTTAATGATGTTGGCCAAATATTTGTTAGAAGACTCCGCCAATCCATTGCCTTGCGGATGATAGGCAGTTGAGTGATCGAAAATGATGTGATATTTATGACAAAACTCTACCATCCTTTTCGATTTGAAAGCTGCTGCGTTATCAGTGATTAATTTATTTGGGCAACCAAAGCGAGACAAGATGTTATTTTCAAGGAATGAAATAATTACCGTATTTGTAGCTTGTCTAGTGGGAATTTCTTCGATCCATTTTGTGAAGTAATCTGTTGCCGTGAGAATCCATCGATGCTGACAAGAAGAAGCGGGATGAATTTCACCAATGAAATCCAACCCCCATTGCTAAAAAGGGGCACTCACCTCAATGGGCTTAAGCAGCAAAGGCTGTAATTTCTACCTTCCTTAAAAAATCTGTCATTTATGACAGCTCTTGAAAATCTTATATACATCAGCGAACAATGTTGGCCAATAGTATCCCACTCTCAGAACTTTATTTGCTGTTGTTTTCCAAAAAAGGTGACCACCACAATCTCCTTCATGGAAATCCTCCATGACCTGCTTTGCTTCTTCTTCCACCAAACAATTCAAAAGAACGCCACCGAGATCTTTCCAATAAAGTGCAGAATTTAGAATGCAAAACTTGGCAGCCTTTAATTTGAGAGTTCTAGCTTTGTTTCTAGTCATGCTGGGTGGTGGTGACAAATTTTGAAGCACATATATGATGTCTGAATACCACGGAGAAAGAGCAAACATTTTAGATACCTGAATTGACAAACCTTCCTCATTCTCATCGGACATAGCAGCGATCAGATTTATGTCTAAGGCGTGCAAGTTTGATTCGGCCATTAACTTTGCCAATCCCTGTCCTTTAACCAGCTTTGTGGGCTTTATCTCCACATCATATTCCAACAAAGCTGCGATCCACTTGCCTTGTCTTCCTTCTGGATCGGTCTGCATTAAAACATCTTTGACAGCAGCGTTAGGAACACAAGCCAAAATATGAGAATGCAGAATGTATACCCGAAAATCTTTCAATGCTTGCACAAGTGCGAGGGCTTGCTTCTCAATGATGTTTTACTTTAAGGATGCATCTCTTATAGTTCGGCTGAAGAAAGCAATAGGTATTTCATGATCATCTCTTTTCTGCATCAACACCGCTGCTATAGTATGCTCCGAAGCGAATGAAAACAATAAAAAATCTTGAGTGTATTCCGGGATGATTAGAACTGGAGCTGAGGAAAGAGCCAATTTTACCAAATTGAAAGATTTTATAGCCTCTTTCGTCCACTTCACTTGGCTGTCCTTCTTGAGCATGTTTGTGATCTCTCTTAGGTGCTCAGCAAGATTAGGTACAAAGCGGCGTAAAAAATTCATTTTACCATTGAAAGACTAAATCTCCTTCTTATTCCGGGGCAGATCGATTTGCTGAATTGGTTGCACACGCACTGGGTCAAAACGAATGCCTTCTTTTGAGATGATGTGCCCAAGTAGTTTGCCCTCCCCCATGGCAAACAAGATCTTTTTCAGATTCAGAGATAGACCATATTTTCTGCACTTTTGAAAGACAGTTTTCAGATGATACACATGTTCTTCATCAGATTTGGAAAACACCGTCGGATCATCAAGGTATATGACCAAAAAGGAATCCTTCTCATTTGCAAAAGCCAAGTCCATTGCTCGCTGAAAGGTGGCACCCGCGTTCTTCAAACCAAAAGGCATTTTAGCATAATGAAAAGTTCCCCATGGAGTGGTGAACATTGTCTTGTCTCGGTCATCTTCATGGACAAAAATTTGGTTATATCCAGAATAACCATCAAGTAGTGACATACAATATGCCTCAACTACTCGCTGAAGTATATGATCCATTTTGGGTAGTGGATAGTTATCTTTCAATGAAACTTTATTGAGATTCCTAAAATCAATGCACAAGCGAATCTCACCTATCTTCTTCCACACGGGCACCAAATTGGAGATCCAATCTGAAAATCTGATGGGAACGATGATTCCTGATTTGTACAACCTGTTTATGTCCTTTTCAATTGATGGCAGTAGTTTTGGATTTAGCCTTCTCAACTTCTGTTTAAAAGGTTTCTGATTAGGCTTAATGGGTATAGTGTGCTGAATTATATTGGTATCATATGTCTTCAAGTCAGAATAGTCCCAAGCAAACACGTCAGCAAATGAAGACAAAAAACTGATATATTTTGCTTTCATCTTTTGTGGCAATGTTTTAGACAGTTTTACCATTTTAGGATTAGCAGCTGTTCCGATATTGACCTCTTCAACACCCTTCTCTGTTGGTTGCAATGTTGGTTTGCGGGCTACGTCATCTTCATCAAAGAGTTCTTCTAAAGGTATCAAGCCTTTAGGAATAATGTTATCCTTTAGCTGCAACACGTCCATTTGATTGATCTACACCTCATCTTTGCCATCATCATTTTCTTCATCAATTGAGGTCTCTTTGAACTTACCTTTGTTTCACAGAAAATCATCAATCTCTTCATCATCTTGGAAAACTTGCCAATACCTCTGATTGTCTGGACAGTCAGATGATGCTTGACATGGATTTCGAATTTATTACTGGAGTTCATTGGAATCTTCAAACTAATGGCTACCTTAGCAAGAGCATCAACAATGCTGTTTTGAACACGAGGACACATGTCAAGGTATATTCTGAAAATAATTTCAGGATGTCTAGGACTGCATTCCGGTAAGCCCGCATCCGATGATGCTTTACTTGATATTCGCCTCTGAACTACTTAATCACCAATTTGGAGTCACCATATACTGCAATCCTCTTATCATTCATCTTTCTTAGAATCTTTAGTCCAACAATCAGAGCTTCATACTCAGCCTCATTGTTCGAACAATCAAAAGCTAATTTGTAGGAGCATACCCGCACATTACTAGGGACCTTGTTTGGGGTGGAGAAAGGACTGTGTACCCAAATACCAATCCCAGCACCATCGTTCCCCACTACATCATCGAAATCCATGGTCCACAAACCTTTTTCCTCTTCTTCCAAGTGCCGAAATTCTGCTGGCTCTGTTTTTCCTGCTTGTTGTCCGTTATCTTCAGCTGATTTCTCAACGGTGTTTTGCTGTTCTCGTCCTTCTTTCTTCAAAACTTCTATGAAATTTTCTACTATTTCTGGAATAATTTTTGCTTCAACCAACTGACTATCTACATCATTAAAACTATCTGAATACAAAACAAAAGACTCTAGATCTGTATGTACATAATTAATTGGATGATTAATGGGTTTCTCCTTGCTTGTGATCATGTATTTCATTTTTTGTTCCTGATACAGTTTTCTCATTTGACCAAACACCAGAATTGTTGCATAGGAGAAATCTAGTTGTAATGTCCCTTTCAATTTTGCTGCCCAAGACTTGGAAAGAAGCATGCCGAACCTGGGAGGAATATTCGCTATCACAATATCCATCAAAACATTCTTCACTGGGATTTGATCCATACTTACAACCAAGTCTTTGATGAGCCCAATACATCTTACTTTGCTGGAATCAAACGAATAGAGATCATGGTATTTCCGGGTGACGTCAAAATCCAGCTTATCCATGATAGCCTTGGGCATGAGATTTTGAGAAGCTCCAGAATCGAACATGGCATTGTGTAACACAAAATCATGCAATCTTAAACTGATATAAAAAGGTGGCACATCATTATCTGGAGACTCACCATTCAATGCTGGCCCAAAACTCATTTCGGGTTGATCATCTTCGACATTCACCATATCAGACATTGGATCACAGTTTAAAATTTTAGAAAGTTGCCCTCTATAATTGTTTTTCTTCATTATTTCAGTCAAGAGAATGGATACCTTCAATTTAGAAATTGCATTCTCTAAACTAAAGATGGAAGTCTTTTCTACCTCTTTGACCGGGACTTCTTTCCTTTCCTTTTCTCTTGATACAATTTGTTGATTTGATTTTTCTGCTGTTGGTAAATTGCTGCTGTCAGGTCCAAGTGCCTCTTTGCCTTACTTTTGTGCAACTGACGAATCATTCTTTGATGCCAAAACTTCCTTGCTTTTCTAAATTGGGTTAACTGGCACATCTCTATTTCTAAATGAATATTGCCGATGCTGAGTGGATAGAGCATTCATATAGCCTCTTTGATACTCCTCTGATTCTTCTTCTAAAACTATGTCACTTGCTAGAATGAAATCTGCGTCTTTGTGTGCCACTAAACTTTCTGCTAAACTTTCTGCATACTCCTCCTCTTCAGTAATGTAAGTAGGAAAATCATCCGGAGTAAAGAAGGGTTCTCTTCCCCTATTACCTTCCCTTCCTCATTAGACTCCAGTCCATTCACAAAATTTTGCTGCAGAGGTGGCTGTACTGGCTGCTGTGCTGTCTGATCTTAGGCTCACTGATCTCTCTGCCTTATCCTATATTGTGGTTGCTGCTGGCCACGGAAGTTAGAATTTCTAACTTGTGTCTCAGGTTTATCAAGTTTCACCCTTTCAAGCATCTGCTCTACATTCCTAAGTAATTGATCCATCGAGGAAGACTCTTCCTTGACTGTGACCTTCTTTTCTGCTTTTGCTCTAGCCCTCTTGGACAACAGATTTGCTTCAATGCTGACTGCGATTTTTTACATGTCTTCCATTGTGGCCAGGTCTCTCTCTCTCAGTTGATAAGCCATGTCAGCATCAAAAGCATCTGGGAATTTCATCATGGCTAGTCCCATAGGTGGCCTTAGATGATCAGGGATTTCATTATAAACGGAATTGAATCTAATGCAGTAGTCTTGGACCGACTCACCAGCGTTTCGTTTGATCTGCTCATATTCAGCCAGAATTTGAAGAGGGTTCTTTTTCACTTCCCAGCGGTCTAAAAATTGTCTTTGCAGTTCGGCCAAGGTAGCGATTCGTGCAGCCGACAAACCCCTGAACCATTTCCTAACTTCACCGGCAAATGTCTGCACAAAGAGTCTCATTGTCACATTCTCTGCATCAATCTCATGAAGGTCACAGAAATCTGCCATTCTGTCCACATGTTGCTGAGCGGTAATGCTGTTAGGAGCACCATCAAACAAAGGGATTTTGCTTTGATAATCTGTAGGCATGTCATCTAGAACTTGAGGCAGCACAAGAGGTGCAAAACGGGCAGCCATCACTCTTGGTGGGTTTGGTCTTGGAGGTGTTGGATGGGTGTGTGCAGTTTGTAGGGAATTAACAATTTGAGTTTGAAGCTGTGTTGCAATATAATTATCAATTGACCGGTTAGCCCTTTAAGTTTCTAGGTCTACAAGAAACTATGGATCGGGGACAGTAGAGTCAACAGCCCTTTCATATTTAGTCTCGAACAATGATATTTCAAACCGCTCATCAAACTTAAGCTCTTCAAGATAATAAAAAATGTCAGGACATGAATGGGATTTGAACACGGGAGTTATAGTGCTCTCTTGACGAAGGAGTCTTGGAATCAAATTTGGGTTTTCGTAGATATGAGGAGGATTAGGATCTAGATTGGCTCTGGTATATCTTCTTGAAGCCAGCGTGCTATTTTCAAAAAATCATTAGGACATGAACAACTTACTCAGCCTATCAAATCCTAAACTTATCATCGGGAAGCTTAGAATTATCAGAAGTATGGGGTGTTTGTAGGTTAAGCCTACCATTTATGCAACAGAGAAGACTAACAAACGAAGAATTTCCTCCCCAGTGGAGTCACCACTATGTTAGGGCCTAAATCTGCCTTAGGCTGAAGGAGGGAAAAATTCAGGGTAACCACAAATCACGCTCAGTCTGGTAGCTAGCCCTACCAGAACAGGAGAGGGTTCTCTCCTGGTCACGCTCAGGAAAATAAACAATAGGTTCTGAGATGACACAAAAATGGATACTGATTTTAGGCTAGGTAAACAAATATGATGGAGGTATTTTGAAGAATGACTGAGTTTTATGGGATGTGTGGGGCCAAGGAACAGCATGAGCAGAGAATTTAACTCAAAGATGCAGATTATTTCGTGAGGCAAGACAGGCGAAAAGTCTAGAAATTAGATTCAAAATAATATGAAGTGGAGAGATTGTTTAAGAGTGTGAAAAGGGCATAAATACATGAATCCTTTTCAACAGAAGAAAACATAGAACGTGAAAACAATCCCAAGGCATAACAGTACACTAAATTCTACCTTTTTTACTTAGAAAGCTTTCACTGGAAATGAATATGAATGAAAATACCAAACATAACGAAATACATATGAAACATAAAGAAGATACATTTGCTAAACTCACGCCACAGGAATCTCATGAACCAGAGCTGCAATCTTTTATTAATTCTCTGTCAAAATGTATAGTGAGTGACTGGGTTTCTCTCCTACAGTTTCCCAGAAATTCCAACCCTTTACAAAATGAATCTCAATACAATAAATAAGATTTTCCATGAGAAAGTCGATCAACCCAGGAAATGAAGAGCCAACCATCAACAGTTACATTTAATTTTCTATGAAGACCAATTAGAAAAAAGCAAATATGAGCGTAGATTTTTTGGGTGGTTGTTCGCCTTCATTTGGCCACTTGGATAGAAGCCAAAAATGTTTTTTAAACTTTGCCTTTAATGCTGGGAAAAATGTATTGTAAATGAGTGGGCCCACTTGGAGAAAATTGCGAATCGAAATTTCGCGAAGCGGGAGTGATTTTGGCCTTTGGGTCTTTGTGTGCCGCGCCAAAAACTGTATGTGTCGCGCTACTTTGGAGCTATTTTTGAGGCACCTTCCAAAGTCCAAATTGAGCCCAAGTGTGCTTTTTGGAAAGCCCTACCTGTCTACTCTCCAACCCAAATGAAATTTCCGAATTTGGTGCCCATTTTCCCCTCCAAAACTGCAATCTCCAAAGACTGCTTCCTGTGTGTCAAAATAGAGGTAGAGAGGTCATTTTTTGGGTGTTTTTGACCTCCTGAGGACTCAAAATTTGCCAAAATTTCTTGGCCATGCACCAACAGTCATGATTTTCCATGGAAAATCAAAAAATGTAAACCTTTTTTCATTTGGAGCTTCCTATTGTAAGCGCGCGCCACGTGGCGCAGCGCACAGGGAGAAAAACCCTGTTTTTTGCACAAAAATTTCCAAAAATACCAAAAATGTCCCAAATTTCTTGAAATTTGGGCTGGAGCTTCCTTATCAAGTTTTATGCTAAGCTAAAGAGGCTTCGTCCAACAACTAAAATCGATCGAGCTCCCTTTGCCTCTTTTGCTTCTTGATTGCCTTCCTCAATTTCGCCTTCAAATTCCTGATTCGGGCCTTGCACACTTTGTTTCGCGCCATGTAGTGGAATGCCATGTGTCTCAGAAATGCATGGCCCTTGTCAGCCTTGTCCAGTAGCCTCTCTAAGTGCATGTTAACTCTCTCGAGATTGGCCTCCCGATCCTCATTAATCTCTTGCTCCAATGACGTGAGCTCAACTCTTCTCCTTTGCGCAGCTTGGCGATTCTCACGAATGTTTTGTAGCTCCATGATTGCCTGCTGATCCTCAAGATGTTTGTTCCTCTACTCCAGATATTTCATGTTCCACTTAGCCCTCTCCAGGTCAAGGGATAAGGCTTCGATCTCTGATTGCTGCTCCTGGATGACCTCTCTAAGTTTGGCGCTTTGTGGACCCGTATCTGTGTCATCATCATGAAGGAGAATGAGGTCAGTCTCTCGTTCACCTGATGGCTCACCTGAAGGCCCCTCATCCTGCACTGGCTCCTTGCCTTTATCCTGTTCCTGTGATGCTGATGGAGGAAGCGAGGCCCCTTCCACCCTGGGTGGAATTAACACTCGTTTTGCCGTTGCAAACAAACGTCTGGTGCCTTTCTGATATGTGATGAAAACTGGCACACTAGCAGTCTCATGGCGATCATACTGATGAGAAGGTTCACCCTCATGCTTAACCTCTGATACTCCCCGTGAAGCTCTGAAGAAATCACGTGAGATGAAATCATCCCAAGTGATGCCCTGCAATCCAAGCTGATGAACCACCAAAATCTTAATAAGAGCAAAATGATAGACACTGTTAAGTTGTTGCTGAGGTGTTTTGCGCTGTATAAAGGTGGTCATCCTCTCTATGTTCCGGCAAATGAAATACAGAATGTTCATCATCCGTACCTTGGTGAAATGCATGAGCAACCTGATGTGGTAAGCATAAAGACGAGAGAACCGTCCCTCACAGCTGAAATATTTCATGATCAATCTCATTAGTGGAGCATATTCATCCTTCAGATATCGGAACGGGAACACTCTCTTGAGATGCCTTAAGAAACTGGTTTTGATGTATGGCTCATAATGCTGCCGGTCAATCTTCTGTTTCTTGTGCCATGGTTCACCAATGTTCGGTATACCGGTTGCTAATGAGATAGATTCTGGTGTAAGTGTGAAGGTGACACCAGCCAAGATAGCTTGATCTTCGTGCAAGTGCAACACAAAAAGACGAGCCAACTCATGATGAAATTGGACACTAGCCACCCTTTGACAAAACACATAACATGACTGATGTTGAAAATAGGACATAGCAAGAGGGCAGGCCTGCAATTCTGTAAGGGTGGTCGGTTCCTCTCTAACATGTCTCCCACTCTTATGAGGCCTCCGGGGTGCCTATTCTTCCACGGGAGAGTCACTTTAGGTTTCTACCTCTTAGTCCGAAGAATGCTTAGATGCCATGACTGCTATACAAAATACCTTGAAGACAAGATGACTGCTGTGTATGAACTGTGCTTGAACTGCTCTTTTTGGTGTTGTATTTCAATTTCTGCCACCAAGGGAAAAAACCAATGCAACAGGGACTGTTAGGGATTGTTAGGAAGGGGAAACAATATTGAGGAATGAGAATTATTGGGATAATTTTAATTAGGGAGAGGAGGGGGATTTTATATATGGGAATAAGGTTTAGGGTTTGGGATTAGTTATATAGGGTTGAGGAGATTTTAATAAGGGCTAGGGTTTTGGGATGTTGAATGTAATGTAGGATTGATCAACTTGGTGGGGGGGTAGGAAATGAGGCAACAAGGGAGAATGGGGAAGGAGGAGAGTCCTTGGTGACAAAACTGTGAGCTCTGAAACCCTGGCAGCAAATTTGTTTGTGTTGGGTATGAATTTTTGTTTCAACCTTTATTCACCCTTACACCACCATCTCTTATCATAAAATCTGAAGCAATGTCAAGATGGAAGACCCTACCTGACAACTCCACGCAAGGGATGAGCAATTTGAAAATATTTGAAATAATTTCGGGCTCTGAACTGTGTGCACCGCGCCCTCTATGTGCATCGCGCCCGTTCAAATTAACACTGGGTGGAAATCCCCAGTGCGTCACGCTCCTCCACTTGTGCGCCGTGCTCCAACCTTTGACACCGTCATGGCCTTTCAACTGCAGTTTGTTCTTCAACCTCCAAATTCGACTTTGCTATAAGATTTCATGAATGTAACTTGGTACAACTTATTTATATACTTGGAGAAATATCTTGCAAGAGTTGGATTGGAGACTAGGGCTGCGCTTGGAGAAATTCACTGAGAAACTTTTGAAAATTATTACGAATGGCAAACTGTTGACTTTTCTTCAAAACAGAGTTTTGAAGAACAGTCGTAATCTATCGATATGACGATGAAAATCTTTGAATCACAACTTTATAAGAGCCTCCCTTTGGCCTTGCTGGCTTTATTGAACATTGTTTGAAGACCAAATGACTAATCCTTAGACTTAATGACCGAAATGACTCTTGTCCATTAAAATATCAAACATTGACTGTCATGGACTTTAATACACATTGATGAAAAGACCTAAGCCAGCAGGTACAAGACATGAGGGAAATGAATGATAAGGCCCTTCAGTCAGATTATGGCATGCCCCTAGTGGAATGCAGTTGAGTGAATGGAGCGAGACACCTAAAAATGAAATGCAGAAAGAGTTTTGATCTCTGACGGAGGGCTGACAAGATCGACTCTAACACAACCAAAGAATAGACAACCTTCCACTTCTATTCCTTCTAAAGAAAAAGTAGAAGAGCCTCTAGAACTTGATTTGGAAACAACTTCAGCCCATAATCCCACTTCTGAAGAGGAGAGAAACGTAGAAAATCCATCTGTCCAAAATACAAGAACTCGGACCGAAAACCTTTCAATCTTGAGACAAAAGTAGGCAAACTAAAGATAGCTGTTCCATTATCAGAATTAGCTAAACATGATGTCTACAGAAGTCAAATCAGCAAATCACTCAAAATTTCTATGAACGAAGATTCAGTAAATGTTTTTGATGACCAGCCTGAAGTGATATTTGGACCGGGAGTAAATGGAAAAGAAATAGATGGAGAAGTTCCTCCTTCTATGTAAGTTTAAACATACATGATAAAATACTTTATAATGCCATGTTTGATTCTGGTGCTTTTCATAACGTAATGCCTAAATCTGTAATGGAGAGATTATACCTTGACATCACCAGGCCATATAAAGACCTTTTCTCTTTTGATTCAAGTCAGGTCAAATGTTTGGGTTTAATCAAAGACTTATGTGTGTCACTAGTCCAATATCCTGCCAAAACCATCTTAATAGACATAGTAGTAGCTGATATTCCACCAAAGTATGGCATGTTATTTTCTAGATCTTGGGGTGCAAAGCTTCAAGGATCTCTACAGTTAGACATGTCTTACGCTACTATTTCAGTGTTTGGTCAACCCAAGAAACTATACAGAGAAACCTTAATGAAGTATGTAGTAAGTAGTCAAGGGAAACCTCAAAATTTCCCTATCTACTCAGTACATTCAGATATGGATTATTTTATCCTTTATAATGATGAAATTGATCCCCCACATGAAATAAAAGTTTTAGTAGATGAAACAGAAAAAATTGCAAATGAAAAGTCTTGTGTTCTAATCCAAGAAATTTCTGAAAATCATGAAAAATCAGATAAACCAGAAGAAACGGAAAAACCAGATCTCCCTGTTAAACAAATCCCTGAAACTCCAGATACTAATTATGAACATGAAATCCTTTGGTACTTAGAATTTGATGGTTCTGTGAACAAATTAGGAGCAGGAGCAGGAGTCTGGGTGCACAATCTTGAAAACAATCATGCTGAAGGCCATGCCTACAGATTAAACTTTAGATGCACTAATAATATGGCTGAATATGAAGCTCTATTACTAGGTCTTAAACTGGTCAAGAAATTGGGAGCAACTAGAGTGTCAGTCCTAGGAGATTCTAATTTAATCATTCAACAGATAAAAGGGAAGTTCGTAACAAATGATCCCAGATTAAGAGAGTACAGAGGAACAGCTATGGAGATCCTCAATACATTTCTAGAAACTCAACTTGCCAAAATCTCAAGAAACCATAACTTGCAAGCTCATAGCCTGGCAATGTTTGCCAGCACCTGTAAATTACCATTTGAACCAAATCATCAATTCACAACTGAGATTAGACACAGGCTAGCCATACCTAATAATGTAAAGAACTGGCAAGTGTTTGACAGTGATAATCAGATCAACAATTTTTTAACCCTAGAAGAAGAATTTTCTAGCACTAACATAGATATAGATACAGTTAGTGAATCTGATCCAACAAATTAGACAGAAACAGACATTTCAGCAGAAAATACAACTCAAATGCTTCATCCAACGAAATTTACCAAAAAGGAAATACAGGATCTTAAAGAAATATACATTGATGAGATTATTGAAGGAGAATCTGAAGTTATCAATTTGAAAGACAATCATTTGCCCAAAGGATTAACTCCTTTGGAAGATCTCTTTGATTTCAACAATATTCCAAAGAAACCCAAGATAGAACCTCTAAAAGCAGACATTAAAGACTATAACATAGGAACTGAAGAAAATCCAAAAATGGTAAAATTATCCAAATCTTTGCCCCCTGATAAAAAACTTAAGTATGTTGAACTAATCAAAGAATTCCAGGATGTTTTTGCCTGGAGCTATGAAGACCTGAAATCTTATGACACCTCTGTAATTCAACATACTATACCCCTCAAGGAAAATAAAAAACCATTTAAGCAAAAGCTCAGAAGAATTAACCCTGTACTGCTTCCTTTAATTGAAAAAGAAATCAAATGAATGCATGATGCAGGGATAATTGCTCCAATCAGATTTTCAGAGTGGGTGTCTAATTTAGTGCCTACCAGGAAGAAAACAGGAGAAATCAGATTATGTGTTGACTTAAGAAATGTAAACAAGGTTTCTTTGAAAGACAATTACCCTTTACCTAAGATGGATCATATTTTACAAATGGTAGTAGGGGCTTCTAGGATTTCACTTTTGGATGGGTTTTCAGGTTATAATCAGATTCTGGTTCATCCTGATGACCAGGAAAAAACTACATTTACAACACCATGGGGTACATTCAAATATGTTAAAATGCCATTCAGACTTAAGAATGCAGGGGAAACATTTCAACGAGCAATGGACATAGCTTTTGCAAAAGAAATTCATGATTTTCTGGTTATATATCTAGATGACCTGACTGTGTTTTCCAAATTAGATCAGCAACATTTAGATAATCTCAAACAAGTGTTTTTAAAATGCAAAAAATATGGTATTTCATTAAATCCTAAAAAGTCTTTGTTTGGTTTAGAAGAAGGCAAACTGTTGGGCCATATCATCTCCAAATATGGCATCAGAGTTGATCCTGCTAGAATAGAAGCTATTCTGCAAATACCCCACCCCAGAAATGTCAAAGAACTTCAAGCTTTCCTAGGAAAGATCAACTTTTTAAGAAGATTTATACTAATTTGGCTGAATTAAGTAGATTGCTGAACAATATGTTAAAAAAGGATTCAAAGGTTAAATGGACTGTAGAAGCCAAACAAGCATTTGAATAAATTACAATGGCTTTGACCAGAACACTAGTCCTTACAATTCCAAAGTTCGATAGGGACTTCATAATTTTTTCATTTGCATCAGAACACACTATAGCAACTGTTTTACTGCAAAAAGATGACCAAGGATGTGAAAAACCCATAGCCTTTTTCAGTAAAGCACTTAGAGATGCACCTCTAAATTACAAAATCATGGAAAAACAGGCTTTTGCACTTGTGAAAGCTATTAAAGACTTCAGAGTCTATATATTGTACTCCCATGTAATAGCTTATGTACCAAACGCTGTTGTCAAAGACATCCTGACTCAGGATGGAATTGAAGGCAAACGAGGTAAATGGATAGCTAATATATTGGAGTATGATATTGAGATAAAACCTACAAAGCTTATAAAAGGACAAGGATTGGCTAAACTCATGACTGAAACAAACTTTCAAGTCCTGGATATTAATGAACTGAATAATGAATAGGAGATGGAGACTCCACAAATCAGCCAAGCCTTCTTAGAATCACCTTGGTATGCTTATATAACTCATGTATTATTAAACCTGCAGGCTCTTCCTAGGTTATCCAGAACAAAGAAAAGGCTTTTAAAGATGAAAGCTTCAAAATTGTGTATTTTAGATAATGCTCTCTTTTGGAAAAATCATGAAGGTATTCTATTGAATTGTTTAATAAAAGAAGAAGCTGACAAGGTTCTCAAAGAATTTCATGCAAGGGACTGCGGTGGACACCTTTACTGGAAATCAACTGCAGACAAAATCCTAAGGGCTAGATTTTGTTGGCCAACCTTGTTCGCTGATGTAAAGAAGTTTGTCACTGCTTGCCATAAATGCAAAAATTTTTAAGGCAAGAGAAAGCTTTTACCTCTACCCTTGAGACCAATTTCCACTGAAAAACCCTTTCAACAATGGGGTTTTGACTTCATTGGAGAAATCCATCCTCCCTCTTCTGGCCAACATAAATGGATCCTCACTACCACAGATTATTTCACCAAATGGATAGAAGCCATTCCTTCTAGACAAGCCAATGATACAGTGATTATAGGATTCTTAGAAACCAACATATTGTCTAGATTTGGCTGTCCTGAAAAGATCATAACCGATAATGTTGTTGCCTTCAAGTCAAAGAAAATGATAAATTTATGTAACAAATACCATATCACTTTAGGCCATTCCACAGCCTATTACCCTCAAGGTAATGGTCTAGCCGAATCTTCCAATAAAAGCCCGATTAATATTATTAAGAAATTGTTGGAAGAGAACAAGAAAAACTGGCACAAGAAACTTACAAATGCACTATGGGCAGACAGACTTACTACAAAGAGATCTATTGGAACTAGCCCTTATGAGTTAGTTTATGGCATGGAGGTTGTATTTCCTTCATCTTTAGGGGTTCCTGTAATGAAATTACTGCAAGAAGCTTAGGTGGAACCCAATGACATTCAAAGGAGAGTAAATCAAACCATCCATTTGCAGCAGACCAGAGAAGAAGTGCACCAAAGATCCCAAGTGTTACAAGAAAAACTCAAGAAAATATTTGATAAAAGGAACAAAGCAGAAGACTTCTACCTTGGAGACAAAGTTCTAAGGTGGGATTCCAGGAGAGAAGACAAAGGAAAACATGAGAAGTTTAACTTCCTGTGGAAAGGACCATTTATCATCTAGGCATTGCAAGGGAACAATACTTACTTTTTGAAGAGCCTGGATGGTAAAGAAACAGAACAAGGGCCAGTGAATGGTCGAATGCTGAAACATTACTTTGATCCAGTTTTTTAATGTATTCTGACTCTAACATGTACATACTATATCCTTAATAATGTCATAGTTTGGATTGGATAGTAACTTGCGGCAGTTGAAGCCCGAAGAGAAGGCCCTAAGCTTCACAAGTGTGCTGTCATACATATAATAAAGCAACCAGCTGAAGGAGATTTAAGAGCACAGTAAAAGTTATTCAGAAGGCCATCTGACCTACTGTTCTTGACTTTCCATCAGGAAAAGCCATCCCCAAGTGGAGCCACTGTTATACTCCTATACCAATAGGTGTCATATTTCATGATTAACTTGATGAGCTCTGTAATATGGTCATTCCTTCCCTGTTGCAAAGGTTTTCCATATTATCAAAAAGTTAAAAAAATTTTAAAATGTAAAGAGGGTATACCTTAAAAGAAAAATCAAAGGGTAAAAAGAATAAAATGGTCAAAAAATGAGAAGAAATGAACCCAAAACAAAAATAGACCAGGAAAGTGTGCAAGTCCAAAATGCCACTACTTTTTCATTTTCTATAATAAGCATTGTGTGCAACTTTTTAATTCATGCCACAATTGATGAAGAGTCAAACAGCTTAAACTTGGCTCATTCATATTTTGAATTTCATGTTTTAGAGATAGAGAATAAATTCTGACGAAACTGTTTAATCTTGGCAGATAAGTAGATAGGTAGAGTAAATAAAAAGGAGCTCAACAGTTCAATCTAAGCCCTTGGATGTAATAAGTGCAGAATTAGGTAGGCTTGCCATGCAAAGAAAAGAAAAGTTGATGAGGGTTTGCCAGTCCAAGTGCACCCAAATAAAGAAGGAAAAAATGCTAGAACCAAGTAGGCAGGGTAGGTAGATTGGTGTTACAGAATAATACCATTGATAGATTATGTCTCTAAAAATGTGTTAATCTTTACCTCTATCACAAGTGCAAGGCAAACATTATACTTGATGTAGCTCAGGCGAGGCAAGGTTGAATAACTAACTCCCCTTCATATTTTTCCCTAATCATTCACTAATTCCCCCTAAAGTATTAAGATCTGTTCTTAATATCGCTCATAAACCACTCATTCCATTTCATAAAGATTGCCTAATTAAAACCCTATTTTACTTAGGAAAATGGAAAGCATTTCTCATATAAACCCCTTTTTCCCTTTAGCCTAAGTTTTAATGTAAAATTTCAAACATTGGCTTAGCGCTTTCATTTCATAAATTCATATTAATTTTTTAACTTTTATTATATAAATCCCAGGAAAACATTACCCATCCCGTATTGTATTAATATATTAAAATAACCCTGAATAATATGTATCCACGCCCCGGTCGAATACGACCATAGTTGTTGTATAACCGTAAAAACGTTGTTTGACGAGAATTAACGAATTTGTTTGTAATTCATTAATTATCAAATTTCCCTACCGCATGACAAACCACAGAGTTAATTAACCATTTGGGTTAATTAAAAACCATTACCCAACCAATTAAAATGCGCCTGAAGCTATTAAAACAGTTATAAATACACCGGGCCTGCGGCAGTTAACTCCCTGCCATCTCCGACACCCGTCAACCGTCCGATCTATGCCTGATCATCCAACGGCCTATATCAGCTAAATAAAACAAATGAGTAGGTATTTTCCACTGTAATGCCCTGCACCCTAAACTCCTATGCAGAAGTAACGACCACAGTTCCAGTTTCTCGACGCCACCTGACTAGAAAAGCTACAGCGATGAACTCTGAGCCGGCCATTCAACCTGCTGTATACAGTTTTCCTCTATAAACACAGGCACCTTTCAAGCTATATCAAACAATCAATTATTGGTGCATCAATTTCTAGGACTTCTTAGCAATATTCGCAAGAAATTAGCATACCAGCCACAGAAAGGTTTAAAGGAAAGGAATTGGAAGGCATTTATCCAAAGCTGCGCGGTTATCCTTGGTAAAAGGTAAATGTTGAGTTATCGATGAGTATCGGATCACAGTCAAAGAGTATCAGATCACAGTCAAAGAGTATCAGTTAAGACAGGTAGCTAGCGCAGAGTAACTGAAGAAGACAACTACAGGCAGAATCCTAGGGCCTGCCTCCAGCACATTCAACAAAAACAGGACCAGTACAACATCAGTTCATCTATTCCCTATTTTCAAGGCTAGCTGTTTCTATTTCTTGTAAACTATTTCTAGTCATCCTAGATATTATCTCACTCTGTTATGAGATATTTGTTTTATAATTTATTGCATAAATACCCCCCCCAATTGGAGTATTGTGGGTGGATTCCAAGAGTTTGTTGTAATATTGATTTTTTGGAATAAAGAGTTGTTGGAACCAACTGTTGCATGGCTTACTGGATGAAGAATTGAAGCAGAGGGCTTGTCACAGACTTCTTGAATCAACCACTGGATCAATAAATCCTCTATATCTTGTGTTTTAAATTTTTCTTAGTTTATTATATCATCTGTGTTTCATAATCTGAATGATAAAGAAAAGATTAATTTCAGAATATGCTTTATTGCACTATGTTTTAAGTCATTATTGTTCTCTGTGTTTTCTTCAGAATTAGGATAACCAGTGAAATCTTAATTGCTCCTGTTTCCTAATTTTTTCAAGTTGATTATTTGTTAAAGAATACT
Source organism: Pinus tabuliformis (assembly GCA_031772625.1). Lineage (NCBI taxonomy): Eukaryota > Viridiplantae > Streptophyta > Pinopsida > Pinales > Pinaceae > Pinus > Pinus tabuliformis. The sequence continues at coordinate 564,500,759 of CM062815.1, read as the reverse complement.
TCACTGCTCCTTATCAGTAATCATCCAATTTCCCTCTTTAAATAGATTGAGGGATCCTTAACTGTCCTTCACCCAATTTGAGCCCATTCCATCTGTTTCAAGTCTTTATTTGTTCCCTGTTTGACCACCTTGCTCCGTGAAACCATCCTCTATTAAGAAACCAAATCCAGAAAGCCATCTTCTTTGACTCCTTTAGCCCAATGGACTACTCTATCTTACCTCTCTGTTCTATTGAATCTCACCACCCAAACTCAAACAAAACCCTTGAACTTCATAACTAGCCTAATACCTTTAAAAACAAAGCTAAATCATAAAGAGAGAGCCCTCTCTAGATACAGATTGGCTAGATTCTATATCTAAAAGATTGGTCTCTGGTTACCTCGGCCTCCTTTCCCTTTCTTACAACTTTTGGGAAAACCTGAGTGATAACACTTTCCATTCCTTATCATCTCCTATATTGCATGAGGATGACTCTTCAAATCAACTTGCTCATGAAATTTCGCTAATTCATACATCTTTAGATTTGTGATCAAAATAATATTTTTACTTGAGTAATTTAGTTGTTGAAGTTGTAAAATCTGATTAAATTAGTGACAAATATGGCTTCCATCTTGTTAGTCGTGGTCTTATTGAAATCAATGGAAGTAGTTATCTTTACACCATTCATGATCTGGTTCAATATTCAAAATGTGATTCTACAATCCTTTAATGTTCCGGGACTTGTCAGAAATTTGAGGCACTTCAATGTCCATTGATGGTTATGTCAGGATCTAACAACTCTGATAAGGTCCCTGAACTAAGTCAGATATGGTTTTTCTCGCAGAAATAATTTATTTACATGGTTTCGCTAGATGTAAATTACTCCTTGAAAGATCTTTGGTATTCCAGATGTAGTCTTTCAAACTTTTAATATTTGATTTCTGATCGAATTCAATATTCTATTTTAGTTGATTATCTCCATGCAAGGCTCTCGTACTTAACTTGGGTTTGGAGTGTATATCTCCTTTAGAAGCATGAAAATGTGAAGTTGATCATTTCAAAGACTATCTTTGGTCGAATGAATCATGTCTAGCATATGAATTTTAGAATGGTTAGCTCCTAGTTTTTCTTTTGAATGTTATACTTCTAATCTTCTTCTCTATCACACTCGAAATCTTCTTAAGTGCTAATGAATGCATCAGTTATTTGGAAAATCAAATTATTTTTCACTCGTTGTATCGTAACTAATTTCATGTGTTTGCTATACTGGCATTCCTTTTCACTTCTTTCGATGATTACCATTGCTATTGCGGTGTGTAACCAATTACAAGGAAATGGTTTGTTACATTCATTGAGTGAGGAAGATGATTATATTATTTAGAGAATTTACAAAACTATTCAGACTAACCTATTCATACTGTCTTATAATGAAGAGTCTTATGCTTTAATCAGTCCTTTTGATCATAATTTTGATCTTGATCATTGTCATTCAACTTATCATTTTCTCATCAACCTATTCGATGACAATTTTCCTATATCCATTGATATTTATGGTTTATCATCTCACTATTTAGATATTTTTCAAGCAATTAAGGCACTTCAACTCTTGTTAATGGTTATGTCAGGCTCTCACTATCTTGGAAAGCCCTCTAAACAAAATAAGATTCATTTTCCCTCACAATATTCTCATCATGATCCCATACCTTTAATTTAAAATTCATCTTTTCAAGGATCTCACTGTTCTCAGGAGGACTATTTAGAATTTCATGATCTAATCCTTGAATGGTTGGAGAAATCTTACCTGGAAATCTTTTTCACAAATAAAAATGTTTCAATCTTTTCTCATGCTTGCTAAACAGGATAGTACAGATGAAAATACATTCACACGAAGCTTTCAAGGATTGTTTGATTATGGTTTTCATCGGAAAGGTAAGAGTGAAATTTTGTTAGAAGTAGTGGGTATGACATATCTTTCTGTTGACATGCAAGACGTTCAATTTGTTGTGTAAGTTATTTAAGCTCATATATTTTCTATTGCACATTGTTTTATATCGGTTTTAATTACTTGTATATTTGTGTATTCATATTGGGAGCATTTACATTGGCTACACTATAAATTTCATTATACTTGACCCTGACCTTCTAGTTGGTTAGGTTAGGAGTAGGTCTAGCTGCATACTAGTCTCCCCTTAAACACTCATCCCACACGCCCTCTTTATAGTTTTCCTTGCGTTTTCTTACTTTTGTCTCACATTGGTTTAGATTTCATTCACTTTGTCCTTTGATTTGGTTTCCTTATTGTGTCTTGTGTCTTATTTCTTGTTTTGTTTAATAACTCTGTGCGCGAAGGATGTTCCCTTCATTAGGAAAGACAATGTAGAAAAATAGAAAACGACTTTGTGACACTACAACATTTGGCTAACCTTTAGTACTTATTCTATGTCTTGGTTCATACCCTTTTATTGATGATGTTTTAATAGAAAATATGATCCTTGCATAAGGATAGCTTTCTGTGAAACCATGACACATGTATCTATTTTGGGAGCCTCATTTCTATGCTCGGTTCTTTATGTTTTAGTGTTTTCCATGCTGATCTAATCAGGTAGAGAAGGACAAGGGGAAATATTAATGATAAAACTCATATAAGAGGTTTTATATATTTTTATCTAAAGGAAAAACTTCTTCTTGTCCCAATAAGTCAGGATCCCTCTTCCACCCCTGAATAAATAAGTGTTGAGGCAAAATCCTATTAAATAAAATAAATAATGGGTGAAATAAGAGAAAGCCTTCCTGTGCAAGGAGGCAAAGCGAGTAACTTTGCCAGGGGTGTTTTCCAAGCTCATTGGTAAAGAAGCAATGATTTTTTTGATGAAGTGATTATGTGAGGGTACTATCCAGGCCTGTTAGCAGTGGAGCAACACTAGAGATGAAAAATCATACTCTGAATATCTTAAGCTTGTGAATTATATTACCCTTCTACTGAGTCAAAACAATTGCGATATGGTTGGCCTTATGAATGTGTTCAACCGAGAGATAGATGAAGGGGACTATATCTATAACCCAGTTAAGTTGGAAAATCAGAGTAACCCATGTAATGAATCAATACTTCCTACAAAACTAGACCTTGTGCATAAGGTTAGACCAAGGCAGAGAAGCTGGATTTCTACCAATGTGTTTCCAAGTGTTGTCTCCATGACAAACACCCTCCAAAATTTGGTCTACACTTGAATTTGGGAGCCTACTGTGGATCTTGAGATCATTTGTTCCATAGTCACTTTATAGTCAATCGATGCTTTGTTAAGTATTATAGTCTTTTTCTTAGTTCGTAAGTGTCAAATTCACCTTCTCACACATGCTCATTCCATAGCAAGTTCATGAGTACACTATTTTATGAAATCTTAACATACATAGCACAAGTCCATCAAGACACTGCATGTGCAATTTTTAACCTATGTCGATAGTCAATGCACACTTTCATTGACAATATCTCACTTTTGGATGTGATTGTTCTTCTATTTTTGTTGAGTGTTTCCAATTGTCACTTTTGCGCAACTTCGCTTCCGCAAGTGCCACTTGATTTTTGTTTTTTTCACTTTAATGAGTTTTTTTTTCATGCTATCTTCATTCTGGCATGTGTCACTTTAAATTTCATTTGATGGGACTCAAAAATGAACAACAAGTTTTCTTGACCCAAGAGGATTAAGAAGCTCACATTCTTAAACAATTCCAAACTCAGTCAGGTGAATCATTTGACTTTAGGGAGGGATATGATACAACCATTTATGAAGTCCACAAACAATACAATTTGAGGAGCATAATAATGGATGTCCCTGAAACCAATAAACAGAAAGGTACCAAGTAGCCTAACAAAGGTAAGATCAGTGCCCCCCTGTACATATTCTTTCTAGAATAGATCCTAACCCTAATAACCCAATTGTTGAAGATGTATCAGATAATCAGCCTGTTAGGGCCTAAATCTGCCTTAGGCTGAAGGAAGGCAAAATTCAGGGTAACCACAAACCACACTCGGTCTGGTAGCTAGCCCTACCAGAACAAGAGAGGGCTCTCTCCGGGTCACGCTCAGGAAAATAAACAATAGGGTCTGAGATGACGCAAAAATGGATACTGATTTTAGGCTAGGTAAACAAATATGATGGAGGTATTTTGAAGAACGACTGAGTCTTCTGGGATGTGTGGGGCCAAGGAACAGCATGAGCAGAGAATTTAACTCAAAGACGCAGATTATTTCGTGAGGCAAGACAGGCGGAAAGTCTAGCAATTAGATTCGAAATAATATGAAGTGGAGAGATTGTTTAAGAGTGTGAAAAGGGCATAAATACATGAATCCTTTTCAACAGAAGAAAACATAGAACGTGAAAACTATCCCAAGGTAGAGCAGTACACTGAATTCTACCTTTTTTACTTACAAAGATTTCAATGGAAATGAATATGAATGAAAATACGAAACATAATGAAATACATATGAAACATAAAGAAGATACATTTGCTAAACTCACGCCACAGGAATCTCATGAACCAGAGCTGCAATCTTTCATTAATTCTCTGTCAAAATGTATAGTGAGTGATTGGGTTTCTCTCCCACAGTTTCCCAGAAATTCCAACCCTTTACAAAATGACTCTCAATACAATAAATAAGCTTTGCCATGAGAAATTCGATCAACCCAGGAAATGAAGAGCCAACCATCAGCAGTTACATTTAATTTTCTATGAAGACCAATTAGAAAAAAGCAAATATGAGCGTAGATTTTTTGGGTGGCTGTTCGCCTTCATTTGGCCACTTGGATAGAAGAAAAAAATGTTTTTTAAACTTTGCATTTGATGCCGAGAAAAATTTATTGTAAATGAGTGGGCCCACTTGGAGAAAATTGCGAATAGAAATTCGTGAAGCGGGAGTGATTTTGGCCTTTGGGTCTCTGTGCACCGCGCCAAAAACTGTATGTGTTGTGCTACTTTGGAGCTGTTTTTGAGGCACCTTCTGAAGTCCAAATTGAGCCCAAGTGTGCTTGTTGGAAAGCCCTGCCTGTCTACTCTCCAACACAAGTGAAATTTCTGAATTTGGTGCCAATTTTCTGCTCCAAAACTGCAATCTCCCAAGACTGCTTCCTGTGTGTCAAAATAGGGGCAGAGAGGTCATTTTTTGGGTGTTTTTGACCTCCTGAGGACTCAAAATTTGCCCAAACTTCTTGGCCATGCACCAACAGTCATGATTTTCCATGGAAAATACAAAAATGTAAACCTTTTGCCATTTGGAGCTTCCTATTGTAAGCGCGCGCCACGTGGCGCGGCGCACAGGGAGAAAAACCCTGTTTTTTGCACAAAAATTTCCAAAAATACCAAAAATGCCCCAAATTTCTTGAAATTTGGGTTGGAGCTTCCTTATCAAGTTTTATGCTGGACTAAAGAGGCTTCGGCCAATATCTGAATTCGATCGAGCTCCCTTTGCCTCTTTTGCTTCTTGATTGCCTTCCTCAATTTCGCCTTCAAATTCCTGATTCGGGCCTTGCACACTTTGTTTCGCGCCATGTAGTGGAACGCCATGTGTCTCAGCAATGCATGGTCCTTGTCGGCCTTGTCCAGTAGCCTCTCTAAGTGCATGTTAACTCTCTCGAGATTGGCCTCCCGATCCTCATTAATCTCTTGCTCCAATGACATGAGCTCAACTCTTCTCCTTTGCACAGCTTGGCGATTCTCGCGAATGTTTTGTAGCTCCATGATTGCCTGCTGATCCTCAAGCTATTTGTTCCTCTGCTCCAAATATTTCATTTTCCACTTAGCCCTCTCGAGGTCAAGGGAGAAGGCTTCAATCTCTGATTGTTGCTCTTGGATGATCTCTCTAAGTTTGGCGCTTTGTGGACCCGTATCTGTATCATCATCATGAAGGAGAATGAAGTCATTCTCTCGTTCACTTGATGGCTCACCTGAAGGCCCCTCATCCTGCATTGGCTCCTTGCCTTTGTCCTGTTCCTGTGATGCTGATGGAGGAAGCGAGGCCCCTTCCACCCCGGGTGGAGATAACACTCGCTTTGCCGTTGCAAACAAACGTCTGGTGCCTTTCTGATATGTGATGAAAACCGGCACACTAGCAGTCTCATAGCGCTCATACCAATGAGAAAGTTCACCCTCATGCTTAACCTCTAATACACCCCGTGAAGCTCTTAAGAAATCACGCGAGATGAAATCATCCCAACTGATGCCCTGCAATCCAAGCTGATGAACCACCAAAATCTTAATAAGAGAAAAATGATAGACATTGTTAAGTTGCTGCTGAGGTGTTTTGCGCTGTATAAAGGTGGTCATCCTCTCTATGTTCTGGCAAATGAAATATGGAATTTTCATCATCCATACCTTGGTGAAATGCATGAGCAACCTGATGTGGTAAGCATAAAGATGAGAGAAACTTCCCTCACAGCTGAAATATTTCACGATCAATTTAATTAGTGGAGCATTTTCATCCTTTAGATATTGGAATGGGAACACTCTCTTGAGCTGCCTTAAGAAACTGGTTTTGATGTATGGCTCATAATGCTGCCGGTCAATCTTCTGTTTCTTGTGCCATGGTTCACCAATGTTCGGTATACCGGTTGCTAATGAGACAGATTCTGGTGTAAGTGTGAAGGTGACACCAGCCAAGATAGCTTGATCTCCGTGCAAGTGCAACACAAAAAGATGAGCCAACTCATGATGAAATTGGACACTAGCCACCCTTTGACAAAACTCATAGCATGACTGATGCTGAAAATAGGACATAGCAAAAGGGCAGGCCTGCAATTCTGTAAGGGTGGTCTGTTCTTCTCTAACATGTCTGCCACTCTTATGAGGCCTCCGGAGTGCCTGTTCTTCCACAGGAGAGTCACTTTGGGTTTCTACCTCATAGTCCGATGAATGCTCAGATGCCATGACTGCTATACGAAATACCTTGAAGACAAGATGACTACTGTGTATGAACTGTGCTTGAACTGCTCTTTTTGGTGTTGTATTTCAATTTCTGCCACCAAGGGAAAAAGCCAATGCAGCAGGGACTGTTAGGGATTGTTAGGAAGGGGAAAAAATATTGAGGAATGAGAATTATTGGGATAATTTTAATTAGGGAGAGGAGGGGGATTTTATATATGGGAATAAGGTTTAGGGTTTGGGATTAATTATATAGGGTTGAGGAGATTTTAATAAGGGCTAGGGTTTTGGGATGTTGAATGTAATGTAGGATTGATCAACTTGGTGGGGGGTAGGAAATGGGGCAACAAGGGAGAATGGGGAAGGAGGAGAGTCCGTGGTGACAAAACTGTGAGCTCTGAAACCCTGGCAGCAAATTTTTTTGTGTTGGGTATGAATTTTTGTTTCAACCTTTATTCACCCTTACACCACCATCTCTTATCATAAAATCTGAAGCAATGTCAAGATGGAAGACCCTACCTGACAACTCCACGCAAGGGATGAGCAATTTGAAAAGATTTGACACAATTTCGGGCTCTGAACTATGTGCGCCGCACCAAGAACCTAGTGCATCGCGCCCTCTATGTGCGTCACACCCATTCAAATTAACACTGGGCGGAAATCCCCAGTGCGCCGCACGCTCTATGTGCGCCGCGCTCCTCCACCTATGCGCCGCGCTCCAACCTTTGACACCATCACGGCCTTTCAACTGCGGTTTGTTCTTCAACCTCCAAATTCAACTTTGCTATAAGATTTCATGAATGTAACTTGGTACAAATGATTTATATACTTGGAGAAATATCTTGCAAGAGTTGGATTTGATTTTTTCTTTCTCCAAAACCCATTTTGTAATGTTTTCACTTTGGCGCTTTTTCACAATTAATACAACTCTGCTTTTCACACTTCCTTTTGATTTCTTTGACTAAAATGATGAAATTTTTGGCAATTTTTTGCAGGGGTAGCTGACATGGAATTTGGCTAAGGAGACCAGGGATGCGCTTGGAGAAATTCACTGAGAAACTTTTGAAAATTATTACAAATGGCAAACTGTTGACTTTTCTTCAAAACAGAGTTTTGAATAATAGTCGTAATCTATCGATATGACGATGAAAATCTTTGAATCACAACTTTATAAGAGCCTCCCTCTGGCCTTGCTGGTTTTATTGGACATTGTTTGAAGACCAAATGACTAATCCTTAGACTTAATGACCGAAATGACTCTTGTCCATGAAAAGATCAAATATTGATTGTCGTGGACTTTAATACACATTGATGAAAAGACCTAAGCCAGCAGGTACAAGACATGAGGGGAATGAATGATAAGGCCCTTCCGTCAAATTATGGCATGGCCCTAGCGGAATGCAGTTGATTGAATGGAGTGAGACACCTAAAAATGAAATGCGGAAAGAGTTTTGATCTCTAATGGAGGACTGACAAGACCGACTCTAACATTGGCTCCAATGGGGGATGGTAGCTCCTTGGAGGTGCCAAGAACGACAGATCTTTGGGAGAGCAAACAGTGCCTTCATCCATTGGGCTATGGAGTCATCATTTTGACAAACGACACACAACTATTGACTCATTTATTGACTGAAACTTCACTCGGACTGACTCAAATTTGGACTTAAAATGACTCAAACACTGACTAGACAAACTCAAACCAAAATTGAAATAAAATGGTATTTACAGTGACAATGGAAACAGTAGAAACAACTTAGAAGTGGTACCGCTTGAGTAGCCGACCATTGATCAGCCCTCCTGGACAATCTTCGCCGTTCATTTCCTTCAAAAGAAAAGCATTCTGACCCCGATATGCTGCAATCTTGAAGGGACCTTTCCAGAGATTCTCGAATTTACCGTGCTTACCCTTTTCCTCATTCCTTGCGTCCCACTTCAGCACTACATCATCTAGCTGGAATTTGTCCGCCTTTGCTTCTCTGTCATAAATTTTCTTAATCTTCTCTTGCAACTTGGATGTGTTTTGGAACACTTCTTCTCTGGTCTGCTGCAAATGGATCATTTGATTCAATCTTCTCTGTATAGGATCATCTTCACTGCCGGCTTCCTAAAGAAGTTTTGACTACCAGGGTTGCAAGAGAGGTAGGAAACAAGGCATCAACTCCATACACAAGCTCAAAGGGGGACATATCAATGGATTCCTTCTGACTAACCCGATCTGCCCAAAGTGCATTGAACAACTTCTTATGCCAGCTCTTCTTGTTGATTTCCAGCAACTTTTTAATGATGTTGACCAAAGATTTGTTAGAAGACTCTGCCAATCCATTGCCTTGCGGATGATAGGCAGTTGAGTGACCCAAAATGATGTGATATTTATGACAAAACTCTACCATCCTTTTCGATTTGAAAGTTGTTGCGTTATCAGTGATTAATTTATTCGGGCAACCAAAGCGAGACAAGATGTTATTTTCAAGGAATGAAATAATTACCGTATCTGTAGCTTGTCTGGTGGGAATTGCTTCGATCCATTTCGTGAAGTAATCTGTTGCCGTGAGAATCCATCGATGCTGACTGGAAGAAGTAGGATGAATTTCACCAATGAAATCCAACCCCCATTGCTCTAAAAGGGCACTCACCTCAATGGGCTTAAGTGGAAAAGGCTGTAATTTCTGCCTTCCTTCAAGCATTTATGACAGCTCTTGAAAACCTTATATACATCAGCAAACAATGCTGGCCAATAGTATCCCGCTCTCGAAACTTTATTTGCTGTTGTTTTCCAAAAAAGGTGACCACCACAATCTCCTTCATGGCAATCCTCCATGACCTGCTTTGCTTCTTCTTCCACCAAACAATTCAAAAGAATGTCACCGGGGTCTTTCCAATAAAGTGCAGAATTTAGAATGCAAAACTTGGCAGCCTTTAATTTGAGAGTTCTAGCTTTGTTTCTAGTCATGCTGGGTGGTGGTGACAAATTTTGAAGCACATATATGATGTCTGAATACCACGGAGAAAGAGAAAACATTTGAGATACCTGAATTGATAAACCTTCCTCATTCTCATCGGACATAGCAGCGATCATATTTATTTCTAAGGCGTGCAAGTTTGATTCGGCCATTAACTTTGCCAATCCCTGTCCTTTAACCAGCTTTGTGGGCTTTATCTCCACATCATATTCCAACAAAGCTGCGATCCACTTGCCTCGTCTTCCTTCTGGATCGGTCTGCATTAAAACATCTTTGACAGCAGCGTTAGGAACATAAGCCAAAATATGAGAATGCAGAATGTATACCCGAAAATCTTTCAGTGCTTTCACAAGTGCAAGGGCTTGCTTCTCAATGATGTTTTACTTTAAGGCTGCATCTCTTATAGTTCGGCTGAAGAAAGCAATAGGTCTTTCATGATCATCTATTTTCTGCATCAACACCGCTGCTATATATGCTTCGAAGCGAATGAAAACAATATAAAATCCTGAGTGTATTCCGGGATGATTAGAACTGGAGCTGAGGAAAGAGCCAATTTTACCAAATTGAAAGATTTTATAGCCTCTTTCGTCCACTTCACTTGGCTGTCCTTCTTGAGAATGTTTGTGATCTCTCTTAGGTGCTCAGCAAGATTAGGTACAAAGTCGTGTAAAAAATTCATTTTACCATTGAAAGACTGAATCTCCTTCTTATTCTGGGGCAGATCGTTTTTCTGAATTGCTTGCACACGCTGGGTCAATACGAATGCCTTCTTTTGAGATGATGTGCCCAAGTAGTTTGCCCTCCCCCATGGCAAACAAGCTCTTTTTCATATTCAGAGATAGACCATATTTTCTGCACTTTTGAAAGATAGTTTTCAGATGATACACATGTTCTTCATTAGATTTGGAAAACATCGTCGGATCATCAAGGTATACGACCAAAAAGACATCCTTCTCATTTACGAAAGCCAAGTCCATTGCCCGCTGAAAGGTGGCATTCGTGTTCTTCAAACCAAAAGGCATTTTAGCATAATGAAAAGTTCCCCATGGAGTGGTGAACGTTGTCTTGTCTCAGTCATCTTCATGGACAAAAATTTGGTTATATCCAGAATAACCATCAAGTAGTGACATACGATATGCCTCAACTACTCGCTGAAGTATATGATCCATTTTGGGCAGTGGATAGTTATCTTTCAATGAAACTTTATTGAGATTCCTAAAATCAATGCACAAGCGAATCTCACCTGTCTTCTTCCACACGGGCACCAAATTGGAGATCCAATCCAAAAATCTGATGGGAACGATAATTCCTGATTTGTACAACCTATTTATCTCCTTTTCAATTGATGGCAGTAGTTTTGGATTTAGCCTTCTCAACTTCTGTTTAAAAGGTTTATGATTAGGCTTAATGGGTATAGTGTGCTGAATTATATTGGTATCGTATGTCTTCAAGTCAGAATAGTCCCAAGCAAGCACGTCAGCAAATGAAGACAACAAAATGATATATTTTTATTTCATCTTGTGTGGCAATGTTTTAGACAGTTTTACCATTTTAGGATTAGCAGCTGTTCCGATATTGACCTCTTCAACACCCTTCTCTATTGGTTGCAATGTTGGTTTGTGGGCTACATCATCTTGATCAAAGAGTTCTTCTAAAGGTATCAAGCCTTTAGGAATAATTGTTATCCTTTAGCTGCAACACGTCCATTTGATTGATCTGCACCTCATCATTGCCATCATCATTTTCTTCATCAATTGAGGTCTCTTTGAACTTACCTTTGTTTTGCAGAAAATCATCAATCTCTTCATCATCTTGGAAAACTTGCCAATACCTCTGATTGTCGGGGACAGTCGAACAATGCTTGACATGGATTTCGAATTTATTACTGGAGTTCATTGGAATCTTCAAACTAATGGCTGCCTTAGCAAGAGCATCAGCAATGATGTTTTGAACACGAGGACACATGTCAAGGTATATTTTGAAAATAATTTCAGGATGTCTAGGACTGCATTCCAGTAAGCCCACATCTGAGGATGCTTTACTTGATATTTGCCTCTGACCTACTTAATCACCAATTTGGAGTCGCCATATACTGCAATCCTCTTAGCATTCAGCTTTCTTAGAATCTTTAGGCCAGTAATTAGAGCTTCATACTCAGCCTCATTGTTCGAACAATCAAAAGCTAATTTGTAGGAGCATACCCGCACATTACTAGGCACCTTGTTCGGGGCGGAGAAAGGACTGCGTACCCAAATACCAATCCCAGCACCATCGTTCCCCACTGCATCGTCGAAATCCATGGTCCACAAACCTTCTTCCTCTTCTTCCAAGTGTCGAAATTCTGCTGGCTCTGTTTTTCCTGCTTGCTGTCCGTTATCTTCAGCTGATTTCTCAACGGTGTTTTGCTGTTCTCGTCCTTCTTTCTTCAAAACTTCTATGAAATTTTCTACTATTTCTGGAATACTTTCTGCTTCAACCAACTGACTATCTGCATCATTAAAACTATATGAATATAAAACAAAAGACTCTAGATCTGTATGTACATAATTAATTGGATGATTAATGGGTTTCTCCTTGCTTGTGATCATGTATTTCATTTTTTGATCCCGATAGAGTTTTCTCATTTGACCAAACACCGGAATTGTTGCATAGGAGAAATCTAGTTGTAATGTCCCTTTCAATTTTGCTGCCCAAGACTTGGAAAGAAGCATGCCGAACCTGGGAGGAATATCCGCTACCACAATATCCATCAAAACATTCTTCACTGGGATTTGATCCAGACTTACAACCAAGTCTTTGATGAGCCCAATACATCTTACTTTGCTGGAATCAAACGAATAGAGATCATGGTATTTCCGGGTGACGTCCAAACCCAGCTTATCGATGATAACCTTGGGCATGAGATTGTGAGAAGCTCCGGAATCGAACATGGCAGTGTGTAACACAAAATCATGCAATCTTAAACTGATATAAAAAGGTGGCACATCATTATCTGGAGACTCACCATTCAATGCTGGCCCAAAAATCATTTCGGGTTGATCATCTTCGACATTCACCATATCAGACATTGGATCACAGTTTAAAATTTTAGAAACCTGCCCTCTATAATTGTTGTTCTTCATTATTTCAGTCAAGGGAATGGATACCTTCAATTTAGAAATTTCATTCTCTAAACTAAAGACAGAAGTCTTTTCTACCTCTTTGACCGGGACTTCTTTCCTTTCCTTTTCTTTTGATACAATTTGTTGATTTGATTTTTTTGTTGTTGGTGAATTGCTGCTGTCAGGTCCAAGTGCCTCTTTGCCTTACTTTTGTGCAACTGACAAATCATTCTTTGATGCCGAAACTTCCTTCCTCTTCTGAATTGGGTTAACTGGCACATCTCTATTTCTAAGTGAATATTGCCGATGCTTAGCAAACAGAGCATTCATATAGCCTCTTTGATACTCCTCTGATTCTTCTTCTAAAACTGTGTCACTTGCTAGAATGAAATCTGCGTCTTTGTGTGCCGCTGAACTTTCCGCATACTCCTCCTCTTCAGTAATGTAAGTAGGAAAATCATCCGGAGTAAAGAAGTGGTTCTCTTCCCCTATTACCTTCCCTTCCTCATTAGACTCCAATCCATTCACAAAATTTTGCTGCAGAGGTGGCTGTACTGGCTGTTGTGCTGTCTGATCTTGGGCTCACTGATCTCTCTGCCTTATCCTATATTGTGGCTGCTGCTGGCCACGGAAGTTAGAATTTCTAACTTGTGGCTCAGGTTTATCAAGTTTCACCCTTTCAAGCATCTGCTCTACCTTCCTGAGTAATTGATCCATCGAGGAAGACTCTTCCTTGACTGTGACCTTCTTTTCTGCTTTTGCTCTAGCCCTCTTGGACAACAGATTTGCTTCAACGCTGACCGCGATTTTCTACATGTCTTCCATTGTGGCCGGCTCTCTCTCTCTCAGTTGATAAGCCATGTCAGCATCAAAACCATCTGGGAATTTCATCATGGCTAGTCCCATAGGTGGCCTTAGATGATCAGGAATTTCATTATAAATGAAATTGAATCTAATGCAGTAGTCTTGGACCGACTCACCAGCGTTTCATTTGATCTGCTCATATTCAGCCAGAATTTGAAGAGGGTTCTTTTTCACTTCCCAGCGGTCTAAAAATTGTCTTTGCAGTTCGGCCAAGGTAGCGATTCGTGCAGCCGGCAAATCCCCGAACAATTTCCTAACTTCACCAGAAAATGTCTGCACAAAGAGTCTCATTGTCACATTCTCTGCATCAATCTCATGAAGGTCACAGAAATCTGCCATTCTGTCCACATGTTGCTGAGCGGTAATGCTGTTAGGAGCACCATCAAACAAAGGGATTTTGCTTTGATAATCTGCAGGCATGTCATCTAGAACTTGAGGTAGCACAAGAGGTGCAAAACGGGCAGCCATCACTCTTGGTGGGTTTGGTCTTGGAGGTGTTGGATGGGTGTGTGCAGTTTGTAGGGAATTAAAAATTTGAGTTTGAAGCTGTGTTGCAATATAATTATCAATTGACCGGTTAGCCCTTTCAGTTTCTAGGTCTACAAGAAACTATGGATCGGGGACAGTAGAGTCAACAACCCTTTCGTATTTGGTCTCGAACAATGATATTTCAAACTGCTCATCAAACTCAAGCTCTTCAAGATAATAAAAAATGTCAGGACATGAATGGGATTTGAACACGGGAGTTATAGTGTTCTCTTGACGAAGGAGTATTGGAATCAAATTGGGGTTTTCGTAGATATGAGGAGGATCAGGATCTGGATTGGCTCTGGTATATCTTCTTGAAGCCAGCGTGCTATTTTCAAAAAATCAACAGGACATGAACAACTTACTCAGCCTATCAAATCCTAAACTTATCATCTGGAAGCTTAGAATTATCAGAAGTATGGGGTGTTTGTAGGTTAAGCCTGCCGTTTATGCAACGAAGAAGACTAACAAACAAAGAATTTCCTCCCCAGTGGAGTCGCCACTATGTTAGGGCCTAAATCTGCCTTAGGCTGAAGGAAGGCAAAATTCAGGGTAACCACAAACCACGCTCAGTCTGGTAGCTAGCCCTACCAGAACAGGAGAGGGCTCTCTCCGAGTCACGCTCAGGAAAATAAACAATAGGTTTTGAGATGACGCAAAAATGGATACTGATTTTAGGCTAGGTAAACAAATATGATGGAGGTATTTTGAAGAATGACTGAGTTTTCTGGGATGTGTGGGGCCAAGGAACAGCATGAGCAGAGAATTTAACTCAAAGACGCAAATTATTTCATGAGGCAAGATAGGCGAAAAGTCTAGCAATTAGATTCAAAATAATATGAAGTGGAGAGATTGTTTAAGAGTGTGAAAAGGGCATAAATACATGAATCCTTTTCAACAGAAGAAAACATAGAACGTGAAAACTATCCCAAGGCAGAGCAGTACACTGAATTCTACCTTTTTTACTTAGAAAGCTTTCACTGGAAATGAATATGAATGAAAATATGAAACATAACGAAATACATATGAAACATAAAGAAGATACATTTGCTAAACTCACGCCACAGGAATCTCATGAACCAGAGCTGCAATCTTTCATTAATTCTCTGTCAAAATGTACAGTGAGTGACTGGGTTTCTCTCCCACAGTTTCCCAGAAATTCCAACCCTTTACAAAATGACTCTCAATATAATAAATAAGCTTTTCCATGAGAAAAGAAATCAACCCAGGAAATGAAGAGCTAACCATCAGCAGTTACATTTAATTTTCTATGAAGACCAATTAGAGAAAAGCAAATATGAGCGTAGATTTTTTGGGTGGTTGTTCGCCTTCATTTGGCCACTTGGATAGAAGCCAAAAATGTTTTTTAAAATTTGCCTTTAATGCTGGGAAAAATTTATTGTAAATGAGTTGGCCCACTTGGAGAAAATTGTGAATCGAAATTTCACGAAGCGGGAGTGATTTTGGCCTTTGGGTCTCTTTGCACCGCGCCAAAAACTGTATGCATCGCGCTACTTTGGATCTATTTTTGAGGCACCTTCCAAAGTCAAAATTGAGCCCAAGTGTGCTTGTTGGAAAGCCCTACCTGTCTACTCTTTAACCCAAGTGAAATTTCTGAATTTGGTGCCCATTTGCCCCTCCAAAACGGCAATCCCCCAAGACTGCTCCCTATGTGTCAAAATAGAGGCAGAGAGGTCATTTTTTGGGTGTTTTTGACCTCCTAAGGACTCAAAATTTGCCCAAATTTCTTGGCCATGCACCAAAAGTCATGATTTTCCATGGAAAATACAAAAATGTAAACCTTTTGTCATTTGGAGTTTCCTATTGTAAGCGCGCGCTACGTGGCGCGGCGCACAGGGAGAAAAACCCTATTTTTTGCACAAAAATTTCCAAAAATACCAAAAATGCCCCAAATTTCTTGAAATTTGGGCTGGAGCTTCCTTATCAAGTGTTATGCTGGGATAAAGAGGCTTCGGCCAATATCTGAAATCGATCGTGCTCCCTTTGCCTCTTTTGCTTCTTGATTGCCTTGCTCAATTTCGCCTTCAAATTCCTGATTCGGGCCTTGCACACTTTGTTTTGCGCCATGTAGTGGAATGCCATGTGTCTCAGAAATGCATGGCCCTTGTCATCCTTGTCCAGTAGCCTCTCTAAGTGCATGTTAACTCTCTCGATATTGGCCTCCCGATACTCATTAATCTCTTGCTCCAATGACGTGAGCTCAACTCTTCTCCTTTGCACAGCTTGGTGATTCTCGCAAATGTTTTGTAGCTCCATGATTGCCTGCTGATACTCAAGTTGTTTGTTCCTCTACTCTAGATATTTCATGTTCCACTTAGCCCTCTCCAGGTCAAGGGATAAGGCTTCGATCTCTGATTGCTGCTCCTGGATGATCTCTCTAAGTTTGGCGCTTTGTGGACCCGTATCTGTGTCATCATCATGAAGGAGAATGAGGTCAGTCTCTCGTTCACCTGATGGCTCACCTGAAGGCCCCTCATCCTGCATTGGCTCCTTGCCTTTATCCTGTTCCTATGATGCTGATGGAGGAAGCGAGGCCCCTTCCACCCTGGGTGGAGATAACACTCGCTTTGCCGTTGCAAACAAATGTCTGGTGCCTTTCTGATATGTGATGAAAACCGGCACACTAGCAATCTCATGGCGATCATACCGATGAGAAGGTTAACCATCATGCTTAACCTCTGATACTCCCCGTGAAGCTCTGAAGAAATCACGCGAGATGAAATCATCCCAAGTGATGCCCTGCAATCCAAGTTGATGAACCACCAAAATCTTAATAAGAGCAAAATGATAGACACTGTTAAGTTGCTGCTGAGGTGTTTTGCGCTGTATAAAGGTGGTCATCCTCTCTATGTTCCGGCAAATGAAATACAGAATGTTCATCATCTGTACCCTGGTGAAATGCATGAGCAACCTGATGTGGTAAGCATAAAGACGAGAGAACCGTCCCTCACAGCTGAAATATTTCATGATCAATCTCATTAGTGGAGCATATTCATCCTTCAGATATCAGAACGGGAACACTCTCTTGAGCTGCCTTAAGAAACTGGTTTTGATGTATGGCTCATAATGCTGCTGGTCAATCTTCTGTTTCTTGTGCCATGGTTCACCAATGTTCGGTATACCGGTTGCTAATGAGACAGATTCTGGTGTAAGTGTGAAGGTGACACCAACCAAGATAACTTGATCTCCGTGCAAGTGCAACACAAAAAGACGAGCCAACTCATGATGAAATTGGACACTAGCCACCCTTTGACAAAACACATAACATGACTGATGCTGAAAACAGGACATAGCAAGAGGGCAGGCCTGCAATTCTGTAAGGGTGGTCGGTTCTTCTCTAACATGCCTGCCACACTTATGAGGCTTCCGGGGTGCCTATTCTTCCACAGGAGAGTCACTTTGGGTTTCTACCTCATAGTTCGATGAATTCTTAGATGCCATGACTGCTATACAAAATACCTTCAAGACAAGATGAATGTTGTGTATGAACTATGCTTGAACTACTCTTTTTGGTGTTGTATTTCAATTTCTTCCACCAAGGGAAAAAACCAATGCAATAGGGACTGTTAGGGATTGTTAGGAAGGGGAAAAAATATTGAGGAATGAGAATTATTGGGATAATTTTAATTAGGGAGAGGAGGGGGATTTTATATATGGGAATAAGGTTTAGGGTTTGGGATTAGTTATATAGGGTTGAGATTTTAATAAGGGCTAGGGTTTTGGGATGTTGAATGTAATGTAGGATTGATCAACTTGGTGGGGGGGGGGGGGTAGGAAATGAGGCAACAAGGGAGAATGGGGAAGGAGGAGAGTCTTTGGTGACAAAACTGTGAGCTTTGAAACCCTGGTAGCAAATTTTTTTGTGTTGGGTATGAATTTTTGTTTCAACCTTTATTCACCCTTACACCACCATCTCTTATCATAAAATCTGAAGCAATGTCAAGATGGAAGACCCTACCTGACAACTCCACGCAAGGGATGAGCAATTTGAAAAGATTTGACACAATTTCGGGCTCTGAACTCTGTGCGCCGCGCCCTCTATGTGCGTCGCACCCGTTCAAATTAACACTGGGCGGAAATCCCCAGTGCGTCCAACCTTTGACACTGTCATGGCCTTTCAACGGCGGTTTGTTCTTCAACCTCCAAATTCGACTTTGCTATAAGATTTCATGAATGTAACTTGGTACAAATTATTTATATACTTGGAGAAATATCTTGCAAGAGTTGGATTTGATTTTTTCTTTCTCCAAAACCCATTTTGTAATGTTTTCACTTTGGCACTTTTTCACAATTAATACAACTCTGCATTTCACACTTCCTTTTGATTTCTTTGACTAAAATGACGAAATTTTTGGCAATTTTTTGCAGGGGTAGCTGACATGGAATTTGGCTAAGGATACTAGGGCTGTGCTTGGATAAATTCACTGAGAAACTTTTGAAAATTATTACAAATGGAAAACTGTTGACTTTTCTTCAAAACAGAGTTTTGAAGAACAGTCGTAATCTATCGA
Source organism: Pinus tabuliformis (assembly GCA_031772625.1). Taxonomy (NCBI): domain Eukaryota; kingdom Viridiplantae; phylum Streptophyta; class Pinopsida; order Pinales; family Pinaceae; genus Pinus; species Pinus tabuliformis. Next base: position 564,481,883 of record CM062815.1, on the reverse strand, counting down.
TATGACGATGAAAATCTTTGAATCACAACTTTATAAGAGCCTCCCTCTGGCCTTGCTGGCTTTATTGGACATTGTTTGAAGACCAAATGACTAATCCTTAGACTTAATGACCGAAATGACTCTTGTCCATTAAAATATCAAACATTGACTGTCATGGAATTCAATACACATTGATGAAAAGACCTAAGCCAACAGGTACAAGACATGAGGGGAATGAATGATAAGGCCCTTCCGTCAGATTATGGCATCCCCTAGTGGAATGCAGTTGAGTGAATGGAGCGAGACACCTAAAAATGAAATGCAGAAAGAGTTTTGATCTCTGGCGGAGGACTGACAAGACCGACTCTAACACAACCAAAGAATAGACAACCTTCCACTTCTATTCCTTCTAAAGAAAAAGTAGAAGAACCTCTAGAACTTGATTTGGAAACAACTTCAGCCCATAATCCCACTCCTGAAGAGGAGAGAAACGTAGAAAATCCATCTGTCCAAAATACAAGAACTCGGACCGAAAAACCTTTTAATCTTGAGACAGAAGTAGGCAAACTAAAGATAGCTATTCCATTATCAGAATTAGCTAAACATGATGTCTATAGAAGTCAAATCAGCAAATCACTCAAAATTTCTATGAACGAAGATTCAGTAAATGTTTTTGATGACCAGCCTGAAGTGATATTTGGCCCTGGAGTAAATGGAAAAGCAATAGATGGAGAAGTTCCTCCTTTCTATGTAAGTTTAAACATACAAGATAAAATACTTTATAATGCCATGTTTGATTCTGGTGCTTTTCATAACGTAATGCCTAAATCTGTAATGGAGAGATTAGAACTTGACATCACCAGGCCGACCTTTTCTCTTTTGATTCAAGTCAGGTCAAATGTTTGGGTTTAATCAAAGACCTATGTGTGTCACTAGTCCAATATCCTGCCAAAACCATCTTAATAGACATAGTAGTAGTTGATATTCCACCAAAGTATGGCATGTTATTGTCTAGATCTTGGGGTGCAAAGCTTCAAGGATCTCTACAGTTAGACATGTCTTACGCTACTATTTCAGTGTTTGGTCAACCCAAGAAACTATATTGAGAAACCTTAATGAAGTATGTAGTAAGTAGTCGAGGGAAACCTCAAAATTTCCCTATCTACTCAATACATTCAGATATGGATTATTTTATCCTTTATAATGCTGAAATTGATCCCCCACATGAAATAAAAGTTTTAGTAGATGAAACAAAAAAAATTGCAAATGAAAAGTCTTGTGTTCGAATCCAAGAAATTCCTGAAAATCATGAAAAATCAAATAAACCAGAAGAAACTGAAAAACCAGATCTCCCTATTAAACAAATCCCTGAAACTCCAGATACTAATTATGAATATGAAATCCTTTGGTACTTAGAATTTGATGGTTCTGTGAACAAATTAGGAACAGGAGTAGGAGTCTGGGTGCACAATCTTGAAAACAATCATGCCGAAGGCCATGCCCACAAATTAAACTTTAAATGCACTAATAATATGGCTGAATATGAAGCTCTATTACTAGGTCTTAAACTGGTCAAGAAATTGGGAGCAACTAGAGTGTCAGTCCTAGGAGATTCTCATTTAATCATTCAACAGATAAAAGGGAAGTTCATAACAAATGATCCCAGATTAAGAGAGTACAGAGGAACAACTATGGAGATCCTCAATACATTTCTAGAAACTCAACTTGCCAAAATCCCGAGAAACCATAACTTGCAAGCTCATAGCTTGGCAATGTTTGCCCGCACCTGTAAATTACCATTTGAACCAAATCATCAATTCACAACTGAGATTAGACACAGGCTAGACATACCTGATAATGTAAAGAACTGGCAAGTGTTTGACAGTGATAATCAGATCAACAATTTTTTAACCCTAGAAGAAGAATTTTCTAGCACTAACATAGATATAGATACAGTTAGTGAATCTGATCCAACAAATTAGACAGAAACGGACATTTCAGCAGAAAATACAACTCAAATGCTTCATCCAACGAAATTTACCAAAAAGGAAATACAGGATCTTAAAGAAATAGACATTGATGAGATTATTGAAGGAGAATTTGAAGTTATCAATTTGAAAGACAATCATTTGCCTAAAGGATTAACTCTGGAAGATCTCTTTGATTTCAACGATATTCCAAAGAAACCCAAGATGGAACCTCTAAAAGCAGACATTGAAGACTATAACATAGGAACTGAAGAAAATCCAAAAATGGTGAAATTATCCAAATCTTTGCCCCCTGATAAAAAACTTAAGTATGTTAAACTAATCAAAGAATTCCAAGATGTTTTTGCCTGGAGCTATGAAGACCTGAAATCTTATGACACCTCTGTAATTCAACATACTATACCCCTCAAGGAAAATCAAAAACCATTTAAGCAAAAGCTCAGAAGAATTAACCCTGTATTGCTTCCTTTAATTGAAAAAGAAATCAAATGAATGCGTAATGCAGGGATAATTGCTCCAATCAGATTTTCAGAGTGGGTGTCTAATTTAGTGCCTACTAGGAGGAAAACAGGAGAAATCAGATTATGTGTTGACTTAAGAAATGTAAACAAGGTTTCTTTGAAAGACAATTACCCTTTACCTAAGATGGATCATATTTTACAAAGGGTAGTAGGTGCTTCTAGGATTTCACTTTTGGATGGGTTTTCAGGTTATAATCAGATTCTGGTTCATCCTGATGACCAGGAAAAAACTACATTTACAACACCATGGGGTACATTCAAATATGTTAAAATGCCATTCAGACTTAAGAATGCGGGGGCAACCTTTCAACGAGCAATGGACATAGCTTTTGCAAAAGAAATTCATGATTTTCTGGATCTAGATGACCTGACTGTGTTTTCCAAATCAGATCAGCAACATTTTGATCATCTCAAACAAGTGTTTTTAAAATGTAGAAAGTATGGTATTTCATTAAATCCTAAAAAGTCTTTGTTTGGTTTAGAAGAAGGAAAACTGTTAGGCCATATCATCTCCAGAGATGGCATCAGAGTTGATCCTACTAGAATAGAAGCTATTCTGCAAATACCCCACCCCAGAAATGTTAAAGAACTTCAAGCTTTCCTAGGAAAGATCAACATTTTAAGAAGATTTATATCTAATTTGGCTGAAATTAAGTAGATTGCTGAACAATATGTTAAAAAAGGTGTTATCACAAAATCACTACTGGGGGCTGCAACCAAGCAAGATTTCAGTAACTCTTTCAACCTAACTTTAGATCAAAGATTAGCCTCTTTGATCAGAGAGGTCTCTCTCGCAAACTCTTGATAAAATCCTTCACTACAATAGATGGCTAACTCTTTATTCATTCATGAAAGCAAAAGCTGGTTGGAAACATATCAAACTGGTTCTCATTGGGCTATGGAGTCTCATACACTAAGTGAACAAGAGAAACAAAGTCATTTCATGGAAGTCAAGGCTCTTTGCATTACATGTCCAAACATATTCCATAAAAACCACAGCTTGCTAAATACACAGGAAGTCAGAGCATAGGATATGAATTCTGAGTGATTGTACTATAACAAGGCTGTAAAATAACATATGATATAAAACACCACCATTACATTTGAACACAATAATCCATCGAGAATCTTGAGAAGAAATCAACACTGTTTTACTATTACTGTCATAAGTCTTACAATGGCCCAAAACAACTCTGTTTTTGTATAAAATGTCCAACCCCTATTACATCCTAGTTTTCACCATATATAGGAAAACCAAAAACTATCCCTATCTTGAGTCTCCTCAACAAGCATGAAGGGAGAACTCGATGATCTACCATTAATTACCCTTATTTATTTCTAAACCAACTCATTAATTACAAAAGTGCTGAGTTATGACTACATAAAGTCCTAATCAAACTAAAATACTAACTCCTTTCTCCTCGTAATATGATTCTTCTTGGATGCTGGACAGCTGTATGATTTCTGTTATGGCTAAGATATGTTAAGGGAACATTCACCGAGCAAGCTGGTCTCGGATGCTAGCTGTATAGACAGCTTATTAATTGATAAAAATGATCACCCTATATCCACGGTCCCTGTCTTCCATTCCTCTTCATCATTTAAAAACCACACTCCAAGTTCTTTAAACCTTCAATTAACAACGCATAATCACCATATTCCATATGATCTGGATGTCTCGTGGATTAAACAGGTGTACCAACTAGAAATCCCAGTAACCCTACCAGAACCCTAGTAACTCGGTCATAAAGTGCCTTTTAGAAAACTTTATCAAAGAACAAACTATTTCACTTTCCCTTCAAACTTACACCTGTCACTATTTGAGCTGCTATGAAATCCATGTATGATCTCCCTCCTGTGTTTGAGACCTTCTTTTTAACATTCGCTGAGCTCATCATCAAAATTCATTGTTTTTCCACAAAACAGCATTCTACAGCAGTTTCGTAGCGCGCTACGAAACTGCTGTAGATGTCAAAATAGAACCTATGTATCTTGAAGCGTTTTCTGCTTAGATTCATAATCTTTTCAGACATTTGTACAGCTGTTAGGAACCTAAATATTTAAAAAAAAAAATGAAGCTTGCTTCTGTCATTACATATCACAGCAAACTTGATTAGCATCAAACCAATAAAAAGCTTCATAAATCCCAACTGGAGCATAAAGTCACTGCAGTATTCCTTGCTGTCTTCAATAACCCCTGAATTTTCAGTTTTCAGTTTGTTTGAGTTTTCCATCCTCATACCATTTAGCGCAGCTAAGGCCTTCGACTTACTGTATACAAAATAGCCCTCTCCAACTCTAAAAATCATCTTCACCTGAAACTGTAATATGGATTTGAATGAAAAAATCATAACTGGCGCAGAAAGGAAAACATTCAAAGAGTATATTCCGGTCACCACTATTTGGCAAAGTGCTCCAATTTCACTGATATAAATTGCACAGCCTCTGACAACTCGTGCAGCACCATGGCATTCAATTGCTGGATGTAAGTTATGAAACATATCCCAATCTGGTTGTGTGAATTCTCCCAACAACAAGGTATTGTAAGTAACAGAGGAAATATATGCCTGAATTATAACTGCTGTTTGCTTCGCACTGTAAAGCCTAAAGTTTCAATACCATCAATACCAGCCGATGCCAAATAGCTGTGTAACTCATTGCAGAAATTGTAAACCTTCTTCGAATGAACAAGGCCTAATCCATAAACTGAAAAACTATTCAAAACAACATCTGGTTGATTGCCGAAAATTCCAGGACACTAAATAGGATAAGCGAGGGAGAAATCATAATATTCCATTCCAGCTGCAGCTGGTTTGACCCCACCCCAGTAACCAGCAAGAGCACGCCACACATGGACCTATTTCACGTTGTGGTGCTCGCTTTGCTTCTTCTATAACATGTCTGAGCCCTGTGGAATCTTTAAACATGCGAACATCAAATGCTTCCATCTCATCTGGAAAGAAATTTCCCTCACAGTATGGCCAACGAGCAGCTGTGGTGTTGCTCTTCTCCCAAAACTGGCTATAAATGTTTGGCAACTTCAGAACGATTCACCATGTTCCTGTACCTCTTTCGGAATTGGCTTTGAATCTAAATCGATGGCCATTTATGAGGTATAGAAAGAACTCTATTGATTATGATGAGCTGGATGCTGAATCCGTCGATATCACCGTCATCTTCCATTTACAGTGCCATGTGTTCAATACCATGCTCTGATGCATGCCATGTGTGCACACTGCTGTCGTTCAATCATCAGTGCAGAAACTTCGACTTTCCACCCTCTTGTTTTTCTGTAGGTGGTATTTAAATGTGCATAGAAAGCTAAAAGCAAAGATCGGAATCTTGACCTCAGCATTCCCAATGTTCGTATCTCACCAAGTCGGCGAAAGGCAATGTTCGTATCTCACCATAGATACCTCCAAAGATAGTGGAGTAAATGGTATACCAAATCTGTATGTCCACGAAATAAACAAGTACTATTGGAGCCCAGAGGGCAATCACCACGCCAATGTTGTTTTTTTGCGTTTGGAGAAATTCATGCCCTTCGAATGCAGTAATATGCATTGCCACGCTAGCCTTTGTAGGCCCAATCAAGGGATGAATCTCATCGTAGTAGCTGAATGCCAGTTTGGTTACAAGAAGTAGGATCCAGAACATTGTGTATTTGAAAAGAAAAAACTGACTTTCGTGCATTGCCCAACCAACATAAAGTCACGGCCGTGCCCACCACATCAGGATATTCGCAATGCGCCATTTCGAGCTTTCAATAAATCGCTTTATCATGGCAATAAAAACAATATCGCCCCAATTACATTAAGAACCAGATTAGAACACGATTGCAGAAATGTATAATGAAGGGCTTTCCCACTTGTCACCAAACCGATTCTTGAAAATTTTGCCAAGACCAATTGGGTTATCATCAAACATACTGCAGAACCCAGTATTAGCAATTGCTATCAAACCAAACAGGAATCCCTGATCATCTTAGAGAATATGCTCACCCACAGCCCTTATTTTCTGGAACTCTAATGCTCTAAAATCTTTCTATGGGTACAGAGGCTACAGATTGACGAAGAAGCCATCACACGCTTGTATCTTACTTTAGAGCACTGTCATTCGGGAAGCATTCCCTTTGTAAAACCTCAAGGACTGAACTCAATGGCTAGAAGCCACTATGATGAAATGAAAGAATCTGGACAATTATCCTCGAGTGACCAAACCACTACAAGCAAAGAGGTAGTAGATGGACCGTCAACCTCATAGATGATACCAATTTTAACAAATAGGTATCATTTCTTTTTGCTGCTATAATGTGATAAAATTATGTACATTTTTTAGAACAATCATTACAAAGAGGCCTGCTGTAATGGGTGTAGGGTAGGATTTATCAGCTATTGGCCACAAGTTTGAATCCCAATTAAAGCACACTGCAGCATCTGACAGTGGAATGCTATCAAACCTGAACCCCAGATCATCATAGGCAATATTCTCACCGCAGTTACCTTGTTCTACTCAGTCATAATAACCTTCTCATCGTGGCTTAGGAAGTCCACCATTTATACTAATGACATCAACAAGTCCATTATTTGAAATACAAGCAGTCTCTGTTTCACCCAGATTTTGCATGTCATAATTAGTTTCTGGGACAATCTTAAAGCCAGCAAACATTGAAGCGGCTTCAACTGCATTCCTTACATTGCCTTTCTCATCAAATGTGCAGCCTTCCAAGAGGCCACGAATTCTATGGTTCTGAATATTAAAATAATGCCAAACTGGATTTAACTCGGGCTCCAACTTCAATAACAGTATGATGGTGTTCTCAAGCTAAGATACATCAGATGCAACAGGCCGAGGCTCGTACTGCATTCAAGGGTGCGCAGTCCTTCCCTTAGTTTCACAAACAGATATAATGTCCTGTACCATTCCAACAACTTCCTCCAAGGAATGATTTGAATCCTTTATGTCACCAAGATCGTCTTCAAAGGAGTTTTGTCTAGCAGTCTCTTCATGTTTCACTGAACCAGGAGCGCCATTTGTTGAACCTACCTTAGCAAACTTCCCATTGAATATCAAAAGAGCTAATCTCCAAAATATTGGTACATGGTGCACAATGACAGATGTAAGCCTACGAATGAGTCTTCCTCTGAAAACATCTGCTTCTTTACCAGTCACTTCTTTAATATGAGACTCCCCTCTTATATCATTATCACCCAACAGAAAAGAATAATCTATCGAAGACTGCACAAGCTCTTATTTGATTTACCCAGAAGATTGGCCACTAAACCATAGACACTGTTTTGCAACAATGCCACATATGCAGCTTTGTGTAGTGCTTCTAGAAGTTTCCCTTAAATATCTGTCATTTCCCAATTTTGCAGCGCAGCCAATGCAAGGTCAGTGTTTTTCGCTACGAAATCACTAAAACAGGTGGTGCTGCGAAACTGCTAACGGATTTATGCGCTACAAAAACAGTTTGTCCTTCAGCTAAACTGAAAAATTTTGGCAACACTATTTTCAGTGATAACAAAAGGATTCAAAGGTTAAATGGAAAGTAGAAGCCAAACAAGCATTTGAATAAATTAAAATGGCTTTGACCAGAACGCTAGTCCTTACAAGTCCAAAGTTCGATAGAGACTTCATAATTTTTTCATTTGCATCAAAACACATTATAGCAACTGTTTTACTGCGAAAAGATGACCAAGGATGTGAAAAACCCATAGCCTTTTTCAGTAAAGCACTTAGATATGCACCTTTAAATTACAAAATCATGGAAAAATAGGCTTTTGCACTTGTGAAAGCTATTAAAGACTTCAACGTCTATATATTGTACTCCCATGTAATAGCTTATGTACCAAATGCTGTTGTCAAAGACATCCTGACTCAGGATGGAATTGAAGGCAAACGAGGTAAATGGATAGCTAATATATGGGAGTATGATATTGAGATAAAACCTACAAAGCGTATAAAAGGACAAGGATTGGCTAAACTCATGACTAAAACAAACTTTCAAGCCCTGGATATTAATGAACTGAATAATGAATAGGAGATGGAGACTCCACAAATCAGCCAGGCCTTCTTAGAATCACCTTGGTATGCTGATGTAACTCATGTATTATTAAACTTGCAGGCTCTTCCAGGGTTATCCAGAACAAAGAAAAGGCTTTTAAAGATGAAAGCTTCAAAATTCTATATTTTAGATAATGCTCTCTTTTGGAAAAATCATGAAGGTATTCTATTGAATTGTTTAATAAAAGAAGAAGCTGACAAGGTTCTCAAAGAATTTCATGCAAGGGACTGCGGTGGACACCTTTACTGGAAATCAACTGCAGACAAAATCCTAAGGGCTAGATTTTACTGGCCAACCTTGTTCGCTGATGTAAAGAAGTTTGTCACTGCTTGCCATAAATGCCAAATTTTTTAAGGCAAGAGAAAGTTTTTACCTCTACCCTTGAGACCAATTTCCACTAAAAAACCCTTTCAACAATGGGGTTTGGACTTCATTGGAGAAATCCATCCTCCCTCTTCTGGCAAACATAAATGGATCCTCACTACCACAGACTATTTCACCAAATGGATAGAAGCCATTCCTTCTAGACAAGCCAATGATATAGTGATTATAGGATTCTTAGAAACCAACATATTGTCTAGATTTGGCTGTCCTGAAAAGATCATAACCGATAATGTTGTTGCCTTCAAGTCCAAGAAAATGATAAATTTATGTAACAAATACCATATCACTTTAGGCCATTCCACAGCCTATTACCCTCAAGGTAATGGTCTAGCTGAATCTTCCAATAAAAGCCTGATTAATATTATTAAGAAATTGTTGGAAGAGAACAAGAAAAACTGGCACAAGAAACTTACAAATGCACTATGGGCAGACAGACTTACTACAAAGAGATCTATTGGAACTAGCCCTTATGAGTTAGTTTATGGCATGGAGGCTATATTTCCTTCATCTTTAGGAGTTCCTGTAATGAAATTACTACAAGAAGCTTAAGTGGAACCCAATGACATTCAAAGGAGAGTAAATCAGACCATCCATTTGCAGCAGACCAGAGAAGAAGTGCACCAAATATCCCAAGTGTTACAAGAAAAACTCAAGAAAATATTTGATAAAAGGACCAAAGCAGAAGACTTCTACCTTGGAGACAAAGTTCTAAGGTGGGATTCCAGGAGAGAAGACAAAGGAAAACATGGGAAGTTTGACTTCCTGTGGAAATGACCATTTATCATCCAGGCATTGCAAGGGAACAATACTTACTTTTTGAAGAGCCTGGATGGTACAGAAACAGAAGAAGGACCAGTGAATGGTCGAATGCTGAAACATTACTTTGATCTAGTTTTTTAATGTATTCTGACTCTAACATGTACATACTATATCCTTAATAATGTCACAGTTTGGATTGGATAGTAACTTGCTGCAGTTGAAGCCCGAAGAGAAGGCCCTAAGCTTCACAAGTGTGCTGTCATACATACAATAAAGCAACTAGCTGAAGGAGATTTCAGAGCACAGTAAAAGTTATTCAGAAGGCCATCTGACCTACTGTTCTTGACTTTCCACCAGGGAAAGCCATCCCCAAGTGGAGCCACTGTTATACTCCTATACCAATAGGTGTCATATTTCATGATTAACTTGATGAGCTCTGTAATATGTTCATTCCTTTCTTGTTGCTAAGGTTTTCCATATTATCAAAAAATTAAAAAATTTAAAAAATGTAAAGAGGGTATACCTTAAAAGAAAAATCAAAGGGTAAAAAGAATAAAATGGTCAAAAAATGAGAAGAAATGAACCCCAAACAAAAATAGACCAGGAAAGTGTGCAAGTCCAAAATGCCACTACTTTTTCATTTTCTATAATAAGCATTGTGTGCAACTTTTTAATTCATGCCACAATTGATGAAGAGTCAAACAGCTTAAACTTGGCTCATTCATATTTTGAATTTCATGTTTTAGAGATAGAGAATAAAGTCTGACGAAACTGTTTAATCTTGGAAGGTAAGTAGATAGGTAGAGTAAATAAAAAGGAGCTCAACAGTTCAATCTAAGCCCTTGGATGTAATAAGTGCAGACTTAGGTAGGCTTGCCATGCAAAGAAAAGAAAAGTTGATGAGGGTTTGCCAGTCCAAGTGCACCCAAATAAAGAAGGAAAAAATGCTAGGCCCAAGTAGGCAGGGTAGGTAGATTGGTGTTACAGAATAATACCATTGATAGATTATGTCTCTAAAAATGTGTTAATATTTATCTCTATCACAAGTGCAAGGCAAACATTATACTTGATGCAGCTCAGGTGAGGCAAGGTTGAATAACTAACTCCCCTTCATATTTTTCCCTAATCATTCACTAATTCCCCCTAAAGTATTAAGATCTGTTCTTAATATCACTCATAAACCACTCATTCCATTTCATAAAGATTGCCTAAGTAAAACCCTATTTTACTTAGGAAAATGGAAAGCATTTCTCATATAAACCCCTTTTTCCCTTTAGCCTAAGTTTTAATGTAAAATTTCAAACATTAGCTTAGCGCTTTCATTTCATAAATTCATATTAATTTTTTAACTTTTATTATATAAATCCCAAAAAACATTACCCATCCCGTATTGTATTAATATATTAAAAAAAACCCGAATAGTATGTATCCACGCCCCGGTCGAATACAACCATAGTTGTTGTATAACCGTAAAAACGTTGTTTGACGGGAATTAACGAATTTGTTTGTAATTCATTAATAATCAAATTTCCCTGCCGCACGACAAAACAAAGAGTTAATTAACCATTTGGGTTAATAAACAACCATTACCCAACCAATTAAAATGCGCCTGAAGCTATTAAAACAGTTATAAATACACCAGGCTCGCGGCAGTTAAATCCCTGCCATCTCCGACACCCGTAAACCGTCCGATCTATGCCTGATCATCCAACGGCCTATATCAACTAAATAAAACAAATGAGTAGGTATTTTCCACTGTAATGCCCTGCGCCCTAAACTCCCATGCAGAAGTAACGACCACTGTTCCAGTTTCTCGATGCCACCTGACCAGAAAAGCTACAGCGATGAACTCCGAGCCGGCCATTCAACCTGCAGTATACAGTTTTCCTCTGTAAACACAGGCACCTTTCAAGCTATATCAAACAATCAATTATTGGTGCATCAATTGTGAGGACTTCTTAGCAATATCCGCAGGAAATTAGCATACCAGCCACAAAAAGGTCTAAAGGAAAGGAATTGGAAGGCATTTAACCAAAGCTGCGCGGTTATCCTTGGTAAAAGGTAAATGTTGAGTTATCGATGAGTATCAGATCACAGTCAAAGAGTATCAGATCACAGTCAAAGAGTATCAATTAAGACAGGCAGCTAGCGCAGAGCAACTAAAGAAGACAGCTACATGCAGAATCCTAGGGCCTGCCTCCAGCACATTCAACAAAAACAGGACCAGCACAACATCAGTTCATCTTTTCCCTATTTTCAAGGCTAGCTGTTTCTATTTCTTGTAAACTATTTTTAGTCATCCTAGATATTATCTCACTTTGTTATGAGATATTTGTTTTATAATTTATTGCATAAATACCCACCCCCCCCAATTGGAGTATTGTGGGTGGATTCCTAGACTTTGTTGTAATATTGATTTTTTGGAATAAAGAGTTGTTGGAACCAACTATTGCATGGCTTACTGGATGAAGAACTGAAGCAGAGGACTTGTCACAGACTTCTTGAATCAACCATTGGATCAATAAATCCTCTATATCTTGTGTTTTAAAGTTTTCTTAGTTTATCATATCATCTGTGTTTCATAATTTGAATGATAAAGAAAAGATTAATTTTAGAATATGCTTTATTGCAATATGTTTTCAGTCATTATTGTTCTCTGTGTTTTCTTCAGAATTAGGATGACCAGTGAAATCTTAATTGCTCATGTTTCCTAATTCTTTCACGCTGATTATTTGTTAAAGAATACTTCACTGCTCCTTATCGGTAATCATCCAATTTCCCTCTTTAAATAGATTGAAGGATCCTTAACTTCCCTTCACCCAATTTGAGCCCATTCCATCTGTTTCAAGTCTTTATTTGTTCCCTGTTTGACCACCTTGCTCTGTGAAACCATCCTCTGTTAAGAAACCAAATCCATAAAGCCATCTTCTTTGAATCCATTAGCCCAATGGACTGAACTACTCTATCTTACCTCTCTGTTATATTGAATCTCACCACCCAATCTCAAACAAAACCCTTGAACTTCATAACTAGCCTAATACCTTTAAAAACAAAGCTAAATCATAAAGAGAGAGCCCTCTCTGCATACAGATTGGCTAGATTCTGTATCTAAAATATTGGTCTGTGGTTACCTCGGCCTCCTTTCCCTTTCTTACAACTTTTGGGAAAACCTAAGTGATAACACTTTCCATCCCTTATCATCTCCTATATTGCATGAGGATGACTCTTCAAATCAACTTGCTCATGAAATTTCCCTGATTCATACATCTTTAGATTTGTGATCAAAATAATATTTTTACTTGAGTAATTTAGTTGTTGAAGTTGTAAAATCTGACTAAATTAGTGACAAATATGGCTTCCATCTTGTTAGTAGTGGTCTTATTAAAATCAATGGAAGTAGTTATCTTTACACCATTCATGATCTGGTTCAATATTCAAAATGTGATTCTACAATCCTTTAATGTTCCGGGACTTGTCAGAAATTTGAGGCACTTCAATGTCCATTGATGGTTATGTTAGGATCTAACGACTCTGGTAAGGTCCCTGAACTAAGTCATATATGGTTTTTCTCGCAGAAATAATTTCTTTACATGGTTTTGCTAGATGTAAATTACTCCTTGAAAGATCTTTGGTATTCCAAATGTAGTCTTTCAAACTTTTAATATTTGATTTCTGATCGAATTCAAGATTCTATTTTAGTTGATTATCTCCATGCAAGGCTCTCGTACTCAACTTGGGTTTGGAGTGTGTATCTCTTGTAGAAGCATGAAAATGTGAAGTTGATCATTTCAAAGACTATCTTTGGTCGAATGAATCATGTCTAGCATATGAATTTTAGAATGGTTAGCTCCTAGTTTTTCTTCTGAATTTTATACTTCTAATCTTCTTCTCTATCGCACTCGAAATCCTCTTAAGTGCTAATGAATGCATCAGTTATTTGGAAAATCAAATTATTTTTCACTCATTGTATCGTAACTAATTTCATGTGTTTGCTATACTGGCATTTCTTTTCACTTCTTTCGATGATTACCATTGCTATTGCGGTGTGTAACCAATTACAAGGAAATGGTTTGTTACATTCATTGAGTGAGGAAGATGATTATATTATTTAGAGAATTTACAAAACTATTCAGACTAACCTATTCATACTGTCTTATAATCAAGAGTCTTATGCATTAATCAGTCCTTCTGATCATAATTTTGATCCTGATCACTGTCATTCAACTTATCATTTTCTCATCAACCTATTCGATGAAAATTTTCCTATATCCATTGATATTTATGGTTTATCATCTCACTATTTAGATATTTTTCAAGCAATTAAGGCACTTCAACTCTTGTTAATGGTTATGTTAGGCCCTCACTATCTTGGAAAGCCCTCTAAACAAAATAAGATTCATTTTCCCTCACAATATTCTCATCATGATCCCATACCTTTAATTTAAAATTCATCTTTTCAAGGATCTCACTGTTCTCAGGAGGACTGTTTCGAATTTCATGATCTAATCCTTGAATGGTTGGAGAAATCTTACCTGGAAATCTCTATCACAAATAAAAATGTTTCAATCTTTTCTCATGCTTGCTAAACAGGATAGTACATATGAAAATACATTCACGTGAAGCTTTCAAGGATTGTTTGATTATGGTTTTCATCAGAAAGGTAAGAGTGAAATTTTGTTAGAAGTAGTGGGTATGACATATCTTTCTGTTGACGTGCAAGACCTTCAATTTGTTGTGTAAGTTATTTAAGCTCATATATTTTCTATTACACATTGTTTTATATCGGTTTTAATTACTTGTATATTTGTGTATTCATATCGGGAGCATTTACGTTGGCTACACTATAAATTTCATTATACTTGACCCTGACCTTCTAGTTGGTTAGGTTAGGAGTAGGTCTAGCTGCATACTAGTCTCCCCTTAAACACTCATCTTGCACTCCCTCTTTATAGTTTTCCTTGTGTTTTCTTACTTTTGTCTCACATCCTATTTTGGTTTAGATTTCATTCACTTTGTCCTTTGATTTTGTTTCCTTATTGTGTCTTGTGTCTTATTTCTTGTTTTGTTTAATAACTCTGTGCGCGAAGGATGTTCCCTTCGGTAGGAAAGACAATGTAGAAAAATAGAAAACGACTTTGTGACACTACAACATTTGGCTAACATTTAGTACTTATTCTATGTCTTGGTTCATACCCTTTTATTGATGATGTTTTAATAGAAAATATGATCCTTGCATAAGGATAGCTTTCTGTGAAACCATGACACATGTATCTATTTTAGGAGCCTCATTTCTATGCTCGGTTCTTTATGTTTTAGTGTTTTCCATGCTGATCTAATCAGGTAGAGAAGGACAAGGGGAAATATTAATGATAAAACTCATATAAGAGGTTTTATATATTTTTATCTAAAGGAAAAACTTCTTCTTGTCCCAATAAGTCAGGATCCCTCTTCCACCCCTGAATAAATAAGTGTTGAGGCACAATCCTATTAAATAAAATAAATAATGGGTGAAATAAGAGAAAGCCTTCCTGTGCAAGGAGGCAAAGCGAGTAACTTTGCTAGGGGTGTTTTCCAAGCTCATTGGTAAAGAAGCAATGATTTTGTTGATGAAGTGACTATGTGAGGGTACTATCCAGGCCTGTTAGCAGTGGAGCAACATTAGAGATGAAAAATCATACTCTGAATATCTTAAGCTTGTGAATTATATTACCCTTTTACTGAATCAAAACAATTGCGATATGGTTGGCCTTATGAATGTGTTCAACCGAGAGATAGATGAAGGGGACTATATCTATAACCCAGTTAAGTTGGAAAATCAGAGTAACCCATGTAATGAATCAATACTTCCTACAAAACTAGACCTTGTGCATAAGGTTAGACCAAGGCAGAGAAGCTGGATTTCTACCAATGTGTTTCCAAGTGTTGTCTCCATGACAAACACCCTCCAAAATTTGGTCTACACTTGAATTTGGGAGCCTACTGTGGATCTTGAGATCGTTTGTTCCATAGTCACTTCATGGTCAATCGATGCTTTGCTAAGTATTATAGTCTTTTTCTTAGTTCGTAAGTGTCAAATTCACCTTCTCACACATGCTCATTCCATAGCAAGTTCATGAGTACACTATTTTATGAAATCTTAACATACATAGCACAAGTCCATCAAGACACTGCATGTGCAATTTTTAACCTATGTCGATAGTCAATGCACACTTTCATTGACAATATCTCACTTTTGGATGTGATTGTTCTTCTATTTTTGTTGAGTGTTTCCAGTTTTCGCTTTTGCGCAACTTCCGCGAGTGCCACTTGATTTTTGTTTTTTTCACTTTAATGAGTTTTTTTTTCATGCTATCTTCATTCTATAATGTGTCACTTTAAATGTCATTCGCATTTTGCATGTGTCATTGGCACTTTCCTCTTACTGTCATTATCTTTTAGGCATGGAAAGTGTCGCACATTTCATAAGTGGATTTATGGTTTGCTCCAAGGGGTAAATTTGGTTTTAATGAGTCCTATTTATCATATAGACATGTATTACACTCATTCCCAAAGTTTCAAGAATTTTTACACAAGTGTCGTCATTGTCGTTGTGAAGTGTACCTTTAGTGTCTCAATTGAGGAAAGTTGTCACATTGTCATCGCATTGAGGGGATTATGTTGTTCATGTGTTTTGAGTGATCAATGTTGTGTCTTCAATTTTTCTAAGTGTGTGATCATGCTGAAATTTTGTCATTTTTCACTCTGGCCTTACTAACCCCACACACACCTAAATCTAGAAAAGTGCCTTCATGAGTAGCTTGACCTCACTCAACTTTCCTGAAGTGTGCACTGTGTAGTCTCAACTGTCAAGCTCAAACCTTGCCTCTTGGAACTACGTAATGCATAGATAATTCCTTCCAAAACTATGCATTGCACAATTTTAGTGCTTAACCCTCACCCCTCAACTCCAGAACTATGCAACCTTGCTTCTAGTCACCCTCTTATGCACATTGTGTGGTCTCAGGCATAAATCCTCCATCTTGACTCCTTGAACTATGTAAGCAACAGGCCTCTGTGCCTCCATAGTTATGCAGTGGGAAACCTCAAGCCTTAAGCCTACATCCTTGAACCCCTCAACTGTGCAGTTGCCTTTCCCTGACCTGCTTGAACTATTCATTGCGTAGTCTCAAGTATTATTCTTAAAGCTTGAACTATGAAGTTACACAACTGCGCAATCCTTGATTCATTCTCATAGCCCAACACTCGGTTCCAGCTAAGCTAGTGGTTGTCATGAGGCATATTAGACTACGTTTTTATTGGAATGATGTTGTATTTTCATGAGTGTATATAAATTGCAAGTATTATATCATGTTATTATAGGATGATGATGAAGGAGATGAAGAAGGAGACCCTACTTGAAGACACCTTTATAGTTATAAAGACAAGTTGATCAATCAATAAAATAAAAAGAGACACCATATTACAACAACAATTGTAGATCAAGATCATATTGAAGACTCCCTACCTTCCAACCTTATAGAGGAGGAAGAAAAATAACATATACCATCTTTCAAGAAGACACAAAGATAGCAGTAGCAAGAATGGCTTGATATTTCCATATTATCATGTGGCCCATGTCATAAATGTCATGTCTTGTCAAGGTGTCATGTCAAGATGTATATGAGTCATCATTTGCCACATCATTTATGATTATGTAATTTTCAATATATTATAAATGTAGTGTAAAGTGTAAGACCAAGAGTCATCCATAGAATGTGAAAAGTCATAAAGGATTCAAAATGCCATATGGAAGTCAAACAATCATGAGGGTAGTCAAAGAGTCACAAGGGAGGTGAATAGTCACCCCATTTGCTATATATACACCCTCATAGCTCAAGAAAATGAATTTTCGCCTTGGCTCCTCCTACTAGGAATTAGAGAGGAAGATAGTTATTTTGGAGGAGAAAGTGGTTGCTCTAATGCTCCACTATTGGAGTTAGTGGTGTTCATTGTATTGACATATCTTGGAACTTTTTCTTAATACTTGAAGCTCACCTAACCAACACGCTTTCATGCATATGTCATAAATATTATAAGACAACTCTTTGAATGTTTGCGATATATGTTGTTTTCATCTGTACTAAGGAAATTTAACTATTTTGGTGGCTTTGGTACTTATCTTGTTGAAGGTGTTTTGTATCTGTTTTAAACATCATTGCTTCTATGTGAACTACTTTACTAGTTGATCAATGATTCATTCATATGTATATGCTCACGTGTCTTTACTATATTAGTACTATTACTCTTCTTTTAAAGGCTCACTCTTACTTCTCCTCAAATAGAAGAACCTTGATACATTCTCCATCTGAACATTCCACATGCATACTCACTTGTTCATATGAAAGTACATGTACATTAATCTCTTGTACTAACCAATGTAGCCAAGAAAAATATCTAAGAACATATGGTAGCTATGCCTTATTTTCGAAAGGGATCCCACACCAAATGATGTGAACTCTGATTGGAACTTTTCATCAGGGAGACCCCCTTGGTTGACGAATTTCCAACATCATCAATATTTTCTTGACACCGGATTAAATTCTTTTTCAAGATTCTTTAAAGCTTCATAAAATTTCTCCATACACTGTAAAATCATCCATATATACCTGAACACAACCATTTGTTAAATCAGAGAAAATTCCAAGTAGAAATATTTGAAATGCTATTGGGGTGTTACATAGCCCAAATGGGAGTACTTGATAAGAGAAGTTCCCCCATGGATAGGAAAAGTGGGTTTTTCTTGACCTTCACGAGAAACTTGTATATGGTTATAACCGCTAAACCCATCAAGGAAAGAGAAATATTTCTTCCTTATCAAGGTGTCGAAGACTTGATCGATAAAGGGAACAATTTCAAATTAGCTTTATCTAATTCCTTGTAATTGACACATATTCTCCATTTTTCATTTTTATTTGGAACAATTACTGAAGGAGAAACCGATTTATTGTCCAAAATAAGGTAGATAAAGCTTGCACTCAATAGTTTTTTCAATTCTTCTTTAACTATATCCTTAAGGGCTAGGTTTATTCTTTGTTGGGGTTGCCTAATAGGTCGAGAATATTCCTTTATATAAATATGATGTGTACACATATTAGGAGATATTCCCTTCATGTTGGTGTAATCCCATGTAAAATATTTACTTTTTATTCTTAACATTCATATTAATAGCTCTTGTTGTTGTTATCGCTCACAAGTTGTCTCTTAGCTATGAAGGAGAACATCTAAGGTAACTCTTTCTAACCAATATTTAGGCAAAAGGATAGCCCCGTCAACCCAGAGATGGATCTATCCTTTACAATTCAACTACCAAGTGTCACCTCAGTAGTTGGTTGTGTCTTTAGTAAAGTGGACAGATCATGAGTTCAATAGGGTTTTGAAAACGATGGTAAGGTAGAGAAAGTATTTCATTGCGCGTGGAGTCATAGAAATTTCAAATCAATCAGTGATCACTAGGATGTTGGATATAGTGACAGAGGCTAGGAGTAAGATTTACCTTGACTTTTGAGACTAGTATGAGAAAATAACAAAAAAAAGTTTAAAACAAAGCATCTAATAGAAGAATTCTATTCAGTTTAGAAAACAAAAGTGATACTTGAATGGTAAAGACAAAGAATGAAAATGAAGTATGAATTCCACCTTTAATACCTTCATTCAAGCATAAAGAAGAGAAGCATTTAATGAAAATAACATAGGTAAGCACATTCACTCTTGGGCATGTGTTATATTCTTCCCACGACTAGCATCACGCATTGTACATTATGTCGGACATAGCGGGTGGGTCACAACCTCCCCTATATAGGGTCCGGGGCAGTGCCCCAATTTGTTTTTTAATGTGGACCCAATAATAGTTGGGCAGACCTAAAGATGGTGGGAGGACCTACCCATGGTTTTGTGCATGGGTTTTGCACATGGTTTTGGACATGATGGTTTTTTTCCCGTGGTATTTTGTAGATCTGGTCAAGGGAACTACAACTGTGTTCTAATCCAGGGTTAGTGGCTTTGGGTTTATGAATTCTTTGGCATGTATATACATGTATTTTAACATTGAAAAGAAAATAATGAAAAATCAGTCTCGTAGTCTCGGTTTTGGAATCCAGGGGAAAATATTTGTGTATTTTGTTTTATGTTCTCACCATTGTATATTTTTCTGTTTTAAGAATTTGTTTGCAATTAATTTATGTATAGGGTTAAAGCCTATAGTCACCAAGAAATAGACTAGGACATATCAACAGATGAATTCTCTACTTGAAAACTGTGTTCTTCTGATCACTAGTCACTTACGATTAACCAACATAAAAAAAGCACATACACATATTTAAACTCTTTCTCAAATTTTGGACCATTGGTTTTCTTTCATTATCTGCTTTATAAAGTACTTACAAAACCATAAAAAAAATTTAGCAACAACTTAATTAAAAAAGTCTCAAAATAGCTTAAGTAAATATCTCATTAAAATTAAATACGTTACATTGCTCAATAATAAAACAAGATGACAATATTCTATATATGGGAATTATGTTGTTGTTGAAGACCTGGCTGAAGTTAAGGATCAAAACTAACTACTGATATCCTGCCCAGATTTTCTAGAAGCCTTTCTTCATATCATTCTTAGTATAGCAATTTATTCCTTCAAATTTGATTTTGATCAACAAAAATGGGAATCTGGTATGAAAATTCTTCCTCTAGGGTTGAATTTGCTCCAAACTGCTCCTTGATGCCTTCAAAAATAGTCTTTCCCGAGCGTTGATAGATTAACTGGCATACCTAAAATCAGGAGAAAAACTGGGAACCATTGACAGATTAAATGTCAGATTGTCTCAAAACAGAGAAAAATTTGTGCTGATAATAAAACTTTCAACAATCATCCAAAATGAAGCAAAAATAACATTGATGGATTAACTGTCTGCGCTTCATCAAAATTTTTCCAAAATACCATTGGAAAACAAAAATCCTCTTTGTAAATGCATTAGTTGAGTCTGCTAGTTGGCTCCAACAAGATATCAAATTTAGTTTGTTTCATTTTCCTAGCCTTCTTGGACTTTGCAGCAAGCTCTTTGCTTTGACCTTTAGGCTTCCTATAACTTATAGGAATTTTTTTTTTTTTTTTTTTATATGACCAGATCTCTCTGAGATGTATTATCTACCTTAATGAATTATTGTGCCAAGCTAGGGTTTTTTTTGAGTTTGAATTTCATCCTCAATTTGTTTAGTGGTATAATGTGTGGCCTTCTTCCCCCATAGATCTCAGTTATTGTGGGCTCCTTAACAACCTATTTTTTATCTGTCTCAGGTTTAACAACTTGTGTATGTTCAGGAGATGGTATATGAGGAGGGGACAGGGAGTCCTTTTCCAAAATTCTCCTACTTCTTCTTGTGTAGACCTTTTTCATTTTAGGAACTAGAGGAGGATGTTTTGTCATCATGTTTTTCCTCTGGCTTCTAGTCTGGACAAACAATGTCCCCTACTCTAATGTCTAAGATGATTAAACTAGCTTCTTACTTCTTTTACTTTTTCTAATGGCCTTAGGTTTAGGGCTAACAAACTCTACAAAACCCCCCTAGAAAGTAAAATGGTCCCATGTTTTGTTATCCTTCCTTAAATGGATTTCAATTAATAATTTTATTATGCTCTTGTGATAAATGAAGTGGGATGATAAATTAAGTTTTTTCCTCACCCTTGATGACATATTTTTTAGACTCATCACTAAAAACAAGGAGCATTCATTCTCACCTATCCAACAATGTAAGCAAGAAAAAAAAATTGTACATATTGAGTTTGTTGAAGCGGCCTTGATAGGTGAAATAAGGTTGAGTGATCCTAAGGAGCAGGTGCCATTCATCCTTAAGCCAAGATCTATGCACCTCCAAATTGCATGGTTTATCCTTATATTCATCTGTTAAGAAGAAATGAATGCCAATTCCATCCAAAGAGTGGTTTTTAAACCAACGTTCTCCATCAATAGGGAGGCCTATAGCCTCTTCAACCACTTTGTCTATGACATGTTTTGAAGTTTGAAATCTTTTTACTATCTATTTCCCTCTCCTTTATATTTTTGTGGCCATTTTTGTAGCAATCTCAACATACTCAAGGTTATTTCATATTATAAAAGGTACTATTCATCCATGTTTTAGAATTTATGTTTCTTTATGAATTATAATGAAAACATCTATACAATTACAAAATCTTGATCATTTCGTGGCTAATGTTGAATTCCGCAGCCATATCCATGATTATATAGGCTGAGATGCATCAACAAAGGGATGAAGGGTATCTGAAGATGACAAATGCTCACCACATCGACGACCACCTACCGTCATCACTTGGAAAGCTATAGATATCAGAATATCTAAGAGTCAAACTCTAAGTATAATGGTGCAACGGTCAAGCGAAGATAAGCAGAAGATCACGATGACATCAGGCGAGCCTGCAAATGACCTGTTCAATCAAGAGAAGAATCCATCATAATTTTCTCATTCAGTAGAAAACCATGACGAGATAAAATTCTAGTTTAAATCTATTTCCTAGATGGAAGAACAGTTTCATTTCTTATCAATATAGAACTCTTGAATTAGTTTTAATGAAAATTGTGTAAAATCCATAAGGCAAAACCCAAAAGACGGTTCAAAAGTTAGTATGATGTAGTTTATTTCCAGTCTTGTAAAACTCTATTTCAAATTAATAGAATCATTTGTTTTCATTGTGTGACCAAACAATCAAGTTATTAGTGATATACTTACACTCACGGGAGGGTCCCCTGGCGAGTTGGAATAATATTTAGTTTTGTTTCTATTTTATCATAGCGATATAGTTTTCCAAAGTTTCTTTTCTTCTGGAGTAGTTTCATTAAAGTTATGTTTTGATCATTTTTTATTTCGATCTCACAGTGCTCATAAAAGAAAAATACCAAAAATATTTGATTTTCATATGCATCTTCTTTCCAACAAATTTGTTTCATTACTTAGTTTCGTAGATAGTAAAAGAAATGTATTTTAGAATTAATTGCGCACATTAGTAATCATTTAGAGTTACAAGTTCTCATTTTATTTTTTCTGCTCCAAGTAATTTCATTAGCATTCCTTTCTACAATTGTAGTTAATTTATTTTCTTTCTGCAATTAGGAATTAATGTTGGGTTGTGTTATATTCTTTCGAAGACTAGCCCACGTAGTTAACCGGGGGGTTAGAGGTGGAGTAGAGCCCCCCCTTCGTTGTGTCGATTATGCAGTAGGGGGGTCACAAGGGGGTTTGAGGGGGGCGAGTAGCCCCCCTATACCTGGTCTAGGGTAGCACCCTGGGGAAAATTTTTTGGACCCTATATTAGGTTGGGTGGACCTACCTATGGTTTTGTGCATGGTTTTTGCACATGGTTTTGGACGCAATGGTTTTCGGTCCATGGTTTTGGACACAATGGTTTTCGGTCCATGGTATTCGACATGTATAAATATGTATTGTAACACTGAAAGGAACATAATGAAAAATCAATCTGGTAGTCCCGATTTTGGGTTCCAGGGGAAAATCTCTGTGTATATGTGTTTTACATGTTATGCTCTCGCATTGTTTATTTTCTATGTTTTAAAATTCGTATGCAGGTAATTTCTGTATCGGGTTAAAACCTACATTTGGTATCAGAGTTGTTTTGGCTTCAAGGGGATGCCTTTTTTGCTGAGGAGTTTCACTCGGGCCTGTGGTAGACCCTGTTTAGTGGGAGATCTGCGGGATCGATTCTAGTGGTGAAAGAATATGGTGAGTAGTGGAAAGATAGAGATCGAGAAATTTAATGGTCAGAGTTTTGAGTTGTGGAAACTCAAGATGGAGGATCTGTTGGTGGATAAATATTAGTGGATCGTGGTAGATCCGGGTACTAAACCAATGGGCGTGTCTGATGAAGAATGGAAGAAGTTAGAGCTGAAGGCAAAGAGAAAAATATGATTGTGTGTCTTAGATTCAGTATTGTTGAATGTATTCGGGGAAGCTACAGCTAAGGCTTTGTGGGATAAGTTAGGGACTTTGTACCAATCTAAGTCTCTAGTGAATAAACTGTTCCTAGGGAAAAAGCTGTATAACCTGAGGATGAAAGATGGAGACTTGGTGACAGAGCATCTGAATGCATTTAATACTGTGATAAGTCAGTTATTATCTATTGATATTAAAATTTTAGATGAAGATAAGTGCATCAGTTTGTTGTGTTCTCTACCAGATTCTTGGGATAGTCTGGTTATTGTAATAGGTAGCAATGCAATTGCCTTGTAGTTTGATGAAATAGTCTCATCCTTGATGATGGAGGAGATGAAAGGGAAAAATATGGAGAGCTAGAATGGTGATGCCTTGTCTGTACGAGGATGGTCCCAGAACAGAAACAAAAATAAGTCATCGAGTGGGAGATTTAAATCTAGAGGCGGATCTAAATCCCCAGGAAAACCTGTAAAGGTAGTTTGTTGGAAATGCGGAAAGGAAGGGCACTACAAAAGGGTTTGTAAATCTAAAGCTCCTGACAAAGGAAAGGGATCTGATGATGCTCCTTCTGTAGAGGCGAAAACCACCTCAGATGAAGTTGGAGATCTGTACTTGGCTTCTTTAAGTACACATGTAGATCATGAGGCATGGTTGATTGACTCAGGTGCATCCTTTCACTTCACTCCCCATAGAGAGTGGTTCTGCGAGTATGAGAAATAAAATGGTGGTGATGTCTTCTTAGGGGATGATAGGAAGGCTAGAATCGTTGGTCACAGAAAAGTAATGTTGAAGTTGCAAGGTGGAAGGGTTAGAACACTTCTAGGTGTTTTGCATATTCCTGCAATGGCCAGAAATATGATTTCTGTAAGCAAGATGGATGATGTAGGTGTAAAAACAGTGTTCGAGAAGGATACTTGCAAGATGGTTCGAGGAGCACAGGTATTGATGTAGGGAGTTCGGATTGGAACTCTATACAAGCTACAAGGTAGCACTATTGTTGATGGGTGCAACAGTTCTATGGTTCTTAAAAGTGGAGCAGAAAATCTAGTGGTCTCTGGAGAGAAGACCATGTTGTGGCATCAAAGGCTTGGACATATTGAAGAGAAGGGCCTTTGAATACTTCATGGTAAAGGTATGGTAGAAGGTATGAATAATAGCTATCTGGATTTTGATTTCTATGAAAATTGTGTATATGGGAAGCAGAATTGGGTGAGTTTCCCCTCTGGTGGTAAGAGGGCGAAACAGATATTAGAGCTTGTGCACAGTGATGTGTTTGGACCTATGAAGATTCCATCATTGGGTAAGTATGTGTATTATGTATCATTTATAGATGACATCTCAAGGAATACATGGATATATTTCCTTCAGAAGAAATCTGAAGTCTTTGACAGGTTTAAAGAATTTAAGGCTCTGGTGGAAAACAAGAAAGAGAAGAAGATAAAGGTGTTGAGGTCAGATAATAGTGGAGAGTTTTGTAGCAAGGAATTTGAAGAATTCTGTAAGAAGTGTGGTATAGCACGAAAAAAGACTACTCCATACACACCTGAGCAAAATGGAGTTGCAGAAATAATGAACAAGACGTTGATGGAAAGGGCAAGAAGCATGCTCGGTGGTGGCGGGTTAGGACAAGAATTTTGGGCAGAGGCGGTGGAGATAGCATGTTACCTGGTCAACAAATCACCTTCATCGGCGTTGGAGGATAAAAATCCACAAGAGGTATGGAATGGTAAGAAACCCTCTCTTTCACATCTGATGGTATTTAGATGTGATGCATATTTACATGTTCCAAAGGAGAACAGAACCAGGTTGGATAGTAAATCTGAAAAGTGCATCTTTATTGGCTATAAGGATGGTTTAAAGGGTTATAAGCTTTGGAATCCAATAACAAGGAAGGTTGTGTATAGCCGAGATGTGGTGTTCAGAGAGGTGAAAGATGTTATTAAACATGAAGTCCAACCAAAGGAGCCTGAGAATATAGAGTTTGAGCTTAAGGAGGAAGAATCGAACTCTACAATAGAAGAGGAATCATAAGATGAAGAGCCACAAACTCTAGGTGTGAGAAGATCAGTTCGAGAAAGAAGGAAACCAGAAAGGTATAGTCCATCTGCTTTTTTTTCAAATTTTTCTTTATTTATTACTGATGATGATCCCAAAACTATGAAGGAAGCAGTAGATTCAGAGGATGGCAAACTCTGAAAAGAGGCCATGGTTGATGAAATGGCATCTTTGCACAAAAATGAGGCATGGGATCTGGTGGAGTTGTCGGCTAGAAGGAAACCCATTGGCAACAAATGGGTGTTCAAGAAGAATACAAATGCAGAAGGAAAGGTGGAGAAATACAAAGCTCAGCTAGTAGCAAAAGGTTATTCCCAGGTGCCAGGAATTGATTTTGGTGATATTTAATCTCCTGTTGCCAAGGTAGCTTCTATTATATTACTTTTATCTATTGTTGCTACTTTTGATTTTGAGGTAGAATAGATGGATGTGAAGAAAACATTTCTTCACTGGGATCTAGAAGAGGAGATATACATGAAGCAACCTGAAGGTTTTGCGGTGAAGGGTAAGAAAGAACTGGTATGAAAGTTAAAGAATTCTCTGTATGGGTTAAAACAGTCACCAAGGATGTGGTATCAGAAATTTGATACATTTATATGGGGACTTGGCTTCACCAGAAGCAAAGCATATTACTGTGTGTATTTTAAATTAATTGGTGACTGTGTTATTTATCTGGTCTTGTATGTGGATGATATGTTGCTAGTTGGAAATGATAATGAAATTATCCAGGATTTGAAGACCCAATTGTCCTCCAAATTCGACATGAAAGATCTTGATGCTACAAACTATATTTTGGGCATGGAAATTAAAAGAGATTGGGAAAACAAGAAGCTCTGGTTAAACTAGAGGAAGGATGTCGAGAGAATATTGTAGAGGTTTAATATGCAGGATAGTAAACCAGTGAAGGTTCCAATTCCTATAGCTGTAAAGTTATTTGTTGAACAGTGTCCCAAGACACAAGAAGAGGAAGAGGACATGTCCCATGTTCCATATGCAAGTACAGTTGGTAGCTTGATGTATGTGATGGTCTGTACGAGACCAAACATTGCACATGTAGTGGGAGTATTGAGCAGGTTTATGTCAAAACCAAGGAAGGAGCATTGGACAACAATGAAGCAGGTTTTTAGGTATTTGTGTGGAAATAGTGATTATGGTTTGTGTTACCAAGGAAGACGAGTATTAGACAGAGTTTTGGATATTCATGGCTTTGTTGATGCAGAATGGGCTGGAGATCTGGATCAGAGAAGACCTACAAGTGGGTATGTGTTTGTTAGGTCCCTATACTACTAGTGTAACCCCTTATTGTTATTAGTACAACCCCCTTATTATATTGTTGTGTGCATTTAGTCCCCATATTGTTATTATTGTGCCCCATAGAAGTCCCCCATTGTTATTATTGTACCCTTACATTATTATCGTTATGTCGGCTCTGATTATATTATGACCCCTTAAACTCCTAGATATAGAAAGGAGGTCTTGTCATTTGTAAAATCCAAGAATTGTTCATTTGTGTAATGTAAAGGAGCTTGTCCCCTCGAAGAGGATGATTTCTAAGGCATTGATTTATCTTTTCTATCTTTTGGTGAGGTGGTTTCCTAACATTTGGTATTTGAGCTTTGAATTCTAGGGTTTTGCTACTCCAAATAGGTCATCGTGGCAGTTTCACTATAATCTTTTTTCCTGCGACATTTCAAAAGCTACAAGAAAAACCCATTTGCACCGAGATCTATTTGAACCTTGATTATGAATTTCAGAGATTGTCTTGCTATATGTTCGGAGATATGATCTGAGGAAGTAAGAGTTTTTGTAGACTCCCGAATTACATTCCAAACAGGTGACCTGGGGAAAATTGTCATAACTGTCTCTTTGAGAATCAGATTGAAATTTCATAAGAAGTTACAGAGAGAGAACAGATTGTAGTTTTCTGTGTATATTTTTCAAATCCAAATGTCGAAACAGTGACACATGGCACTTCATACAAGTTCACTCTTCTGAAAAGGTATATAATCAGGTCAACTTGGGAGATTGTGCATAACTCTTTCTTGGAGAATCCAATTTTGATTAGACTGGTGGCATTGGAAAGAGGTGATCCAGGTGGATATTGGTGGCCACCTACCAAATCCACCTAGACCCCCACCATTGTTTATCTCAGCATTTTCAATTTCCTTAATTGTAGCACAACTTACTATTTTTAGCAGTTTTTTAGGGTCCTAAACTTCCGGAGCCGTTTTGAGGCCCTAAACGACGTCTTTTGGGAAATCTGGGGGCAACATGGGTCCATGGACCGATGTTTCCCTTCCCAAAGTGGTAGTTCTCGGATAGATCTTTCTAATGAGCTATTGTACGTGTCAAATGGAGATCATATGCCAATGTTACGACCCCGGGAAGTTGATATACCAATTTACCCAAACAGGGCCCACAGTTTGGCGTTTCATCTTCTAGGGTTAGGTTTTGGAATGTTAAGGGTTTCCATTGTTTCTCAATAATAAATAGGCCTTCGAGCCTCATTGTAACACAATTTAGAGGCATGTAGCCACCACATCTCTTCTCAGAGATAAGCTACCTGTTAGAAAATTATATATTATGGAGCAATGGAACACATAAAATATTGCAGAAATATAAACACAGAAAATGCACAAAACAAGAGAGACACAGATATATGTGGTTCACCCAGTTTGGGCTACGTCCACCCTGAACAGCCAGTCCTTCCTTTCTATTATCCAGCAAAATGAAGAGACACAACCTATAGCAAATCCGCTGTAATATCTTCTGTTTTCTCTCACAGTCTCACCTCTCTGTTTCTCGCTCACACAATACACATCTATCACACAGCCTCAAATACAATACCCTCATACAAAGAGAGGGGTTGCCTTCTAGGGAAAAAAACCCTAAACTAAACATAAGTTCTACCGTCAGATCATCCGCCTAATGAATGACCTAGATTGACTAGAAATTACTATACTTTTACAAGGCAATTTTACAGCTGTTTTTAGCTTCGGGGGCGCTGCCCCCGAAACCCCCCGCCAGGGGGGGCTCCCAAAGGTCGCAGCCGCCCCCCCCTGGACCCCCCCTGCAGCGAATATTTTACGGGCGGCGTTGCCGCCCCCATTTCGAACTGGGGTCCTATATGGCGATACCTTTGAATATAGAAGATAATCAGGCTCCACAACCAACACTACCATCGCCCTAGCTGGTTTATTTCCATTATTGTTTGTAAGCATATTTCAGCATTTTACATTAATGAAATGAAGTATTATTTCCGCTGCATATCTGTGTTTATGGTTATCTATGTAATTTGTTGTGTTCCTGTTTAATTTCGAATCAGTGGTATCAGAGCAGTCTGCTTTTTCTCTGTTTTTCTTTGCACGTCCCCAACGAGGTCGGGATATAAGGAGTTAGGGCTTGAACTGGTCGAACCTTTGCAAGACCAGCCTCGCAAATCCCGACAGCCTCCCATGGCGGATGAGAAGAAAGACAAGGGGGCAGGAGATCCTATCAAAATCTTGCTCGAAGAAGCCCTCGAGCGACAACGGAATGCAATGATGGACAACTTTGCCCAGATCCTTCAGCAGATACCCAGAAGCGATGCATCAGCTTCCAGTAGCTACTCTGGAAACGCCACGCCCTTTAAGGTACAAGTTAATTTTGAAATCCCCATATTCGAGGGTCAATAGATGCAGATGTCGTAGATAAATGGTTAAATTTGTTAGAGGGTTATTTTTCTGTTCATTAATTTTCAAGTCGGGAAAAGATTGTTTTTTCTCTTCTCAAAGCAGCCCCCCACGTCAAGGACTGGTGGGAAACCTACTGCGAGCAGAAGAATGAAAGTACTGGCTCACTATTTTCAGCCGCACCCACCTGGAATTCATTCCGGGATGCCATCAAGGAGCAGTACTACCCTGTCAGAAGCTATGAGGATGAATACATAAAGTGGACCATGCTGCGGCAGGGAAGGGACCATGACGTGCCGAAGTTCACCAATACTTTGCATACCCTTCGCACAAAGTTGGGTATCAAGGATT
Source organism: Pinus tabuliformis (assembly GCA_031772625.1). Lineage (NCBI taxonomy): Eukaryota > Viridiplantae > Streptophyta > Pinopsida > Pinales > Pinaceae > Pinus > Pinus tabuliformis. Next base: position 564,452,116 of record CM062815.1, on the reverse strand, counting down.
CAGAGCAGCATTTGATACTCAAATACCGCGGCTGCCTGCACAAGTACATCCAGGAAGAGATACAATTCCTGAACATCTCCTTGCTCGGCACAGCATATCGATATGTCGTCAAGGTTGAGCAGAAGTTTAAACAAAAGAAGCAAGAATTTGGATCTGTGAATCCAAATTAAGGGAAAGGTGCCCCTAAACCACAAAACAAAGGACAAAGCCAAGGCGGGGCAGCCCAAGACAACCCGCCGAAGCTGCAAGCAAAGAATAGTGCCGTAAAGCCAAAAAAGGACACAGGAAAATGGTGTGAGTTCCATAACAGCTCCACTCACAACACAAGTGAGTGTCGGGCCAAGTAGTCACTGGTGGCTAAGCTAAAGGTTTCAAAATCAGATGCATGTTCCGACTCTGAGTTAGAACTCGACAAGGGGAATGACAAAGGGAAGAAGATCATTGATGCAGATCCCAACGCCACTGTTGCTACTACCAAGATCTAGAAAAATGAACCCGAAGATCCAGAGGAGGAGGAGCATCTCTTCCACTCCCAGATGTGGGTAAAGGGCTCCCTGCCATAGTTCATTGTTGATAGCGGGAGCCAGAAGAACCTCATTTTGACAGAGGTCATGAAGCGGTTGGGCTTATTAACAATAGCGCATCCACAACTGTACAACATCGAGTGGCTTCACCAAGGACGGGATATTTGCGTGAGCCAGCAGTGTCACCTTCCATACAACATCAAGCCCTTCACGGATGAGGTATTGTGTGACATTTCTCCCCTTGTTGTTTGTGATGTATTATTAGGACAACCATACTTGTGGAAGCGACATGCTGTGTATGAATCAAGGCCTCGTGCTGTTATTATTACATTGGGAAATAAGTTGTACAGGATACCAGAGGTAGCACCGCCTACCGCCATCTCTTTGATTACTGCAAAACAATGCAGTAAGCTCATTTCCAAACCGGGAAATTTGATTTCCTGATGATATGCCCTCAAGGAAAGAAGAAGACGGTGGCCACGGCCTCCAAACAGGGCCCCTTCGCATGACAACTACAGATGGACAAGGTCGTGGAGGAGTACGAGGACATCTTCACCTCCCCCGCAAGGGTTCCTCTGCACCGTCAGGTCAAGCACTCCATTGATCTGGCCCCAGGTGCACTGCTACCCAATGGACCAATTTACCGGCGCTCTGTTCTGGAGAACGATGAAATCAAGAGGCAGATTCAGGAGCTCCTACAGAAAGGTCACATCCGTCCGAGTTCATCGCCTTGTGGGAGCCCGATTGTGTTGGTACAGAAGAAGGATGGGACTTGGAGACTTTGTATTGACTATCGGGCGTTGAATAAGATCACTGTCCGTAATAGGTACTTGATCCCACGGATTGATGACCTCCTAGACCAACTAAAGGGGGCGAAATATTTCAGCAAGATCGATCTGAAGTCAGGATATCACCAGGCACCAATCGAACCCTCTGATGTGTGGAAGATTGCCTTCAAATCCAATGAGGGCCTTTTCGAATGGTTGGTTATGCCTTTCGGATTGACGAATGCTCCTGCAGCCTTCATGAGGCTAATGGATGACATCTTGCGGCCATTCGCCAACTCATTCATAGTGGTATACTTGGATAACATTTTGATCTTCAGCCAAAGTTGGGAAGAGCACCTCCACCATATCCGACAGGTTCTCCAAACACTGCGGCAACACAAGCTATGTGCCAATTTGGAAAAATGCACTTTTGGCATGACCTAGGTTCAGTATCTGGGATACATTATTGATGAAGAGGGGATGCATGTGGATCCATCCAAGATCCAAGTCATTCGAGATTGGCCATCTCCAACCACTCTAACAGAGCTCTGTAGCTTTCTAGGTCTTGCCAACTTCTACTACAGGTTCGTGTTGGGGTTTGCTCATATCACTTGGCCCTTGAGTCAAGTCACCAAGGGAGGAGCGAAAGAAAAATTCTTTTGGTCTGAATCTCAGTAGAAGGCATTCATAGAGTTGAAAGATCGCCTTTGCACGGCACCAGTGCTCGCGTTACCATATTTACAACAACCATTTGAGGTCGAGACAGATGCCTCTGACTATGCTATTAGGGCAGTCCTTACTCAACACGGGCATCCAGTGGAATATCACAGTGAAACACTTTCAGACACAGTTCGTAAGTATCCCACCTATGATAAAGAGATGTATTCCATTGTGGAGGCCTACCGACAATGGAAGCATTACATTTTGGGGAAGGAAACGGTCATCCACACAGACCACCGACCTTTGCAATTCATACAGACCCAAGGGAAATTGCAGAATGATCGCCATCAGAAGTGGTCTACATACCTACAATAGTTCCATTTGAATATCAAGTATAAGAAGGGCAGCACCAATAATGTTGCAGACTACGTCAGTCGACCACCGATCATGGCGTTAACCACCGTGCTCAACTCTTGTGGGCACGAGACTTCTGATTGGCCACTTCTCTACAAAAGCAACCCAGAATTCGGCCACACATACCAGAAACTCTTGGAGGGTCGGAATGTTCCAGATTTTCACCTCTAGGATGCCCTGTTATGCCACCTGAGTCACCTTTGTGTTCCTTCAAGTGAGCGTGCCAAGATGATTTGGGAAGCACACTACAGTCGAGCTGCTGGGCATTTCGGGGTCGAGAAAACGGTGGCAATACTGCAAAAGTATTTCTATTGGCCGAATCTTCGATAGGATGTTGGGAAGTACCTCAGATCATGTACTGCCTGTGCCATTTCCAAACCAACCATCAAGAATAAAGGCCTCTATGCCCCACTGCTTACCCCTAGTCGACCTTAGGAATCCATCTCCATGGATTACATGTCAGTCCTTCCTTCCACTAAGCATGGAAATGACTGTGTTTTTGTGGTTGTTGACAGGTTCTCAAAGATGGCTATTATGGCGGCCTGCAAGAAGAATATCATAGCAAAAGCCACTGCTAAACTCTTCTTTGAACAAGTGTGGGTGCACTATGGGATCCCACAGTCTATCATCTCAGATCGGGACAGTCGGTTCCTCAGTTGGTCCAGTCTCTGGTCAATGCTAGTGTTATCTCAAAATCAGGCCCTGATAGGCTGTTGGTCAGGTTGACTCTAAGTAACTGTTTCAAACCTACTTTAGGCTGAGGCTTAGCCTCCTCAACCTGAGAGGGCTCTCTCTTGATGGGTTAATGATTTTGATTAAAGATAAGATGGCTAACTCTTGTAGAACAACTGTGAAAAATATGAATGGTGGAAACACATTAAACAAAACTATCCATTGGGCTTATGGAGTCAACAACACCTCAATATAACAATGAACTCAACCTTACATGGAAGTCAGGGCATTCAACATTTAACATTCAGAACATAAACTCATATGGGACCACACAGTTTATAAATGTATACAGGAAGTCAGAGCACATTCAATGAATTCTGAGTGATTATACATCCATACCACTGTAAGAATTAAGAAAAGGACAACATCACATATTCTGAACATAACAAATCCTTCATGAATCCTGAGAAGTAAAGTCAAGCATATATTACTGAAAATGAGTCTTTACATAGGCCAAATACAAGCTTTTCATAAAATTTTCCAACCCTGATTACATTGCTGTTTCAGCTATATATAGAGCTCTTATTCTAACTGATCGAGATTCCTCCTCAAGCATGAGGGGAATTCGAAAACTAGTTCTAATGACACCTATTAACCCTTTAACTAACTAATAAATACAACAAAGTGTTGACTGGAGTTTTTTAGAGATCTAAATCAACTATGACTCTAACTCCATATTACATGCATGATGGCTTTAATTAAGATGATTCCTTTCTATGACATCTGGTTCTCTTTCAGTTTGGCTGAGATGGGTGTTTAATGCTCCATGTTGACCTTGGATGCTGTATCTTCTTCACTGTCCAGAAAAATTAGGAGACTATCCTTGCTTCTCGGCTTTATGATCTTCGAATCTTCATAAGTCGGTTTTTAATTATTATCCCTCAAAATATGACGGTGGCCACGTTTTGATGTGCTGTCCTTTGTTATGAAACCCCATTTGATGATGTGTCATTCACTGTTTCGAAGACAAAAAGGAAAACGTATTCCAGCGGTCTGATACATGCTTTAATTTCCTTATGACATGACAAAATGCCACTTTTTGATTCAAACTAGTTATTTCCATTTGTGCTAATCTGATTGGCTGTTGTATCTTCAGGTGTTCTCGTTGTATACAACTGCCCTTCAAAATTTTCCCACTTCAACTTCAAAACTGCTTGATTTACGTTGAAATCATCACTTTCAGCAGTTTCGTAGCGCGCTACGAAACTGCTGAGTTATTTAAAACAACTTGTTTTTAACTTGAGACCTTTATTAACCGAGTGCTTGATTGCCAAAAACTTCTTTAGACTTTCCAAAGGTCGAATAGGGATTTAGATTTCTTCCGAAAGATAAAATCAAGCAAACTTATCAAAATTTTGAAACCAAAATCTTACTTGAAATGAAAACTCATTTAACAGGTCCTTTAAGCTGGCTTAGTTGTGCCTTCAGATCTTCAATTTGTTTCTTCATAACCTTATTCCCAGCTCTCAGTTGCATATTGATCCTTCTGATGTACTTGGCTTCTTTGATTGCTGGTACTGTCCAGGTGTGAAATTGTGAATGGCCATCAACCACTGAATTCAGCTGGGCTTCTACAGTTTCATTCCCTTTCCATAGAGTTTTATAATAGTTTGCGTGTATGACTGCATGTCTTCTAACAACTTTCTTCAATTTGGCGATCTCATGCTTAGCTGATTCTAATTGGCTCTTTATGGCTGCTATATTATCTTCTTTAGATGTGATGACTGTTTTGACTGTGTTTTTCTTTTGCCAACGTTGTGTCCCTTCCCCTGTTTCCTCTGTTCTTGACAGTGCTTCCTGTACTTGCTGGAATCTCCTTGTCATAGGTCTTCTAGGTTTAAAAACAAACTCTTCAGCTGGCTCATCAAATTTAAGCCTTTTTGAGGCCTTGGCTTTCTTGGTGCTTTCTTGTTCTGACTGCATCAACTCAATTTGAACTGGTAGAGACTGCTCAAAGTCAATAGCCTGTAATAGGGTATTTAAACTTCCCTTGGACACTGGACTTTTTTCGACTGCTACAACTTTACCTTTTTCCTTATTCATCTGGCTTCTTGTTCTTATCCTTGAGACTACTTCAGATGTGCTTGTTTCAGGTACAGTCTTTTTACCATGAGATTTTTCCTTAGTTGATTGCTGAGGTTGATCTTGGATGATGAGTGGCTTCACTTGTTTCCTTACTTGTGACTTTGGAACTCTTTTAGCTCTTGTTTCTGTTTGGAGCTCAGCTATTGTAAAATCTCTAGCAGGTAGAGGAGTGAGGCCAGTCTGGCTTTTGAAGCCAGCCATAAAAATGAATGAATTCCAATCTCTGTCTACCTTTTGGAGCCCATCTAAAACCAGTAGTTTGATCAAACCATGATGAAACAAAGAGGTTTCACAATCCTCTTTCCTCAGCTGTACCTTATCACACATCTTACTCAAACTACGGAAAAGATAAAAAGGTAAGTCTATGGAGACCTTCTCGGTGAAATGCAAAAGGAGTTTAAAATGGTAAGAGTAAACCTTGTTATATCTTCCTTCACAAGTCAGATATTTCTGTATGCAGGTGAGTAAATGAGCATAATATTCTTTGACATAATTCCTGGGCACTGCCTTACTTAAATCTTCATTTACAAATTCATCCTTCAAAAACTCCTTGCAAGGATTCATGTCAAACTTGAAGTTTTTAAACCATTGCTCTTGTCCTCGTGGGATCTCTGTCACAGTAGATATCACTTCTAGCGAAACCTGCAATTCTATCATGGCTACTTTTGAATTCAAGCCTGTGAAGTTAAGTGCAAATTCTTTAGTTACCTGTGCATGTCCTCCTTGTAACTTTTTGCAAAAATTCCAGCACCCGGCCTTTTTAAATGCTTTCTCCACTTCTTTATTTCTTAGCGTTATATCCAAGCCTTCAGGCTCAGTCCTTAGACATTTGCCGGATCTGTGCTCCTTTTTCTCCATTGATTCTTCCAAATCTTCGCAAACAATGACTACCAGCTTCGGTTGGAATTGTGATTTAGCTTCTATTTGAATTCAGCCTCGCTTGATTATCAGCCTCGCTTGATTATCTTTGCAGTTGAATTTTAAAATTTTTCCGTTTAAAATCTTTCAAGTTGTAATCTTGCAGATTTGTCATTCATGCAAGACTTACGGCCATCATTAAGATTTATGCACGGTGGTCTTTCTTGGAAATGATGATTCATGCGTATCAACAGATCTAGTGGTGGTGATAGTGGCAATGAGTGGTGAAATGTGATAAGAGGGGTACATGAGCTGACATGAGAAGACACGGCCTATGACTCATCTAACGGATTTGACATTTCGGGAAAGATTCGCTGCGAAATGTACGAATCCATGATTTCGCAGCGCTGTTAGTTTTAAATTTTAATGATGCGCTGCGAAACTGCCTAATTATGATTGCGCTGCGAAACTGCCTAATCATGATTGCGCTGCGAAATTACAAAAAGACACGGTGGCTGACATAAGATAACAGGTGGCTATAAAACAATGGTAGATGGGGGGGAACCAATGGGAGCTGAGAATAACTTGACTCAAAAACTCTTCTAAACTCCAGATTCTAAGGGAAGAAAATTAAAACAAAAATAAGCTAGCACTGACCTTTTTCATCGGGCTAGGATGAAAAGTCACATATATCAATTTTAGTTCTAAGTGATAACAGCTGGACACCAAACTCACTAAGTCCACAGCCTTCCATCCTCAAATTGATGGCCAGACAGAGGTTTTCAATAGGATGATTGTGCAAATTCTGTGCATGTACAACTCAAAGCATCCACGCACATGGGACGAGAGCCTCCCCTATGTTCAGCACAGCTACAACTGAGCTCTTCACAGCCCGATTGGCCATAGCCCTTTTCAGGTGGGCTTGGGATTCCAGCCACTATGTCCCATCGACGTGGCCATGCCACTTGCAGCTACTCACATAGATTCGGCTCATGTCCAGTCCGAAACAGATAAGGCAACCAGCTTCATTGAGCACATCCAACATATTCGCCAGTAGGTCCATGACATTCTAGAGAAATCAAATGCCAAGTACAAGCAGCGACATGATCAACATCGGGTGCCACACAAGTTTTAGGTGGGTGACAAAGTCTGGTTGCATTTGCAAAAGGAACACCTTACTGGAGCCTATCGGAAACTGAGACCACTCCAATATGGTCCTTACACCATTACTAAGGTTGTGGGAGACAATGCACTTGAGCTCAGCATTCCCCCATTCCTTGGCCTGCACCCAGTGTTTAATGTGGACCACCTTCGACCATAATTTCCACCATTGCTAGACACATCCGACCTTGCAGAACAACTCACACCCACAGAATTAAATCCAGATTGCATGGAACAAGCTGCAACTGATCAGATCATGGACACACAGATCAAGAACACTCGCCAATAGAATATCCAACTGTATCGAGTTGTCAAAGCAGGCCAACTCCTTCACTAGGGCAAGTGGCTCATCAGGGACCAAGTTCAGCAAAAGTTTCCTCATCTCATGGAGGAACTCAACACAATGGGGACCATTGCTTCCTAAGGGGGGAGGAATGATCCAGGTGGATATTGGTGGCCACTTACCAAGTCCACCTGGACCCCCACCATTATTTCTCTCATCATTTTCAGTTTCCTTAATTGTAGCACAACTTACTATTTTTAGCAGTTTTTCAGGTCCTGAACTTCCAGAGCTGTTTTGAGGCCTTAAACGACGTTTTTTGGGAAATCTGGGGAAAACATGGGTCCACAGACTGATGTTGCCCTTCCCAAAGTGGTAGTGCTTGGATATATCTTTCTAACGAGATATTGTACGCGTCAAATGGAGATCGTATGCCAAAGTTACGACCCCGGGAAGTTGATGTACCAATTTACCCAAACGGGGCACACAGTTTGGTGTTTCATCTTCTAGGGTTAGGTTTTGGAATGTTAAGGGTTTCCATTGTTTCTCAACAATAAATAGGCATTCGAGCCTCATTGTAACACAGTTCAAAGGCATGTAGCCACCACATCTCTTCTCAGAGATAAGCTACCATCGCCCTAGCTAGTTTATTTCCATTACTGTTTGCAAGCATATTTCAGCATTTTACATTAATGAAATGAAGTATTATTTCTACTGCATATCTGTGTTTATGGTTATCTCTATAATTTGTTGCATTCCTGTTTAAGTCCGAATCAAGAGGACACAGAGGGATACTACAGGTCGCAATTTCAAAATTGGGAGATCTGAAATTACAGAGTTACAGTCATTTCAAGATCGAGCCCCTAAAATCAAGAAAAGGCGATATGAGGAAGTTTGATGGAAATGATTCGGCAATTGGATATTACATATGGAGAAATATTTTGATCTACATGGTGTACCACTGTTACAAAAGGTATGTATTGCATCTTCATATTTAGAACCGGATCAACTTTTATGGTATAAAGGGCTTTGTTCTCGTAAACCACTTGTTACGTGATCAATTTTCATGGGAGAAATGATAGCACGTTATGAGGATACAAAGAACAACACCTTCTTTAGCCAATTGATAAATCTCAAACAAAAGTGGTCAATGGTAGATCACATTGAGGGCTTTCAAAAATTGAATATAAGGGAAAATGATATTCCAGAGAAGCAGAGGATTGATGTCTCCATAGCAACTTTAAAGGATAACATTCAACATGAGGTTCATCTTTTGGAACCTAATTTATTGGAGAAGGCATTGAGGTTGGAAATAAAAGTGGAAAGCAAAATTATGGAAACAAGGAAGTCTACCCCTCACAACTATAAAGATGGAAGTTTTGTTTCTCCTAGCCTTCCACAACCTACAAGGTTGACACCACAATAATTGGAAGAAAAAAGAGCAAAAGGGCTTTGTTATAATTATGATAACAAATATATTAAAGGTCATTAGTGTGCTGAGAAGAAATTATTTTACATTGATTGTGAAGAGGAGGAAGAAAAGGATCCAAAAACGTCAAAATAAGAGGGTGTACACCAGGAACCAATCCTCGAGAAATAAGAAATGAATCCGACCATATCTTGTAAAGCATTGGAAAGAATTACCACTCCTCAAACCCTCAATATAGAAGGACATATCAAGAAGAAAAAGGTTCAAGAAGTGAAAGATCACATCGAGAAAGAAGAAATGAGTCCGACCATATCTTGGAATTCATTGGCCAGAATTACCACTCCTCAAACTATCAATATAAAGGATATATCAAGAATAAAAATGTTCAAGAAGTGAAAGATCACATCAAGCATCAAGAAATGAATCTGACCATATCTTATAATGGATTAGAAGAAATTACCACTCCTCAAACTCTCAAGATAGAAGGACATATCAAGAAGAGAAAGATTCAAGTAGTGAAAGATCACATCGAGCATCAACAACAAGTTCTCCAACTTTTAAAGGATAACTCCACCTTGGTGGAGAATCGACTGAAACAACAAGAAGATCAACATCACAGTGAAAGAAGTTTTGATGTAGGTGATTGGGTATTTATACAGCTACATCTCAAGCGAGCTATTTATGAGAAGGAAATGTTGGCAATACTACACACACTTAAGAAATGGCAACCTTACCTAATGGGAAGACACTTCAAGGTAAAATTGGATCGTGATAGTCTTAAATACTTTTTAGAAAAAATATTATCTTTAGAAGAATAGGAAAAATGGGTCACAAATATGTTGGGTTATGACTTTGAAATCATCTACAAAAAAGGGAAGCAAAATGTTGTTGCAGATGCACTCTCAAGAAAGGATGAGGATGTGGAAGCATTGTCTTGTGCTATTTCTATTATCCAACCAGATTGGATAAACAAAGCAAGGCATGAATGGAAGAAGGACAAAGAAGTGTGGCCACTCATTCAAAAGTTGTAGAAGATCCCCGTTCAAACAATATTGCCAAAAATTGATGAGGAAGGAAAAATCATATTAGAACTTGGAGCAGTCACAGAAAAAAGAACCTGATAGCTACGAAATCGATCAATTTTAGAGTATCTCATAAAGTGGAAGAACTTACCCGCTGAAGATTCCACATGGGAGGACAAGAATTTTATACAAAAGCATAAATAACTACTCAAGCAGTGAGGACAACAAGTTTTGAAGGAGAGGGGCATGTTAGGTCCCTATACTACTAGTATAACCCCTTATTGTTATTAGTACAACCCCCTTATTATATTGTTGTGCACATGTAGTCCCCATATTGTTATTATTGTGCCCCATAGAAGCCTACCATTGTTATTATTGTGCCCTTACATTATTATTTTTATGTCGGCTCTGATTATATTATGACCCCTTAGACTCTTATATATAAAAAGGAGGTCTTGTCATTTGAAAGATCCAAGAATTGTTCATTTGTGTAATGTAAAGGAGGTTTCCCCCTCGAAGAGGTTGAATTCTAAGGCATTGATCTAATCTTTTCTATCTTTTGGTGAGCTGGTTTCCTAACAGTGTTTAACCTATTTGGAGGTGCAGTTAGTTGGGTGAGTAAGAAACAATCTATAGTGGCACTATAGAGGCATAATACATGGCAAGCACTCACGCAAGCAAGGAAGCAGTTTGGTTGCAGAGATTAGGTTCAAGTATGGGGTTAGTACAAGGAGCTATAAGGATAGACTGTGATAGCCAAAGTGAAATTTTCTTGGCAAAGAACCCTGCTTACCATTCAAAGACAAAGTACATTGATGTTCAGTATCACTTTGTGAGGGATATGATAGAAGACAAAAAGGTGTTGCTGGTAAAGTTGGACACTTTGAAGAATACTGCAGATGCATTGACAAAATCTATGAGCTCTGAGAAGTTCTCTTGGTATAGATAAACAATGGGCATTGCAGGGCTAGATAAATGACTAAGCTCTCTTGTGGAAAGAAAACAACAAGTGGGAGAATGTTGGGTTGTGTTATATTTTATCCACGACTAGCCCATGTAGTTAACCAGGGGGTTGAAGGGGGGCGAGTAGCCCCCCTCTACTAGGTCTAGGACAGCGCCTTGGGGAAATTTTTTTGGACCTTATATTAGGTTGGGTGGACCTACCTATGGTTTTTTGCATGGTTTTCGTACATGGTTTTGGACGCGATGGTTTTTGGTCCATGGTTTTGGACGTGATGGTTTTTGGTCCATGGTATTGGATGCTTCGGCATGTATAAATATGTATTGTAACATTGAAAGAAACATAATGAAAAATCAATTTGGTAGTCTTGGTTTTGGGATCCAGGGGAAAATCTTTGTGTCTATTTGTTTTATGTGTTATTCTCTCGCATTGTTTATTTTCTGTTTTTTAGAATTCGTATGCAGGTAATTGCATTAGCATTCCTTTCTACAATTGTAGTTAATTTATTTTCTTTCTGCAATTAGGAATTAATTTTTTCTTCATGCAATTTGCTTTTATGAAATTAGTGTAGAGGTTCCTTTCTGCAAAGTAGTGTTGTAGTGTTTTCAATTCTGCAAGTAGCATTAATTTTTTTTTTTTTTTTAATATAGTGTTAGCATTTCCTTTTATGCAAGTAGAAATAGGTTTTGAATTCTGAAATTAAAATAGATTTTCAAATCTGCAAGCAATATATTTCAATTCAATTAAGTAATTGGGTTTTGATGTAACTTTGAATAGAAGGAAATTATGCATGGTTACTCTCTAAATATCATTCAAACATTTGTCCATACTTAGGATAATTTCATACTTAGAATAATTCAATCCATAGATAGAATTCCTAGCATATATGGTGCACATACATCTCACAAATACACGAACCTTGGTTGACAATTAATGAATTAATTTAAGACCAATTAAAGTACCCAACATTTTGGCGCTATTTCCGGGGAGGTGTATATAGGATTCCATTCTTAGTTTGCATATCATTTTAGGTGCATTCAATTTTGTAGATGCATCATTAAATCATGGTAAAAATCATTTATTCATAGAGAAAGGGATTCTAGGGGTAGATTTATAAGTAGAGGTAGAAGTTCAATTCCAACATTACTACTCACCCGCGCTAGACCTCGTAGTGCCATGCCATCCACTCATACTCACATTCCATCATTTCAAGTAGACATAGATTTCTTGAGGTGCATAGATTTGAAGTCCAACCAAAAAATTCACCAGCTTCTTCTATCGAAGTTGTAGTTGAAGAACCTACATCCCAAACAGGAGTAATTTTCCTCTCTTCAATAGGAGAGAAGCTTCTAGGACAAGAACTAGAGGTTCCTAGTGAAGAGTAAGAAGAATAAAATTATTATAATATACCATTAGTAGAGGAATTGGAAGAAGAGCTAGACAATCCTATTATAGAACCTTGTATTAGCTCCAAGGAATATGCAATGGAGGGGAAGGAGTAGGAGAAGTACACAATGTAAATGGTGAAGTTAGGGCTGGAGGTGGAAGAAGCAGAGGAGGGAATAGAGGATGAGGTGGAGGACAAGGTGGTAGAGGTGGTATACGAAAACTATATCTTTATGGATTTCCCATTTTTTATGAAGATACCACAACCGCCATGAAGAACATCTCACCCTCCATCCTTTCTAATTTCCATGGTTTGAGAAATGAGGACCCTGAAACATTTCTTTTTGAGTTTGAAGTTTTATGTAGATCTTATGACTACTTAGTTGATCCTCAAAACTTTAAATTATTTCCAGCTACTCTTAAATATGGAGCACTTAAACGGTTCATGGGATTAGGAACACATACTATTAGAACATGGGAAGAAATGAAAAATGTTTTCTTAGAAAAATATAAGGATTATTGCATGCCCCATAACCTTAAGGATGAAGTCTTTAAGATGATGTTGAAAGAGGATGAAAGCCTTGAATACCTAGTTGAAATATTTTCTTACAATATTAAAAGGGATAAGATGCATAATTTAGATGATGGAACATCAATAAATCTTTTGCTAAAATCTATCATAGATGAATCGATTGACCTTCTCAATTTAATGGGAAAGGGATATGTTTCACAACATTCATTTGGAGAAATTTTTTATTTTTATAATCATAAAGGGGTAAGGCTAGAACTGGTAAAATGCAAGAGATCTTGTGATGTCCAGAATTAGTAAATATGCAATTGGAACAATAAGTAGAGCTGAAATAGGAAATTTTCTTGATAATTTCAAAACATATATTCTTGGGAGTCTGTTGATGCCCCGAAAATCGTTGTATCAACATTGGGGGATAACCACCCGGTCCGGACCTTAATACAGCTCCTTTTCCGTTTGGAATGGTGGCTCCGACTGGGGATAATGGGACCAGTTTCCCAACAATGAATAAACGGAATGAATGAATGATTGATTAACTAATCTAATGATAGGCGAATAACTTAATGTATTAGCGAAATAAAAAGAATTACTACTAATCCCGGGAACTATTGTACTTTGAGGTGTAGCGCTTGATGATCTATGTTTATTAACAGGCATGTAGATGACTCCATCTAATAAACATGGACATTCACTCATTCAAGGATTACTTTGCTTAAATAGTTAAACAAGGTGATTAACGCAATATTGCTACACTCATCATTTATATCATCAATACATATATGATTAAAAGAAAAGCATTACCATAAACATCCAATAGTGGAGAGAATAAAGAAATGCTATTAAAACACATATATATATTCGATAATAGCAAAGGCGATCAAATAACAATTCATATAAAAAGAATGGATTCAGACATAGATAATAGTACCATATGAGCTGCGAGTCACTTTCCAACATCAATCGCTATTTGAAATTCTTCCTCTAACGCAAAAATACTTTCAAACAAAGACAGTAGTGCACATTTGCATAAAAGCTTCTTTGCCAAAATCAGAATGATTGGTCTAGTTTTATAAAAGAATATGCCTGAAGCACAGTAGTGCAACTTCAGGTTTTAAGTCAAGTACAAAACTTTACGACCCTTTCTAAAAACATGAAAGGGTCTATAAATACTAAATTAAACTAACTATCTATGAAACTGAAATCCTACTTAATTGGTATCAAATGATTTTGAGTATCTCCTTCTTAGCGATCTGGCAGTCGGCGGCATGAATCATCAAGTAGGCCGTTTGCCTTTAAACTTGAGCTGACTTATCGCAAGCATTGGCTCCACTTCGGGCGGTCTGTTGAGGCGAGAGTTAAGCTGGGCGGCATAGGTGGCATCCTGAATATCGGGGATAATATACCCGATTGCATCTGTAAGGCATTTGAGGGCGGCTCTTTGACTATGTGGTTTTACCAAGAAGAACCAATAGGTATCCCATGTTAAGCTGTTAATTCCAGCAATTAATCTCCCCTTTTCCTCTAGATCTGGATAGCATGACTGCTCCAATGTTTTGACCGTTGTTAATTTACCTGGAGTGCATTGGGAAATCATGTTTGACAAGTAGAGAGTATTATTAACCAATTCAACCAAATTACTTGTGGTTGATTTGCACCTTGAAATTGCCCTCTCTGCTTTCATTAACTGGGACTGCCATTCTGTAAACAATATATCTTTATGCGACTCTAAAATTCTTGGTAAATTTACCGCTTGTCCCTGATCGGTATCTTTCCAGTCAAGAAATTCAGCTATCGTTTCTTCAGCTTGATCTAATTCTGTTCTAGCCTTTTCTGTTTGTTTACTTATTGATGCCGTCAATTCGCATAGTGGCTCCGCCTGGGCGATTTGTTGACATAGAAGCTTGATTTGGGCTATTAATGCCTTATTTACCTGTAATGCTTCTAATTTGAATTCGGTTATTTGTGGGACGCCCTTTGTCTTCTCAAGTTGTGCTGATAGTTGAGCAATCTGCTCATCTTTTGTCTTCAGCATTTGTTCATTTGTTGCCCTCAGTTGTGCCAAGGCTTCAGACAACTCTTTCTGCTTCTGGATTGCGCTGTGATCAATCCTTTGTTTCTCTGCCTGCAATTGTTGAGTTAATTGATTATTTATTTGCTGTTGTGTTAACAATTGCTGTTCTGCCTGCTCCGCTTTCTGCTGTGCTTCTGTTAGTTGTGCCTGCAATAAAAAGATTTCCTGGTCTTTTGTTTTCAATAAAAGACTCACCTCTGATGCTTTGTCTATTGTTGCTGCTGAATAGGCTCCAGCATATTGTGATAGTTTTGTTAGGTCATCAGAGGGGTCAAATTCCTCCTTCCAAACCACATTGCCCGTGACCGTCTGTTCTGGGAAAAGGGAAGGTTGATCAGTCCTTCTTCTCTTCCTTTGTCGTTTTACCACAGCTTTGTGCCTTGGGCTATAGAAGACATCCAAGGGAGGAATTTCTTCTACCTGCAAAATGATTTGATCAGAGGGGTCCTTTGGGATTATTTCTACTTCCTTTGAACTGGGTAGGCCGCTGGTTCCACTTGGAACCTGTTGTGAAGTGGTTTCCTGTGTATCTGCTGCTTTCGAAGTTTCGGTGTCCTTTGAACATTCCAGACTACTGATAATAGAATCAAATTGCTGCCATTCCTGGAGCAATTTTGGATCAATATGAGTATCCACATTCACTTCTATGTTGCTCTGTTTCTGTTCTTCAGTCTGGGTTTCCTCTCGCACTTTCTCCTGCTCTTTAGTCTAGGTTTCCTCCTGTGCTTTCTCCTGTTCTTTTGTTGTAACCGGAGGTTCCTTTGAATGTTGCTCTTCAAGCTCGCTTGGTCTTGTTGCTGGGGTTGTTGCTAACAGATCTAGAGGCAGAGTTTGCAACCTCTGTTCTCTAAGTCTGTTGAATTCAGTTAACCCTTCATCTTTGTATTGCATTATGGCCAGCGATCTAACCTGATACATTGATTCAGCTAAAGAGAACAGGTCGTCAAACTGATCTTCTACATGATCAAACTTTGTTAATTTGGCCTGTTCAAGTGCATTATAGGCGACTTTGTTGGGATCAAATCGCCTACTTGGGAGAGTTGCTAAAGTTAATGATTTGATTTTTGTAGCTTCTTTTTCTGCATGTTTGAAATCATACAAAGTGTAGACACCACATCTTAGAGGAAAGGAGGGCTAGACCTGCTTCTTATTTTTCTTGAGAGTCTGTGTAACTCCCTCGGCAATGATCTGATAGGCTATCTCCCTTGCCAGCAGTTTGTCAAGTATGTACAAAGGAAGGACATGAGGTTCGGCTTGGCTACCGAAAATTCTTACATAAGTAAATTTCTCCTCTCCGAACCATCTTCCTATTGATGTTAAATCAATCCCTGCTTGGTAAGAAATTTTGGGAGTAGGTTTATTAAAAATAGAATAATGAATGGGTAACATGAAGCCATTACAGACTTGGTACAAATGGTGCTTATAGGAAGTCTTCCACAATT
The DNA here is from genome assembly GCA_031772625.1 of Pinus tabuliformis. Lineage (NCBI taxonomy): Eukaryota > Viridiplantae > Streptophyta > Pinopsida > Pinales > Pinaceae > Pinus > Pinus tabuliformis. The sequence continues at coordinate 564,435,795 of CM062815.1, read as the reverse complement.
TCTGGTGGTATATGTGAATAGGCGTGGGGTCTTGTGGAGTCCACCTCCAGCCGAATACAGGAAACTCGGAATTAAAACACAGGGTATCTAGAATATAAGCACTGTAGTAGAATGGGGGAATAATCCTTTCGGAGACGGAAGTTTTAGTTCTAAAACTAAGAACTGATTTCGCTAGCTTATCTGACAGTATCGTTGCCCAATCCATTATCTCGCTATTACATGCCGCTTCCATCAAGGGAACCATTTCTATAGTGAAATTAGCAGAATCATGCAACCCCCACAATCTACACATCATTATCCCAGCATAACAATACGGAGAACATAGAGAATCCACAGAGTACTTATCGGAAGTTTCATGCTTGTGTTTCGCCAGATTTTGCCTCCATTCCTGAATGGGTTCGGATTCAGTTTCGTTCTCATTTCGGAATTTCTCCAGACATGCTTTGTTGTATTTCTTCTCTGGCTCAGGCAAATGATACATTTGCCTTAAATCATCAGCCTTGAATGAACCGAAGGTTCTCCCGTCTTTGGTGCATAAAGTTCTATCTGTAATTTGGATTTCCTCAATTGCCCACTTTACTACATCCGTATATGGGAGAATTTGCTCCCGAGCCACTATCCGATGAAGGAAAGAGTCGACCAAGTCTTTCGAAGTGCCATCAGAATTTCTACTGGAACCCGCTGTAGCTTGTACTCCCATCACTTTTGGTTCTTCGGCTTCGATCAAATTATAGGTACTTTGCCAAGTGGTCTTGGCAAGTCCTAAGCATGTAGTATCAAATATTATTCCCTTCTTTTTATTTGCTGGATCAGCGACGACTTGTCCTGTGGCTGGTGCAGTGGAAGCGACTGTGGTTTTCTTAGACTTTTTCCCCATTCTGCTTGAATCTATTACTTCAGAAGAATTTTGCACAGTAGTGGAAATAAGCGTAACACAGAGAATTGGTAGTGAAAACCAAATACGAGTGAGATATATTGATCAATGCGTGATGAGGGATTAACTTTAAAGTGGCCGCGGATACAATCTATGAGAAGATTTTAAGACTTACTATTTCATTAAATGGCCGTTAAAACCTGCCAATCCTTTAAATGCCCATCATATCTTTAATCGGCCGAATGATTTGTTTAAGTGTGCCTTGAATGTTTTGGCGGTTGAGCGTAAGTAAATCACTGTTTGAAAGATAAGGTTTTTAATACGAATTAATCGTAATATCCCTCTGCTTCGACGGCTTTTTGAAGTTTGCGCTTTTGGCTTTATCGCAATCGGGTGTCGGGGAAAACTTAAATCTTCATATTGACACCTTTTGAATTCCCCGATCGCCGATGGCGATATCGCATCGCATCGCATTGGGAGTATGGGCACTTTAAAAAAGCATGCATGGTATATCGCCGATCGCCGATATGCGATATCGCATCGCATCGGATCGAAAGACACTTTAAAAAGCATGCATAGTGTATCGCTGATCGCCGATAGCGATATCGCATCGCATTGGGTCGAAAGGCACTTTAATTATGGGAACTTATGATTGCCGATATCCGATAAGCTATTGCATGTTATCGCGTCGGAGCAAACCGATGGGTTTTTAAGTTATGCCTCCTTTGTCATTGCGATATGCGATCTTGCGATCGCTTTATCGCAATGATAAAAGATTGATTATTTATATTATAAGACCAAAATTGGTTTGTCAAAAAGGTCTTTTATAATGTTTTCATTTTGTTTTCGAACCTTTTTGAATAATACAAAGTTGATACCAATCAAAACTAAAAGGGACCCATTTCATATGATAGTTTTGTGAATAAAAATGATATGAAATGGGGGGTTGTTGTAGAGCACAACAATTGGCGATTCGCTGGAAGAAACAGTTATCTCTGAAAAGTATGGAAATACTTAATCTTTTTCAAAATAGAGTTCTAATCAAAGGGGAAAATTCTAATATAACTAGGTATATATGCATTCCGAGTAAAATGAAACTATCTTTGCTAATTTCCTCTCTTATTTAAAATTAGATACATTCTAAGTTTTAAATAGGCCTCCATTGGTTTATAATGATAAAACAGAAAACCTTTCCAAATCAGCTTTTATAGTTAACTCGTCTGTCATAGGTAGAGCCTCTGCTGCCAGCAAACGTTCATAGTTTCAACAGGGATACCTTTAAACCATATTATTGTCCATTATTCCATCCATTTAAGAGTGTGATTAACAGAATGAATTCAAAACATGTTTTCATATTTTGTATTTCCTTTCCTTTTTCTGTTATTGCTAAGATAAAAAGCCATTGTCCTGGTTTGGTGGCCAGCTGTTGACAATGCCATTCACTGGTAGTAATCTAACCGAACAAGCTGGCTCGTGATGAGACCCCTTGTCTTATAATTTTAAGCCATTACCCTGTTTGGTATGCAGTATTGGTAATGTCGGTTAAACTATTTCCCAATGATCATGGTAAGTAGGCTTGTAATAAGACCTCTTATCTTTTATATCAAATATTTTAGAATTACACTCTGAGTAACCATAAACTTTGGTGAATGGGATGGACAATCTTCTCCTTAAGAGTAAGTGGATGACAGGGTAAGAGTTGAAGATGCTGAAATTGGATTAGTTTCTGTTTTGATATTGATAACCTCTTTGTGACCAATTTGAAAACAGAAAATGATTTACAATACTTCTAAACTTTGAGAAGAGTTTACAAAAATTAAAGTGCGTTTTCGGAATGCAATTATATCTAGTTTCCTAGAAATTGTTCCTCTTATGTAAGACTTCTATTATTTTAAAAGTAAATATCATCACTACTTATGTTGAGCAACTTTTAAGTACAACAAAGGTCAATGGAAGATACCTTACAACTTTATTTTCTAATGGTCCTACAAACTACAAAATTCTATTAAAAAGGAGAAGGGGTTACCTTCTCAATTGAAGAATTTCTTTAAGATAAGGCCATTAACAGGGAGAGAATCTCTCAAACCTGATAAATCTTGTAATATGAAGGTTGAATGGCCTATCTTCTCACAGATTTGAAATGGCCCAAGCCACATCTTTTGGAACTTGGTGTGCTTTCCCTTATCTTCATGGGCTTTGTCCCATTTCAGAACTAAATCGCCGACTTGATATTGTTTTGAACCGGATGAGACTGAATCAAAGGATGACTTGATGATTTGTTGATGTTTTGCATGAATAACCTTGGCTTTTTCCCTTTCGTCTTCTAATTTTAGAATTTGGTCATGTCTAAGTTGAATAGAAGAAGAAGGGCTTTCCTCAATAAACTGAACTAGGACTAGGGAAGGAAGAACAAGATTTGTGGGTAGTACTGCTTCTTTTCCATATACAAGGTTGAACGGAGAAGATCCTATGGAAGCCTTCTGTGTTATCCTATCAGCCCATAGTGCGAATATTAAGGATTTGTGCCATGTTTTATGATTCTGTTCGATAGTTCGCTTAATAATTTTAATCAGATTTTTATTTGTAGACTCTGCTAAACCATTACCCTGGGGATAGTAATTAGCAGAATATTTTAATTTAAATCCTCTTTTAATAGCAAAATCAAACATAGCATTACCTGAAAAGTAAGATGCATTATCAAAAACAAGAGCATTTGGGACACCAAACCTGGTAATGATGAATTGATCTATGAATTCAATTATTGCCTCAGAATTTGTTGTCTTCAAAGGAATTGCTTCAACCCATTTAGTAAAATAGTCAGTGGTAGTAAGGATATACTTATGTTGTTTGGAAGAATGAGGAGTAATTTCCCCAATGATATCCAATCCCCATTGCTCAAATGGTTGTTCAATGTTGACTGGTTGCAAAGGGAAAGCTGGTTTTCTTTGCCTTCCACTAGAAGTTTGACAATTTCAGCATTTCCTTACATATTCATAAGCATATCTAAACAGAGTGGGCCAATAATATCCAGCATGAATGATTTTGTGGGCTGTTGTGTCAGCTCCAAAATGTCCTCCTGCTGGTCATCATGTAATTCCTGCAAAACCTTTTGTGCTTCAGGTTTTTCTAGGCATCTTAATAAGATTGAATCATAATTTTGCCTAAAAATCACATCATCAATAATTGTGAAATTTTTTGCTTTTAATCTAATGGCCCTTTTTTTTGTAAGACAGGTTAGGAGGTGCATACCCATTTTTCAAATAAAAGATCAAGTTCGCATATTGCGATTCCGAATCAGTAATACTTATCTGGTTGATTTCTTCGGTTTGATCTGTATCACCTGATTCTGGAATGTCGGATGCTCCTGCCAATAACCTGCAAAAACCTTGGCCTCTAACAATCTTTGCTGGTTTAATTTCTAAATCATATTCTTGAAGTGCTGTAACCCAGTTTGCCCTTTTTTCACCTAGTTCTCTTTGGATTAATAGTTGCCTTACTGCAGGGAAAGGAACTATAACTTTTGTGTGGGCTTTTAAAAGGAAGGGTCTGTAATGTTTGACGGCTTTATATACAACAAAGGCTTGTTTTTCTACCTCGGAGTAATTCAATTCAGCACCCTGAAGATTTGAACTATAGAATGAAATGGGTGCTTCCAAATTGTGATCATTAAGCTGTGTGAGTACTGCTGCATAAGACAAGTTGGATGCGATAGTATACAGTGTGAAATGATTAGAAAAATTAGGAGTATTTAAGGCTGGGGCATTGATTATTGATTGTTTGATTAAATCAAACGCTTCCTTTTCTGTTGATCCCCACTTAAAGACTGAATTTTTCTTAATCATAGTTTGAAGTGGCAAAATGATTTGAGAAAAGTCTGGAACAAATCTTTTGACAAAATTAATTTGGCCTAAAAATGACTGCATGTATTTTTTATTATGAGGGAAAGGGATTTCAGAGATTTCTTTGATCCTGTCAGGATCAATATAAATGCCATCTTTAGACACAATAAAGCCTAAGAGCTTTCCTTGGTCAAGAGCGAAGAAAGATTTTTTAGGGTTAAGAGAAATACCATATCTTTTGCAGCATTGAAAGATTTGATTTAAATCATGCAAATGATTGGACTTCTCTTTAGAAAATACAGTAATATCATCTAGGTAGACGACTACTGTTCTATTAATCAACCCTTTAAAAGCTATATCCATCGCTCTTTGGAACGTCGCTCCTGCATTAATAAGTCCGAAGGGCATTTTCTGATACGCATATGTTCCCCATTTTGTTCTGAATGTGGTTTTGAGTTGGTCATCAGGATGGACCAAAACTTGGTTATATCCTGAGAAACCGTCCAGAAAGGACATTAACTCAGAGCCTGCTACTGATTGGAGTATCTGCTCCATGGTAGGTAATGGGAAATTATCTTTTAAGCTCGCCTTGTTCAAATTTCTGAAATTGATACAAATCCTAATGTCGCCATTTTTCTTTCTGACTGGCACCATATTGGAGACCCAGTTTGAGTGCAGAACGGGAAAAATAATCTTAGCTTTCAGGCGAATGGTTTGCTGGAAGATGGATGTATCATATGTCTTTAAATCATCATATTTCCAAGCAAAAACCTGTTTATTTTTCCTTAACAGTCTAATGAATGCTTCCTTTTCTTCCAAGGAAAGTCTTAATCCTAAATTAATGTTTTGAGGAGTTTGCTCAGTGCCAAGGTTTATCAACTCAAACCTTAGGGTAGAACTTTGGAGCTTTGCATTAGTCACAGGTTTAAACATGTCTTTAATATCATAAAGATCCTCAAGCTTCACCACAGGCTTAGGGATTGAATTCTCCTCGGGTTTACCTCTCATTCGATGGTCATGCTCGTTTTCCTCGATGATTTGATCATCATAGGACTTTTTGGAAGTTAAGAACTGTAAAATGTCTTCATCATGGTTAAATACTCTCCAATTAGTTACATTGTCGGGAATTGATGGCCTAAAAAGCAATTCTACTGAAAATCTATCTGGGTTGTAGTCTTCGGAAGATAGGAGCTTGGAAGAAACATTGGCTAGCAGGTCAGCTGCCGAATTTTGAGACCTGGGAATAGAAGAAATATTGAATGCCAAAAAGTGGGAGGTGAGTTCCTGTACCAGTGATTGATAATGTTTGAGATGGGTGGAAAGACAATGAATTGTATTCCTTACCTGTTTGATAATAATTTCAGAATCTCCAAACACTTTCAAATATTGGACCTTGAGGCCAATAGCTTTATATAGTCCTTGGACTAAGGCTTCATACTCTGCTGTGTTATTTGTGCATTCAAATTCTAACCTACATGACAACATTGTTTTTTCCCATTGTGGGCTAATCAAAATACATCCTGCTCCTGAGCCCTCACTAGATTTGGACCCATCGAAATATAACGACCAAAATAAAGAAGTATTAACAATTTTATTTACAGTTTTCTCAGTATCATTGAAACATCTTGACTTATCTATTTGTGAATAATTTTCGATCTGAGATGTAGAATGATTTACTGAGAAAGGGGATGGTTGGGCAGTGAAGTTGCCAAAGAATGACTCGGATGAATAATTCCCCAAAATGTTGTTATTAAATGCTATTGGTTGGTTTTCTTGTTCAAATTCAGTAACTGTATGGGTCATATGCTTTTCCTGATCGATCCTTATTTGATTTGGCTTACCCTTATAGGGAAGCCACATATGTGACCAATCAGTAGAAATATACCCATGTAGTTTCTCAGACCAATCCCTACTCAAGATCAAACCATAAAATTCAGGTATATCGGCGATTAGGATATCAATCCTTTGTACTATTATGGGATCAGCAGATAACCTGATAGTTACGGAATTGATCTCTCCCAAAACCTGTACTTTAGTCCTGTCCAACTGTACAATATGAATAGCAGACTTCTGGGGTTCAATGTTCAGTTTGGAACAAACTGAAGCTGGCATTATGTTAGAAGATGCCCCTGAGTCAATCAAGCAGTTGTGCAGGTTTCTATTGTAGATCTCATAGGTTAGAAGGAAAGGTGGAGTATGAGAGTTTGATCTATCTCCTATTAGGACTGCATCAGTAGCTTCGACCATACCAGAAGGTGGTTGACCTGTATCGTTTGCAGCTTTAGCACTGGGAAGAGGTGAAGTAGGAACAACATTTAATTCTTTGAGAAGCAATTTTTGTTGATGTTTCAATTTACTAAGTTCAAACATGGTAATGTTTGCCTTGGTCTTTTTCATGTCATCAACAATATTGTAATCCATTGAATCAGACACTACCAGTGTCTTAGATGTTGATGGGATTGTTGAGGTTGAAGGTTGGTTTTGTGGAATTGTCACAGGTGACTTCTTCGGGGGTACCTTTTCCTTTGTTATAGCAGCACCTGCACTTCATTTCTTCGAAGTTTTCTGAACGGGTTCGGAGGTACCTCTACTCCTGGTAGTGACAGGAAATGCTTCTTCTTCGTTTTCTGTATCGAAGTTAGGTAATATAAAATCCCACATTCCATGACATTCAACAACTTCCTCTTCTTCATCAGTTGGTGTAGCTGTTTCTTCTTCTCCTTCTTCAAGATCTGAATCTTCATTTGATATAACATTTGGTGGTTTTGATTCAGTTTTCTTATAATTTCTAAAGGGTCTTTTGGTCGAGGTTTTGGCTACTTGTTTTTTGATTTCAACCATTTCATTTGACATAGTCTTGAGGACCTTTTGAAGACCTTCCATGTCATATGGATCTTTAGGGGTTTTCTTCTTTGAATCATCTTTAAAAGAAACTTTTTTGGCTTTTTTGTCTTCCAGAGCAGCTTTCTTTTCTAGAGCATTAATACATTTCTCCACAGCAAGTGCTTCTTTCATGTTTTCAGCTAAAGTAGGTTTTCCAGCCCTGTCTACAAAAATAGCTATATTGGCAGGTAGGGCAGTTATATACCATTCGCTTCGGATTTGCTCACTTGGTTTGGAGGCCGTTGGGATTTTATTCAAGAGTTTATTGAATCGGGCGTTAAATTCCTTAATTGGTTCCCTATGCTCTATCCTAAGATTTGAGAGATCGTTTATTAGTGTAGCCAAAGACCTATCATCTCCATACTTAGTAAGAAACTGTTCTTGGCAAGTCGTCCAACTGGTAATGGAACCAGAAGGTAAAGAAAAATACCAGGATCCTGCTGATCCTTGCAAAGTATAAGGAAAAAGCCTAACAACAACATCTTGCTCTATTACTCCCTTCAGATTAACTGCCAACATGAAGATATTAATATGTTCCTCAGCTTGCGTTCCATCATCTGGGTTAAACTTGGGTAGCCATTTTTCAGGAGCATCAGGTAATGCATGCAATGGTGCAGGCATGTTGACTGCACCAGGCCTGGTCCATGGATCTGCCATTATAACTGCAGTAGTAGATGATACTACTGTTGAAATTCCAAATGTCTGGGAAGGAAATGATGTTGCGGAGTGAGCAGGCTGGGATGTTGAAGTTCCTAATCCCTGATGAACAACAATATGTAATGGGGGAGTGGATGGTTGACTTCGCACGGGGGAAGGTGAGATGGAGGATGTGGATGAAAACTCTTCACTGTCAGATCCCTCAGTGTATTTCTTCGCCTTTTTCATTTTGGGTAAAGGGAACTCAGTGGGTTCAATACCGAGCTTTCCGCTTTGAAGTCTGGTGAGAGGGTGAGGTAAATTAAACTGCGAAGTCGCACTGCTTTGAGATACCTCAGATTTCTATGGTGAAATCGAGAAGCCCTGAAGTTTGTGGATAAGAGACTGGACTTCAGGGGATTCAAGACTTAGTTGTTCTGGAGTATGATGGGTTTGAGTAGTGGTAGTTGATTCCTCTTCTTCCTTTTTGGATACTAGAGAACCAACATGCAATTGGGAAGTACGAGGTGATGCGGAGGGAGAATTACTCTTAGAATGGCCTGCAGATTTGGGTTTGCTTGCCATTCACAGTTGAGGCCCTCCTTCTAGTGCCAAAAATGTTGATGCCCCGAAAATCGTTGTATCAACATTGGGGGATAACCACCCGGTCCGGACCTTAATACAGCTCCTTTTCCGTTTGGAATGGTGGCTCCAACTGGGGATAATGGGACCAGTTTCCTAGCAATGAATAAACGGAATGAATGAATGATTGATTAACTAATCTAACGATAGGCGAATAACTTAATGTATTAGCAAAATAAAAAGAATTACTACTAATCCCGGGAACTATTGTACTTTGAGGTGTAGCGCTTGATGATCTATGTTTATTAACAGGCATGTAGATGACTCCATCTAATAAACATGGACATTTACTCATTCAAGAATTACTTTGCTTAAATAGTTAAACAAGGTGATTAACACAATATTGCTACACTCATCATTTATATCATCAATACATATATGATTAAAAGAAAAGCATTACCATAAACATCCAATAGTGGAGAGAATAAAGAAATGCTTTTAAAACACATATATATATTCGATAATAGCAAAGGCGATCAAATAACAATTCATATAAAAGGAATGGATTCAGACATAGATAATAGTACCATATGAGCTGCGAGTCACTTTCCAACATCAATTGCTATTTGAAATTCTTCCTCTAACGCAGAAATACTTTCAAACAAAGACAGTAGTGCCCATTTGCATAAAAGCTTCTTTGCCAAAATCAGAATGATTGGTCCAGTTTTATAAAAGAATATGCCTAAAGCACAGTAGTGCAACTTCAGGTTTTAAGTCAAGTACAAAACTTTATGACCCTTTCTAAAAACATGAAAGGGTCTATAAATACTAAATTAAACTAACTATCTATGAAACTGAAATCCTACTTAATTGGTATCAAATGATTTTGAGTATCTCCTTCTTAGCGATCTGGCAGTCGGCGGCATGAATCATCAAGTAGGCCGTTTGCCTTTAAACTTGAGCTGACTTATCGCAAGCATTGGCTCCACTTCGGGCGGTCTGTTGAGGCGAGAGTTAAGCTGGGCGGCATAGGTGGCATCCTGAATATCGGGGATAATATACCCGATTGCATCTGTAAGGCATTTGAGGGTGGCTCTTTGACTGTGTGGTTTTACCAAGAAGAACCAATAGGTATCCCATGTTAAGCTGTTAATTCCAGCAATTAATCTCCCCTTTTCCTCTAGATCTGGATAGAATGACTGCTCCAATGTTTTGACCACTGTTAATTTACCTGGAGTGCATTGGGAAATCATGTTTGACAAGTAGAGAGTATTATTAACCAATTCAACCAAATTACTTGTGGTTGATTTGCACCTTGAAATTGCCCTCTCTGCATTCATTAACTGGGACTGCCATTCTGTACGCAATATATCTTTATGCGACTCTAAAATTCTTGGTAAATTTGCCGCTTGTCCCTGATCAGTATCTTGCCAGTCAAGAAATTCAGCTATCGTTTCTTCAGCTTGATCTAATTTTGTTCTAGCCTTTTCTGTTTATTTACTTATTGATGCCGTCAATTCGCATAGTGGCTCCGCCTGAGCGATTTGTTGACATAGAAGCTTGATTTGGGCTATTAATGCCTTATTTACCTGTAATGATTCTAATTTGAATTCGGTTATTTGTGGGACGCCCTTTGTCTTCTCAAGCTGTGCTGATAGTTGAGCAATCTGCTCATCTTTTGTCTTCAGCATTTGTTCATTTGCTGCCCTCAGTTGTGCCAAGGCTTCAGACAACTCTTTCTGCTTCTGGATTGCGCTGTGATCAATCCTTTGTTTCTCTGCCTGCAATTGTTGAGTTAATTGATTATTTATTTGCTGTTGTGTTAACAATTGCTGTTCTGCCTGCTCCGCTTTCTGCTGTGCTTCTGTTAGCTGTGCCTGCAATAAAAAGATTTCACGGTCTTTTGTTTTCAATAAAAGACTCACCTCTGATGCTTTGTCTATTGTTGTTGCTGAATAGGCTCCAGCATATTGTGATAGTTTTGTTAGGTCATCAGAGGGGTCAAATTCCTCCTTCCAAACCACATTGCCCATGACCGTCTGTTCTGGGAAAAGGGAAGGTTGATCAGTCCTTCTTCTCTTCCTCTGTCGTTTTACCACAGCTTTGTGCCTTGGGCTATAGAAGACATCCAAGGGAGGAATTTCTTCTACCTGCAAAATGATTTGATCGGAGGGGTCCTTTGGGATTATTTCTACTTCCTTTGAACTGGGTAGGCCGCTGGTTCCACTTGGAACCTGTTGTGAAGTGGTTTCCTGTGTATCTGCTGCTTTCAAAGTTTCAGTGTCCTTTGAACATTCCAGACTACTGATAATAGAATCAAATTTCTGCCATTCCTCGAGCAATTTTGGATCAATATGAGTATCCACATTCACTTCTATGTTGCTCTGTTTCTATTCTTCAGTCTGGGTTTCCTCTCTCACTTTCTCCTGCTCTTTAGTCTAGGTTTCCTCCTGCGCTTTCTCTTGTTCTTTTGTTGTGACTGGAGGTTCCTTTGAATGTTGCTGTCCAGGCTCGCTTGGTCTTGTTGCCAGGGTTGTTGCTAACAAATCTAGAGGCAGAGTTTGCAACCTCTATTCTCTAAGTCTGTTGAATTCAGTTAACCCTTCATCTTTGTATTGCATTATGGCCAGCGATCTAACCTGATACATTGATTTAGCTAAAGATAACAGGTCGTCAAACTGATCTTCTACATGATCAATCTTTTTTAATTTGGCCTGTTCAAGTGCATTATAGGCGACTTTGTTGGGATCAAATCACCTACTTGGGAGAGTTGCTAGAGTTAATGATTTGATTTTTGTAGCTTCTTTTTCTGCATGTTTGAAATCATGCAAAGTGTAGACACCACATCTCAGAGGAAAGGAGGGCCAGACCTGCTTCTTATTTTTCTTGAGAGTCTGTGTAACTCCCTCGGCAATGATCTGATAGGCTATCTCCCTTGCCAGCAGTTTTTCAGGTATGTACAAAGGAAGGACATGAGGTTCGGCTTGGCTGCCGAAAATTCTTACATAAGTAAATTTCTCCTCTCCGAACGATCTTCCTATTGATGTTAAATCAATCCCGGCTTGGTAAGAAATTTTGGGAGCAGGTTTATTAAAAATAGAATAATGAATGGGTAACATGAAGCCGTTACAGACTTGGTACAAATGGTGCTTATAGGAAGTCTTCCACAATTTTTGGTGGTATATGTGAATAGGCGTGGGGTCTTGTGGAGTCCACCTCCAGCCGAATACAGGAAACTTAGAATTAAAACACAGGGTATCTAGAATATAAGCACTGTAGTAGAATGGGGGAAAAATCCTTTCGGAGACGGAAGTTTTAGTTCTAAAACTAAGAACTGATTTCGCTAGCTTATCTGACAGTATGGTTGCCCAATCCATTATCTCGCTATTACATGCCGCTTCCATCAAGGGAACCATTTCTATAGTGAAATTAGCAGAATCATGCAACCCCCACAATCTACACATCATTATCCCAGCATAACAATACGGAGAACATAGAGAATCCACAGAGTACTTACCGGAAGTTTCATGCTTGTGTTTCGCCGGATTTTGCCTCCATTCCCGAATGGGTTTGGATTCAGTTTCATTCTCATTTCAGAATTTCTCTAGAAATGCTTTGTTGTATTTCTTCTCTGGCTCAGGCAAATGATACATTTGCCTTAAATCATCAGCCTTGAATGAACCGAAGATTCTCCCATCTTTGGTGCAGAAAGTTCTGTCTGTAATTGGGATTTCCTCAATTGCCCACTTTACTACATCCGTATATGGGATAATTTGCTCCCAAGTCGCTATCCGATGAAGGAAAGAGTCGGCCAAGTCTTTCAAAGTGCCATCAGATTTTCTACTGGAACCCGCTGTAGCTTGTACTCCCGTCACTTTTGGTTCTTCGGCTTCGATCAAATTATAGGTACTTTGCCAAGTGGTCTTGGCGAGTCCTAAGCATGTAGTATCAGATATTAATCCCTTATTTTTATTTGCTGGATCAGTGATGACTTGTCCTGTGGCTGGTGCAGTGGAAGCGACTGTGGTTTTCTTAGACTTTTTCCCCATTCTGCTTGAATCTATTACTTCGGAAGAATTCTGTACAGTAGTGGAAATAAGCGTAACACAGAGAATTGGTAGTGAAAACCAAATACGAGTGAGATATATTGATCAATGCGTGATGGGGGATTAACTTTAAAGTGGCCGTGGATACAATCTATGAGAAGATTTTAAGACTTACTATTTCATTAAATGGCCGTTAAAACCTGCCAATCCTTTAAATGCCCATCATATCATTAATCGACCGAATGATTTGTTTAAGCGTGCCTTGAATGTTTTGGCGGTTGAGCGTAAGTAAATCACTGTTTGAAAGATAAGGCTTTTAATACGAATTAATCGTAATATCCCTCTGCTTCAACGACTTTTTGAAGTTTGCGCTTTTGGCTTTATCGCAATCGGGTGTCGGGGAAAACTTAAATCTTCATATTGACACCTTTTGAATTCCCCGATCGCCGATGGCGATATCGCATTGCATCGCATTGGGAGTATGGGCACTTTAAAAAAGCATGTATGGTATATCGCCGATCGCCGATATGCGATATCGCATTGCATCGGATCGAAAGACACTTTAAAAAGCATGCATAGTGTATCGCTGATCGCCGATAGCGATATCGCATCGCATTGGGTCGAAAGGCACTTTAATTATGGGAACTTATGATTGCCGATATCCGATAAGCTATTGCATGTTATCGCGTCGGAGCAAACCGATGGGTTTTTAAGTTATGCCTCCTTTGTCATTGCGATATGCGATCGCTTTATCGCAATGATAAAAGATTGATTATTTATATTATAAGACCAAAATTGGTTTGTCAAAAAGGTTTTTTATAATGTTTTCATTTTGTTTTCGAACCTTTTTGAATAATACAAAGTTGATACCAATCAAAACTAAAAGGGACCCATTTCATATGATAGTTTTGTGAATAAAAATGATATGAAATGGGGGGTTGTTGTAGAGCACAACAGAGTCTTAGTGAACAACTAGATACCCTTAAGATACAAAACAGGCAAAAAGTTGTGAATGTTGCATTATCTATTTTCTGTCCCAGATATAGGAAGAAACATGCCTTTAGAGAATGTCCCCTTAATAGTATAGAAATTTGTGTCATATGTGCTGAAAATCATAATACAAAGGAATGCCCCTCAATACCTGGTCTTAAAGTTGTTTTTCAAGATGAAGCTGGAACAAGCCAAGCTGAATCACTCTCTTTTATCGCTAAAAGGCCATGGAGAAATCAACAATCAAAGATTACTCAACAATCATGTGCACAACCACAAAACAATTGGACTGCACCCACGCCTTGGCAACCTTGGCCCCCATAATCTCAAAATCCATCTTGGGCACAAGGTTAGAAAAATCCTTATGGAAAATATCCTTAATGTCCTCAATTAAAACAACGTTATCGTTATTTTACACCACTATATTATCCTCCTCAACTAACATAACCCCTTCAATTTCAAAATCCAAATTAACAACTTCCATTACCATTTCCTCAAAAACCTAATCAACTACCTGCTCAACTGTTTATGAATCCAAATAATAGGAATCAATAAGCTATTTATAATGTTGAAGGACAAATTTTTCAATCTTGTATGATTACTCCATTAGTTCTAAATGATTTTCAACTTAGATCTGGTAGGGTTTTGCAAAAGAAGTCACCAACAATCGCCATCCAAAAATATAAATAGGATGAAATTCATGAAAAATATGCAAGTCTTTATGAATAAAATATTCCTTTAAAGGAAGATGTTCCTATACAATTAAAGAATGAGAAAATAAATCAAGCTCCCGTAGTTCCTCTAGTTGAACAACCTTCTATTTCTTTGTAGGATCCACCTTTTCATGAAAAGCTCAAAATTGATAAAGGAATAGAAAGGAAAAAAATTTTGCCAGACTATGATATGCTAGATGAACTTAAGAATATTTGCATCAAAATTCCTTTACTCCAAGCTATAAAGGAAATACCAATATTTGCAAAAACTATTAAGGAGATATGCATTAGAAAACGAGGAAGAAAAATAAAAGATGTTAAAAAGATCCAATTGATAGGAAAATTTGTTGATATCATGATGGGGAAACATATTATTCAAAAATATCTATATCTTGGTAGTCCCATTGTGAAAATCCATATCAATGGTATTGAAATTCCAAACACTTTGATTGATCTAGGAGCAACCATGAATATTATGATTAAACAGACAATCGAGCAACTTAAGCTTGCTAATCTTCAATATGCCCCTACATTATTACAATTAGCAGATAGATCTGTTATCAAACTAGATGGAGTATTAGAAGATGTGTATATTTATCTTGATTCTTGGGAATATACTATAAATTCCATTCTTTTAACTCCCAAGAATAATTTAGGAGGCCATCCATTGATCCTTGGTAGACATTGGCTAGCTACAGCTGATGCATTCATTAGTTGTAGATCAGGTGATATGTATATGTTTGATGGGAATTCCATTAACAAAATTTACATTGTATCCTCCTGCCAAAACAATAACTGAAGTAGAAAGTGAAATTTGGATAGAAAATGATAATGAAGACTTTGATGACATACAACAAATTTATACTCTTTCACAATTAGATGAAGAATATAAATTGATAAATTTAATGAATAATAATTATTCTTCATATTTTGATAAAGGTCAAATTTTTCAAGAGAAATGCAATATTGAATATCTATCATCTCACCAAATATCTTTACATTCTATGGAAAAGTTTGGAAATTCTCAAGTAGAAATTTTTCCAGATAAAACATTGCAAATTGATAGAGTTTCAAAAGAGGAAATTGATACAGATGCTACAGAAACACTCTTCTGCTTATGCATGGGAGTATACTGATATAAACGGAATTGATACTAAAACTTGTATGCATCATATTTATATTCAAGAAAATGCCAAACTAGTTAGACAACCTCAGAGAAGGATGAATCCTAATCTGAGAGAAATTGTTAAGGAGGAATTACAAAAGTTACTTAATGTGAATTTCATCTATCCAATATCAGATAGTCAATGGGTGTCACCTTTAGTGATTGTTCCAAAGAAAAATGGAAAATGGAGAGTGTGTATTGAATTTAGGGAGTTAAACAAAGATACTTTGAAAAATCATTTTCCACTACCTTTTATAGATCAAGTATTAGATACCTTGGCAGGGAAGAAGTATTTTTCATTATATATGGTTTTAGTGGATATAACCAAATCCAACTAGCACTAGAAGATCAAGATAAAACTACTTTTACATGTACATGGGGAACATATGCTGATAAGGTACTTCCATTTGGATTATGTAATGCACCTACCACATTTCAGAGAGCAGTTTTGGGCATCTTTTCTGATCTAATTCAGGATTGTGTGTAAGTATATATGGATGAGTTTACTATGTATGGTGATACTTTTGAGGAAGCTATTGGAAATTTGGAAAAAATTCTTATTAGATGTAAAGAGGCAAACCTTTCATTAGGCCATGAGAAAAGTTTTATGATGTTCAATGAAGGGATTGTTTTAGGCCACCATATTTCAAGTGATGGAATTAATGTGGATACATTTAAAGTAGAAATAATTTCCAAAATTTTAATTCCCATTTGTCAAAGAGATGTTAGAAGTTTTCTTGGATTTACTAGATATTATAAAAGATTCATAGAAAATTTCACAAAATTAGCCTCTTCGCTTTTTAAGCTCCTTACAAAATATTGTGAATTTGTTGGAATTTTGACTGTCAAAAATCATTTGAGACATTGAAACACAATATTACTGAAACACCAATTCTAAGGGGACCTAATTGGTCTCTTCCTTTCCACATTTATACCAATTCTTTAGATACAAATCTAGGAGCTGTGTTCGGACAAAAATATTTAACTCCTTATGTTATCTATTATACAAGCAAAAATTTCACTATAACATAGCTAAATTACACTGTAACAGAAAAAGAGTTTTTAGATGTTGTGCATGTCGTTAATAAGTTTCGTTATTATATCAATGGTTAGGAAACTTCCATTCATGCAGATCATTCTGACATTAGATATCTAATGAACAAATCAATTAATAATGGTAGAGTTATAAGATGGTTGTTATTGTTATAATAATTCAAAATTACTATTCTTTATAGACCACGAAAATAAAATACAATTGTTGATTTTCTTTCTGGAATGCAGAATAATAATGATGATGTTCTTGTAAAAGATAACTTTCCTAATGAATATATCTATGTAGTATCTACTAAAACACCTTGATTTGTAGATATTGCTAATCATTTGTCTACAAGAAATTTGCCTCCACAATGATCAATTAGTGAAAAGCGAAAAGTGATCAAAACTAGTGCACCTTATTCTTGGATAGATGAAGAATTGTACAAAACTAGACCTGATTTGATCATCTAAATATATGTTCAAGAAGATGAAGTACTTGAAATCTTGAAATCTTGTCATGATGAGCCATGTGGAGGACACTTTTCTGACAAAAGAACTTCCTACAAGATCCTTCTTTTGGGATATTATTGGCCATCCATTTTCAAGGATGCCAAAGAATATGTCAAAAGATGTGATAGTTGTCAAAGAATGGGGAAGCCTATTCCATCAGATGAAATGCCTCTATAGCCATAGGTACTTGTAGAGCCTTTTGAAAAATGGGCTCTAGATTTTTTTGGACCAATAAATCCTCCATCTAAACAGAAAAGGTACATACTTGTTTGCACATATTATGTTACAAAATGGGTAAGAGCTAAACCTGTTTTATTTGCATCTGAAAAGGTTGAGTTACATTTATTTTTTAGGATTTTTTTTATTCGTTTTGGTGTTCCAAGAGAAATTGTAATAGATCAAGGTACTCAATTCACATCCAAGTTGGTGCAAAAGATCATGGAGAAATATAAGATCAAACATCGAAATTCTACTCCATATCATCCACAAGCCAATGGACAAGTGGAATCCACCAACAAAGTACTTGAAGAAATGCTCACTAAGATTGTGCATTTGGATAGGAAGGATTGGGCAAAAAAGCTTCCAGAATCACTATGGGAATATTGAACCACATGGAGAAACACAAATGGACATACTCCTTATGATCTTGTCTATGGGAAGCAAGTTTTGCTTTCAATTGAATTCCAAGTGGAGACCTTCAAAACATCAGCTAAATTGGGCCTTAATCTAACAAAATCTCAAAAATAGATACTAGCCCAAATGAATGAGATAGATCAGATTTGAAAAGATGTTATCCAAAGAGACATCATAGTTCAGCAACAAAAATCAAAATGGCATGACAAATTTATCAAAGCTAAAATTTTCAAGCAAGGTGACTGGGCTCCTCTTTTTTATACCATATTCAAATATTTTCAAGGTAAATTTCAAACTCATTAGCTTGGTCCTAATGATATTGGTACTATTTTTTATAATGGAGTAGTCAAATTCAAAACTATTGATGATGAACAAGTTACTTTCCTTGTTAATGGTCATAGATTAAGGTTATATTATAAACCACTAACAATGGAAGAGTTTGTCAAATATTTACAAGAGAATTCTGAACAAGTTGGTTAAGAAAAGAGATTCTTCTCCTCATTCTCAAACTTCATTGTAATTTTTCTTATTAAATAAAAAATAAAAAAATAGAAAATAAAAGTATAAACATGAAAACCAGCTATGTTAGCATGTTTTTACTGAAAATATTAACTGAAAACCAAGACTTCTTGGTGTTTTATATTTTCAAAATTCCTTGTCCTTGTCCCTATTTCTTTCTATCCTTCATTTTCTAATAAATTTTAGGCAGTAAGCAATACTTCTGAAGACCATTTTTCTTCACTGGTGACTAAAGTAGCAACATCAATAAAGAGTCTTTTCTCTGATCATAGCAACCAAATTTCAAAATGAGAAGCAACAAAATTTATGTCATTTCGTAGTCGATCTTGAATTCCGCAGCCAAGTCTGAATTCTACATATACATCAACATCAAAAAATTCATAGCAAAGGAATATCAAAGGAACTCACAAAGAAAAGGTATGTAGGACGTTGAATTATTTTTCATATAAGAACTTAGGTTTTAATTCATGGGATGATTTTATTAAAGAAAATATTGAATTATTAGAAAACCTTATAAGACTACCTAAAAATCATAATTGTTACACCCCACCATCATCATTACTCATTCGGTCACATCAATTCTGCATATATCTCACCGATCCTATGAAATCAAATCTAAGAATTGTGGGAGATCATATGAAAAAGTGTAGTCCTATCACGAAACTAATACTCTGTAAATGCCTTACTCTGCTATCATTTTACTCAACCTCATCCCATTTCACTCCATTTTGAAACCCTCACCAATCAACTCTGCTCATTTCATATCAACCCTCCATCATCCCTGTCGAAAGGAAACAATCAAAGACTGAGACTTCTCTCCACCATGGGTATCATCATCCGGTCTAAACCAAATGGAATCAAGTTTCTTCAAGCATACCCGAGAGTTAGAGACCAGTTGTAGCAAGTAGGGTGGCTTAATTTCTTTGAAAAAATCGATGGGAATGAGACAGAGGTCACCAAATTGTTTTCTTGGGATTTTGATGGAGTTGAGGAAAAAATTGGAGACATCATGCTTATCTTGACAGAGTCTATCATGGAAGAAGCTACAAAATTGCCCATAAATGAAGAACGTTGGTTCAAGAATAGGAAAATCAAGGAAAATTACTGGGTAAACTTCCTCAAAGAACCAAGTGTGGATATATCCATCTTTAGAAAGGGAATTCCAGTTACAAAACCAAAAGGGAAATGGAGAAATTTATTATTGGTTATCCAGAAATTTGTAACTTGTGAAGGAAGGTTAAGAACTATGTTTTTCTACCATGCTCATCTTTTGATTCATTTTATTGATGGAAATGAAATCAATTTGCCTTACTTTTTTCTTCAAATTATTAGAAATATGGCATCTAGTATACAAAAAAAAATCTAAATCTATTGATAATGCCCTCTACCATCATGGATTTATCAAAATTCTCATAGAAGCACATTTAGAAGCTAAGGGAGACAATTGGTAGGAATTTCTTCCTCATAACCACTTTATATAAGTTCAAGAAGAAGAAACAAGTAGGACAATTAAAAGGAGTCGACGAAGGTCAACATCAAACCCTAACCCTGAAAAGGAAATGGAAGAAGAAGGTCCAGAAAAGAATGAAACAGAAGCACCAGAAGACCCATTTGAAGATGACACCCCACTCTCTCTGTACTTGAAAAATGTAGGCATAACAATGAAAAACAAAGTCTTAAAAGGAAGAAAGTGAGCTTAAGTTCTAGGCTACCTAAAGAAAGTGAAAAATCAGAGAAGAGAAAACAAGAGGCTACCAAAGAAAAAAGTCAAGACATTGAAGGATCAGGGGTAAAATTGAGAAGAAGTAGAAGAATTTCAAAACTCTCAAATACAAAGTCTCCAAAAATGATCGATCTTGAAGAGGAAGGGTAAAGAACACCACCTCACATAGTGAGCCCGACAAGAAAAACAACATACATTGATCAAGTCTAGCAAGAAATTTATGACTATGTGGAATCCTTGGAATAGAGAGCGCAACATAAGGTAATCTCCTCTCAGAATCAAGAAAATTCATTCAATGAAACTCCTTTGTTAGACCATAGACTTGAGGATACCCTGAAGCAGGACATATATGAGATATTAAGAACTCAGAATGATAACATAATTTTACATCTATGCAATTGGTATAACAAAAATAAGAAACATTAAGATTAAGATCAGGGGTTTTTGGAGTAAAATTCTTATGAAGAGACCAAGGGCTACCTTCAACATTAGAAAAAGAAAGGAAAGCACTAATCTGGATGTGATGGGCTACCTTCAACATTAGAAAAAGAAAGGAAAGAACTAATCTGGATGTGCTTACACAACCTTCAAAAAGCATACATTGAAGAAGAAATAAGAACCAATTTTGATTTTTTGGTGCATGAGGACATGCAAGACCTTCGGTGTGGGGGAATGTTGAAGTCTGAAATTGTTTCCTTTTTTACTCTCTTTCCCTCTCCTTTATCTTTTTGTGGCCATTTTTGTAGCAATCTCAGCATAATCAGGGTTATTTCATCTTATAAAAGGTACTAATTATCCATGTTTTAGAATCTATGTTTATTTATGAATTATAATGAAAACATCTCTACAATTACAGAATCTTGATCATTCTGCAACTAATGTTGAATTTCGCAGCCATATCCATGATTAGATAGGTTGTAATTCATGAAAAAAGGGATGAAGGGTATCTTAAGATGAAAAATGTTCACCACATGGATGAACACCTCGACATGAATTGGCAGGCTATAGATATCAATAGATCTAAGATTCAAACTCCAAGTCAAACTTTGAGTATGACGATGCAATGATCAAGTGAAGATAAGTAGAAGACCATGGTGACATCAGGCGAGTGTGAAAAATACCTTTTTAGTCACACGAATATGATTCAAGAAGAATCCCTCATGATTTTCTCTGTCAGTAGAAAATCATGAGGAGATAAAGTTATAGTTTAATTTTATTTTCTAGATGGAAGAAAAATTTCATTTTCTTATCGACATAGACCTCTTGAATTAGTTTTAATGAAAATTGTATAAAATCCATAAGGAGAAACCCAAAAGACAATTCAGAAGTTAAATATGCTATGGTTTATTTCCAGTATTGTAAAACTTTGTTTTGAATTACTAGAATCCTCTGTTTTCAATGCGTAACTAAGCAATCAGTTGATTAACAATAGACTTACACTCATGGGAGGCCCCCAGGCGAGTTGTAAGAATATTTAGCTTTTTTCTTTTCTATTTTCTCATAGTGTGATATTTTTCTGAAGTTTCTTTTCTTTGGAGTAGTTTCATTACAATTATGTTTTGATCATTTTTTATTTCGATCTCAGATCCCTCATAAAATAAAAATACCAAAAGATTTGATTTTCATATGCATTTTCTTTCCAACAATTTTTTACTTAGTTAATTTAGTAGATGTTAAAAGAAATGTATTTTAGAATTAATTGTGCACATCAATGATCATTTAGAGTTACAAGTTATTATTTGATTTTTGCTTCTATAAGTAATTTCATTAGCATCCCTTTCTGCAATTGTATTTAATTTCTTTCCTTTATGCAATTAGGAATTAAGTTTTTCTTCATACAATTTCCTTTGATGCAATTAGTGTAAAGGTTCCTTTCTGAAAAATAGTGTTGTAGTGTTTTCAATTCTGCAAGTAGCATTAAATCATTTTTCCTGCAATCTAGTGTTAGCATTCCCTTTTATGCAAGTATAAATAGGTTTTGAATCTGCAATTAAAATAGATTTTCAATTCCGCAAGCAATAGATTTCAATTCAATTAAGTAATTCCGTTTTGATGTAAGTTTGAATAGAAATAACTTGTGCATGGTTACTCTATAAATCTCATTCAAAAAATTTTCCATACTTATGATAAGTTCATACTTAGAATAATTCAATCCATAGATATAATTCCTATCATATAGGGTGAACATACATCCCACAAGTACTCGAACCTTGGTGGACAATTAATGAAGTAATTTAAGAACAATTGAATTACCCAACAACATGGAAGGAAATGTCTCCAACTGTGACCCCCTGATCATCAAACCCTTCAACAAAGGCTTGAGTAACCCCATAAAGATAACCACTACATTTGAAAAAGAACTTGTCCCAACCAGCCTCCTGAAATCATTCTCGAATATTTGGATATGCTTCGAGGAGATTAGGTCCTCAAGGTTTCCCCTTATGCAACTTGTCACTTTTCCCCATAACTCCCACCATCCAAAACCACTGGTGGTGGAAACAAGAGCGGGATGTGATCACAAATATGTAAGAGTATGAAATAACTATTCACCTTGGTAGATAACACAACAAAATAGATTAACCCTACATGATTCCTTTCATAAAAACTTGGGATTAAGCATGATGATGAAATAGTAAATCAATCATACATAAAAGTGATCGACCATACCACTAATTTAAAATCATTATTACCCTTTTGTGGAGGAAATTCAAATCAATTTCTATGTGAAATCATGAAACAACATATCACACCATTTATTTGGCCAATGCTCGCTTGTCTTAGTACCTGCACCTTTGGTGACATGTGAACTGGCAGCACTTTAAAACTTGACACACACACACACACACATATCCATGTTGACAATTTTGAAAATCCAACCATCATCGCCTTTAGTTTGATGTTTTTTGAATTTGTGTTGACAATCCAACTATCAGTGTGCCTAAATCTTTTGAACAAAAATTCAAAATTGCTTAACCTTATACTCTAAAGCTAGAGTGAGATAACAGTTGCGATGGTTCCAACCTATCATTGATATTTAGGGTCTTATGTGGATAAATTTCAATAGTTTTAGTTTGATTTTCTAAAGCATCATATGAGATTATTGATTCCATTTGATGAGCTAACTCGATAAGTGAACACTTTTCCTAGAATTTCTTTCTTAAGATTGTGTTGATTGATGGACTATTCTTAATATGTGGATGTTTCAAAAAGGTGCAAATTAAATTATCTTGATCATGCTTTTTGAAATCGGGACTTGATCAATGGTTAAAAGAGGTTGAGTGGCCTCTTCATCACTATTTTCAAACCATGAAGGGGCCTTTGAATCTATGAAAGGTTTTGGCAGGGGGTAAAGGGAAAGTTTCTAAGTAGAATTTCCATGGTAGATAGTCATGTTCTCAGACCCACAACTAATGTAAGCATCTATTGCGGTTAACCAAGGCTTCCCAAGAATTAATCGGTAGCCTCCTAGCTTTTCCTTGGGCTGAAGGATCATGAAATTAGTTGGATATTCCATGAATATATTGAAAGAACAATGTCTTCCAATACCCCTTCTATTTTCATAGTGGATCTTTCAGCCATTTCAAGAGTAGTTGGGGATGACCGAATGTCAGGTAATCCTAGTTTACCTAGGGTTTCTTTGGTCATTACATTAATAGTTGCACTTAAATCTATTAAGGTATTTGATATAGGGATATCATTTATGTATCCGGTGACAACAGGGGTTCTTGTATCACCATATTTTGTTGTAAATAATTTACCCAACATTACATCAACCAATTTCCCAATTACATGAATTGTTTTACGATATGTTGGGTGATTTAACTGTGATTTAAATCCCTGTCATTAATTGTCAACTTGAGGTTTGTAGAACTGACGAGGTATACATGTACTATATGTACTAGGTAGTTATTTATTAGAATAGATTAATCTAATGTAGTTAAAACTAATTACCAAACAAGTTAAATCAATCTAATCCAAACCAAACCAAACATAAAGAAATTGAAATCACACTTGCATAAAGGAAATCACACTTGCTTGAAATTGAAATCACACTTGCAGAATTGAAATCACACCACACTTGCATAAATTGAAATCACACTTGCAAAATTGAAATCACACCACACTTGCATAAATGAAATCACACTTGTAGAATTGAAATCACACCACACTTGCATAAATGAAATCACATTTGCAGAATTTAAATCACACTTGCTAAATTGAAATCACACTCACACCTACTGAAATGAAATCACATGTGGTGAAAGGAAAAACACACTTGCATAAAATGAAAACACACTTGTTGAAAAGAAATGAAATAAAATAACTACACTATGTTACCAATATGTACAAAGGTGTGCAAACTGTGGTTGATGGGGGCCCTCCATTCCTCAACAAACACACTAAACAAACTATCACATCTTGGAGATCAAAGTGGTAGTATGTATTTCATAAAATGAGTTACAAGATATTACAAGAATTCTCTATCCTCACTTTACAAATCACATCTTGGATGGAACTTTAAATATACAACTAACAACTAGCTACTAGCTACTAATGATTAATTAGTTAACAACCCTTTGTATGAAGGGTGCACTCCTATTTATACAAAAATTAAGGATAACTATTCAATAAGCATAGATCCTTAGTTCTCTACTAAATCCACATTTATCTCTTTTGGTTACAACCAATATCCTAAAAATCTAAGATACAAATCCTCTCAAAATCCTCTTATCCATGATTCTTCTCCTTTGGATGTGCATAGTTAATGATCCACATCTTCTACAATTATTGCACAAATCCTCATGAGCTGGAATTTGAAATTCGAATTGTGGTTGGATGGTCTAGTAAGACCCTTCTAGAATCTCCAAGTAGGTCTACAATATCACAAAACTCATAACACTTTTAGATATATATGAAATTAACATGTTAATTTCCTAATATTTAATCACAAATTCACTTATAATACTTAAAATAAATGACTTGGAAAATAATAATAATAAGCCCATATGACTATGAAAATGGTTAC
The DNA here is from genome assembly GCA_031772625.1 of Pinus tabuliformis. Taxonomy (NCBI): domain Eukaryota; kingdom Viridiplantae; phylum Streptophyta; class Pinopsida; order Pinales; family Pinaceae; genus Pinus; species Pinus tabuliformis. Next base: position 564,410,621 of record CM062815.1, on the reverse strand, counting down.
TAATGTAGGGTTATGGAGTTATAGAGTTACGAAATGAGGGTAAAATGATGGAAATGAAGGTGAAAGTGGATGGCATTTTGGAGACTCAACATGATTGCTTTTCTTTCTTCCAGGTTTCCTTAAGTAGATTTCTCATATAAGTTTTTCATAAATAGGAACATCCTTAATTGCTTGAAATAATGGAATTTTTACACAGAAATTCTTTAATTCTACTAGGAAGTTGAATTTAGGTTAAACAAGAGTATTTTCAAGAGATAATTGTTCTATATAGGGAATGTATTAAGATTCTTTGTCAGGAAGTGATTCTTGATAAACAAGAAACGATGGCTCGGGGGAGTCATCCTCCTCACCTTTCTCTTGGATAATGTGGGAAGTTTGATTTTGGATAACTTTCTTATAATGCAAACGAATATATTTATAGTCCAAAACTGAAAGAGGGTAGGTAGGAAAAGGTGATAATTCAGTGTTATATGAAGGTTGCATAGTCTTATTATTTAGATTCAGAATGGGATGACCAAGAAATTTGGGTCTCTCTTGAGTTTGAGTTGGTTGATTAGAAGGTAATTGAAGTTGTTGAGGTTGAGGAGACATCATATTCCCAAAATATGAGTGTCTTCTCCATCCCAAAGCCCATCCTTGTCCTTGCACTTGAGGGGGATATTATGGCCATGTAATAGAGGGATACCATCCAAAAGGGAAAGTGAAATGTTGGGAAGGATCAGGAGGTGCAAATGTTCAAGGAGTCCGAGGTTTTTTATGGGTTACAAAAAAAATTTGTTTAGTCCCTCCATTTTCTTCTTGAAACATTTCTTTAAGCCCAAGTAGAGAAGGGAAATCTTGAGTGGAGTGCTCTATTTCACAAATACTAGACACCTCCACATTATTTAAGGGATTTTCTCTAAGCGAATTATTTTTTTGGCATTTAGAACAAAATATGGTCAAGGCTAGTTCAAATTATTATTTCTTTCTTTTAGCCTACAGGGCATCCAATTGTGAACTAAATGTAATCAGAATATCAGTTTTAAAATTGTCTAAGAGATTTCCTAGTTCATCCTTAGTCATCCATGTCCCTCCTGATTTACTAACTTGTGATAAAATATATCGAGATATTTTTTCCATATTTTGCACTTCCTCTACAATATTGTCTACATAACTCACAAATCTCCCCGTATGATAATTGAGAAACATCTCCCGCACCCATCAAATTAAAAGTTCCTAAACAATCCTCTTGTATCCCTTTAAGAAAAAGGATATGTAAAGTTTCAGGATCTAGGGAACTTTGTTTGGTCCTTTGCAGAGTGTATTGGAATCTCTCCACATAGTCCTCCAGACTTTCATCCTTGGACTGAGACATATTGAAAATGTCCTCCTTGATATCTCTCACTTTGCAATAGTCTTGTTATTTATCCAAAAAATTATTTTTCATATAATCCCAAGATCAAATAGTGTTTCCCCCTAATCCGATGAACCATAGAAGGGTTGCATCTTTTAATGTGGAAGGAAAAAGTTTTAGCTTTTCGGCATCTATTGAGTAATCATAACTTCGACAAAGTACATCAAACTCAAACAAGAAAGAGTTGGGATCTTCTATGGACAATTTGAAGATATTTAATGGGAAATTCAAAAGTGGTTGGTTTTTGGTGCTTAGGTCCATTAACTTCTTCATCTCCCATCTTCTCTTGTTATGTAGTTTTGGGAGTCTAAATCTTATTGGATCCCATGGAGCTCTCAAATTCTTCCTTAAAAGGGGTTTCTTCCATTTTTGATGGATCACCTACTCCTAATGGTTTCCCTATTGGAAAATTAACTTTTATGGGAACCCCTTTTAGGTTTTCCAACACCTTATTAGGAGTGGTCCCCATCATACCACGTGTTGGAGTTTTTAGATATATTTTTCTTCTCCTACCTATGATGTTTTAAATGAATTTAGGATAATAACATTAAAATGGAAGGTGCCTAGGTTACTAAAAGGAACAATTCCTTTGGTCACTTCTAGCCTAAATTTCCTCTGAATGATTTATGAGGAAGAGTCCTAAATCCCTGAGTCCCTCCCCGACAATGAAGCCAAAAATAACGGGTGTGAAATTATTGATACTGAGTATTTGTGAACATATTGTCTTATAATTTTCAACTAGGTAAGTAAACTTGTGAGGGGCTCGGCACAATATACATAGAAAGAAAGACTTCCCTACTTATTAAAAGAACTATTCTAAGTGCATAGAGTTTGATTGTTTTATTTCAAAAGAGGTTTACTTCTTAACCTTAGACCTAATATTTTAATCACCCAACAAAAAGAAATGATTCAAAATAGCCTTTGGGTTATATAAGAAAAAAATATCTCAATTAACAATTTTGTATCATTTAACCCCTTTTAATATAACACACCACCAAACCTCTTGTAAAAAAACAAATCAAAACAATCGACTAACACTAAGTATTTTAAAAAAACACATTCATCATGCTGCCCACATTCATGCAACCTGATATAAGCTGAGAAATATATTTTAAATATAAAGGGAAGGAGTTATTATTCCTCGTATGACTTATTAAATCGATTACTTATGAATAGAATAGTAGTGCAATCTAAAAAAACTACCAAAACATGTACAACAAACTTCTCTGCATATACCAAATAAACTACCAAACAAAACAAAACAATTTGACTTCACATATATGAAAAATTAACTTGGCTAATCGAAATAACACAAAAAAATGGTTTGGCACCTGACCATCCTTGAATGGGCCCAACCCAACGCTCGGTCAATGCCTTGAGTTTTTAACTATTCAATACAACTGAAATAAAACTGAAATAACTTAACAGAGCATACTAGAGCACAGTGCAACTTGAGATATGAAATCACACCAGTTTCCCAAGCAATACGTATTATATTCAAAATTAGAATGATCATAACAGGTTATGTTTGTGCTTGGATGCTTCCTTTTTATAAATATTTTCCCAAACCAAAAATAAGAAAACCATAGTTCAGCTTATCTTAGCTAACCATCTACAAAAATAAACATGGAAATTTGTTACAATCGATTCTCCTATTCTATTCTTACATTATAGTTCACGAACCATGGATAGTTCATTTTAACTTCTGGAACCCAATCTTAGCGATTATCGGATCATTTGGTGCTCATATCTTATGAATTTTAATGAGCATCATTAATTGTGATTGGTCTGAAATAGTTGTTTGTTGTCGCGGTTTTTCAATATTATATCCATTTTCAAGTGAACAAATTCTCATAAACAATTTTCATCTTATTCCAGGAGTTGTGATGAAATAGATAATCACCCAACATTATTACACGCTAGTCAATGAGTTGTATCAAGCCACAAATATTTATGCATGAAGTAAGGTTGTTGTGTAACTAAATTGTTTAATAAACCAATTGAATGCAACCACTTTCAAATAAAATTCCACGTGGACATTTAGAAAACTGATCCTAGCCACGTCGATTCCTCAGTCGAGATTGTCAATAAAGGTTTCATGATATGCCACTTGGACCTGGTCATGTGTAAGTTCTATTCATGTCTTGATTGTTGAAAAATGCAACACAAAATTCTCAATTTGATTTTTCCTTGATTAAATTGATAAAATTCAATTTTTCATATTAGCAGACAACATGGATGCAGTTAACTTGATTGACATGGCTTGTGTCACCCATTTTACTTAGTAAATATGATTTGGAGGAGTTAGAACTCAGTTAAGCATGTTTGATTTCTAATTTGTAGCAATCAAGGTAAGTTATCTCAAGTTGTTTTCAGTTAAACTAGTTCCAAATGTTGGAGGAACTAGTGGAAGGTCAGTTATGTAGCAGGACTTTAGTCTAACTCAGTGATCATCTAGTTAACTTAGTGCATGTAGAGAATTCGAATGCCCCAATTGTGGTGGAGATTCCAAGGTAGTGTAATATCATTTGTAGACTAGTCTTGAGTGTACAGTTGTTTCGTGCAGTCCGATGATTAACCTTGGGAATTGTGCAATCCATTTTGGAGAAATTCCTAAATAATAGGGGCCTAATTTCTCAAAGAATTGTGGAAGGAAATAGGGGCTCAAGCAGAGGAAGAAATTGACTTAGTCTAGGTTAGATATTCTTAGTGAACAGAGATATAGGTTACTCACTTGCAGGTTGTGCTCAGTTGAGAAAATCAATTGTAATACATCTCTATTCATCATATTAATGCAAGAAAGCATAGGGGTTTTTAACAAAATGATTTCCCCTGGAAAATTACTATGTGCATGTGTGTTATTTCTCATTACATGTTTGTGATTGATGTTATAAATTGTGAATTGAGTTCCACAAAGAAGTAGAGTAGGTTTATGTCTTGGTATTTTGATTAAAATTTCATGAGAAGTTACAAATCTACACCATAATTTCTACATTGTATCCGAGTGGGAATCACATTAGAGTAGGAATTTCAAAGTTATTTCTCAGGAGGTTCGAGTTTGCAGTTCAATGTAAAAGTCTCTCTTTAGATATGAGAAGATGACCTTCAATGGGTTGAGGCTAGACTATGCCTTGGAGGGTAACTCTAATTTCATCGCATGGAGGTGGTATTGGATGACAATGTATTGCTAGAATACATCAAGAGAGATGTTGCAAAACCAACTGAATTTGATGTCCATAACCTTTCTCAGTGGAATAAAGATGTATCCAAGCCAAGGCAAATAATATTGATGGGATTACAAAGACCACATTGTCACCAATCCATGGGAAATAAACTTGTTGTGCAATGTGGCAGACACTGACAAATATATTCCATAATAGAAGTTACCATAGGAAATTATCACTCAAGGACAAACTTTGAAATATCAAGATGCAGAAGAATGACACTATTCAGCAGTATCTGAGCAAGTTCACACAGGTTTGTGATGAGCTTGTAGGGGTTGGTGTTACTGTTTCATTTGATGACTTGGTAATCCTATCCCTTCTAGGCATTCCCAAGAGCTGACATAACTACTAAAATTTGGTGAACATGAGGGAGAAATTACCGAATTGGGAATGCTTATGGTTTGCTTTGGTACAGGAGGAAATAAGGCAAAATACCAAATATGTGACTTCATCCAAGGGCGAGGATGAAGAAAATTTTGCATCAAATGGAAAGGGAAAGAAAATAAAAAGGAAGAAATCTCAAACCAAACTAGAATCCAACAAGGGGGAAAGAAGAAATATTTGTCCAAAATTAAATGCTTCCATTGTCATGAATTCAAGGACTATGACATGCGGTGTCCACATAAAAAGGAAAGAAAGAAGACCTTAGGAGGAGCAGAAGGTGAAGCCTTGGCTTCACAGTTTGAGTTGACTTTACCCTTATCACACGCATGGTGAGCATAGTGATGTAGAGAGTGTGGTACTTGAACTCAAGTGCCTCGTCCCACATGACAAAGTGTAGATATTTTTTTAGTGGCCTGGAGGAGAAAGATATCCAAACACGCATTTAGATGGGGGATGAGAGAAGGTACAACATGACCAGGATTGGTACAATCACCTTTCAAAGGGAGTCAGGCTCCCCTCTTAGACTTAAGGATGTCATGTTCATTTCAGGTCTAAAGTAAAATTGCATCTCTATTGCAGTTTTGAAAGACCGTGGTTATGATGTGATCTTAAACAAAGGAAAATCGTTCCTGAGACACATAGCCATAGGACAAGTGAACCATATAAGGATTTGTGTGAAGAACCTATATAAGCTAGATGTGGAATATTGTGTTGCATTTAGCACTAAGGCAGAGAAAGTGAATGGTTGCTATATTGGTAAACTTTGGCACAAAATACTTGGCCATTTTCATCATGGCACCTTGAAGATTATGGAGAAAATAAATTTTGGCCTCCCTAAGTGGGCACTTGAGCAAAAGGATGTAACTTGAGGAAGTACACAAAATCCACATTCCATTATCGAGACAACAAAGCACATGCAGTCTTGGAAAGGATCCACTCTAATGTCTGTGGACCTTTCTCGACAACCTCCATTGCCAGACACAAATATTTTGTCATTTTTATTGATGACTTATCAAGGAAGTGTTATATCTTCTTCTTGCGGAAGAAAAATGAGACATTCTCCAAGTTCATAGAATTCAAGGCACTGATTGAGAAAGAAACTGGTAAGAAGGTGAAGGCTCTAATGAGAGATAATGAAGGTGAGTACATGTTGAATGAATTCAAGAATTTCTATGCAAAAGAAGGAATTTGATGAGATGTTAGGTCCCTATAATACTAGTGTATCCCCCTTATTGTTATTGTTGTTCCCCATAGAATCCCACTATTTTTGTTGTTGCACCCTTACATTATTTATTGTTATGTAGGCTTTGATTATATTGTGATCCCTTAGATTCCTATATATACAAAGGAGGTCTCGTAATTTGTATCATCCAAGATTTTTTCATTTATGTAATGTAAAGGAGGTTTTCCCCTCAAAGACGTTAGTTTTTAAGTCGTTGATCTATATTTTTCTGAGCTGGTTGCATAACATTTGGTATCAGAGCTTTGGATTCTAGGCTTTTGCTTCTTCAAACAAGTAATCTTGGAATTTTCGCAAAACTATTTTTCTACGAGGCTTCAGAATCTGAAATTTCTACCATTTGGATCTTAAATCTTGGTGAACTTCATGTACAAATTTCAGATCTTGGTTCGCTATATTTTCTAAGATATGATCCGAGGAAGTTAAGGTTCTTGCAGGCTCTCGAATTATGTCTCAAATAGGTGACCTAGGGAAAATCACCATAACTTTCGTTTCAATCATCGGATTTGAATTCTGTAAAACCAAACCAAAATTGGATGGACTTTAGTTTTTCTTGTATCAATTTTAGGGTCGAAGGTTCAAAAAATGACACATGGCATCCCATACAACTTCACTCTACTAAACCATACCATAATTAGTTCATCGTGGGAGATTTGGAATAACTCTTTCTTGAAGAATCCAATCTCAGTCAAATTTGTGGGGTTGGAAAGAACACTGAGAGGGCTACCAAGAGAAGAAATTTAAGAACTTAGAGATTTTAAATTGCATAGTTACAACCGTTTCAAGACCTAACTCCTAAAAGCAAGAAAAACATATGTAATTTTTTTTTAAATAACTTTTGTTTGAAAAAATCAGTTTGAAGTGATTTCAAGGGAATTTTGACACATATATATAAGTATTTGGTTCTAAAACTCCTCCTAAGAAGAATTATTCTACACCCATAAAACCCTCAGAAATCTCTACTATGACGCATGAAGAGGAATAATTACAGCATGATATATCAAAATTATGGTACCAAGTGCAACAAATTTCTCTCTCACAAAGAGCAACCAAAGATGAACTAAAAGGTGACATGGATGGTTTAAAAGGTGAAATGGATGGTTTAAAAGGTGAAATGAATGGTTTAGAAGTAGACATGGAATATTTGAAGGAAGGTTTGACAAAGTTGTTACAAGAAAGGCTTCCCAGTGGTGACAAGGTAATCCATGAAAATCACGATTAGGAAAAAAGGAATATGAATTGTGATTTTAGAGACTCCAATGTGGGGTTTAAGAACCACCACATTCCAAATATAGATATGAGGAATTTTGATGGCAAGGATCCGATAACATGGATACTACAGATGGAGCAATATTTTGATCTATAGGATGTGAAACCCTCACAAAAGGTACATATTGCATCTTTATATTTAGAACACAATATGTTTTTATGGTATGGATGGTTTTTTCTCATAAACCACTTTTCACTTGGTCAATTTTTATGGAGGAAATGATAACACATTATGAAGATACAAAGTGTAACACCTTCTTTATCCAATTGATAAATATTAAACAAAAGGGTTCAATGGTGGAGCACATTGAAGACCTTCAAAATTTTAATATTAGGGTAACCAATATTGCATAGGAGCACAAGATTGATGTCTTCATAGGGAATTTAAAAGATAACATCCAAAATGAGGTTCGCCTTTGGGAACTTGATTCATTGGAGAAGGCATTCAGGATGGCAATAAAATTTGAAAGAAAAATTATGGCATTAAGGAAGTCTACCATTCATGGCTATAAAGATGGAAGTGTTGCTTCTCCTAGTCTTCCATAACCTGCAAGGTTGACACCACAATAATTTGAGGAAAAAGGAGAAAAAGGGCTTTGTTACAGTTGTGATATCAAATACACTTAAGGTCATGAGTGTGCTGAGGAGAAATTGTTTTACATATATTGCGAAGATGAGGAAGAAAAGGAGCAAGAAACATCAAAAGTGGAGGATATACACCAAGAACCAACCCCTGTGAAAGAATAAATGAATCCGGCCATATCTTGTAATGCATTGGTAGGAATTATCACTTCTCAAACTCTCAAGATAGAATGATATATCAAGAAGAAAAAGGTAATAGTGTTGATTGATTCGGGTAGTACCCATAATTTTATTCATTGTAAGATAACTAAGGAATTGAATTGCTTCCTATATGTAGCACCAGAGTGTAAAGTGATGGTTGCAAATGGAAGAACTATAAATTTCTATGGAAAGTGCCATAATATAAAGCTAACCATGGTGGAATATGTATTGAATATTCAAATGCTTTCCATTCCAATGGGTAGTGTTGATGTCATACTAGGAGTCCAATGGTTACAATCTTTGGGGACGATAGCTTTCAATTTTCAAGAATTTTTTTTGGGAAGGAAAGGAAGTTGAATTAATGGGTATCGCAAGGAAACGAGGAAAGATAAATAGATCTAATGGCATGACACAGCTTAAGAAGAAAGAACGATGGGGCGTAATTTCAAAATTATGCTCGCTAGAGGTTCAAACATCGAAATCATTTATTTCTCTAGATCTACAAAAAGTCTTGGACAACCATTCCAAGGTGTTTTAGACTCCCAAAGGCCTCCCACCTATTCATGATCATGATCATGCTATTCACTTGATTCCAAGAATTGTTCCTCCAAATATCAAGCCTTACAGATATCCTTATGCCCAAAAGAGTGAAATTGAACGTATGGTTGTAGAAATGCTAGAGGTTGGTACAATTCAACCTAGCCAAAGTTCTTTCTCTACTCCAGTAGTATTGGTACACAAGAAGGATGAATCATGGCATATGTATCCAGATTATAGGGAGCTCAACAAGCTCACTATTAAATATGAAATTTCCATTCATGTCATTGATGAATTGTTGGATGAATTACATGGAGTAACTTACTTCACCAAGTTGGATCTTCATTTAGGATATCATCAAATTAGAATGAAGACTGAAGACATTCAGAAAAAAAAAAACATTCAAAGCTCATGAGGGTCGTTATGAATTTTCGGTCATGCCTTTTGGCCTTACCAATGCACCTTTCACATTTCAAGGTTTGATGAATTCCATTTTCAAACCCTTAGAAAATTGTGTTAGTATTTTTTGATGATATACTAATCTACAACAAGTCTTGGAAGGATTATGTTCAACATGTTGACAGGGTGCTCAAACTATTTGAGGAGAAACAATTATATGAAAAAACCTCCAAATGTCTCTTTAGAGTACATGAGGTGGAATATTTGGGTCATATTGTATCTTATGAGGGCATGAAGGGAGACCCTAACAAAACTAAATTCATTACGGAATGGAAAATCTAACCATAAAGAATCTTTGAGGATTTCTTGGGTTGAAAGGGTATTAAATCGCAATTTTGTTAAGAATTATGGGAGAATAGCGGCACCTCTAACATCATTACTAAATAAGTATGCATTTTATTGGACTCTAGAATAAAATAAGGCCTTTGAACATCTTAAATATGCAATGTGTCAAGCACAGGTCTTAGCTATGCCAAAATTAACAAAAACTTTTACTGTGGAATGTAATTCTTCATTAAATGGAATTGGTGTTGTTTTAATGCAAGAAGGAAGACCCGTTTCTTTTGAAAGTCATCCAATCAAAGGAAAGTATTTACACAAACCTATATTTGAGAAGGAAATGTTTTAAATACTACATGCACTAGAGCAATGGAGACCTTACCTAATGGGAAGACACTTCAAGGTAAAAACAAATCATGATAGTCTTAAATACTTTTTTGGAAAAAAAAAATCTTCAGAAGGCTAGCAAAAATGGGTGACAAAGATGTTGGGTTATGACTTTGAAATCATCTACAGAAAAGGGAAGAAAAATGTTGTTGCAGATGCACTCTCAAGAAAGGATGAGGATGTGGAAGCATTGCTTTGTGCCATTTCTATTATCCAACCTAAGTGGATAACCAAAGCAAGGGATGAATGGAAGAATGATGAAGAGGTGTGGTCACTCATTCAAAAGTTGTAGCAAGATCCCAATACATCTGATACATTTATCTGGAAAAATGATTCATTATGGTACAAAGATCACTTATATATTTGTAAGAATTCACAAGTCAAACAAAATATTCTTTTGGAATTACACACCTCTCCCTTAGGAGGGCACTTAGGATTTTTAAAAACTTACCATAGGGTCATGAAGAATTTTTTTTGGGATGGCCTTAAATATGATATTCAGAAGTTTGTGGAAGAATGTTTAGTTTTCTGACAAAATAAAGTTGAGACAATTAAGGCCACGGGACTATTACAACCTTTATCCATTCCAAGTCATCATTGGGAGGAGGTCTCAATGGATTTTATCGCATATTTACCCAAGTCTTAAGGAAAGAGTGTCATCATGGTGGTAGTGTATAGACTTACCAAGTATGCACACTTTTGGGCATTATCTCATCCTTTTAAATCCATTAAAGTTTCTACTGCATTTATGGAAAAAATTCAAAAGCTTCATGGAAATCCAAAGATTATAGTAAGTGACAGAGATCCCATTTTCGCTGAAAATTTCTGGATGGAATTTTTTCTTATCTTGGTACTAAATTAGCTCATAGGTCATCTTATCATCCTCATTCTGATGGGAAAAATGAGATAGTGAACAAATTATAGGAAGGATACCTTCATTGCTTTGTATTTGATAAAAAAACAAAATGGGTAAAGTGGTTACCTCTAGTTGAATGGTGGTATAACACTTCCTTCCATACAACATCAAAAATGACCCCATTTATGGCACTTTATGGATATCATCCACCATCCATCAAATAATATTTAAGAGAAAACTATAAGGTTCAAGCAGTGGAAGATCACATCGATCATCAACAAAAATCTCTCCAACTCTTAAAGGCTAACCTCACTTTGGTGTAGAATTGAATGAAACAACATAAAAATAAACATCATAGTGAAAAACATTTTGATGTAGGTGTCTGGGTATTTTTACAGCTACAACCATACAAACAAATGTCTCTCAAGAAAGCTAAGACTGCTAATAAATTATCACCTAAGTACTACGGTCCTTACAAGGTGTTGCAAAATATTGGTACTATGACACACAAATTGGAGTTCCCTACATCTTCCCGGGTACACCAATTTTTCCATGTTTCGTGTTTAAACAAGGTTATCGGTGGTAACCTTCTAGTTCAAACGGTGTTTCTAGAACTTGAAGAAGAAGGAAAAATCATATTTGAGCCTGAAAAAAATCAAGGAAATAAGAACCCAACAACTACGGACCGATCAATTTCAAAGTATCTCATTAAGTGGAAGAACTTACTCAGTGAAGATTCCACATGGGAGGATGAGAATTTTATATAGAATCATCCAAAACCACTCAAGCATTGAGGACAACAATTTTTTAAAGGATAGGGGCATGTTAGATCCCTATATTACTAGTGTATCCCCCTTATTGTTATTTTTGTGCCCCATAGAATCCCACTATTTTTATTGTTGTTCCCTTACATTATTATTGTTATGTAGGCTATGATTATATTGTGACCCCTTAGAATCCTATATATACAAAGGAGGCCTTTTCATTTGTATCATCCTAGAATTTTTCATTTATGTAATGTAAAGGAGGTTCCCCCCTCGAAGAGGATAATTTTTAAGTCGTTGATCTATATTCTTGTGAGATTGTTTCATAACACAAGAGTCGACAACACCCCACAAACCACAGTAGAATGGGGTGGCTGACATAAAGAAATGTAGCATTGTGGGAGAAGTAAGGGCGATGTTGCATGACCAAGGCATACCTCTACATTTTTGGGATGGAGCATGCAACATAATAGTCTACTTGCAGAACCGAAGTCCTCATTAGATTCTTGGTATGATTACAATGGAGGAGGATTTCTCTGGGAGAAAGACGGATGTGTCAAACTTCAAGATTTTTGGAGCCTTTATTTACTGTCATGTCTCCAAAGAATCAAGGAAGAAGCTTGAGCCAACAACAAAATTGGGGGTATTTTTGGGTTACACATAAACTACTCAGAATTATCGTGTGTACTTGCAATCCATGATAATGAAAGTTATGTGAAGGGATGTAATTTTTGATGAGGAGAAAGCAATACAATGCTCTCTTGAGAGGGACCTTGAGATCCCACTAGAAGAGGAGATTTTAGCTCCAAAAGAGGAGCTTAAAGAAGTTTTGGAGCAACCACAAATTGAGGAATAGGGATTGGAGACATCCACTCAAGAAGAACCATCCAGAGAAGGCAGAAAAATAACTACGGAAGTTGATAGACTTGTGTAGCATGAGAGGGAGAATGTGGGGCCTCCTTCAAGTTTGTGTAGGTAGAGAAGGACTAAGGTCACCTGATAGTTACATCAGCTACATCGCTCTAATGACTAAGCTTATAGAGATTGAGTCATCCTATTTCAAGGAAGCAGTAGATAAACCTGTATGGGTTGATGCAATGGTGGAGGAATACAGATCCATTGTAAAGAATAGTGTTTGGGAAGTGGTATTAAGAATAGTAGATAAATTAGTAGTTGGTTCAAGATGGATATTCAAGGTGAAGAAAGTAGCAGATGGAAGCATAGAGAAGTATACGACCATATTTGTGGCTAAGGGGTACTCTCAAGTTGAGGGAATTGAATATGAGGAGACCTTTTCTCTTGTAGCAAGTTACTCATATATTAGATCAATTCTTACATTGATTGCATAGATGGGGTGGAAGATCCACCAGATGGATGTAAGAAAAAACATTCCTCAATGGGGTTATTGAGGAGGAGTGTACATTGAGCAACCATAATTTTTTGATACATTTGATCAAGAGTCTCATGCATGCAGACTCAAGTGAGTGTTGTACGGTCTCAAAAAAGCACCTCGTGCTTGGTACACAAGAAACGATAGTCATCTCACTGATTTGGGCTTCTCCAAAAGTGAAGTAGATGCAAACCTCTATCATATCTTGGTAGAAGGTAAATTTCTTATCATTCTCTTATATGTTGATGATTTGATTTTAACTCGTGATGAGAAACTAATCAGATCTTGCAAGAAGGACCTTGCAAAGGGAATTTGAAATGAAGGACATGGGTCTCATGCACTACTTCCTTGGGTTGGACGTATGGAAAGGTGATGGATAACTATTTTTATCTCAATGAAAGTATGCAAATGAGATACTAAAAATATTCCACATGGAGAGTTGTAAACCCATGGAGACACCTCTAGCGACTAACTGGAGGAAGGTAGGAGGAAGGAGGATGCCACTTTTGGTAAAGAAGTGGATGCTACTTGTTAGCGCTTGAAATTTCACCTCAGGCTGAAAAAGGTAAACTCCAAGGCAACATCAAACCACTTAGCCTCGTAGCTAGCCCTATGGGGCAGGAGAGGGCTCTCTCCGGTATATCTCGACAAAGATCTTCAAAGGGCGGAGATAACCAATAAAGAACACTGATTTTAGGCTAGTAAACTGATAAAAGGTTTGATTTGAGATTTTTGGGATTTTGGTGGAAAATCGGGGAAAGGAAATTTTGGGTGCGGGGATTGGACACAGTTTTTGCAGGGGGTTCTTTGGGGCAAGGTAGGAGACTGTATTGAATCTGATTATGTAATCTTGAACGGACTCACCATGATTACGCTTGAGGTTGTTGTATTCGGCATTAATCTGAAGTGGATCCTTTCTGATTTCCCATCGATCTAGAAATTGCCTTTGAAGTGCCTCTAAGGTAGCAATGCTCCGGGCTGTCAAACCTCTGAACCACTTTCTTACTTCGCCATCAAATGTTTGTACAAACAAACGCATAGTTACATCCTCTTCATCTATCTCATATAGATCAAAGAAATTCGTCATTTTGTCTATATGTTGCTGAGCAGAAATACTCTGTGGAGTGCCATCAAACATGGGAATTTTACTCTGATAATCGACTGGCATATCATGCATATTTTAGGGAAGAGCAAGAGGAGCAAATCGGGCAGCCATTGCTTTAGATAGATTGGGTCTAGGAGTAGCAGGTGGAGTGAGTGTAGCTGTAGTATGAGGAGTATGAGGAGGAGAAGTGGTATGGGATGTAGAGGGCGAACCAACTGTAGATTCCGGATAAGTGATTATAGGAGAAACAGAAATAAAAGGAGGATTGGACTGCTCATGCGCCGTGATAGTGGATCCGATATGAACAGATATAGTTTCAATGAACTCAACAAGATTTGTAGCGTGAATATCTGACTGAAGAGATCTTAAGATGAAATTGTCAACCAATTTATTGTGTCTCTCAATTTCAAGGGCAGCTGCAAAATCAGGGTTGGGAACTAGAGAATCAAGTGCACTTTCAGATTTAGTTTTGAACAAGGACAACTCAAAACTCTCGTCAAAATCAATGTCTTCAAGATACTCAAAAACAGCTGGACATGAATGAGATTTGAATATATGACCAGAATCTGAAGCCAGTTTGGATATCAAGGAACAAATAGCCAATCAGCCTGTGAAAACTCTTAACCAATCATCCAAAAGTTTAGAGTTTACAAATATACTGGGGTGAAATACAATCGAGGTGGCTGTATTCACAAGCTCACGGAGATTGACTGAAGCAGCGTTTATCTACTTCCGCTAATGCAAAGCAAAAGCGTTTCGAAGGCTACCTGGCATAACTTCAGGCTCCGTCTAAGACTTATGAAACCAACACATCAATCAACAAACAATTTTTTCTCCCCAGTATGGTCGCCAATATGTTAGCGCTTGAAATTTCACCTCAGGCTGAAAAGGGTAAACTCCAAGGCAACATCAAAACACTTAGCCTCGTAGCTAGCCCTACGGGGCAGGAGAGGGCTCTCTCCGGTCTATCTCGGCAAAGATCTTCAATGGGCAGAGATAACCAATAAAGAACACTGATTTTAGGCTATTAAACTGATAAAAAGGTTTGATTTGCGATTTTTAGGGTTTCGGTGGAAAGTTGGGGAAAGGCAATTTTAGGTGCGGGGATTGGACACAGTTTTTGCAGGGGGTTCTTTGGGGCAAGGTAGGAGACTGTATTGATGCCTTTGAATTAAGTGAATGGATAGGAATGACCGGTGAGGAGCTAAAGAGAGCAAGAAACCTTCAAGAGTTCTCTTTAGACGGATGAAAACATAAATATTAAGCAAACTTAAAAGCAGAGCATGGCAATCATGAATTCTACTTTAACACTTCATTTGCCTAATTTACAGAAGGAAAAGTAAGAAGATGAATCACATAACAAACTTACAATTACAAAGAGAAACACACCATCAATACATGTAACCATAGGAATCCCAAAAAGGACTACAAAACCCTGGTCTTTCTTCCTTTGCCAAAATTGCAGAGATACAATGAGTAATACAATAGAGCTTTCTCCCTCAAGAGTCCAACCATGAAAATGACCAAGAAAGTACATAATATAGGCAATCTAACATCTTTCCTTGCCTCTAGGGGTCGAGCTCACTATCCTAGGAGCTGTTTCAACCAATTCTAAACTGAGCACTAAAAACTAGGCAGTCAAAACAACTTGCCTCTATAAACTAGGAAACCAATTCATTCATTAAATTTTTGCCTATCTCATGAATGAATCTTCTAGAAGAGATAAATAAGTGTCAAAATATCATAAAATTACATCATTTACAACAAGGAGGATCAAAATCTACTCCAAAAAGTCAAATCCAGTCAAAACTGCGTTTTGCTGAGCTGTAGGTGAATTTCTGTGAAAACTGCCCAACACGTCGCGCCCTGATCCTGAACACGTCGCGCGCCTTTGGAGCTGTTTTTGAGGCACTTCTAGGTGTCCAAATGAGGCAAAAGTGGGCTTGTTGGAAAGTTCTGGATGTCTACTTTCCAACCCAAGTGGAATTTCTGAATTTGGTGGCCATTTGCCCCTCCAAAATTGCAATCTCCCAAGACTGCTTCCTGTGTGTCAAAAAGGTGGCAGAAAGTCATTTTTTGCTTGT
Organism: Pinus tabuliformis; assembly: GCA_031772625.1. Taxonomy (NCBI): domain Eukaryota; kingdom Viridiplantae; phylum Streptophyta; class Pinopsida; order Pinales; family Pinaceae; genus Pinus; species Pinus tabuliformis. Next base: position 564,394,467 of record CM062815.1, on the reverse strand, counting down.
TTTTTGACTTTCTGGAGGCTCAAAACTTGATGAAATCTCTTGGTAATTGCTGAGCAGGTGTATCTTTGCATGAAAAATCCAAAAATGCTGAGTTTTCCTGAAATGGAGTTGCCCATCGAAAAGGTCGCGCGCGGTGCGTGACGTGTTGGTGGAGAAAACCTGTTTTTTGCCCAAAAATTCACAAATAACCAAAAATGCTCAATTTTTTTTTAAATTTGTGCTGGATTTAAGTCATTTAGCATCATGCTCCTTCAAGGAAGCCTCAGCCAAGATGTGGAGGGGATCGGGCCTTTTCCTTCGTTTTAGTGCTTTGGCCAACCGTCTTTGGAGCATCTTCATTCTTGCTTTGCATACGTGCATTCGGGCCCAATAGTGGTTCTTCATGTTCCGGAGCAGGTCCTTATCTTTGTTGGCCTTGGCCAACAACCTCTCCAAATGAGCATTGACCTGGAGAAGCATAGCCTCTCGCTCAATGGGTACCTAATCACCGGGTCTCTTGCGCGCCAAGTTGCGGTCTTCATGGATCCTCCGCAACTCATCAAGAGTGTTCTCCTCCTCAAGTTGCTTGTTGCACTGCTCTAAGTAGGTGATTGTCCAATTTTCCATTTCCAATCTTTGCTACAATGAGTCATTTTCAGCCCTTAGGTGCTGAATGATCTCCTTTGACTCTAGGCTAGGAGAACTGATATCAAGGTCAACAACCTCTATGCCTGGAACACCTGATGGCCCCTCATCAATCTTGGGATGCTTGCCTCTCTCTGGTACCTGTGCTGCTGTCGGAGACAAGGCCCCTTCCACCTGGTGTGGAGATAACACTCATGGTGCTAATGAAGAAGGCGAGACCCCTTCCACCTGGTGTGGAGATAATACTCGCCTAGCTGATGCAAATAAGGCCCTGTGGCCTCTCTGATATGTGACCAATGGAGGGGAGCTGACATGTCTGGTCTCAGGAATATCATGCTGCTGTGAAGGCCCTCCCTCCTCATGAACAACCTCAGGGGGTGATGATGTTGGTGCTGTGAAAAAATCACGAGAGATAAAATCCTCCCATGCGATACCCTGCTAAGCCAACTGATGTATGACCACAAGCTGGATCAAACCATAATGATAGACACTCCTATGTTGCTGTGCTGGGCTCTTTCTCTGCACCAAGGGCACCATCTTCTCAATATTCCAGCACATGAAAAATGGTATGTTCATCATCCGTACCCATGTGAAATGCATCAACAAGCGAATATGGTACGAATACAAATATGAAAATCTGCCCTCACAGTTGAAATAGCGCATGATGAGCCTCATCAAGGGATCATACTCATCCCTCAAAAATCTAAAGGGAAACATACCAATCATGTACCTCATGTAGGCAGGTTTAATGTAGGGCTCATACTGAAATTTGTCCAATAGTTTGCGCTTGTTCCACTCTTCTCCCACATTGGGTATCCCTGTTGCTTGAGAAATAATTTCAGATGACAATATAAAATCCACCCCTGCAAGATTTACATGCCCATCATGCAGATGCAAAACAAACAAGCGGACCAATTCCCTATGGTGCTGAATTTGAGAAATCCTCTTGCAAAATTCATAACATGAGAGGTGGCGGAAACATGTGACTGCAAGTGGACAGGCCTGCAAATAGGTCAAAGAGGTGGGCTCCTCTCTCACATGGTGACCACTCTTAACACCCCTGTGAGGTCTCCTTTGTACCTCAACCTCTAGTGTTGACTCACAGGCATCACTTTGCTCATAGTCGGTTTTGGTTTCTGACATGGTTTCAAGAGAAAAGTGGCTGAAATGTACTGCTGCTTCTGCTCAAATGACTTGCTTTTTTTCCCTGTTTGAAATGCTGCTTCAAGGGGACAAATAACACAAGGGAGATGTTAGGGAAGGGAGACTTCTAAGGGGAATTAGGGAAAATACATGAAAAAGGGAATTAAGGGAAGGAATCATGACATATACAACATCATACCATTATCATTTGCAAAGATTTTATGGGAAGTAGGGTTTAAGGTTATATTATTGGATTTTAGGGATATGGGTAGGGTGTTGGGCCTTTAATATTTTTTGGTAGGGAGATTAGGTAAAAATGATAAGGGAGATGGTTGGGATGTGGGGGAAAAAATGGGAGTGAAAGGGATGACCTTGAGAGCAGCAAAACAAAACCCTATCTCTACTTGCATTTTGACATTTTAAAGCAAATATACATGAACTTCTCATTTCAACTTGATGGCATTAAAACACATTTCCCATGCTCATTTTTCTTTATCAAGCAAAATACTTTGATGATCAGAGGCCTACCTGCAATCTTGAAGAATTTTGGGATCGTTTGGCAGTTTACAGGCAATTTTTTGTGGATGAATTCCCAACACGTCGCGAGCTGGTCTTGACAGGTCGCGCGCACCCAACACGTCGCGCCAGTGTATTTTCCTAACTGCTAAGACCCCCCTGACACGTCGCGCCTGCCCAACACATCACGCGCAGGTCTTGACAGGTCGCGTGCGGGCTCTGTTTACAATTTCACCCAATTTCTCTCCAAATCGCTCTTCACTATTACTTTGAGGCAAATGATGATCAAATGAAGGGAGAGAGGGGCTTTATAGGCTTGATTTAAATTAATTTCCCCCCAAACCCTCTTTCTAATGTTTTTAACTTGACACTTTTTCAAAATTTAAGTGCTGTTGACTTTATGGTTTCCTTTTGTCCTGAAATTGGTTGAACTGATGCTTTTTCTTGAAAATTTTTGCAGGGATAGCTTCTGAGGAATCTTAGCAAAGGGGACCAGGGCTGTATGCTGACTTTCAAAGAATTTTGAATTTTCACAACTTTTACAAAAATGAAAAAATGACCTTGTCTTTAAAAACAGGGTTTTTAAATCCAAGGTAAAAATTAGCTGTACAAGATGAAATCTTTTGAAGAAAAACTTTGATAGTCATCCCTCTGGCCTGCTGGGCATTTATTGACTTTTAAAGACATGACCTCAAAGACAAATTGGACCTAAACCCTAGACCTAGGACTTTTGACCTCAAGACAAGACAAGTAACCTTGAAAGAGTTTATTGACTGAAACAACTTGATCCAGCAGTGCCAAGAGGGGAATAAAGACACCAGCTCCTCCATCAGGGTTATGGCATGCCTAATGGAATGCAATGAGATGACACTGATGAGACACCTACTTATGCAAATGCAAAGAGCTTTGATCCCTGATGGAGGGCTACTAGACCGACTCTAACACTACCATTTATCAATAGTTAGTGGGTTCACTGATGTATCTTGTGAACACATGACCAAATATATGTTATGCAGTAAACCAACAAAGCCAAGCTATGGTTAGGCAAACCAAATTATTTTGGAAGGCAACTAAGCATGATTTATGGTACCTCAGAGGCAATACCCAGTTTGGACTATAGTATAGATGGATAAAGGGAGTGAAGTTGTGTGGCTTCACAATTGTAGATTTTTTGAGGAGTCCATCAAACCGAAAGAGTACATCATGTGGAATTTTCAGTGTTGGGTCCAGGTCCACAATTGTTTTGTGGTACAATAGGAATAAAATATATGTGGCACTCAGCTCGACAGAAGTAGAATACACGGCTGCAATTCAGGCAACATGTGAGGCGATCTGGATGAGAAAGATACTTGTTGGACGGTTTGGACAAATGATGGATCAAACTATGATCTACTATGACAATCATTGTTGCATCAATCTCTCTAAGGATATTTTATTTCATGATCGATCCAAGCATATAGATATATGGTATCATCATTTACGGGACTATGTGCAGAGGCAGATAATTATGATTCTACAATGCATTATGACAGAGGGAAAAGATGCTGACATTTTGACAAAGGCTTTGTCAAGAGGGAAGTTCGAGTTCCACGAGTGCAGGATAGGGGTGGTTGATAATCCCTTTCTTGATAAGAGGCAGTGTTGACAATGCAACAAGAAATTCACAATTTGTTTTTTCCTTGATAAAATTGAGAAAATTTGAATTTCCACATCAATAGACAACTTTGATGTAGTTAGCTTATGTGACATGGTTTGTGTCACCCATTTTACTTAGTAAATTTGAGTTGTAGGAGTTAAAGTTTAGTTAAGAATGTATGATTGCTAATTTGTAGCAATCAAGGTAAATTATCTCAAGTTGTTTTCAATTAAACTAGTTCCAACTATTGGAGGCACTAGTGGAAGGTTAGTTGTGTAGTGGGAATTCAGTGCAACTCAATGATCATCTAGTTAACTAATCAATCAACCTAAAATAGCTAGTGCATGCAGTGAATTCGAGTTCCCCAGTCGTGGTGGAGATTCCAAGGCAGTATAACATCAATTATAGACTAGAATTGAGTGTACAGGTGTTGCATGTAGTCTGATGATTAACCTTGGTAATTATGCAATTCATTTTGGAGAAATTCCTAAACAATAGGGGCCTAATTTCTCAAGGAATTTCACAAGGAAATAGGGGCTCAAGCAGAGGCGAAAATTGACTAATTTTAGGTCAGATATTTTTAGTAAGTAGAGAGATAGGTTATTCACTTTTCACACTTATATATATATATGTGTGTGTGTGTGTGTGTGTGTGTGTGTGTGTATGTATGTATGTATGTACGCCTTTTAACTCAAGCCAATAGCCCAAGCCTTTTATTCATATCACACTTGTGTGTGTGTGTGTGTGTGTGAAAATCACGCATACACACATAGTTACTATTCAATGCCCTTAGTTATTCATTTATAAACAAAAAGGACAAGGTTTGAGATCATATGTAAATATACATGTATTTAAAGTAAATAGTATAAGGAGTAGAGATGATAAGGCTCTTAGATAAAATATAAAGATGTTATTGGAGAAATTTTCGTCAAAAGAGAGACTTGTCATTAGACACCAAATTGGCATATGAGACTGTGGTATACCTAGGAGAGATAATATGGGGTACAAAGGGAGGTACCCAAGGGAATAATGTGATGTAATAACATAATAGGCTGTAGTTAATAAATAAAGTGGTTAACCCACATTATGCAAGGGACCACAAGTAGTTAAGAAATAATGTGATAAGTCCATTGTAATGGATGTATGGTTTTGGGAGACCCATGGTAATTACCCATGGTACTGTATGTATGAAGCCTATATAGAGGCTAGAGACTCTTCATTGATATGATAAGGATTATTGTATTGGAAAGCATATCACTTGTGGAGTGTTATCCTTCCTTAAGGAGTAGTTGTATGGTGTTGCCCTACCTCAAGGGTTTTTATTAATAAAGATCTGAAGTTATTATCTTCTATTGTGTTATTTCTTGGCATATTTTCTATTTTCATATATTTGCAGGTCAGATCTACTACAAGTGGAATAAGAGAACTTTCTTTGGCAAAGAGGGGAAGCATTTTTTTCATTTTTTGCAGGGTTTTTTGGGTGGCAAGTTTGCAGATCATATATGAAACTTTTGTTGCACAATTTGAAAAACAAAATAGAATTTCTAGTTTTTATAGAAAAATACCCAAATTAAAAAAAAAAAAAAAACAAAACAAAACAAAACAAAAAACAAAACAAAACAAAAAACAAAACAAAAAAAAACAAAAAACAAAAAAACAAAAACAACAAAAAACAAAAACAAAAAAAAACAAAAAACAAAACAAAACAAAACCGGCTGAATCAGAGTCGATATGAGGGAGATATGGTTGATTAGAATCAGTTGTGTTGGATAATTTTTTCTAGAGACAATTCCTCGATAGCGGATCTCCAATAAATTTTTGCAGTTTTTGTGTACAATTTTAGAAAATATATTGAAAATATAAGCTCCTCTTGCAAAATTACCCAATTTCAAAAAACAAATTGGTCAAATCAGAGTCCAGATGAGGGAGATATCGTTGATTTAAATTCAACTCTTTTTTCAGAAATTTCTATGACGATATGATAGTTGCAGCGCAAATATGAAATTCCAGAGTGCCCAAATCGTGATTTCTATCACCAAAGAAGATGCAGAATGGTTGTTCCATTTCTGAAAACAGGCTATAATAAGGATTCAGAGCCATATTGACCGAGTTGTGGCCATTTTAATTTTTCCGCATAAAATAGGTAAAAAAAAGTTTCAAAACCCTCATTCTTTTTCATGGCTTCTACTAAGCTATACAAAAAAATATGATGGCCAACAATTTAAGAATACCTAAAAATGGAAAAGTCAACCAATCCAAGTTTGGAAAAATACAACATGGCTTCTTTTTATAGATGAGGCTGCCATATGGTGGGACTCACTTGACCAAAAGAAGTTGGTAAGCCTTCCCGATGAATAATTTGAAAAAATATTTTTGGACAAATGGTCTCATGTGTTGAGTCAAGAAAAAGCTATGTTTTCTCCTTGGTAATCGATTTATTTAGCACTCATCCTCACATGATTATCTATGTTTATGAATAAAAGTAGAGGAAATAATAGCTAAAGTCGAGTAAAAGTAATCAGTAACAAATTAGACGAATCTAAGTAGGAAAAACTGATTTTTACTATCTTTATGTGCATAAGTCATGAATCGAGTGATGGCTTCCCAAATGTTGGAATGACAACATCTCACAATGGAAAGTGACAATGTCAGAGGCAAGGCAGGACAATGGAAGACCAGGCAAACCAATGGCTATTTTATGACAGAATCAGATCAAGTATAGCGAAATCCTCAGGATCCCCTGATCCTGAGGATTCACTTTTATCTATTTATTTTCTAAATGTAATATATAAGGCCAAAAGGAAAAACTGCACAAAGTTCATAATTACACCGTTTGTAACTATTCTTTTTGACATATAACATTGTTATTTTGAATGATGTAACTTGGTGACTTACATTAATGAAGAAAGGTTGCATTTAATTCATCTTTATATTCTGAGTACCTCTTAGTGGAGACTTTTAGCGACTTTGGGCCCAGTCAAGAGAAGATCTATTGCTTCACCTGTGTCATTATCTTTTCTATTTCATTCTTGATTGCTTGTTAATGTTAAGTTAACATTACTTCTTATTATTGTAAATATTGACAATTTGGTTTGCATTTTCTGTTCATTTGAGATTTAGATTGATCTGTGTGTTATATGCGAGTAATACTTTCGATTGAATCGGTTATGATAGTTCTAGCTCAGATCGCCATTCCTTTCAAGTAATGTTACTTCAGAGATAGAATTAATCGCTTTATGCTTCTACAGTCATTTGCTATTAGATAACATTTGATATTCCTATATCGTTTGCTGTTCAATTCAGAATTGTTGTTCGATTCTAGATTGTTGTTCAATTCAGATTTGTTGTTCAATCCAGAATTGTTGTTCAATTCAGAATTGTTGTTCCATTCAGAATTGTTGTTCAATCCAAGATTGTTGTTCAATTCAGAATTGTTGTTCAATTCAGAATTGCTCTTCAATTCAGAATTGCTGCTTAATTAGGATTTGTTGTTTATTTAGGATTTGTTGTTCAAATACCATTAATATTAATTATTACAGTTCTCTTTCATGAGTGAGCAAGTTAGCTTCAATTTTAGTTAAAACTGCCAAGTGTGATTCTTTACAAGTTGTATTTAGATTTGTTTTCTTCCATGATAGGTTAAGTAGGATTGCAGAGTGTGTTATGAATTTCTTTCAAAATTGATTGGATTGAGTTTGAAGAAGATAGTCATTAGCAGTTGCAATGATTTGTATTAGTTAACCTCTGAATTCACTGCATATATAGTGCTAACACTCTTGAAATAAAAAGAGTTGCCTCGGGTTGAAAATTAATGTAGGAATTAAGATTGTTTGTAAAAAGACATATTAGTGCACCAACATTTTGGCGTCGTTGCCGGGGAGAGTGTTCCAAAGTGATTTCCTTTTTTTCCTTGCTGTAAAAGAATTGGGTTTTAAAAATGGGAGGTAAGAACCTGCATACCTAGCAAGTAAAGTGCTTTCTTGCTAGCCCGTTTTTCAGTAAGAGCTTATAGGTTAAATAGGAATTGGCTTTTATGAACGACTAGAAATAGAAAAATAGAAAAAGAACTGAACCCTCCTCCAAAATCCACAAAACCCAAGGGATCGGTGAACCTTGGGAGAATGGCCTTTATAGATGAAATTGTGAGAAAATAAGAGTCTTGAGCATCAAGAGGATTCCGAGTTGTAACTAGAAAAAGTCCTACTATAATCCCTCAAGAAGCAAGCTCACCATCTGCAACTCATGCTAAGATTCGAAGTCAAATTGGAGGATCTGAACAGAGTCTTCAAGATACAGTAAGCCTACATTATGATCCTCTACAAGAGGCAAAATCCTGTAACTTAAGAGAAGGAGAAGGAGAAACTAGTGGAACTGCTAAGGCAGGACCTCAGCTGTCTGAACAAGGGTCTCCTGTGATCCTAGATCTAGGCAGTGTTGCAAAGCCATCTTGTGTTGTTAATCCCCCGCTTACTCGAAAAACACCCCCTGAAATTCCTTAAGAGTATTGGCACATCTTTGACCAAATGGAAAACCAACCACATCAAGGTCAAACCTCGACATTAGAATACCCCATAGTCAACCAAGTGGCCAATTTCCCCATGAAGGTTATTCCTATGCAAAGCATCCCAACTTTTCATGCGATGATCACAGAGGATCCTAACGCCTTCCTGTTTGAATTTGACATCCTCTGGAGAGGGTATGACTACACCACAGACCCAAAAAAGATAAAATTATTCCTTTCTACTCTGAAAGGAGCAGCTTTAAGATGGTTCATGGGTCTCGGTGAGTGTACTATTAATTCTTGGGATGATATTAAAACTACCTTCCTCACCAGATACCAGGACTTTTGCAAGACTAGGGAGATAAAGGATGAAATCTTTAAGATGGCTGCAAAAGATAATGAAACTCTAGAAGAGTACGTCGAATGGTTTCATTATAACTTGCAGAGATCTCCACACACCACCCTACCAAAATAAGTCCTAAGAGCTATCTTAATTAAAGGAATGAAAGAGGAATGGTTAGAAACTCTAAATTTAATGGGAAAAGGGATATTTCTCAGGAAGATTATGATGAAATCGTTCGCTTGTGTATCAGGTGTTCGTGAGGAAGCTCACGCACAGGAGCAGCAAGCTGAGATCCCATGAGCAAGGGAAGAAAACCACACAGTGGAGGAGTAACACGAATGGAGATCAACAACCTCCTAGAATATTTCAAAACAGACATCCTGGGCACCCTCACAACGCAGTTGGACATCCTACAGGCTAAACAAAAACAAGCTTTAGTAGAACAAAACTTGGTCATTTTCTGTCCATGCTGTCGAAAGAAGCACAACCAATGGGAGTGTCCACTAGACATGGTTCAGACATGCGCTATCTGTACCAAGGATCACGCCACTGAACAGTGTCCATCGCTCCCAAGGTTGAAAGCAGTGTTCAAGGAAGCAGAAGAAGAGACAAAGCCAGTATATCTAATGAACTAGTGTCAATAGTGGCAGGCCAAACCTCTAGGTATGTCACAAGATGCATCCTAGTTCTTTCCTTCTTCACAGTTTAATCAGCAATAGAACCCTGGGGCAGCATGGCAAGGCCAATCACCCTACTCAAATTGGAAACCTCAGCCATTCCCTATGACACCATGGTCAACTCAATCCTTTTCGGGAAATGGCTGGACAAATTCTCCTTTTACTCCTATTTGGCAAGGAAATCCTTATCAATCCTAGTGGTCTACCTCCACTTCTCAAAACCTGAATTGGTCTACAAATTGGCAGCGACCTTTGGGAATATCTAACACTCCTATGGGGATAGGTCCCCAACCTCAACCTGCATTGTCGACTCCTTATCCATTACAAAAAAATCCTCAGCCTCTTCTGCGCCCTTAATTACCAGCCCAACCGAATCCAAATCCAAATAACAGACCGGTCCAGCTGGTGCAAATTGTAGAAAGCTTAGACTATGAGATTGAGAAAAAATAATGTAATGAACTTAGATTGAGATCGGGACGTATCATCACCCCCAAGGAAAATAGGGATCAACCATCAATTGAGATTGAAACACCACTTGTACATATACCAACACCTGTAATTGATACTAAAATGAAACGAGGAGAAGAGATAGATCAATAGAAAGATCCAGAGGAACTCATAGTCACTTCTCCTCCATTCCCTGAAACGTTAATGATACCTAAACCGATTGTGTATCCAGATTTTGATCTTGTAGGGGAACTAAAAAATATTTGTATAAAAATTCCGCTCCTCCAGGCTATTCAGGACATTCCCAGCTATGCTAAAACAATAAAAGAGTTATGTGTAAAGAAGCCTGTGAGGAAAGCAAAAACTTCACCCACCATTCATGTTGTAGGAACCTTATCTGATTTACTCTTGGGAGAGGAAACTCCAGTAAAGTATGAAGATCCTGGAAATCCCATAGTGACAGTTCATATATATGGCCGCTCTTTTCCCAATACGCTAGTTGATCTAGGTGCAGCCATTAATATTTTAATAGTAGAAACTTGTCAAGCACTTGGAATTACAGCCTTGGAACTAACCACCACCTTATTAGAACTTGTTGATTGTTCGATGGTAAGGCCAGAAGGAACTCTACAAGATATCATGGTCTCTGTTGATTCATGGGAATATCCAATAGATTTTCTTGTTATAAACCTGAAGAGTCGATTGGATGGGAACCCTCTGATACTAGGTTGACCTTAGCTAGTGACAACTGATGCATATATAGGCTGTCAGAGGGGCAGCATGACTATTGTAAAGGGGGATGCTATAAAAAATCTTGTTCTATATCCCCCTGCCAAACCAAGTCTACCCATTGTAAAAATATGTAAACAACCACCAGCATACCTAGAAGAAAGCATTTGTTCACCGCTCATAGTAGCAGAGGCACTAGAATTCAAAGATCATACTGAAGATGACATTATCAACAATTTTATCAATCAACCAGCTGATGTAAGAAATGTAAAGTTCAAAATGTTGAAAGAAATCCTTGATAGTGAAGCATCAGAAGATCCCTTGAAGGACACTAATGATCAACACATCCAGACGATTGTTGTTCATGACAACAAGCTGATGGAAATTGAACTAGGAAAAGTTTTGAACATTAATGATAGCTTGGATAGTGGTAAGCAACAAAATCTCATCCAAATCCTACAAAAATATAAAGGGGCTTTTGCCTGGGATTATCTTGATATGAAGGGTATAGACCCACAACTGTGTACTCATTACATATATACCGAGAAGGATGCTTGACCTATCCGGCAGCCTCAATAGAGATTGAATCCGCACCTTAAGGATATTGTGAAAGAAGAATTACAGAAGCTGTTGGATGTGAATTTCATTTATCCTATTTCAGATAGAAAATGGGTCTCTCCATTAGTGGTCGTCCCCAAGAAAAATGGGAAATGGCGCATCTGTGTAGATTACCAGGAACTGAACAAGGCAACACAGAAAGATCATTTTCCTCTCCTATTTATCAATCAAGTCCTAGATACTTTGGTAGGGAAGAAATTCTTTTCGTTCCTAGATGACTTCAGTGGCTACAATCAAATTCAGATCGCCCCTGAAGACCGAGATAAAAAAACCTTCACCTGTCCTTGGGGTACGTTCACTTACAAAGTATTACCATTCGACCTATGTAATGCCCAAACCATGTTTCAAAGAGCTATACTTAGCATTTTTGTTGACTTGATAAACGAAGGACTTGAGGTATATATGGATGACTTTACTCCATATGGGGATGACTTTGATCAAGCACTGAAAACACTAGAAAAGGTTTTAGTACGATGCATTGCAACGAGGTTATGTTTAAGCAATGTCAAGTGTCACATGATGATAACCGAAGGTGTAAACTTGGGACATTATATTTCTACAATAGGGATATAGGTAGATCCAACAAAAATTCAGGTAATTCTTTTACTGCCTACTCCTTGTACTCAAACAGAGGTATGTAGTTTCCTGGGATACACAGGCTATTATCGCAGGTTTATTAAAAACTTTTCACAAATTGTTGCACCTTTATATGCTTTAACTGGAAATGTTGATTTCAAATGGTTTGACAAATGTGACACAACTTTTATAGGTTTAAAGAAGTTAGTCTCAATGACACCAGTGTTACATGGACCAAACTGGGAGCTGCCTTTTCACATATCCACAAACACATCAAAGGCAACTATAGGCACTATCCTCAGTCAAGAAGAGGACAGGAAGCCTTATGCTATATATTATATTAGCAAAAATCTCACTCCTACAGAACTTAATTATACAATAACAGAAAAATAATTCTTAGCCGTTATTTATGCAATAAATAAATTTAGACATTACATAACTGGCTACCAAGTTTTTCTGTATATTTATCACTCTACCATTCAGTATTTAGCTAACAAACCTATCACAAATGGTTGAGTGACTCATTGGCTATTGCTTTTGTAGGAATTTGACATCACTATTAAGGATTGTCTGGGGAAGGAAAACCCAGTTGCTGATTTTCTGTCTTGAATCCCAAAGGTAAATGATCCACTGGCAGTGGATGACCAATTCCCAGATGAAAATTTGTTTGCCATGATAGTCAAGATGCCATGGTATGCAGATGTGGAAAATTATCTAGCAGTAGGGAAGCTGCCCAAGCATTTGACAATGAGGGAGAGGAAACAAATTGTTCTGTGCAGTGCTAGATACTCTTGGATTGATAGATATCTTTTTCACATAGGGTCCGACATGTGTATACACAGATGCATTCGCGAGGATGAAATTTATGACATCCTGAAAGCTTTCCATGATGAGCCCTGCGGAGGTCACTTCGCAGATCGAAGGACAGGGCATAAAGTACTACAAATGGGTTATTATTGGCCCACTATTTTTAATGATGCTAATAAATATGCCTAGGCTTGTGATAGCTGCCAAAGGATGGGCTGACCTGGCCAATCTGATGAAATGTCGCTGTAACCCCAACTATTCATAAAACCCTTCGAACGATGGGCGTTGGACTTTGTTGGCCCATTCCATCCATCATCGAATCAGAAAACCTACATATTGGTTTCCACATCTTATGTGATGAAATGGGTGGAAACAATAGATTTACGAAGAGCCATAGAGGAAGTCATGATTAACTTCCTCTTTGGGCTATTCGTGTAGTATGGTTTACCACGGGAAGTGATAATAGAGGGGGGAGGGAAATTTGTAGGACACAAGATTATTGCCACTCTCAGAAACCATCACATTACACATAGGATCACTTCCCCGTATCACCCGTAGGCGAATGGGTAGGTCAAAAGCACCAATAAGGTCATTGAATTGATTCTAACCAAAACAGTCTCAACACATCGGAAATATTGGGCTGCTAGACTGCTAGAGGCCTTGTGGGCCTATCACATGAATTGGAGGAATACTACTTGATACTCTCCCTACTAGATCGTGTTCGAAAAAGAACCCATTTTTCTGATCAAATTCGAAATAAAGACTCTACGAATGTCTCAGGAAGTGTAGCTGGATTTAATAGATGCCCAAACCAAGCGACTACAAAAAATCAATGAACTAGATGAATCTCGATTGCTAGCTTTGCAACAGACTGCAATTATTCAGCAACAAAGGGAAAAGTGGAACGACAACCTCATAAAAAAGAAGACATTTGAAAAGGGGGTTGGGCACTCCTTTACGACTCCAGATTTCAAGACTTCTCGGGCAAGTTGCAAAAAAATGGCTCGACCCTTATGAGATTCAAGAAGTACATAACAATGGCACTCTTACTTTGACTATCATTGACGGGTTTGGCCATTCTTTTAAAGTGAATGGGCATCAAGTGCATCTCTACCACAAACCACTCACCAAGGAGTCTTTCTGCCAGTAGGTACATGAGGACCCCTCCATGCAAATCTTAGCTACAAAGAGTGATGACCCTGTGGCTTTTCTTTCAAAAATTTGAGATTTAAAAATAAAATAATGTAAACAATGTATATATTCTTTTTGATTAATTGTAATTCAGTTAGATATCACTATGTAAATATGAGATTTTTTTTCTTGTTTTTAGTTCTTGGTAAGTGTTATTCAATCGATTGAACGATTGTCGTTCAATCAATTCAACAACACTTATGTTTATGTGTGTGTCATTGTTCAGTCAATTGAACAATTATTGTTCAATTTATTGAACACTTATTTTTGTGTGTGGAAATTTCTGTTCAAACGATTGAACAACATTTTTGTGTTTTGATTTTGCTGTTCAAACGATTGAACAATATTTTTGTGTTTTGATTTTGTTGTTCAAATGATTGAATAACATTTTTGTGTTTTGATTTTGTTATTCAAACATTGAACAACATTTTTGCGTCTTTGATTTTGTTGTTCAAACTATTGAACAACATTTTTGCGTCTTCGACTTTGTTATTCAAATGATTGATTGATTGTTGTTCAATCGATTCAACAACACTTTTTCATTTTTTTCGTTGTTCAAACGATTGAATGATTGTTGTTCAATCAATTGAATAATACTTGTTGCATTTTTTCGTTGTTCAAACAATTGAATTATTGTTGTTCAATCGATTAAACAACACTTTTTTGATTTTATATTTTCGTTGTTCAAACGATTGAACGATTGTTGTTCAATCAATTGAACAACACTTTTGTGTTTTTATATTTTCGTTGTTCAAACGATTGAACAATTTTTGTTCAATCGATTGAACAACACTTTTGCGTTTTTATATTTTTGTTGTTCAAACGATTGAACAATTGTTGTTCAATCGATTGAAAAACATTGTTTATGTCTTTGAATTTTCATTGTTCAAACGATTGAATGATTGTTGTTTAATCAATTGAACAACATTTTTTTCGCGTTTTCATTTTCACATTTTCGTTGTTCAAATGATTGAACGATTGGTGTATTTTAATTTTTGATGTTCAAATGATTGAACGATTGATGTTCAATCAATTGAGCAACACTTTTGCGTTTTTATTAATATTTGCTATTCAAATGATGGAACATTTGTTGTTCAATCGATTGAACAACACTTTTGTGCTTATTATTTTTCAATTTTTGATATTCATATGATTGAATGATAGTTGTTCAATCGATTGAACATCACTTTTGCATTTTTTTATTGATACTTGTTGTTCAAACGATTGAACAATAATTTTGCTTTTTTTTCGATTTTTTTGTCCAAATGATTGAACAATTTCCGTTCAAACAATTGAACAACACTTTTATATTTATTTTAGGAGAAATTGTGATTTATTTTATTTGATTCATTGCCAATCATTGTCATCTTCTTTTATTTTATGTTCTGAATAAACACTATTTGAGTGAATTTGTGCCTAACATGAAGAAAAACAATAATATCAACATTATTATGATTTATGAAGCCTCTTGATGGTTATCTTTATCCAAATATGATATGGTGCATCTTTATAATGACTGGTTAGACATCTTTTTTTGGACACATCATAAAATGATTCATTATTTCAAACCATGTTGGCTTATTTACCACACTTTCAAATGGACAAATTCCTTTGAAATAATTTGATGGGGGTAAGAGTCTAACCTTTCTTTGGTATCTTTTTACTTCTTACACCATCCCTGACTCTTAAGGAGCAAATGAGCCTCCCTCATTTTATAAAAACATCAAAAGATGAGAAATATAAAACTAAAGAAATATGCAAAAGCAATAAATATTGTCTTAAAGAGGATAGGGGGTCTCATTGTGAGCCAGCTTACATGATCATAAAGATATAACAAGTGACATTCCATTTTGGCTACCAAACCAAGGTAATGACCTTCTTGATGATTGCAAACTGTTAGAAGGATAGGGGGTCTCATTACGAGCCAGCCAGATCATTTTTTTTTATATCTTGGTGAATGGCACTATGATCATCTGGTCACCATGCGAGCATAGTGGTCTCTTCATGGCAGAAAAAGAAGAACCAGCTACATATTAAAAGGAGGACTTTGGCTCATTTGTGGGGTTAAAAAGAAACCTTGTCAGGGCTATGAACGCCTGCTGGTAGCAGTGGCTCTACTTATGGTATTGGAGTATTATCTTACACTACCAAATGCTCTCTATTCTATTGCCACCTATGGATTCATTTCTAAGTTGGTTTTCCATTTGAACAACACTCTTACAAGCCAATATGCCTGGTAACTTATGTCACACATTCATTATATTATATATTTGTCCAATAAATCCATGACAATCATTACTGCTTACCGCCAATTATGCGTCCATTACTAATACCGCTTGCAGTGAACATCTTTTCACATAATAATGTAGATATTTGTTGTTATCTTTTTCAGCCATTTTTACCTCTGATATGTGTCTTGCTTTAATTTCTTTGTCATAAATTGTGTCGCTTTTTCTGGATTGGTTGTCTGCATTTATGAGTCCTCAATTCATACACTTGCTTTTCACATGCTCGATGGACATGGACGTCCTTTTTCCCATTGGAGGGGGGATGGTCTGCATGTGAACATCATGTGAAACGGTTATGGAATATTGAATGCTAATTATTAAATGGATTTTTAGGTAGAGGCTGCATGATGATTGGATATGCTTAACAATTAGAAAGATATTTCTGATTGGAGAAACTACAATGACCATTATGGATGGCATGCAAGTTAATTATGGGATTGCATTAAAAATGGTTGATGAGACAAATGACTTGACTGTATATGCTGTTAATTCTCAAATCAACGTCGTTTTTCCTATTAATTGCTTTAACGATCTTTGTTGTTGTTCTAATTTGTGAAAGAATAGGAGAATTCCATACAAGAGAACCAGTCACAGGAACATAGCAGCCATGGGAGGTAGAGCTATCAAAAATGAGCCCTCAATACTCAAGGTATCGGACCAGGATCAGGAAATTCTCAAGTGCACGGGATGGCTACAATATCTGGATAAATTGCAGGGATTTCACAAAGAAATGACATTCGAATTATTGTAGAATGGCAGCACCACAGTAAAATGTAGAGATATAACAGTCTCTGAAGTATTCAAAGCCAAATTCACTAGACTTCCGGCTGAGGGAACCAAATGGACAGAAAAACACGTCCTTCTGCACCATGCGGTTGCAGTGCTCGAGGACCCGGATGAGCAATTAGCACGAACATGAAAAGGGATTCACCCTTCAACGTTAAAACAACCTTGGCTGGAGTCGATAGTCATCGTGAAATGATATAACACATGAGATGGTCGCCAGGATGTGGTAAAGCCCCGTCAACTCAAATTTTTAGCAATCCTAAAACAAAAAAGTTCAGTTAATTTTTCGTTTTATTTGAATTCTCTATTGCATGATTTCGGTCGACGAGTTAGGAAAGCTAAGGACCTACGCACTGTCATCAGCCATCATGGACTGATTAAATTACTTATTATACATGGATTGGCCCAACAGTAGTTAACCTGGAACAATATTGTAAATCATACTCTGGCCCCACCTCCAGAAAACCCAGTAGCAAAACATTAAGGGCCTAGAACCCCAGGTTCGAGACGGACACAAAAGAGGAAAAACTCCTCTGTTCCTTTGAACCCAGCAAAATACAAATGCTCTGCGCGGCTAAAGTCCCAGTGGCATACCCCAATTTAGATGAATGAGGTCGGTCCATCACTCACACCACCTCCAAGTCCGCAGAATAGCCCTTTGCGAGACTATGAAGAAGAGGTGGCTAGGGTATTGGAAAACATGGGAACGTTTGGCGAGGGAAAAGAATAATCTGAAAATTTTGAAAGACAGTACTGTACCTCCAACCGATTTGCCTCTACTGATATTCCTGATTGTGATCAAACCCTGCCATTTACTGATTTCTTGGAAGAACGGAGGGAACCAGGCCCCTTTTTGGAAAAACCCCTTGAAGCTGAGATGCATGAAGAGGAAGCTACTAGAGAAGAAAACAAGATAGCAGACATCGGTATAGTGGACCCCCCAACTGAAGAAAATCCTTCAGATGAGACCCTGGGAGATGAAAATCACCCAGACAATAATATTTTTTCTAAGTCCCCTGAGGATGAGGCCTACCTAGATAATGATAAATTCTCAGGAGACACCATTGCATTGGAGTCTCTTGAGAGAAAAATTCACGATGAAAAGGAATTAGAAGGTGAAGCTCCATCAGGAGATATAGTTCTAGTTGAAACCCTCCCTGATGCAACAATGCCACCCAAGCAGGAACTTGAGGAAAACGTTGTTGCACCACCACCGGTTCAAAGTCCTGTAATAAAGAAGTCCTACAAGGATAGGCTCAAAAAAATGTTAAAGAAATATAGAAAATAAAAGTGAATAATTGGGAAGCTAAGGCAGTGGTTAAAAGAAGCCATTAGAGCCAGGAATTTGAAAGTAGAAAAAGAGACCACAGGCACATAGACAGAACATTGTTCTGGAAAGGATGCTGAAACCCAAACTGAGGATCTTTTGGTTTGTCCAAAGGAAACTCAAACTGAGCCATATCCTGTAGAGGACACTGAAATGCAGACTGAAGACCCCTGTGTTTGTATGCAGGAGACCCAAACGGACTACCCTACTGTGAACATTGTTGTTCAAACTGATGCTGAAGGAAGCATCCCAATTGATTGTTGCATAACTCAAGAAGTAGTCGAGGCTGCTATCCAAACTGAGCCTATAGAGACACAAGATAATGATGCCCAAACAGAGGAGACACCTGCTTATATTACCCTAGTAAGGGAGGCATTTATTAGCAAACTACAGAATGAACTACTGAAGGTTCAACAGGAATTAGCCCAACACAAGGAGGAGGTAGTGCCCCTATGGATACATCAAGAGTTAAAGAAAAAGTTTGAGGCACTCACAGTGACTGAGGATGAGACCTTTGCTTAGTACAAGGCTGAACAGAAAAAGGTTGAGAAAGCACGAGACAAATTACAGAAGGCTAAAGAGTAGTTGGAAATTGTCTACTCTCTTTATTCAGACACCCTATCATGCAAAGCCCTTGTTACAAATTATGCCTTATTCCTCCTAGAGAGATACCTCTTGCTAAAATTCAAAGTTGTTAAGGCTGGGAAGTCTGTGGAAATCAAAACTACCCCGGACTTTGTCAAGTGCTTCAAAGAATAGGACGAGCAGGTACAACACCTCCTCTGTGAACTTTATATGCACAATTTCTTTCTGGAAGATGATAGAGACAACAACCCTAGTCCCTTTATAGGGGATGTACAACTCCAAACATTTCTCTCTTTTGCTACTAATCAACTCAAGTGGTCCAACTCGGTCTATTTCACATGGATATTATACAAGCTGGAAAGGAGTACTTCCAAGAGATTAAGGAGGAAGCCTTGTTTACAGCCAGACAAAGGTGGGAAGTCTCCAACATTACTGTTAGAAATCGAGAACCATTTGGATACTGGAACTTTAAAGCTACCTCCTCTCGTTTCCATAAGTACAGTAACATGGTCTTAACCATGGGGATCGAATGGATAGGATGTCGGTATAGAACTCCAATCATATGGTATCCTCTAGAGAAGTATCATTGTGACTACACCTTGAAGGATCAGCACATTACCAGGATTTTACTATATTAAAGAAGAAAATGGCTTCAGAAATTATAAGGGGGAAGTATAACCCACCTATTCCCTAACTCAGCTACATCTCAACTATTTAATTGCATGAGGTCATGCAATAAGGTAAGTTGGGGAGTATGTTGAGTCAAGAAAAAGGTATGTTTTCTCCTTGGTAATCACTTTATTTAGAACTCATCCTCACATGATTATCTTTGTTTATGAATAAAAATAGACGAAATAATAGCTAAAGTCGAGTAAAAGTAATTAGTAACAAATTATACGAATATAAGTAGGAAAAACTGATTTTTACTATATTTATGTGCAGAAGTCACGAATTGAGCGATGGCTACCCAATTGACAGAATGACAACATCTCACAATGGAAAGTGACAGTGTCAAAGGCAAGGCAGGACAGCAGAAGACCAGACAAACCAATTGCTATTTTATGAGAGAATCAGATCAAGTATAGCAAAATCCTCAGCATCCCCTGACCCTGAGGATTCTCTTTTATCTATTTATTTTCTAAATGTAACATATAAGGCTGAAAGGAGAAACTACACAGAGTTCAGATTTACACTGTTTATAACTATTCTTTTTGACATATAACATTGTTATTTTGAATGTTGTAACTTGGTGACTTACATTAATGAAGAAAGGTTGTGTTTAATTCATCTTTATATTTTGAGTACCTCTTAAAGGAGACTTTTGGTGACTTTGGGCCCGGTCAAGAGAAGATCTATTGCTTCACTTGTGTCATTAGATTTTATGATTTCATTCTTGATTTCTTGTTAATGTTAAGTTAATATTACTTCCGATTATTGTAAGATTCACGATTCAGTTTGCATTTGTTGTTCATTTGAGATTTAGATTGATTTGTCTGTTATATGCGAGTAACACTTTCGATTGGATCGATTATGATAGTTCTAGCTCAAATTGCCATTCCTTTCAAGTAATGTTACTTCAGAGATAGTATTAATTGCTTTATGCTTCTACAATCATTTGCTATTAGATAACATTTAATATTCCTGTATCATTTTTTGTTCAATTCAAAATTTTTGTTCGATTCTAGATTGTTGTTAAATTCAGATTTGTTGTTCAATTTGAAATTGTTGTTCAATTCAGAATCGTTGTTCCATTCGAAATTGTTGTTCAATCCAGGATTTCTATTCAATTCAAAATTGTTGTTCAATTCAGAATTGTTCTTCAATTCGGAATTGCTGCTTAATTAGGATTTGTTGTTTATTTATGATTTTCTATTCAAATACCATTATTGTTAATTATTACAGTTCTCTTTCATGAGTGAGCAAGTTAGCTTCAATTTTAGTTAAAACTGCAAAGTTCAATTCTTTACAAGTTGTATTTAGATTTGTTTGCTTCCATGATAGATTAAGTAGGATTTCAAAGTGTGTTATGAATTTCTTTCAGAATTACTTCTTTCAGAATTGATTGGATTGAGGTTGAAGAAGATAGTCATTAGCAGTTGCAACGATTTGTATTAGTTAACCTCTGAATTCACTGCATATATAGTGTTGACACTCTTGAAATAAAAAGAGTTTCCTCGTGTTGACAATTAATGTAGGAATTAAGATTGTTTGTAAATAGACATCTTAGTGCAAAAACATCATGCTAGAAAACATGATAATGAGAAACATAAGGGGTTATTTTTTGTTGGTATCTCCTTATTACAGGTTCATGGATATATTCAGAAAGAGAAGATCATTGTGTCTATCAATCCTAACTGCAAGCATAATTTTATTAATGTTCATTTGGCTAAAAGATTTCAAGCCTCAGCAGAAAAAATGGAGCACACACGGGTTGATAATGAGGAGGTGCAAGTTTATAAAGATTTGAAGATTTCTATGGATAAGTATGTATTGCATTCTAATTTTTATGCTTCAAATATGGCTGAAGTGGATGTTGTTTTGGGATACAATTGGATGGAATCTATTGGTACTATCAATATTAATGTGCATAAGAAATTCCTGACGCTCTCGTATAAAACTAAGAAAATTACATTACGAGATATTTCCATCACTAAACAAGTAGACTCCAAGGAGGTTGAAGCAGAAAATGTTGTAGGTAATGACACATCAGATGAGGAGTATGTGGTGGAAGTAATACTGGAAGATAAACAACAACCGCAGGTGCCACAACAAGTACCAAATATCACTTAGGCTCCATTAGGTGGTGAATTACAGAAAGATACACCATTAGTTAAAACTTCAACATATCACCACCCACACCACCCAGCCAGACAACAACCAACAAGGGGGAAAATAATTAACAACAAGGACAAAAACCCCTAGATGACATAGAGAGAGGCGAGGCTATCCACCCACAACTCATCAACACAAAGGAACTGCCAGAAACAAGGTCCATCTCAAGTGAGTGAGGCATCAACTAGATCGAGTAATTAACTTTCTCTTGGATGGATAGATGCACGTGCCTGGTAGCAGTGGTCTACTATTTTGAGTAGATCTTATTATTTGTGTTTTTATCATGTTTCAGGGACAAAACATGTTTAAGGGGGGTGGAGTGTAGTATGCATGGGGGGATAATATGGGGTATAGAGGGAGGTACCCAAGGGAATAATGTGATGTAATAATATAATGGGCCATAGTTAATAAATAAAGTGCTTAACCCAAATTATGCAAGGGACCACAAGTAGTTAGGAAATAATATGATGTAATAATATAATAAGCCATAGTTAATAAATAAAGTGGTTAACCCACGTTGTGCAAGGGACCACAAGTATTTAAGAAATAATGTGATAAGCCCATTGTAATGGATGTATGGTATTGAGAGACCCATGGTATTGTATGTATGAAGCTTATATAGAGGCTAGAGACTCCTCATTGAGATGTCAAGAATTATTGTATTGGAAATCATATGGCTGTTAGAAAATTATATATTACAGAGCAATGGAACAGATAAAATATTGCAGAAATATAAACGCAAAAAACATAGAAAACAAGAGAGACATAGATATACGTGGTTCACCTAGTTTGGGCTACGTGCACTGAGAAACAGCCAGTCCTTCCTTTTATATTATCCAGCAAACTGAAGAGATACAACCTACAATAGATCCACTGTAATTACCTCTTCGCTCTCAATCTCCTCTCTCTTCTCACTCAAAATACAGATCTACATAAACGCAATATAGTTCCCTCATATATAGTGAGGGGTTGCCTTCTAGGGCCAAAAACCCTAAACTAAACATAACTTCTACAGTCAGATCTCCGCCTAATGAACAGCCCAGATTGACTACGAAATTATAACATTTTACAAGGAAATTTTACATCTATTTTTAGCTTCATGGGCACTGCCCCTGATCCCCCCGCCCGGGGGGGGCTCCCAAAGGTCGCAGCCGCCCCCCTAGGACCCCCCTGCAGCGAATATTTTATGGGAGGTGTTTTTGCCCCATTACGAACTGGGGTCCAATGCAGTGATACCTTTGAATACATAAGATAATCAGGCTCCACACCCAACAATATCCCCCTTGGAGACTGATTATAGCAACTGCACTATTGCTTCATTTGTTGGACAATGACTCCACTTTGGACCTGGTTGTTTCTCATCTTCTTCATCATACTTGAAGACAAATTGAAACTGAGTAGATTCTCAGTTTCTCCCTAGTTACAACTTTTGTTAACATATCTACAGGATTCTGGCTACTATCTATCTTTTCCAGCTTCAACTGTCCATCTTCCAATGCTAACCGTATGAAATGGTACTTGAGTTGTATATGTTTAGTCTTGGAATGAAATGCAGAGTTTTTTGCAAGATGTATGGCACTCTGGTTGTCACTATATAACCTACCCAACTCCTGCTTCTTACCCAATTCATCCAGAAACCTTTGTAACCAAATCATATCTTTACTAGCCTCTATAGCAGCAACACACTCTACTTCTATTGTTGAGAGTGCAACAACACTTTGTAGTTTTGAGACCCAACTGACAGTTGTTCCACCTATAGTAAACACATACCCTGTTGTGCTCCTCCTGTTATCTCTAGCACCTGCCATATCTGCATCAACATATCCCTGTAGAGCAATGTTTGAACCACCAAAGCATAATTCTTGATTTTTGGTACCTCTCAAATACCTGAGAATCCACTTCACAGCCATCC
This sequence comes from Pinus tabuliformis, assembly GCA_031772625.1. Lineage (NCBI taxonomy): Eukaryota > Viridiplantae > Streptophyta > Pinopsida > Pinales > Pinaceae > Pinus > Pinus tabuliformis. The sequence continues at coordinate 564,370,929 of CM062815.1, read as the reverse complement.
AATGTTCTTTTCCTGGATTATTCATGTACCTGCTTACAACTCCCACTGCATGTGCAATATCAGGCCTTGTGCAAACCATCGCATACATTAATCTTCCAACTGTTGATGCATATGGAACTTTAGACATATGAGCCACTTCTTCTTGAGTCGTGGGACAGTCCTCCTGACTTAATTTGAAATGACTAGCCAAAGGTATACTAACTGGTTTTGCATTCTACATATTAAACCTTTTCAACACCTTTTCTATGTACTCACTTTGAGACAATGTTAATTTGCGATTCTTCATGTCTCTAGTTATTCTCATACCAAGGATTTGTTTTACAGCACCCAAATCCTTCATTGCAAATGAGTTCGCCAATTTTCTTTTGAGCAAATTTATTTCCTACATGTTAGAACCTGCAATAAGCATGTCATCTACATACAATAACAATATACTATAGATGCCATCATTTTTCCTTTTGAGATAAACAAAATGATCAGAGTGACATCTAGTATAAAATTGTTCAGACATAAACCTGTCAAATTTTAGATACCACTGCCTTGGAGCCTGTTTTAAGCCAGACAAGCTCTTCTTCAACCTGTACACTAGTTTCTTCGTCCCTTTTACCTCATATCCTTGTGGTTGCTGCATATATATCTCTTCCTCCAAATCCCCATGGAGAAATGTTATCTTTACATCTAACTGCTCAAGATGCAAATATTCGACTGCTACTAGACTTAAAATAGTTCTGATTGAAGTCATTTTAACAATAGGAGAAAATATCTCATCAAAGTCTATACCCTTTTTTTGTTCAAACCCTTGCACCACAAGTCTAGCTTTATACCTTTTTCTACCTCCATCTTCTTCCTTCAACTTGTAAACCCATTTATTCTATAATGTTGTTTTACTTGCAGGCAACCTAACTAAGTCCCAAGTCTAGTAATGTGCTAAGGAGTCCATCTCTTCTTTCATGGCTTGCTCCCACTTCTTCCTGGTTTCTACCTACACTGCTTCTCATAACATTCTGGTTCACCAAAATCAGTCAACATTACATAATATAATGAAGGAGAGTATCGTTTAGGGGGTCTACTTATCTGAGTAGATTTTCTAACACCACTTTCAGGTATTTGAGGTGCTTCTTGTTGTTGTGGTTGTTGTTCTGGCCATTGATCATTATGATTTTCAGGCACCATCACTTTTTCTGTGATCTCGTGAAGCACTGTGTATTCTCTGTTTTCTTTTTCCTGTTTCTTTTCCTACAGCTAATCCTTATACAAAACCTTTTCACTGAATATGACATCTTTGCTCATAATGATTTTGTGTTTTTCATAATCATAAAAGCGATAACCAAAATCATTAACACCATGATATCTAATAAAGGTACATTTCTTTGATTTTGCCTCAAGCTTTGTTCTATTTTCTTTATTAATGTGGACAAAGGCTTCACAACCAAAAGTTTTTAAAAATGAGTAGTTTACCTTTTTACTTGTCCATGCCTCCTCTGGAATACCACCATCCAAGGAACTTGAACGCCCTCTATTTATTAAATAAACAACAGTATCTATAACATCTTCCCAAAATTGTAAAGGCAATCCTACATGCAATCTCATGCACCTTGCACGCTCCATGATTGTCCTGTTCATCCTTTCTTACACACCATTTTCTTGTGGTGTTCCTGGAACTGTCTTCTCTCTATGAATTCCATTCTTTGAACAATACCTATCAAACTCTTTTCTGTAATATTCACCTTCATTGTCTGATCTGAGACACTTAAACCTTTTTCTTGTCTCATTTTCGACCAAAACTTTCCATTCCTTGAAAGTATCAAATACATCAAATTTATTTCGAATACAATAAATCCAGGTTTTTCTGGTTGCATCATCAATGAAAGTAACATAATAACGAGAGCCACCAAGAGATGATACCTAAGCAGGTCCCCATACATCTATATGCACAAGCTCTAATTTTTCTCTCTTCTTTTCTTTCCCAACTCCAAGGAATCTGACTCTCTTCTATTTTCCATAAACACAATTCTCACAGAATTTTAAATCAAGAAGCTTCAAACCTGGCAAAAAATTTCTTGAGTGAAGGATCTGCATCCCCTTCTCACTCATGTGCCCGAGCCTATGATGCCACAATGCTGTATCTTCTCCTGTAGAGGTTAAAGCATTAACATAATTAGAAATACCATTGCATAAATACAATGTACCAACATTTTCTCCTTTTGCTATTACCAGGGATCCTTTAGTGACCTTCCAGGTTTTATTTGTAAAATTGGTCACACAACCTTCACCACCCAACTGCTCTGTTGAAATAATACTTTTCTTCAGATCTGGAACATGCCTTGCCTCTTTCAATAGCCATTGATTTCCCTTAAGTTATTTTATGAAAACTTTACCCATTCCAATGATTTTACAGGGTTTATCATCACCCAATCAAACCTGTCCAAAATATACTTGAACATAATCATGGAAATGTTTCCTATCAGGTGTGGCATGGAATGAGACCCCTGAATCTACCACCCAGCCATCAATAATCTTTTCTAAAGAAAGAATCAAAGCATCTTGCAACACATCACCTGTCACATTCGCTTCATGATTGTTTTCTTGTTGCGTGTCTCCTTCTTTTCCCTTCCAAGACTTGCAATCTTTCTTCAGGTGTCCTTTCTTCCCGCATTTCCAGCACACTATCCCCGATCTGGACTTGAATCTACCTTTCCCTGACTTACTGTGATATCCTGGGTGCTTTCCTCTTTCCATCTTTCTTCCCCTACTCTCTGTAGTCAAAGCATTACCTGATGTCTCACTGGAGCTTTTCCATCGCATTTCCTCGCTAAGGATTGCACTGGAAACATTATCAAACTTTAAAGTGCTAGATCCAAAGACAAAGTTACTAATGGCCATAACTAAACCATTCCAACTTTCTAGCAATGAGCACATAAATAACATATCCATAACTTCATCATCAAAAGTTACCCCTACAGAACTTAACTGACTGGTAACTATTTTAAATTCATTGAAATGATCAGCAACAAATCCACCTTCTGACATTTTCATATTAAATAAACACTTCATAAGAAATACCTTATTTGAGACTGAGGGTTTTTCATATAGTTTTTCCAATATCGACATTAAACCCTCTGTTGTTATTTCCTTTGAAATATTAAAGGCTACCGATGCCGCTAGGCATAGCCGTATTGTTCCAAGTGCCTTTCTGTCGAGAATATCCCATGATTTATCTGTCATACTCGTCGGCTTCTTTGCCTTTTCACTCAATGGTTGGTACAAATATCTATGATATAGATAATCTTCCATCTGCATCTTCCACAGCTGGTAGTTTTGGCCATTAAATTTTTCGACCCTAAACCTACCATGTTTCGCCATTGCTCACACTCGAACTAGGAACCCTTCTCTCCTGCGATTTTATTAGACAAATAGATATTTGGCTCTGATACCAGTTGTTAGAAAATTATATGTTACAGAGCAATGGAACATCTAAAATATTGCAGAAGTATAAACACAAAAAATGCATAAAACAAGAGCGATACAGATACGTGGTTCACCCAGTTTTGGCTACGTCCACGGAGAAATAACCAGTCCTTTCTTTTATATTATCCAGCAAACTGGAGAGATACAACCTACAATAGATCTGTTGTAATTCCCTCTTCGCTCTCAATATCATCTCTCTTCTGACTCAGAATACAAATCTACATAGATGCAATACAATTCCCTCATATATAGCGAGGGGTCACCTTCTGGGGAAAAAACCCTAAATTAAACATAACTTCTACCATCATATCTCTGCCTAATGAATGGCGCAGATTGACTACGAAATTACAACATTTTACAAGGCAATTTTACATCTATTTTTAGCTTCAGGGGAGTTGCTCCCGATCCCCCTGCCAGGGAGGGGGGCTCCCAAAGGTCACAGCCACCCCCCTAGACCCCCCCTGTAGCGAATATTTTACTGGCGGCGTTGTCGCCCCATTACGAACTGGGGTCCAATGCGGCAATACCTTTAAATACAGAAGATAATCAGGCTCCACACCCAACAATGGCTTATGGAATGTTCTCCTTCCTTAAGGAGTAGTTGTATGGTGTTGCCCTACCTCAAGGGTTTTGATTAATAAAGATCTAAAGTTATTATCTTCTATTGTGTTAGTTCTTTTCATATTTTCTATTTTAATATATTTGCAGGTCAGATATACTACGGAGACCCCCTTGTTTGCGCAACAAGAGACCCGATTCCATGCACAAAATTGGCATATGATACCCCCTTGTTTGTGGGACAAGGGACCACCTCCATGCAGTGATTTAAATACAATAAGAATTATCTTAATCTTAATCTTAATATTAATCTAATTTTAAGGTCACAACTAAGCTAGACACCAAATTGGCATATGAGACCCCCTTGTTTGTAGGACAAAGGACTCGCCTCCATGCATCGATTTGAATACTAACGTCTATGTAGGTATACATACTCTCCCCCCTTTAGATTTGAACCTATGACCTCTTATGAGAAAGCATGCATTCTTAACCATTAGTCCCACTACAAGGATGCATGTGAATCATGAAGAATATTTAGGATTGTATAACCATTACTTTTCTTTGGCATATAAAGGCTAAAATCATCTCTATTCTTGTTGGATCTCATCTATTTCTTGATATAGTGTATCGTTCCACAACATAAACTCCACCAAAAATTAATGCCTATAAAATATTGTCACTATATTGCATATCCACTATTTCAGATATCACTTAGTGTAAACTTCTGAAAGAATGCTGGACACCTTATATTTTTGAGTCCTTGATTGAATTTATGTGTTAAGTGCATCTTTTATCCTTACTAACATGATAATTGACATGTTGTTTAATATCCTTATTTATTGTGTTCAAATCCCTTGATAACCATAATGTCATTTCCTTTGTTGTCTTTACCTCCTCTCTTCACTTTGCAACAATTAGTCATTGGTTATCAATGCAAATTGTAATGGAATTACAAACTATTAGCAATATTCACTACAAATGTGTGGTTCAATGACAATTTTAAAGAGAAAACAATAAACATCAACTAAACCCAATGAAATCATGTCATCTCTCTCTCTCTCTCTCTCCATGTTCATATAATATTCCCTCTCCCTAAAAACATCTAATGTATTGACAAATCTAACACGGTTATAACATTGATATCTAATATTTCTCATTATTTGAGAACATTGGTTGGTTTCTCAACCACTTAGTATGTAGTTCATGGCATTCCCGTTATGAAAATAATTACTTAGTGAAAAAACACATAATGAATACTTGAGTGTAAATATCTCAATAACCCACTAATATTGTACAGGTTTTGGTCAGGATTATCATAAGCATATTGTATAGTTTTTGTTTGTTTCACACAAAACTATGTTAATGATTTTCTTTGGGATATAACAAAAACACTATTAATATAAGTTATATATTGTATTTTCTTGATTAAGTTTTATGTATGAATTTGCACAAAATGGACCTTGTTAAAATCACAAAACCCAAAAATGGGATTACAATAGTAAGAATTGGGAGCTTGTATTCATCCAAGTTTCTAAATCATCAATTCCTTACTATGTTCATTCTCCTTTCCTCAATTTTCTTCATCTTAATCTATTACACTCTTTCTTCTTCTTTCTTCTTCACTTTTCTAGCATTAGTATATTGATAATTTAAATGTCAAATAATTGAGAATGCCACTTTCATCTATTTCTCTCTACCTTAATGCAAGCCCAAGAGCAATGAGATGTATCATTTACAACCTTAATGCATAGGGCAATGTTCTTTATGCTTATGTAGGATTCTTGCGTAAGATATGGAAAAGGTAACATTGTTCATGTTATCATGAGATTGATATAATAGGGATTATGCTCTAATCCACTATGTCATGCATTTTTTTTGCATGGTTTCTAAGTTAAAGTGAACAATCAATGTCCTCACTAAGAAGAACATACTTGGTGGTCTTCATGAGTAATTTCCTTTCACTTTGTGTTTGTATTAACCTTAGGAATTATAGACTCCTTAATATAATCATACTAGATTTCCATGTTCCTAAAGCCTCATAAAACGAGAAGGCTCTTTTTGTGGATCTTACAATGTTTTGATAGAATTACCACCCTTCAATAAAGGCCTTAAGGTCTATCATATTTTCTTCTTTTCTAATGAGATTTGCAATAAACATGATTCCTTTGGTTAAGCATGATTGTGGTATTTTTGAGATATTAATCTAAGATGGAGTGCTCAATCATCATATGGATACACAAAACAAATTCCCTTTGATATGAGTGTCACAAAATATTTGATTATGACCTTGTCTCTAAAGCTTTACATTATCATTTTTAATACCTTGAAATTATTTTAAAGAAAGTGAGTATGGATAGACATTAATTATTTTTATTTTTGTTCATTAATTTTATAAATTATAAAAATTGGAAAGACAATATTTTATTTAAACAATTTATTTTGAAGTGTGTCCTTAGTTTACTAAATTATCTATTAAAGTATGAGTATTTTTTATATATTTCATTATTAAAGAATTAGAGAAAATATACTCATCAACTTAAAATAAAAAGTAGCCCTTCAAATTTAATCACTAATTCGAACCATTTTAAACGCTAAAATTAATGATTTACACTGAACCTTTTAAACAATTATTTTAAAAATATATATAAATTTTAATTAGAAATAATAAATTTAAAATATAATTAAATACATAATGGAATAAAAAATTTATACTTAAAAATAAAATATTTTTATTTCATTTCATTTAATTTAATTTAAAAATATTTTTAATAAATTTTCATAAACTAATGTTTTATTGAATCAATGGAATTAATGCAATTGAATTGTCGTAATTATTATTAATATTAAATTATCTTCAATAACATTCATGATTATACTTATAAACTATATACAATTGCCAAAAAATTATTATCATATATAATTACTTAACAAAAACTTTTGATTAAATATCATAATAATTTTTTAGTAAGAAAAAACATTGGTTAAGATTAAGGAATATAAAAACCAGTACATCATGTTCAGTAGGAAGCATCATAAATAGTCCACCATATGAGGATTGGATCCCAAGTGATACACTGTGCAATAATATGCAATGTAAAACCAAAACATACAGGTTGTGGATCCTCAAAGGCCGTAACCAAAATAAATACTTAATATTGTCTTCCTATGGTATGTAAGACCGAAAAATAATAAACATAAAAGATGTAACATAAATCTATGAAAGAAAACATAGAAGAGTAGAAGTCAAAATGTATTTGGTGCCGACATTGACTAGAAACTATGTGGAGCATAAAAACATAAAATATTATCCAGGCAGTGACATGGATCCAACATCCATATTTGAGCGTCCCATCCCAAGAGTAATATGAACACTTCCAGGAGGATCCAATATGCCCAGTTTTGACATATCATCTACAGTTGTATTGAATTCTTGGTGAATATGCTGGAAATTAATATTTTGAAAAATTCCTTCAAGATATTCAATGTTCCTAAGCCAACCCTATAGTTATGGATGGGAGATAGAGGTGGATCCCAGCACATGGTTGATAATGGCCTGTGAGTCCCCATAAATCTACATATTTGGAATATCTAGGAAACTAGCAAACCACGATAACCCCCATAGTGCAATGGATTCAACTCTCGTATTAGTCTCGTTACCTCCAGACCAATGACTTATGTGGTGTTGATTTATATTGTTGTGAAGCCAAACACCGCATCCATATCTCCCACACTATTCGGCACCGTCGAAATATCCAGCCTGGAAGGATATATTCGAGGTAGTTTTTTTATGCGAAACTGCATTATGCATTAGATTAGTCTGCAACAGAGGCCCCAACTAGGAAACTATGTTGTTGATGATGTGATTTACATTAAGAGTATTGCCTTAAAAAATAATGGAGCTCATTGATTTACACATTTCTAAAAAAATCACAATGGGAATAGTCATTTTTCTTTTGTGCCTCCCGCTCCACCATAACAAACAAGAATCAATAGTCACGTGAAATGTAAGTGAAAGAGAATATACAAGAGATTCTAGACCATACCTATTCAGCTCTTGGGCATAGCAACAATATGTGTAGATTATCCTCCTCCTTCATTCTACAAAGGACACATTATCAAGGTCCATAGATGCCTCTCTTCCTCAGGTTTTCCCAAGTTAAATTATTATTTTTCCATGCTTAGAGCCATGTAAATAGAATCATATTGTATGGGACCTAGACTTTCCAGAATCTAGAAAACCAACAGGTTTTTTGAATATTGAGGATGTAATAGCTGATGTATAGGTATGTGTCTGCAACAGATGTAGTACCCCTGTGTAACCTCTCGTCCCACCCAATCTGATCTCCAAAGTCAGCTTTGCATATGCCCAATCTACACAACGCATTTACCAAAATATCCCAACTTCTATCATCTTCTCCAATCAGTCCAATCTCCTTTGCCCTCTTCCAAATTGGTGTAGTTACCATTCCATGTTTTGATTGCCTGTGCTAGGTAGAAATACCCTATGGTGTTTAGACTATGTATAAGAGATTATGTGTAGGGCATCTCAATCCCTGTACCCAGGGTATGGTCCCTGCTAATAATGATCTCCTTCCCTGAGCCAAATATCCAGCATGCTTGCTTTAAGAGGTAAAATTTAATCATATTGAAGTTGTTCTAGATGATGGATCCATTAGGTCTTCCTATGAGCCCATCTCTCATCCAGTGTCCCACCTTAATGCCCCCTAAATATTCCGATAGGATTATGTCTCCCAACAGACAAGTGTCAAATAAGTCTCGCCATAAGGATTTCATCAGAAGAGCCCATCCAAAGTATTTCAGATTCAGAATCCCCCAACCTCCTAGTCTCTTAGGAATGGTGAGGCTTTCTAGCTTGGTTAGATGGAATTTGTATGATTTTTCGGATCCTTCCCATATAAACTTTGCCATAATACTATTTATTTTTTTAATAATTGTGGCAAGGAGACAAAAGAGATGAGCCCAGTACACCGCTAATTGTTGCAGGACCAATTCTATGAGGGTGACTCTACCTCCAAGAGTTAAGCACTGATGTTCCCATCCAGAGATCTTTTTGTGGAATATTTCGACAATCCACCACCCGTCATTGACTTTGTAATTAAATATCATAATAATATATAAATGAATTATGACCATACACAATTACCAAATAAAAATTTATTAATGGTTAATTATTTCAAAATAATAATAATAGATTATTTCAAAATAAAATTATTAAAATATAACATCTCAAAAAGTAAAATAAATTAATAATACTAATAACCAATCTAATAATAATATGATAAAATTTCTATTTACAAATAAATTTATATCTTAATCTATGTTTTGATCTAAGTTATTTATATATTTTGATTCAAATTATCTCTATCTTAAAATGATATTTTTTGGAATTTGATTTATATATATTTTGATTTCTCTATATCTTTTTGTTTGTTTTTCAAGTTGTCTGAGTTCAGAAATTACATCAAGCTTCACCCGTGGCTTGAGAAACAAGAAACAGAAGCATATAAGTCATCAAAATCACCCAGGGATGATTTATCTACATCTTAAAATAATTCTAAAAAATTAATTTAATTCTAAATTGATTCAAATTTTTATTTATTTTTATTCAATTCAATCTTACTCTCCATCCATATATATATCGATGACGATGATGATGATGATTAACGTCCACTAAGACCAATGTGGTCTATCGGACCTCAATAAAAGAAAGTCTAATTGTCCTTCAAAATCTTGTTTCTGTGATCGAGTAGGGAAAGAAGCGTTCCAATATTGCTATAGTTGGGCTAGCTTAATAATTCAAGAAGATTTGAGGTGTGGCTAATGATAGGGAATTGAGAGTGGATGTGGGCAAGCGTCGGGCGGTCTAAAAGGAAGTGTTTTTCATCTTCCACCTTTTTAGTATCATAAATCTAGAAAATTCTATCGTCCCAAGGAGTCTTGGGAGTAGACCACCACCCGGTCTCACTTTGAAGCTCATGAGAGTTAGTTCTAATCCTAACGATGTTCATTTTCTTCTTAGTGCTAGTCAACATAGAGAGATAATTTTGGTTATCAAGGGTGGGGTTGATCACCTCCTTATAGTACCTTAGCTTCCTTTTACCCTCCAGCTCCTTAGCATCCCACATATTGTCCTTAAAACTAGAGGTAATAGTATATTTGATACTGTCCTTGCTTCCCATGATGATCTCCTCCTTAATCCCCCAAAGGTTGAGCCAAGACTGAGCATCCTGATGCCACCTACGCTTGAGGCACAGGTGGGGGTTTTGACTAAAGTTAGAAGCAATTTTTGGGAGCCTCTTGGATTCCATATTGTGAAGCTTCTTCTTATACATCAGATATCTAAACATAGTTGCACTTTCAATGGGGGACAAGCCAGATTCGATCAAGAGGATAGGATAAGGAGTATTTCCCTTGATCTTGAGGCTATAGGTTATGAATTGCTTTTGGATCATCTCAATATTTCTCCACGACTCCCTAGATATACTGCACCCCCAAAATTCACATCTATATAAGATAATAGGGGTGACGAGAGTCTCAAAGAGGAACATTTTTTTACTCCAAATGTAAAGATCAACTAACTTACAATTATTTTCAAGCTCATAATAAGATTTCCAACCTCCAATAATTATTTTCTCGATGTTATAATTCCAGTTGAGATGATGAGGAAAGTCAATACCCAAATATTTATAAGAAGAAACCTGCTCAAGACAATGGTTATCATAGACGAAACTACCATGGGTGATCTTTTTGGATTTAATGATCATGACTTTAGTCTTGTCGGTATTAATTGTCATACCCATCTTGGAGCAGTAGACATGAAGAGTCTTAAGCTACTTGTCTAGGTCATCATGGCTCCTTGCAAGAAGAACAATATTATCAGCATATAGGAGAAGAGTGATGATAATACCAGCGAACTAAGTGCCTTTGCAACCCGTAGTTTCGAGACACTCCTCTAGTTTATTGATGTAAATACCAAAAACGATAGGAGAAAAGAAACAACCTTGCTTTACCCTGATATTAATAAACAACTATAATAGTAATACTCTCTGTATATATATTAAAAAAACTAAGTTCAAAATAAACAAAATAGATTTAAAAATTTATCAAAACCAAACAAATTATGATTAATAACCAAAGTATCAATACAATATAACGTGCCCCGTATTCGCTTCAAGGATTGGTTGATTGAGGGGAGGTGAAAAGAATCACTCACGCCTAATTAACTCAAAACATTATCTTTTTTAAGGAAAAGCCACCTATCTGCCTCTTTAAGTGGAGGGCAAAACGTAAAGAAAGTGGGAGGTGGACACCATTCCTCTACAACAAAGAGGTGATTTGGACACCAAAGGGAAAGAGAGAATCACTTATAAATTAGATTTCATAAATTAGTGGTGGTATGATGTATATAAATAAAACTTAATTTTATGTTTTATATAATAATTTATTTATTTTCATAATAAATATTACTATATTTTTTTTAATTGAAAAAAATGTTAAAATTAATTAAGAGATATTTTATTTGAAGATAAGATAAGTATATTGAATAGCTTATGCATAACAAATAGAGTATCTACTTAATACAGTCTATAGGAAATGTATTAAAATTATGTTTCACGTGGTTATCATTGTTATAATTGACTTTTACATGTGTAGACAAGGATCTTTATATTTTCATGTGATGTTAATTAAAAGTTAAACAAAAATGTGTCAATGGTTTTCATAAGAGAATATGGGCGAGAGTTTTGTGTGGGTATATATAAATATAGAAAGTTAAACAAAAATGTGTCAATGGTTTTCATAAGAGAATATGGGCGAGAGTTTTGTGTGGGTATATATAAATATAGAGTAGATTACATAGGTTAATCATATATTAAAATGTAATTTTTGAAGAAGATAGCAATGTTTTTATCTCTATTGAATTACTTGATGATGTATGATTAACTTCAAACAAAAACAAGTGGCTTTCAACGAATTTCTAACTAATTTTTCTATATTCCATTAGTTTGAGGAGATGTATTAATGCATTGTTGGCTTAAGCATAAAGAGGTGGATGATGATGGTTTAATAAGATCATCAATGAATATTGGTGTTTACCAAATATGCAATTTCTATGTTGTTTTCATGTGGGTCTACCCTTAGCTATAGGTTAGCTCATTTGAAAATGAAGCTTGTTCCTTAATCCATGACATACCCCAAACCATGAAATGCTCAACTACAAGTCACACAAGTACAATATGCTCCATATTAGTTCGAGTCTTGAATTAACGACCAAATCAACAATCCAAAGTGTTTGGGGATTCCTCATTTGTAGGTTTTACGGTTTCTCACACCATGACCTAAACAAGCATGTTCTTCCTCCCTGTATGTTTTTAGTTCTCTCTATCTTTACTTTATTCTTGTGGGTTGGATATAAGTGTTCACTTTTTTCGATATGTTCTATGCCTCATCATTCCACCTTTGCTAAGATTGTTTTCTTTTAATTCCATCAACCTACCTTTGTTTGAGTCTCATCTTCATTTCTTCTATCCCATGACCAAATTGTGTCGTCCCTAATCTCTATTATCTAAGTTGAACTGAATCTCTATAATTCTCATTGGGGCTACAAGCTTATGATTTGGCTAGGGTATTTCAACCCGTAGCTACAGGTCAGTGCCTCAAAACATGAATTATTCTCCTCAAGCCACAAATTACCTTAAACGTTGAAATTGTTAGCTACAAGACACACAAGTATAGTTCAACTCCATCTCAACTCGAGGCTAAAATTACTTGTTGAATCACAACACATGGGAGCATTCTATGATATCTACAAAATGGAATGCATATATAACTGAGTGGCCAGGTTGTTTATCTCGCTCTCCAAGAACTTGGTGAATCGTGAATGCATCAAATAACATTATAGAGTCCCATGCAACACTCCTATATCACTCTAATTAGGCATTCTTAGCCGCAAACTTTCTCACTATTTACTCCCCTTCAATGAAGGTAATAGAGCCATGCCTTATGAGATTTATTTGGTGCTACCCACTCGATTGGGAAGCCTTTACCTAGTATAAGCTCATTTGGTAGTTGTTAGATAGGTAGTATGTGTTTGCAAGTTTCATTGTTACTCATGTCATGACCTAGATTATTATATCCCTTTCTATTGCAAGTTGTGAGTTCTTTCTAGATTTTATTTTTTAAATCAAAGTCTAACTTAGCATAGTCAAATTACCTTGATGACTATTAACTCAATAATCCATAAAAACACAAAGTAAGATATTTATAATAACAAATACTACTCACTTGAGATATAGATATTTAATATATTTTTATAAAAGTAAATTTTATATAATAAAAGGTTAATAAAATGTGCATTTAACCTAAAATGGAGCATGATTGAGTTAATATAAATTTTATTATATTTATGTAATGTTGTTAGTCCCTACCTCTACCAGTGACTATAACAATCGCCTCGCGGTCAAAGTCCCTTGACTGTGTATTAGCTTGCTAAGTTTTGTAAATTTAACCAAAGTTTCATGAAAATGCTGAAAATTTCTATTTTCCATCAATTCAAAAATAATTTTCTAATTTTTGGAAATCTTGTTTCTAATTTTCCATTGGTTGAGTGAACCTTGATATGACATAATTCCCCTAGTGGATGGCTATTTATTTTCAATAATTATCAGTGCTTGACAAATCATATATATATATATATATATATATATATATATATATATATATATATATATCTAAAGTTTAAATAATATGTAAAAGCCAAAAAATATGCATATATACATTTTGGAGGAATAAGACTTGGTTTAGTTCCATTATTCAGGAATGGAATAAATGCTCTAGTCTTAGCAGAGCTATTCGACTCTAGACATCTAGAATATGAGCAGGCTAGAATTGGGTCCATAATAGGCAACCTGATTGCAAGATGTCAATATGGTACTATTTATCCAAACTACACCATGAGCCTATCAGATAAACATCTAAAAGATGCATGGAAGTTAATGGTGGGAGTACAACATCTAAAAATGTTACCGAAATCTGAATATTTGTCAATACTAATGCAAGCTTCTTTCAAGCTAACAAATACAGCTCATCCGAAAATGAAATAGCCCATACTTAAAGACTGTGTCATTACAGGCTTAGCAACCGCAGATGCCCAAGCGGTGACATATGAAGAAGTAGGACTACCAAAAAATTGGTACTTTGAATATCAAGCTGCAAATAAAGAACTAATGAAAGAAAAATGTTTGCAAAGTATAGTTTCATCTGAAGGAAAGAGTCAAATCTTTCCTTCACATTTAGATCAAATAGAAAGACCTATATTTCGACTACCCAAGTTATTTATAGATATCCCACAAAATCTAGTAGGCACAGAAAGGTCTAGCAGACCCAGCAACAGTATGTCAAACAGATCTGAAAGTAACAGCCGTCTAATTATTCCTAGAAAAAAACATTTCATGGCTAAAGCATTAAGATTTAAAGGGATTATATTTCAAGAAAAATCATTACCAAAGGGCTACAAGTCATTAAAAGACTCTATAAACCAGAAAGCCTTCAGAACTACTATTTTATCCTCAATACCCCTAGTCTAGGAATGGCAGTTTTAGAATAAAAGGTTTCACAAAGGTGGAAAATGGCCACCTAAACCAAATACTGCACAGCCAGTGACAATAAATCATGCCAGCATGCTACAAGAGAAGACTGTGCTCTTTTGATAGATCATTCAATGACATCCCAAAAAGATTTAGAAGAATCTTATCAACTTTCAAATCATCTTTCTAATTGGTGTAATCATGTAGAGGTAGCCATAGATGATTTGAGTTGTCAAGCAGAACAAATTCTCCAGAATCTAAAGTTAATCCACAATAATCAAACTTTAGATAAACAAGCAAAAGATGAGAGAAGGAAGAAAAGAGCAAAAGATGAGAGAAGGAAGAACAGAGAACTTAAAAAGAAGAAGAAAAAGTCAAAATCTAATAGGTTTGAAATTATAGGCATATGGCAATCCCATAAAGAAGATTCTGAAGCGACAGGTTCTCAATCTATTGCTGAACCCAGTAGGACAAAAGTTTTGTCTTTTTTTGAGGGGGAGGGGTTAAGTAGAAAGCAACAAGTATTCTTTGGATTTAAAAAAGGTGATTTGAAATTAGATGATGCAGCGAAGAAATTTCCAAGCTTTATTAGACCTAGTTTAAACAAAGCACATGTTTTCCATTCTGTACCAAAGTATCCAAAAGTAGAATAAGATCTAATGGCATCCAATAGCAATGGCTATATTTTAGATTTATATCATACAAAAAACCTAGAAGACTCGATTAGGGTATGGATTGGTGCTTTATGGCAAATGCAAATAACAGCCAAATTAGATAATGCTGCAATCTTTAATTTGGTAGAGAAAATAATGGCTGGAATAGTTTACACGTGGTGGAGAACACCACCACAAGAAGAAAGAGAAGAGGTCATAAAGGTAGGATTAGAATTTTTTGAGCAATTACTCAGGACTCAGTTCTGTATAGAACTAGAGGACTCTAAGAAATAGGCAATGGTGGATCTGGTCTGTATGGAATTAAAATATGCCAAAAGATTAGAAGAGTTCTCCAAAGAATATTTCAGGCTGGTAATAACAACTAAGCTAAGAAATGATTTAATGACTAAAGTCACATTCCTGTCAAAACTCCCAAACAACATAGGTGAATTAGTAATGAAAGATCTAAAAGAAAGGGATAGAAAGTTGTAAGCTATCTATTGGGTAGATTTCATAAATCATTGTAAACAAAAATTGAAATATCTTTGCTGGAAGAAAAATGCTCAAGAAATGCTACCAAACCATCACAAGAATGTTGTAAATAAATACTCCCATGGACTCCGATGAAAAGAACAAATCATAAGAAAAGACACTTTGGGAAATATAGGATAAAACGGGTAGCAAATCCAAGGAAACCATTTCCAAAATACAGATACATAAAAATAAGAAATGCTCCAGTGAAAGATGGATGTTGTTTTATTTGTAAGAAAAAAAAGACACTTTGCTACTAAATGTCCTATAAATATTTCATCAAAATTGAAAAAATGTATGGAAATGGATGAATTGGTAGATAATTGGTATGTTGTAGATAGTGAAGATGAATGCTCTGATGTATATGTTCTATCTGAAACGGAAGACACAACAGAATAAGAAGGTCTAGATACAAGCCAGAAAATGAATATTTGTATTGGATCAGATTGTGAGATAGAATCAGAATCAAAAACCATAAGCGAATACAACCAAACAGAATTCAATGAAACATACGACAACCAAACAAAATTCAATGAAACATACGACATATCAGAAGAATTAGAGGAAGAGGAGAAACATGCAGAACTGGCAACAATCAAAGGAAAAGGAAAGGTAAACGACCTATATTCAAAAGCTCCAAGTTTTTTTCTAGTTCCCAAGAACATTGGTTCCTCTACAAAATTCCCCCAATAGTATGATTTAGAAGTTGAAGCAGACCTGATGAAGAAAATAGTCAAAGCAAATGATTTATTATACATAACAGTAGAAATTCAATCAGGAAAGAATTGGGTTGAGGTAGATGCCTTCATCGATTCTGGAGGTTTAAACAATTTGGCCAGGCCAAGTTTGTTCAAATCCTCATGGAAACCATTAAGGAACATAATCAATTCAGAAACCATTGGAGGTAATGTAACTCTCACCCATTATGTAGATAATATTCCTATGAAAATTGGAGGGAACATTATAAAAATATCATTAATCCAGTATTATGATTAGTCAAGCAGTCTAATATTGGGCATGCCCTTTATAACATCAGTCCTCCCAATGACAATAGCTAAAGATAAAATCATTTGCAACATCAAGAATAAGGCAGTCTGTGTAAATAGAATTTCTTTAGCAGAATCAGATGTAAAAAGCAGAAAAACTAACAAAAAACAAAAGATGAGGAAACCAGAAAAAGATAGCAATGATTGGCAAGAAGTATTGCAAACATATGAAGCAAAAGAAAAACAACATCATCTTAATAAAGCTATCAGAGAAGAAAGCTGGTTAGATGAACAAAAAGAAATTCAAAGAAAGTTACTCAAATTCTGTTCCAGTGATCCCCAAGAATTTTGGGACAAAACAAGTCCAATGTAGGACATTGAAACACTCCATGATAACAGAGTGCAAGGAGGTGTTATTCCATGCACACCTCAAGATGAAAAAGAAATGAAAGCTCAGGTAAAGGAACTTCTTAAACTAAATTTAATTGAAGAATCTACATCTCAGTATTCGTGCTCAGCTTTCATTGTTAGAAATCATGCAGAAGTGGTAAGGGGAAAAGCCCAAATGGTAATCAATTATAAACCACTTAATGCAATCACAAAGGACTTCAAATATCCACTACCAAGGCAAGAGGTTATAATGCAGAAGATACAAAAGTCAAAAATCTTCTCAAAATTTGATATGAAGAGCAGATATTATCAAATACAGATTAAACCAGAAGATCGACACAAAACAACTTTCACTTGCCCAACTGGTTTCTTCCAATGGAATGTAGTTCCATTTGGTCTAAAAAATGCACCTGCTTTCTTTCAACGACGAATGGACAACATCTTTAGCAGGTATGATTTCATAATTGTATATATTGATGACATATTAATTCATAGTGAAAATATTGAAGAACATATTCTCCATCTGTATATATTCATAAAAGAAGTGGAAGCACATGGGATTGTGTTATCAGATCGAAAAATAGAATTGTTCAAAGAAACTATTGAGTTTCTAGGAATAATCGTCATCAATGGACAAATTCAGATGCAGCCCCACATTGTACAGAAGATAACTAGTTTCCTAGATGAATTACAAGACAAAAATCAAATCCAAAGATTTTTGGGAATTCTGAATTATGTACATAAATATATTCCTAAATTATCTGAAAAAAAGAAGCTATTAGAAAACACTTGAATGGCGGATGGAGCAGTTTAGCGACCAAATCAGTACAACAGATAAAAAAGGAAGCACAGAGCCTGCCAAAACTCAAACCTCCAGGAACAAGACAATTAATTCTTCAGACAGATGCATCAGATGAATACTGGGGAGCGGTATTGCTTGAAAAAGGAGAAAATCAAGAAGAACAAATCTGTGCATATAAATTAGGTGAGTTTTCTCCTAGTCAGAAGAATTATTTCACAATAGAAAAAGAAACTTTGGCTATATTCAATGGAATCCAGAAATTTGAATTATATCTTGCACCCGTCAAATTTATAATCAGAACAGATTGCAAGAATTTTCAATTTTTCTTAAATGCAAAAATTGGACGGCAAATGGCTAGAGGTAGATTACTATCCTAGAAAATATGGTTCCAACAGTATGAATTTGAAGTTCAATGGATACCAAGAAACTCAAATTGGTTAGCAGATGTGTTAACAAGAGAAATGAACAAGATGTTCAGATTCAGATTTCATACTCAATCAAATTCTCCTTTTGAGATGTCAGGAATAGAAGATAGCCAAACAACATTAGCACAAAGGCTTCAACTTTTAGAACAACAAATACCACAGCTTACAGATGAAATAAAAAGGCTGGTAGGAATGAGAATGAGAAGAAATGAATGGATTAACAAAATCAGAGGTTATAAAACAAAGAACATCAGTACTCAACTAGGAATCAGGGATGAACTCTGCAAAATTTATCCCTGTGAAGGGATGAAGGTAAAAATCTTATTCAGATCACTTACAAGTATGTGGTCTATCACATGGACACCACAAATGATACAGGTTCTAAAAATCATCAACTATTATTAGTTAGTCAAATGTGTAGATTTTGGAATGGAGATATAAAATTCAGCTAAATTTTTAGATCAAGAAAATATTCCTATCCAAGAAGAAATAGCAAAATGGCTTAGGTCATTAAGAATCCCAAATTTTTGGGAAGAATTAAATCGGGCTTTCTATCAAAGTTGGGGAGAAGACTATGAAGAAAATGACAACTTTCCCATGTTTAATATTCTAGAACCTCATAATATATATATATATATATCTATATATCTTCTAAATGTCCATTCCATCAGTGAGTGCTTTGACACTGACACTGCTAGTACTCTTCCCAGAGGTTTTACATAAGAAAGGGGTTTGGGGGGCCGGAGACATCCCTAGTTATATTATTTCATTTTAAAATTTTTACCTCTTATTTCATTTTAAATGTTTACACATTCATTTTAACTTTTTATTTCATTTATCTAACTTTATAAAGTCCATCTTGGAGAATTATATTAGAGAAAGTGTATATAGGAAATGCATATATGGAGCAAAGGACACAAAATCCCCAACACACCCTTTCTCCGCACTCCCACACTCCCTTTCTCCTCATTCTTTATTTTTTTAAACCTTGTGTCTAAAGAAATCCAAATTCGTGTAGATAGTGTAAATTTGCTGAAAAACTCTCTTCACTTCCATAGTGATTTCTCGATTAAATTATGAAATATGTTATCAACTTCAAGATAGAGATCTTATCACTTCTTTATCTTTGATTAATGCAGATCAAATTAAGCGATGCATAATAGCTAGTCTAGTATTTGATTGGTGAGAGGGGATCTCATAAACATATAGGATATTCTGCAAAGGTTTGCATGATAACGTTTGCAAAGTTTGTGTTCAGGGTTGATCTCGGTTGTTTCCATCCTTCTCTACCCAAACCATGAAGCTTTTGACTTTGCATCCTTCTCTACCCAAACCATGAAGCTTTTGACTTTGCTAGTAACACGACGATAGGTTCTTAAATCACATTTCGGTTCATCCTCTAAAAACTCACTAAATTGAGGACTATTTTGAGGGGTTCCTCCAAATTTATTTCTCCCATGCTAGTTTCTCTACAAAGATCTTTGCGATATTATTTATTTGAGCAAATAATTTTTATTACACTAGATAATTTTTATTCGAGTCGTTGGGGAGAAGGTTTTTGTTGCGAAGCTTTAAAACATTAGCTATTTTAGACACATATGATATAAATTTAATCGACCTCTCAAGTAACTGCAATACCATGTGAAGCTTTTTTATTCACATGAATCATTTCTCGATAATATTTAATTCCACTCTTGATTTCGTTTGCACCTTTATCTTGTGTGAAACAAATGGCAAATCCATAGAAGTCGAAGTCGAAGTCAAAGTCGAACAAGTCGATCACTCTCAATCTGCAAGCAAAGATGCACCAATTGAATAGCTAGAACATATGAATTTATTGGAATACAATTATACAAAAATATTTTAATAGTGAGTTCAATAAGCTAATCTAGTCTTCTATAGTGCTATTATGATTTAAACACTTATCTTTTACTCCCCATGCAGCATTTTAGGCTTTTGAATGTGATAATTTCCACTTCCATTCGATAACATGTACATTATTTTACACATTAATTGTAAGTACAATTGTTCCATAGAATTTTTCACTTTCATAGGCGGGAAATATTTTTTCTTGTACGAGAATAATTAAACTAGATATAATTTAATTGCTTTTTCGGACATTCTCTTCATATTTACATAATTTTTTTAAGACATGGAGGCAGTAATGAAATTTCACCTCAAATGTGCATATATATGCAATGGTTGGTGGACTGGTCCAAATTTGACAAAGACATCCAAAATACAAATTTCTCATCAACATCGGCTAAACAGGAGAGTTTAAAAGTAATTATATATATCATGGTGAATTACATGTATGTAGAATGTGTAGAGGTGGTAACGTGCGAGGGCTCGAGTGGTGTCAAGGCCCAAATGTGCAGACCCCGAATAAGGCCAGGCTTGCACAAGAAGAAATTTGTGCTAGGTGGGCTAGGTCTGGAAGGAACTGGTTATATATATATATATATATATATATATATATATATATATATATATATCCGATCAGTGACTCATGCATTCCAACAAAATTAAAAAACTATAATCAAACATAATAACTTTTACATTTTAATACAAATTTCCATATTTAAAATTTTCTCCATACCAATGTTTTTTGTTTATAGTTATATCAACCCCACCATTTGTTTATAATTGCATGGATCGTGAAATTTATAATCACATAGATCTTAAACTTCTTGCTCATAACCTAAAAGATGGACCATATAACTAATAAAACGCTAAAACTTTGCTTTTTAAAAGTTTGAACATTGCTAGTGGGCTGATTGAAGGGTTCTATGTATTCAAAGAGCTCCATTTGTTTCCACATTTGTTTCATTTATGCCCATGACATGTAAAATGGCCTCTATAGGGTGATGAAACCTTTTGAAAGAAGGCACTTTCATTAGTGGTTGAAACATACTTGTTAGTACTATGCAACAGAGGATGTCATACTAACCCATGGAAGGAAACATTAATGTGATTGGACAATCTTCATATTTACATAATTTTCGTATGCCATGGAGGGAATAATAAAATTTCACCTCAGATGTGCATAGATACGCAATGGTTGGTAGAATGATGCAAATTTAACACAGAAATCCATAATACAATACTATTTTTTTATTTAAATTGCTCATCAACCTCAATTAAATGCGATAATTTAAAAATAATTATAGATAGCATAGTGAATTTCATGTGCGTAGAATGTTCAGAGGTAGTAAGGTGTGAGGGCCCGAGTGGTGTCAAGGCCTGAATATGCAGAGCCCAAATGAAGCCATGCCCACACAAGAAGAAATTCATATGGGGTTGGCCAAGTTTTGCAGGGGCTGGTCACATGGAAGTGTGTGTGTGTGTGTATATATATATATATATATATATATATATATATATATATATATATATATATATATATATATATATATATATATATATGAGAGAGAGATCCGACCAATGCCTCATGCATTCCAACAAAATTAAAAATATTTAATTAAAAATAAAAGCTTGTACACCTTAATATAAATTTCCATATTGAAAGTTTTCTCCATACTAATGTCATTTAACAATTTATAATTACAATGACCTAGTCACCATTTTTAGTCCCTGCCTCTGCCAGGGACTACAATAATTTCCTCATGATCAAAGTCCCTTGACCTTGTATTAGCTCGCCAAGATTTTGTAATTTAACCAAGGTTTTAGGAAAATGTTGAATATTTCTATTTTATAATTGCATGGATCATGAAATTTATAATTGCATAGATCTAAAACTTGTTGCTCATAAAGTAAAATATAGACAATACTGCATTAAACTTTTTCATTGTGGTTACAACATTTTATAAAATGTTTACTTAAGAATTAACGGCACAACAAAACAAGATTAGAACATTAGTGCATTATTTGCTTAGATTAAAATGTCAAAATATTGCATTAAAAGAAATTTTGCAAGAGAGATCTAGTAAATTCATCAAGTTTCTGTAACAGATTGAAACAACCAATCACTTATGGAACCTCTTGTGTGAGACTAACTCATCCGAAGGGGTTCAATAATGTAGGTGCTATAGATGCACATGCTTGGTTCTACAAATTAAATTGTGAATCCATACTTACTTCATTGTGCATGTGTGCTTTTTGAATTGGTGAAGCAACTTCGATTGTTCAAGAGAGTGAACACTATTGTTATAATTTATTTGTGAATTGCATATATGCAAAAGAAAGTTTGTATTCCTTTCTTCACACACCCATTCCCTGTACACCCTTTGTCCCACACATACCCCTTTTCTGCACATACTTTATTCCACACAATTATCGAAAAGGGAGGTGTTGCCACGTACAAAAAGTCATTTTCAAGTAAGGACAAAACAACCTACTACTTTGTTCTCCCAATCACTCCACTTTCTCTACTTGTGGAAGTACTTACTACTTGATAGTTTCCTTGCCTGAGTCAATGAGTTATTTAGTATAACCCACCCTCCAAAGTGCATCTCATTCACCCCCATACTCGTGACAAAAAGAGCTTGGCCGACCCTACCAACCTCAGGGAATGTGTGCAAAGGTGCAAAAGTGTGGATGTCTTTTCTACATTCTTCTTCCTTCTGCACACATCTCAACTTTCACACCTTCGTACACATTCCCCACTTCGCACCCTTCTTCTGCGCAACTCTAGCTTGCACAACACTTCTTCCGCATGAAAAGTTTGGTTTACATGTACAGTGAATGCACGAGGTCATATGGTAATCTTGGATGGACATGAACAATTAATTCAATAACTACCATGAAATATTTATAATGACAATAGGTGGTGTATAAAAAGTTGATAACATTGAGTAGGAAAGCATGCGAGAAAGAAATTGTGCATAATAGTGCCTATGTGGAAGAAGTCATCTACAGGGAAGAGATGTATGGTAGAAGTATGTAGAGGTGGAATACCGACAGATTATAGAAATGATTGTGGAAATGGACACAAGAAAGAATGCAAAGGGAGAGCAAGGGAGCACAAGGAGAAGATTGGAAGAGCAGCTACAGTAGCAAGATTTTGCAGGTAATAGGTTGCATGTGTGATTTCCTTGCTGAGATTTGAATGCATGGTGTATGCATTTGGTTGACATTATTAATTCGTTGTCATTGGTATGGGTTTTTCCTGGATTGACAGTGGTTACAACCTTGCCTTGCCATTTCTTAGATAGTCATGGTCTTGATTGAGCTTTATATTTCTGAAAGATTTTGGATCTAGGTGAGGTGGTCTCAGGAAAGTCCTAAGGGTAGGGGGTGGAGATGGTTTTCTCTGGGAATCCCTTGATAGGTGGGTGAAGACAAGAAAAATCCTTTGGGTATGGTGAATAAATTCTAAGGCATCCAAGCTTGTGTTGGCTTGGTGATTCCTGGACTGGTTTAGGTGAAATCACTGTCATAGAGGGTTGAGGTGGTTTAGCCTTTGGATGCCCTAGTTGGTTTTCTTTTGTTTTATCCCATGAGATCCCACATTCATGCTTGAAATATGGCACAGGGGTGACTAGTTGAAAGAGAGATTTGGTTCAACCCAATCTATGGTCAGGTGGTACATAAAAATACTTGACTTGGTTGGATTTATGTATATGTTCTTAAGTTTTATTTCTTATTGAGATCAATGAGCACATGTATTAGTTATTGTGGTTATTTTATTACTAGTTTGTCATGGCTTCATTTTGGTTAAATGTTGGTTATAGGGATGGTTAAATGATGTGCTCTTGTTATGGATATTGTTCATGATTGGATAAGTCATTGAATGGTTATATGAATGTATGAGCTAACAAGTGTTGTTGCGACTAGCTTGAGAGGAAGTGAACCTTCTTGATGATGTTATGGTGAAAGGAATGAGACAGTGATCAAATATGCATTCATGACATGTTGCTACCATGTTTACCATATGTTTGTCTAAATGTTTATCATGTGACTTTCATGTTTGGGAAAGATCTGAGCCTAATTATAGGTTATGCATACTTATGATTATCTTAGAATTGATTTAGGAGAGCTTTGGGTAGTTCTAGGTAGTGGCTTATAGGCTGGCTTTGAAAATGTGGCATTGATTTCACAACCGCAGTATCTTAACTGATAAATCTCAGTTGTAGCTACATGAAGGAAGTCTTGTGCATGCAACTGGAGCCTTCTAACCACATGGAAGGCTTGACATGCCTGCAATTAGGTTGTGAGGTCAGGTGAAAAGATAGTTCCAGCTTAGGATAAGGTCCTTAGTAGATGTCGTCTGACATCTGGGTGGTCTGGTTTCCCTAATAGGTTTCAGTAATTTTCCCGGTTAGTATACCCCACTTCCATAACTAGAACTTGGATGTTGGGTCATGTCATAGTAACTCTCATCTCATGTTTACCTTAGAGAGCTTGTAAAAGCGGAAAAATTTTGGGTGGGGTGTTGCAAGGTAGTATTAGAGCAGTTGTGTTTCCTATAAACCTTTATCTAGTACCAATGTTATAGAGTAGTATCAAAGAGAGGTTTACAATATTGGAACTCAGGGTGAATGTAGATGGTTATGGTTAGTATCAAAGCGAGGTTTACAATGTTGGACCTCGAGGTGAATGCAGATGGTTATGGTTATCATGCAATTATTATTATTTTTTCAATTTTGTATTGTCATCTCAATTCATGTATGATGTTGATATGTTGTTTTTATTGTTATATATTGCAATAATCTAGACTGACTTGTGCATATGTAAAATCATCCCTTGAGATTCACTGAGGTATGATTTTGATTGTCTTCTATTTGGTTATCTAACATGGTATGTTTGTAGGAAATAGAAGGCCAAAAGATGAAGATCATGATGGTGGATTATAGTTCACATGACTCCCTATATAGGCCTGAAGTGAAATCAGTGGAATGGGAAAATTTAGTTGAGCAGCAAGGAGAGGAATATTCTCCTGATCTAGCAGATACAATGAGGAATTTGAGGGGTGAAATTAGAAGTTGTAAATAAGATAATAACATGTTGATTGATGCATAGGAAGTACTTGCAAAGGCTCAAGAAAATAAATTTGAGGTCACTGTAGTGATTCTTCAAAGCCTTTCAGACTTACAGAAGCAGGGACAACTGGGGATCAGTCATGGAGATAGGCAGGAGGAGAAGACTAATGGGGTAGATGGAAGCGGGTCTCATAGAAGGTATAGGATGGATAGTTATGATATGGTGAAGAGTGGAAGACTCTTGGATACACTTGACAAGAGGATTGGTACGCATGGGTTTCATTCTAGCTCTTTGTCCAAGATATATCATTTCCATCACTGCCATCATCATAGGAGGAGCGAGTATTTTTTAGAGGAATTCAAGAAATCCAAGCCTTCTAATTTTGATGGGGAAATGAAGAAATCAGAAGATGTAGAAGCATGGCTTCTTGGGATGAGGAAATTTTTCATATTACATGATTACTTATTGAATATGAAAGCTAAGATAACCACCTTTAGTATCAAAAGAAAAATAGATATTTTGTGGAAAGGTATTAAGAATGTCAAAGGCATTAGAGAAGAGAAGTTGACTTGGGGTGAGTTTGAAATACTCTTCAGGAAGAAGTGCCTGTCTAAGAGGTTGTTATGAAACCAGCTCAAGAAAAGACAGAAAAGATAGATCAACGCCTTAGAATTCAGCCTCTTCGAGGGGGAAACCTCCTTTACATTACATAAATGAACAATTCCTGGATGATTCAAATGACAAAACCTCCTTTCTATATATAGGAGTCTAAGGAGTCACAATATAACCCATCCGACCTAACAATAATAATATAAAGCCACAAAAATAACAATAGAGGGATTCTATGGGGCACAGTAATAACAATATGGGGATAATAGGGGCACAACAATATTAATAAGGTATGAAACTACAATAGTAATGGGGTAATCACCAGTATTATAGGGACCCAACATGCCCCTCTCCTTCAAAAAAGTGTTGTCCTCAACGCTTGAGTAGTTTTGGATGCTTCTCTATAAAATTCTCATCCTCCCATGTGGAATCTTCAACGAATAAGTTCTTCCACTTGATAAGATACTCCGAAATTGATCGATTTCGTAGCTGTCGAGTTCTTGTTTCTGTGACTGCTTCTGGTTCCAATATAATTTTTCCTTCCTCGTCAAGTTCTGGCAATATTGTTTGAACTGGGAGCTTTTCGCCTATAACCTTCTTTAAACATGAAACATGGAAAACTGGGTGCAATCGAGAAGCTGCAGGAAGCTCCATTTTGTATGCCATAGTACCAATATTTTGCAACACCTTGTACGGACCATAATACTTTGGTGATAATTTATTATCCTTCTTAGCTTGCTTGAGGGACATTTGCTTATATGGTTGTAGCCGTAGGAATACCCAATCATCTACATCAAAACTTCTTTCATTGCGATGTTGATCTGCTTGTTGTTTCATTCTATTATGTGCCAACATGAGGCTATCCTTTAAGAGTTGGAGGACTTGTTGTTGATGTTCGATGTGATGTTCCACTGCTTGAACCTTAGAATTTTCTCTTAAATATGATGTGATGGATGGTGGCTGATATCCATAAAGTGCCATAAATGGGGTCATTTTTGTTGCTGTATGGAAGGAAGTGTTATACCACCATTCAGCCAGAGGCAACCATTTGACCCATTGTGTCTATTTATCAAATACAAAGCAACGAAGATATCCTTCCAAACATTTGTTTACTATCTCAGTTTGCCCATCAGATTGAGGATCATAAGATGAGTTATGAGCTAACTGAGTACCAAGACAAGAAAATAATTCTATCCAAAATTTTCCAGTGAGAATGGGATCTTTGTCACTTACAATAATCTTTGGGTTTCCATGTAGCTTTTGAATTGTTTCCATAAATGCAGTAGAAATTGTACTAGCTTTAAATGGATGTGATAATGCACAAAAGCGTGCATACTTGGTAAGTCTGTCAACTACCACCATGATGACACTCTTTCCCTCAGACTTGGGTAAACCTGTGATAAAATCCATTGAAACCTCCTCCCAATGTTGGCTTGGAATGGATAAAGGTTGTAATAGACCTGGTGTCTTAATTGTTTCAACTTTATTTTGTTGGCAAACCAAACATTCCACCACAAATTTTTGAATATCCTATTTAAGGCCATCCCAAAAAAATTCCTTCTTAACCCTGTGGTAAGTTTTTAAAAATCCTGAGTGCCCTCCTAAGGGAGAAGTGTGCAATTCCATAAGAATATTTTGTTTTAGTTGGGAATTCTTACAGAGGTATAAGCGATCTTTGTACCATAAAGAATCATTTTGCCTGCTAAATGTATCAGACGTACTGGAATCTTGTTGTAACTTTCGAATAAGTGCCCACACTTCTTCATCATTCTTCCATTCCTCCCTTGCTTCGTTTATCCAATCTGGTTGGATAATAGAAATGGCGCACAACAATGCTTCCACATTCTCATCCTTTCTTAAGAGTGCATCTGCCACCACATTTTGCTTCCCTTTTTTGTAGATGATTTCAAAGTCATAACCCAACATCTTTGTGACCCACTTTTGTTGCTCTTCAGAGGATAATCTTTGTTCTAAAAAGTATTTAAGGCTATCATGATCCGTTTTTACCTTTAAGTGTCTTCCCATTAGGTAGGGTCACCATTTCTTAAGTGCATGGAGTATTGCCAACATTTCCTTCTCATAAATAGCTTTGTGTAAAAGCTTTCCCTTGATTGGACAACTTTCAAAAGCAATGGGTCTTTCATCTTTCATTGAAATAGCACCAATTCCATTTCCTGAAGCATCACATTCCATAATAAAGGTTTTTGTGAAGTCCAGTGTAGCTAAGACTGGTGCTTGGCACATTGCCTCTTTAAGATGTTCGAAGGCCTTTGTTGCTTCTAGAGTCCATGAAAATGCATCTTTCTTCAATAATTTTGTTAGAGGTGCTGCTATTCTCCCATAATTCTTAACAAACTTGTGATAATACCCTGTCAACCTGAGAAATCCTCGCAGATGCTTTATGGATGTGGGGATTTCCATTCCTTAATGGCTTTAATTTATCTAGGGTGTACCTTAACTCCTTCATGAGATACAATATGACCTAGATATTCCACCTCTTGTACTCCAAAGAAACATTTGGATCTTTTTACATATAATTGTTTCTACTCCAATAGTTGTAGCACCCTGTCAACATGTTCAACATGATCCGTCCAAGACTTGTTGTAGATTAGTATATCATCAAAAAATACTAACATAAATTTTCTAAGGAATGGTTTGAAAATGGAATTCATCAAACCTTGAAATGTTGAAGGTGCATTGGTAAGGCCAAAAGGCATGACCAAAAATTCATAATGACCCTCATGAGTTCTAAATGCTATTTTCGGAATGTCTTCAGTCTTCATTCTGATTTGATGATATCCTGAACGAAGATCCAACTTGGTGAAGTAAATTGCTCCATGCAATTCATCCAGTAATTCATCAATGATGGGAATGGGAAACTTATCTTTAATAGTGAGCTTGTTGAGCTCCCTATAATCCGGGCACATGCGCCATGATCCATCCTTCTTGTGCACTAATACTACTGGAGCAGAGAAAGAACTTTGACTTAGTTGAATTATACTAGCCTCTAGCATTTCTGCAACCATATGTTCAATTTCACTCTTTTGGGCATAGGGATATCTGTATGGCCTGATGTTTGGAGGAACACTTCCTGGAATCAGATGAATAGCATGATCATGATCACGAATAGGTGGGAGACCTTTGGGAGTCTCAAATACCTTGGAATGATTGTCCAAGACTTTTTGGAGATCTGGAGAAATAGATGATTCCAATGTGGAAACATCTAGCGAACATAATTGTGCAATTACACCCCTTTGTTCCTTTTTTAGAAGCTTTTTCATACTGTTAGAGCTGATTATCTTTCCCAGTTTCCCTAAAATACTCCTTAATTCAACTTCCTTTCCTTCCACATAAAATTTCATGAAAATTTCTTGAAAATTAAAAGCTATTGTAGCCACTGGACTCCTAGTACAACATCAGCACCTCCCATTGGAATGGAAATCATTGGGCTAGTCAATACATATTCTCCCATCGATAGCTTGATATTATGGCACTTTCTAGAGCAATTTATTATTCCTCCATTTGCAACCATCGCTTGACACTCTAGTGCTGGATATAAGAAGCAATTCAATTCTTTTGCTACCTTACAATGAATAAAAATGTGGTTACTTCCTGAATCAATCAACACTATTACCTTTTTCTTCTTGATTTGTCCTTCTATCTTGATGGTTTGAGGAGTGGTAATTCCCGCCAATGCATTACAAGATATGGTTGGATTCATTTCTTCTTTATCTAGGCTTTGTTCCTGGAGTATATCCTCTTCTTTTGACCTTTCTTGCTCCTTTTCTTCTTCCTCTTCGCAATCTATGTAGAATAATTTCTTCTCAGCACACTTATGACCTTTAGTGTATTTGCTATCACAACTGTAACAAAGCCCTTTTACCCTTTTTTCTTCCAATTGTTGTGGTGTCAACCTTATAGGTTGTGGAAGACTAGGAGCAACAACACTTCCATCTTTATAGTTGTGAGTGGTATGCTTCCTGGTTGCCATAATTTTGCTTTCCATTTTTCTTACTAACCTGAATGCCTTCTCTAATGAATCAGGTTCCCAAAGACGAACATCATGATATTATCCTTTAAAGTCCCTATGAACACATCAATCCTATGCTCCTCTGGAATATTTTTTACCCTTATGTTCAATTTTTGGAACTCCTCAGTGTGCTCCATTATTGAACCCTTTTGTTTCATACTTATCAATTGGCTAAAAAAAGTGTTGCTTTTTGTATCCTCATAATGTGCTGTCAATTCTTCTGTAAAAATTGCCCAAGTGATAGTTTGTTTACGAGAGCAAAGCCATTGATGCCATACAAACTGATTTGGTTCCAAATATAAAGTTGCAATACGTACCTTTTGTGTGTTTTGCACATTATTGAGATCGAAAAATTGCTCCATCTGTAATATCCATGTTGCGGGATCCTTGGCATCAAACTTCCTCATATCGATTTTTGGAATATGGTGGGTCTTCGATCCCACATTAGAGTCTAAGAAATCATGATTAACATTTCTTTTGTTCGCATCATGAGTTTCCTTTACTACCTTTTCACCATTAGTAAGTATTTCTTGTAGAAAATTTGTCAAATCTGTCTTTAAATCTGCCATGTCTGTCTTCAAATTTGCCATGTCTCTCTTCAAATCTATCTTCAAATCTATCTTAGAATCATCCATCTTAGCTTCCATGCCCTTTATCTAAGATTCCACGCCATTTATCTTAGCTTCTGTTAGCTTTTGTGAGAGTGACATTTGTTGCACTTGTTCTTGTAATTTTGATATATCATGTAGCATTTCTTCCTCTTCTTCATGAGTCATGCTAGAGCTTTCAGGTTGCTTACTAGTTGTTTGCATTTTCTTTCCTCAGGGCATCAGTTACTGATAGTAATGCTCTACTATGCCCTTTGAATTCCTTCAAAATAAATTTTCAAACCAATCTTAAGCAAAAATTTAAAAGAATCTACACACCTTCTTTCACTTTGTAGGAGCTCGATATTGTCTCTGATGTATCTTAGTAATTTTGGATCATCCAGTTCTGAAATTGTGACTTGCAGTAGCCCTCTGTGTCCTCTTTCCAATTCCACCAGTCTGATCCAAATTGGATTCTCCAAGAAAGAGTTATGCGAAATCTCCCACAGTGACCTGATTATAGACTAGTTCAGTAGAGCCAACTTGTACGACGTGCCACGGGTCACTGTTTCAACCTTTGGCTCTGAAAAATAGATACAAGAAACTACAATCCGTCCTCTTTCTGTAACTTCTTACAAAATTTCAATCCGATGCTCAGAGAGAAAGTTATGATGATTTTCCCTAGGTCACCTGTTTGGAATGTAATTCAGGAGTCTGCAAAAAGACCAACTTCCTCAGATCATATCTCCGCAAATGTAGCACAAAAAGCTCTGAAATTTGGACCCGAGGTTCAGCGTGATTTCTTCTCAAATGGGTTTTTTTTTTAGCTTCTGAAACATCGCAAAAAAAAAGTTATAGCGAAAATTCCACGATGACCTATTTGGAGCAACGAAACCCTAGAATCCAAAGCTCTGATACCAAATGTTATGAAACCAGCTCAAGAAAAGATAGAAAAGATAGATCAACACCTTAGAATTTAGCCTCTTCGAGGGAGAAACCTCATTTACATTACATAAATGAACAATTCTTGGATGATTCAAATGACAAAACCTCCTTTCTATATATAGGAGTCTAAGGAGTCACAATATAACCCAACTGACCTAACAATAATAATATAAAGCCACAAAAATAACAATAGAGGGATTCTATGGGGCACAATAATAACAATATGGGGATAATAGGGGCACAACAATATTAATAATGGATGCAACTACAATAGTAATGGGGTAATCACTAGTATTATAGGGACCCAATAGAGGTATTATGATGGAAAGACCAAGGATTTATATGACCTCCGGATGGGTTCTATGACAGATGAAGAGTACACAACCAAATCTCTTAAGTTGTTGAGGTATGTGCCCTACCTGAAGGATGAGAAAGCAAAGATCGAAGAATTCATTAGAATATTTCCATTATCATTTAAAGACTAGATTAAGTTTGATGAGCCTCAGTCATTGGAGGAAGCAATCATAAAGTTAAAGCATTGATATGAGCAATCAAAGTGCAATACTATGTTCAAACATGACTAGAAAGGTGATGAGAAGAATAAAGGAAAATGGCCCAAGAAGTGAGGAAGATCTAAGGATCAGGTAAGAAGGAAAATGCAGTCCCTCATAAGAAGTTTAATGCAACTGAGAAATGATATGGGCCTTAGCTTGGAGAGAAAAAAGATAGAGGCAGTGGTTGAGAACCATTAAAGTGTTTGATTTGTGATAAAGACCATCATAAGAAGGGTTGTCCAATGTCCCAGGGTGGTAGGCCACAAATCTAGAGTGTTCAAAAAGCACAAATAATTGGGGATGTTGGTCAGAGCATTCCTCGAATGTATGCAACACTTGATAACATGTAGGTAGACCATCAAACATCTATTATTGAGATGAAGGTAAGCTTTTTGGTCAAGTTGTTACCATTTTGGTTGATCCTGGATCTAAATATAGCTATGTTAGTCCTGATCTATTGGATCAATGTCGTTTGAATAAATAAGTGCATACATAATCTTGGTTGGCATAGTTGGCTACAAGGACCAAGAGAAGAGTTCATCATTGGGTGAGATCTCATGGATTTGATCTTAATGGCATGCCTATATCAACACATCTAAATGTGCTTCCTTTAGGTTCATATAGCATGCTTTTGGCATGTATTGGATATTCATTCACAAGACCAAGGTAGATTGTTATGAGAAGGCCATTGAGTACTTGGATAATGAGGGAGAGAAGAGAATCTTGCAGGGAAAGAATAAGACTACATAAGTGATAATGGTTTCAGCTATGCAAGCTAAGTACAACTACAAAAAAGGATGTGTATTGTTTGCAGTTCATGTTTCTAGTGACAAAGGGAAGGATGTTGAGGATGATGAAGTCTCGAGGAAGTATCCTATCTTGCAACAGTTTTAGGATGTGTTTCCTGTAGATATTCCTGAGTTTTCCCCTCATGGAGTGGTGGATTTATCTATTGAGTTGGTACCAAGAGCAACACCAACATCTACGGCACCATATAGGATGATCACTCTGGAGTTGGTGGAATTGAAGTTGCAAATTAAAGAGATGCTTGATAAGGGATACATAAGGCCAAGTTTGTCGCCTTGGGGTGCACCAATGTTGTTAAAGAAGAAGGATGACAGTCTTATATTATGCATTGATTACAGGAAGTTGAACAAGGTGACCATCAAGAGCATGTACCCATTCCCTCAGATTGATGATTTGTTTGATTAGCTAAAGGGAGCTACAATATTTTTGAATATTGATATGAGATCAGGATATCGTTAGGTGCACATCAAAGAAGAAAACATCTACAAGACTACACTTCGTATAAGGTATGGGAACTATGAGTTCATGGTGGTTCCTTTTGGTATTACCAATGCTCTAACTACCTTCATGTGTTTTATGAATAGTGTGTTGCACCCTTACCTAGAGAAGTTTGTGATTGTCTTTGTTAGTGATATATTGGTATATTTAAAGAATGAGGAGGAGCATGCAGAGCACTTGGTAGTGTTATTGAGATTATTGAGAGAGCATGAGTTGTATGCCAATCTCAACAAGTGTAGTTTCTTTTAAACTTAGATTCATTACCCGGGACATGTTGTTTCCAAAGAAGGGATAGTAGTGGATCTAGAGAATATTAAGGCTATCATAGAGTGGCCAACTTCAAATAATGTGGATTAGGTCAAATCATTCATGGGACTAGCAGGTTATTACAAGAGGTTCATCATGAACTTCTATAAGATTGGCTATCTTGTCACAACTTTGTAGAGAAAGGAAAGAAGTTTGAATGGAGTGCTAAGGGTGAAACT
This sequence comes from Pinus tabuliformis, assembly GCA_031772625.1. Lineage (NCBI taxonomy): Eukaryota > Viridiplantae > Streptophyta > Pinopsida > Pinales > Pinaceae > Pinus > Pinus tabuliformis. Next base: position 564,337,055 of record CM062815.1, on the reverse strand, counting down.
AGTTTTGAGAAATTCAAACATTTTCTTACCAATGCTCTAATTTTGAAGATTGTAGATCCTGATCAGGAGTTTTTGGTTTGTATAGATGCTTGTAAGGAAGGACTTGGTGGAGTCCTGATGTAGGAAGGATGGGTGGTTTGCTATGAACCATAGAATTTGAATGAGCACAAGCAGAACTATGTGGCTCATGATATTGAGTTGGCAGCTATGATTCATCCATTGAAGATATGGAGACATTATCTCCTTAGCAGGAGGTTTATCTTGATGAGTGATCAAAATGGATTGAGGTATTTGTTTAACCAACCCAATATAAATACAAGGAAATATAGATGGTTGAATACTCCCAGTGAGTTTGATTTTGAGATCATATACATCAAAGGCAAAGAGAATTGAGTTATGGATGCTGTTAGTAGGAGAGTGCAGGAAAATCATATTTCAGCTATGAGCTCTTATGGGTTAGATTTACAAGAAAATATCTTACGTCCAGGCAACATGATGAGAAGTATGAACAATTAAAGAAGAGATTGAAACAACATGGTGAAGGTGATTAGGATGAGAGTATCACCTCACAATAGATGGCTTAGTCATATTTAGGAGCAAGATTTATGTATCAGATAACAATGAGTTGAAGAAAATTATTTTGAGAGAGTTTCATGTCAAACCATATTCAGGCCACCTAGGATATCAAAAGACTTTTTCATTTGTTAAGAATTTCTACTATTGACCAGATTTGAAGAAAGATGTGGTTGAATTTGTTGCAAAGTGTTTGGACTGTCATGAGGTGAAAGTTGAATGCAAGCATCCAGTTGGTTTGTTGCAGCCTATTTCCATTTCAAAATGGAAATGGGAGGTCATTTCCATGGAATTCATTGTAGGATTTCCTAGGAAATCAAGGCAACATGACTTCATCATGGTTGTGGTTGACATATTGAGTAAGGTAGATCACTTCATTGTGGTGAAGTCTACGAATTCAGATAGTGAAGTGGCTCAAGTCTTCATCAAGGAGATAGTGAGGTTACATGGAGTTCCCAAGAAGATCATATCATACAAAGATGCCAAGTTCACTTCCAGGTTTTGGAAGGATTTGTTCGTAGCTTTGGGGAAAACGTTAGCCTTCAGTAAAGCTTATCATTTGTAAATAGATGGGTAGACAGAGAGGGTTAACAAGATCCTTGAGGATGTGTAGAGGATGTATATCATGCATCATCAAAGGAAGTTGGAGGAGTATCTTCAACTGGTGGAGTTTTCTTATAATAATGGGTATTAGGAATCCTTGAAGATGATTCCATTTGAGGCTCTCTAGAGGCAGATTTTTAATACTCTTATTAGTTTGAGTGATCCAATGAACATGGTGTTGATTGGACCAGATATTTTGGCAGAGATGGAGTAGGAGATTTAGGTTATTATAAGGAATTTGAAGGTAGCACAAGACAGGAAGAAGAGTTATATGGATCAACATAGAGCATTCAAGGATTTTCAAGTTGGAGAGCATGTGTACTTGTGTATTAAGCCCAAGAGGAGCTCCTTCAGGATTGGGTCATGTGCTAAGTTGACACCTCAATATTGTATGCCTTTTGAGATCCTTGAGAGGATTGGACCAGTAGCCTATAGACTTTCTTTTCCACCATCAATCAAATTCCATGATGTTTTCCATTTTTCATTCCTTAACAGATGGGTACAGGATGTTGATCATATGATTGATTGGTTTGTATTACAAGTGGAACCAGAGGGAGAGTTCCAGCTAAAGCCACAATGCATATTGCAGCGAAAACAACTCATGCTCCAGAACCGAGCAAAAGAGCAAGTTAAAGTGTAGTGTAGGCACTTTAGGCCCGATGAAGCTACATGGGAGATGGATGATCATATGAGGGCATTATATCCTTCTTTATTTTCTTGTTGAAGCAAATAATTTTTTGGTGTATATATATATGTGTGTGTGTGTGTGTGTGTGTGTGTTTGACATTGTAAATACTGCAACAAGTTGTGTTATAAAGCTCCAATAAGAAGTATGTTTTGTTTTCAGCGGTTTGTTGGTCATAAGTGTCATAGAACACTGAGGATGGTGTTCCCCCAAGGGGGAGGGGTTTGTAACAACCCCAGGTTGATTTTCCATGTAAATGGAAGGACATTATAAAGGAAAAAATAAGACCAAGGTCATGGGACACATATTCCAAGCTAAATGGAGGGAAAAAACATTAAAGTGGGTATCACTTGTGGTTAATTAATGGCTATGGAAATTGGCATTAGCATTGGCAAAGGAAAAAGGAAATACATGGAAATTTAAGAAAAAGATAAATGAAATTAGGAGAAAAGGAAGATGAAGGGACAATAATATGCATCCAAAGGGAAATTAAAGAGAAAATAAAGGAAAATGAAAGGAATAGACACCAGACATCAATGATAAAACGACATCTGAGAAATAATTGACAGTCTTTGATCAATTTTAGAAACCATACTCCAAGAAAGAGAAAGAGAGGAAGAGAACTTGGAAACAAGAAAGCATACAAAGACAAGCAAAGGAAAGCAAGGGAGCTCAAGGAGAAGATTGGAAGAGATGTTGGTGGAAAAAGTTGTCTAAGGCAAGGTTTGAAAGACTCAACAAAGCAGCGTAAGATAATCAACAAAGAACACTCGATCAAGCATGGAAAACATACAAATTATCAAACTTGGATTTGGAGACATACCTGAAGGTCCTACATTTGAAGATGTTCCCGTAGGGTCCAAACCCTCTACTTCCTCCAAGATGTGTAGACCTACAAATCAATCACATAAGCATATACATAATAGATAATTCAATGTGCATACATAGGAATATGTTAGATCATCATATATAAACATATAGACTATCATTCATAAGATGACAACATATATCAGGAACAAGACATGAGCTTCTTTATTGATTAACAACAATAAGTACAAGATAGATATAACTTGATCTAAGCCAAAGGCATCGAAAAATCCTTCCTCTGGATGTGTCTAGCTAGAGCCACGAAGACAACCTCTCTAATAAGTGCAAGAAGATGCTAGATAAGGATGTTGAGCATCTCTACAAAGGAAACCAAGGTTTCCTAGAGACTGGGAGTGCAGGAGGCATGGGAAAAGTAGACTTAATTTAGGAGAAATCGAGTATAATGTCGATATCCTTCTTCTCTTGTTCTCCTTAGGCCTACCAAATAGGTGTATATATACCACCTCAATTTGGTTATTTTAGTTAGGCTACAGGCTCTCGTAGGTGGGATCTTGGTAAAAAATGTAAACCTCGTAATAAAAATAACATTTATTTTATTTTTTCATATTTTAAAATGTATACATAGGTACAATATTACGGAACCTGCATGTGTACACAATTTTGTATGGGAAAAGTCACTTATGGATTTTGAAATACTATTTTTTAGTATAAAGTCAAGTTTGCATGGGAAAAGGGACTTCCCAGGGCCATAAAGGAGCACTAGGTTTACAAGAGTGTTGAATGATGTTATAACAAATGCCCCCTAATATATGAGGTCAGAAGGGGAACATGATGACCAAAATATATTAAGTATAGAGAGAGGAGTCATCTGAAAACCCAAGAGGAGATCACCAGATTCCAATCCATCGAATACCTATGGAAGGAGTCAGAAAGAAAACTCATGTATGAGGTGCGCATACCAATGCTCAAAAGTAGTAAAGCATGTATGTTCATCAAGTATAAGGCGGATCTAGAATGTGTACATAAGTGTACAGAAGGAACTGAAGAATACATAGTGGATCCTCAGATCATAGCCGCAAAAGAACACAACAAAGCTAATTCTCAATATCACATATAGAAAAATATTTGATCAAATGATGTTACATGACTGATCCTCATAAAAGTATCAAGTCATATAGATGGAATAATGGTACTTCATAAACTCAGGTGCCAACATATAATATATTTCTATGAGAGACTACAACGTATAGATTTGAGAAGTGTCATTGTAAGAAAAATGAAGGAATTCTTATGTGAACCAAGATGTTGACACAACCCTAGGTATTCACCGATCACAGATAGTACATTTCTACACTATGGGAATAAACGAGACGAAGTCGACCATGCGAGAAATCTCTTGATTACCAGTTATTGATGTATACCGTTAACAAACGTGAGACAACTCACCAATAATGATAACGAGTGTCCAGGTACCCTAGTACAATCTAACTAGTGTGAATATATGTGTTGAATTCGAACACTTGAAAGAATCTATCAATCAAGAGACATTTATGTATTCTCACTGTCGATAGCAAAGGAGTCTGCCATTGATGACTGAAAACCCTAAGCTACTGAAAAAGGACTCTAGACCTTGTTCCTAGGGAAATGAGTTGGATTCAATGGGAAATGATATGTTGGAAGGAAGGAATTAAGGCATCCACATCAACCAGCGCAAGTGTAATTTGAAAGCCAATAATCTGGAAGAACTCGTATGAGAAGAGATGAATTAACCATTCCGGTGTGCATTTTTGGCATACACAAGATGTAGCTAGCGCACAACAGAAATCATCTTAACCAACCAATAATGAAAGCTGACACAGAGGTGAGGAATCCACCAATAGGGTCAAATGGAAACCAAGGTACTCCACAAATCCCAATGTGTGATAATGGAAGCTGACGTTGAACACAGGGGAAACAACTCAGTCAAAGACCCTGAATTATGATCAATGTTGAGCATAAGGTCACCTATTAATGATGTAAATAGTGTGAGGGTGCAACTCTAGGTCTACTCTAAGAGCAATTTGTTGGTGTCGATAAGAGCATAGCTGCTAGTAATAAGTCAATGGGGACCTTCTTAGCAAGCATGAGTAAAGGACCATGTTGATGATGTGACACTGAGAATAACTTGACAGGACAGGCATGGCTGATAGAAATGAGTCAAGAGACACCATAGAATGGTTGAAAATAGGTTTACTTCCCTTGAACAAAAGCATGAATTGATGTGAATTTATGGCAACATAAAATAACATTGTATAAGTTTGTAATGTAGGAGGCATTAACAAACACTCCATATGATTGGAAGAGATAACCAACTAGTGGATGACTAACTCCAGAACAAGGTTATGGCTTCCTTAAAGTCAAACTAAGTCCCATCCCAATGGAGGAAAGACTCATTTTAAGATATTTTTTCAAGGGAAACACGACTAACTCTTGTTTCCATAAAATGATGAAGAAAATGCCATGTTCCCACTATTTTTTGTTTGAATATTTATTTATTTTTTATTTTTTTTATCTTTTTCATATTTAAAGCCTGAAAAGGAATAAAATCATTCATATAGTACAGTGGAGAGAACTAGTGTCAAGGGAAAGTGCACTAGTTCTTGGGACTAGAACATTCCTATGCTCAATGCAAGGTGGTGGATGCTGGTCATCGACACTCAGGGGATGTTCCCTCCACAGAAAAGGGTGTCAAGTCACAAAGGCTAATGAATGTATGGTTTTTAACTTGCATAAAAGTCGTGGTCAAAAGTGGCTTATACACGAGTCGAAATGAAGTCGGCTTAAGGCCAAAAGGGGGGCAAGTGATCAATATGCAATGCAATAGTACAATATTATTTGAATGTTGTCGATGTTTCAAATCGCAGAGGGGATCCATCTTCATTAATAGGCTCTTTTTATAATTTTGTTCATTTATTATTTATTCATCTTCCCATTGGTTGTTTGAATCTTCTTTTATTCATTCACTGTCCTAAAGATGGATCCCCTTTAGGATTTGAAACATCAACAAGATTCAAATAATACTGTGGGAAATCTAAACCATATTTTTCTAAAAGAAGGCCACAAAAAATTAAAATCTAACGCAATAGTACAAATCAACACATGGGATCCTTTAGGGTATAAAGCTAGAAAAATAGCGAAGAAGAAGAAGAATGAGGCTTCAATGCAAAGTTGTGGCGGGACTAAAGAGGACTCCCGAACCTAAGAATAAAACTTCAGCATGGACGCTAAGTGACAACATGGTACTATCTAGTGCACCCACCATAAGGTAGGCTCTTACCACACAAGTTATGACACTTTTAAGCATCAATAAAGTTTCGTGTCACATCTTGGTGGGGTCGATCCTAAGGCCAAAATGGAAAAGGAAATTGATAATGCATAATGCATGTGGAGAACCTAACTTATATGCCAGTTTTGAGAAACAATACCTATCAAAGAAGATCAACCATGAAAATACTCAAAGGGGAAGTCTTCAAAGTTCTGTAGACATAATTAGGAACACTAGGTAACAAGTTAATACATCCCATATATAAACTTCAGATAAAATATTGGGTTACAAAACTTGAAAATGTGTACCTTGTATATACAATATGGTACAGGGAACCACATAGCCTGGCGGCTTATGCATAATAGTTCTTTAGGTTAAGTCCCTTGCAGGACTCACACCAAGGAAGGCTTCGGTAGTTGAAACTCATGGCTTCAAAAAGCTCCTCCTACGAAGGCAACTCAACATCCAAGAAATCATGAGAAATAGAAGAATCAAAAGACGGAAGAAAGGGGTACCATGCCCCCATAGGAGAAATCACTCAATCAACTGATGGGACCAAGTCCTGAGAAGGAAAATAATAATTCAAATGATCCTTCTTAGAAGCAATTGATTATTGAGGATATAATGCAACATAGTTCACACATGGTGGGGAAGAGTCTACTTGAACACTTGAAACACAATAAGGGGTTTTATGAACTAAGTTCAAATTAGGATGGTGATTATCATATGTAAGATGATTAATAGTGACAATACTTCTGTTGTGAGGAAAATACACCACTCGAAAGAATGAAGACACCACAACATTCATAGCATAGACATAATCATGCCCAAGTAGCATATTAAAGTCTAAAGGGTGATAAACCACCACCATATTGATTAAGATAGTCTTCCCACCTAAAGTAATAGGTAATTAAGGAAGAACACCCATAGATTCACCAAGTCTTCTATCATAGGCTAACAACTTACTAACATCTGCCAACAACTTTGGAGAACCCAAATATTTCCATGTTGAGGAGGATATAATACTTGTAGAGGATCCTTCATCCACCATACATTGATTGAAAGTTGTGGAATTAACTCTAACCCTTATTTGGAAAGGTCCAACAGAAGGAAGATGAGGCTTAACAAGATTATCCCAATCAAAGGAAACACTCCTAGAACTTGGAGGTGGAACACTCAAAGAGACTAGAATGCCCCCTAGAATAGAAGACTCTGAACTAGAAATCAAGAAGACTCTGTTGTTAGGAACTTCACACCTCAAAAGAGGAGTGGGATCAGCTAAAGATTGCACTGGCTTGACCACTTCATCAACCAATGGATGATTAGATTTTTGAGAAACCATAACATATTTAGGAGAAAAAGAACATTCAGACTCAGGCCATAACCTTTGTACCAATGAAAACTCAGGGTACAAATGAATAAGATTATCTCCCTTACATATCTTACAAGGGAACTTAAGTTTAAATCATCTACGCCTAGGTTTCTAATCAACCTTAATTCCCTCAACATGACTAGCAGTAGCTATTGGAGGGTCTCCAACATGACTTGTAGAGGTTAGCGACTCTTTCCCAAGAGAGATGGGACTTGTGCCCCCATCCTGACTCATAGAAGTAGGTGAGTCATCATTAATATGACTCATAGGGGTAGGTGACCCATTGCTAGTATGACTTGTAGTGACTAGACTTATGCCCCTTGCATGATTTGCAGTGACTGAAGGCTCATCTCCAACATGACTAGTAGAAGTTGGTGATGATTCATGTAGAGAACTCTTCTTCTTCTTCTTATTCTTCCTCTTTCTCTTATTTTTAGATTTATTATTAGAAGATGGAGGAGAAATATGAAGCCTACATTTCTCTTGTGAATAAGATGAACAATTGACACCCATTGTATGCCCTTGAAATAAGGAATTCATCTGAGAAGCTTCAAGAACATTTGGAATATTTGGAGTGGACCACAACCAAACTGGTAGTCGAACATTCAATCCAAGAATATTCAAAGTGGCCATCAACTGGTACCCACGTTTCCAAAGAGAGGAAAATCACAAAGATCCCATTTTGGAGGGGTCTCTTGGTTAGCATCCACAGGAACATTGGCCATACCCAACTGATATGCAGATCCTTCCCTTACAGGATTGTTGAAATGGAGGGGTCTCTTGGTTAGCATCCACAGGAACATTGGCCATACCCAACTGATATGCAGATCCTTCCCTTACAGGATTGTTGAAATTGCTTTTCAAGGAAGAGAGATGTAAAATCATACCTTTTCCCTTAAGGAGGCAACTCCACAATTTCAAGAGAAATATCAAAATCCTTTCAAGACCAATGGAGTGAATGGTCAGTGACTCAAAATCAAAGGTCCAAAATTGACAAGACAAAATCCAACTAAATACAAAGGGAAAAGAGAAATCAACTATAAATTCCTAAAGATACAGACAGGCAAACAAATTTCAAGTTTTTCCACTCTCAGTGGTTTGGACCGGATACCAAAATACAAGAAAGTGAAGAAAAGGGACTCCTTTAGATAGTTTGGGATGATAAGGACCCAAGCCTACCAACGAAGGTATCATAAGTAGTTATGATGACCTCCGGACAATAACTTTTATCGGTGAAAGTACCCAAGCTTCGCAAGGGCACCCTCAAAAAGTATTATGAAAGTGATGCAACGTCTGCTTCAGGTACCACAGGCATTCCCCCCCACAGTCACTTGTGTGGTCCCTAGGAAAGGAAACTAAGGTCACCAACTCATGATCAGAAGTTGGGAAAAATAATCGTGAACGTGTGATCCAACAAGTAGGAGATGGGGTATCTCTCTTTCCTTATATTCAAATGTCATTGTGCTTGACTCTTGTGTTAGAGGAGCTTTCCCAGATAGCTTAACAACATTGGATTTCCACTCATTAATAAACTTCTATACTTTCAGTTTAAGTGGCCTTGGAGAGTTTACTCTCCACACACCTATTCCAAGGCCCTAAATTCCCTAGACTAGTTGATGTTGTTATGACAAAAAGAAAAAGTCCAGTTCATTATAATTTTAAGCACTCATTTTAGTTGGTTCTTATTTAGAGAGAGGGAAATGAAAGTGCAATTGATGGTGTTATGACGAGAAAGAAATCAATAGAAAACTTAAGCTACATGAAAATGAAATTCTTTTTATTTGATGAAAAGTTATTTCTACAAAGGTTCCATGAGAAAATTAATAAAGAAAAACTCTTTTTCTTTTTTCAATTTAGCACTCACACATTCAAAACCTAACAAAAAAATAAATGATATCTAAAAATGCATCTAACCTAATGCACACTAGCATGTGAATGCAATATTCAAAGAAAGACTTAAAGGTCAAAAAATGTGATCACTAAGGGAAAGGCCAATTCAACAAGAAAAGAGAAGCAAATCCCAAAAGACAAAGCACTCCTCAAAGCAAAAAGACTTTTAACCTTATAACAAGAATTCACACATTTTCCAAAAACCAAGAAAGACTATAAAGACAAAAAACAAAAGAAAAGAAACACAAGGAAAATGTTTTTCTTTTAAAGATTTAAAGAACTAAGAAGTTTAGAAAGGGAAAACAAACAAATATCTTAAGATCAAAGGCATGAAAAATACTAAAATCCACCTAGTCACAAATAATCACAAAGATAAAAGACTAGAGAAAATGAGAGACTTAATCACTTCAAATAATTTGGCCAAAAAATACAAAAGACTTTGAAAATCAGAAAGACTCCAGAGAATTGAAATCTCTCATTCATCCAAGAATCGCAATCCCCTTTCGAAAACAAGAAAGAGAAAGCAAAAAAAATCTAACTTCTAGGTCGCAAAAGAAGCAAATCAAAGACTAGGTTATCAAAAAGTTTAAGCACAACAATAAATGTTCCAAAGGCACAAAACAACCAAACACTTCATAAAGAAGATTTGGAATCCAACTTCAAATACAAAAAGATTCAAAGTCTACAAACCCTAGGTTGACATAGGAATTTCTCAAAAAAGATGAAAGACAACAACAACAATAAACATCAAGGTGATTCTATGCTTCATAAACATCAAGAAATCATAAAAAAAACTTGGGCAAGACCTCAGCAAAGGCCATAAATAAATAAATAAATAAATAAAAATTCATTTTTTAGATTTGTACTTGACTATTTAAATACAGTCTTGCGTGTATATGCAACAGTGTTTGGAGAAACACACGTATACCCAGGTTTATTTGGAAAAAACTACGTATATACATGATTGTATATAAGAAAAAGTGCATATAAATAGAAAACTAAGGAAAAAATAAAAAGAAAGCCCATATCTAAAATATCATGTTGAATGACCAAATCACTTAAGAATCAAGAAGGCTTGAAAAAAACAAGAAACCAAACTAAACCCAGATCAAAGAACAATAACCTTTCTAGGAAATACTTGATGGTATCCCCAACAGAGTTGCCAATTTTGTTTGCAAGAAAAGTTCCCTAAGGAAAGGGTTGAAATCCTCAATAGAGACGCGTAAGGTAATCAACAAAGAACACTCAATAAAGCATTCCAAACATACAAATGATCAAACTTGGATTTGGAGACATACCTAGAGGTCCCACATTTGAATATGTTCTCACAGGGTCCAAACCCTCTGCTTCCTCTAAGATGTATAGACTTGCAAATCAACCACAAAGGAATATACATAATAGATAATTCAATGTGCATATATAGGAATATGTTAGATCATCATATATAAACATAGTTAGATCATCATATATAAACATATAGGCTATCATTCATAATATGACAGCATATATCGAGAATAACATATGAGCTTCTTTATTGATTAATAACAATAAGTATAAGATAGATACAACCTGATCCAGGCCAAAGTCATCGATGAAGCCTTCCTTGTTAGGCCCCTATACTACTAGTGTAACCCCTTATTGTTATTAGTACAACCCCCTTATTATATTGTTGTACCCATGTAGTCCTCATATTGTTACTATTGTGCCCCATAGAAGCCCATTATTGTTATTATTGTGCCCTTACATTATTATTGTTATGTCGGCTCTGATTATATTATGACTCCTTAGACTCCTATATATAGAAAGGAGGTCTTGTCATTTGTATCATCCAAGAATTTTTCATTTATGTAATGTAAAGGAGATTTCCCCCTCAAAGAGGCTGAATTCTAAGGCGTTGATTTATCTTTTCTATATTTTGTGAGCTGGTTTCATAACATTTGGTATGAGAGCTTTGGATTCTAGGGTTTCACTGCTCCAAATAGGTCATCATGGCATTTGCACTACAAATTTTTTTTCTGTGACTTTTCAAACGATAAAAGAAACCCCATTTGGGTTGAAATCGTTCTAAACCTCAGGTCCAAAATTTAGAGCTTTTCAGGCTATATTTGTGGAGATATGATCTGAGGAAGTTGGCCTTTTTGTAGACTCCCGAATTTCATTCCAAATAAGTGACCTGGGGAAAATTGTCATAACTTATATTTTGAGCATCAGATTGAAATTTCGTAAGAAGTTACAGAAAGAGGACGGACTTTAGTTTCCTATATATATTTTTTAGACTCGAAGGTCAAAACAGTGACACGTGGCACTTCATACAAGTTCGCTCTTCTGAAAAGGTATATAATCAGGTCATCTTGGGAGATTGTGCATAACTCTTTCTTGGAGAATCAAAATTCGATTAGATTGGTGGCATTGGAAAGAGGATGCAGAGGGCTACTGCAGGTCACAATTTTGGAACTGGAAGAATCGAAATTACAGAGTTATAGTCGTTTCAAGATCGAGCTCCTAAAATCAAGAAAAGGCGATATGAGGAAGTTTGATGGCAAGGATCCGGTAAATTGGATACTTCAGATGGAGCAATATTTTGATCTACATGGTGTACCACTATTACAAAAGGTATGTATTGCATCTTCATATTTAGAACTGGATCAATTTTTATGGTATAAAGGGCTTTGTTCTCGTAAAGCACTTGTTACGTGGTCAATTTTCACGGAGGAAATGATAGCACATTATGAGGATACAAAGAGAAACTCCTTCTTTAGCCAATTGATAAATCTCAAACAAAAGGGTTCAATGGAAGAGCACATTGAGGACTTTCAAAAATTGAATAGAAGGGTAAATTATATTCTAGAGAAGCAAAGGATTGATGTATTCATAGGGACTTTAAAGGATAATGTTCAACATGAGGTTCGTTTTTTGGAACCTGATTCATTGGAGGAGGCATTCGAGTTGGCAAGAAAAATTGAAATAGAAATTATGGAAACTAGGAATCCCACCACTCATGACTATAATTTTGGAAGTGTTTCTTCTCCTAGCCTTCCACAACCTACAAGGCTTACATCACAACAATTGGAAGAAAAAAGTGAAAAAGGGCTTTGTTACAATTGTGATAGAAAATGCACTAAAGGTCATAAGTGTGCTGAGAAGAAATTATTTTACATAGAGTATGAAGAGGAGCAAGAAAAGGATCAAGAAACATCAAAAGAAGAGGATATACACCAGGACCCAACCCCAGAGAAAGAAGAAATGAATCTGACCATATCTTGTAAATCATTGGCAAGAATTACCACTCAAACTCTCATGATAGAAGGACATATCAAGAAGAAAAAGGTTCAAGAAGTGAAAGATCACATCGAGAAAGAAGAAATGAATCCAACCATATCTTGTAATGCATTGGCCGAAATTACTACTCCTCAAACTATCAAGATAGAAGGACATATCAAGAAGAAAAATGTTCAAGAAGTGAAAGATCACATCAAGCATCAAGAAATGAATCCGACCATATCTTGTAAAGCATTGGAAGAAATTAACACTCCTCAAACTCTCAAGATAGAAGGAAATATCAAGAAGAAAAAGGTTCAAGCGGTGAAAGATCACATTGAGCATCAACAACAAGTTCTCCAACTTTTAAAGGATAACGCCACTTTGGTGCAGAATCGAATGAAACAACAGGTAGATCAACATCAAAGTGAAAAAAAATTTGATGTATGCGATTGGGTATTTTTACGACTACATCTCAAGCAAGCTATTTATGAGAAGGAAATGTTGGCAATACTACATGCACTTAAGAAATGGTGACCTTACCCAATGGGAAGACACTTCAAGGTAAAAATGGATCATGATAGTCTTAAATACGTTTTAGAACAAATATTATCTTTAGAAGAACATAAAAAATGGGTCACAAATATGTTGGGTTATGACTTTGACATCATCTACAGAAAAGGGAAGAATTTTTCTGTTGCAGATGCACTCTCAAGAAAGGATGAGGATGTGGAAGCATTGTTTTGTGCTATTTCTATTATCCAACTAGATTGGATAAACGAAGCAAGGGATGAATGGAAGAAGGACAAAGAAGTGTGGCCACTCATTCAAAAGTTGCAGAATATCCCAATTCAAACAATACTGCTAGAACTTGAAGAGGAAGGAAAAATCATATTGGAACCCGGAGCAGTCACAGAAACAAGAACTTGACAGCTAGGAAATCGATCAATTTCAGAGTATCTCATCAAGTGGAAGAACTTACGCGCTGAAGATTCCACACGGGAGGACAAAATTTTTATACAGAAGCATCAAAAACTACTCAAGCATTGAGGACAACACTTTTTGAAGGAGAGGGGCATGTTAGGCCCCTATACTACTAGTGTAACCCCTTATTGTTATTAGTACAAACCCCTTATCATATTGTTGTGCCCATGTAGTCCCCATATTGTTACTATTGTGCCCCATAGAAGCCCACTATTATTATTATTATGCCCTTACATTATTATTGTTATGTCGGCTTTGATTATATTATGACCCCTTAGACTCCTATATATAGAAAGGAGGTATTTTCATTTGTATCATCTAAGAATTGTTCATTTGTGTAATGTAAAGGAGGTTTCCCCCCTCGAAGAGGCTTATTTCTAAGGCGTTGATCTATCTTTTCTATCTTTTTGTGAGTTGGTTTCATAACATTCCTCCTGACCCCTCTAAGCCAAGCTACGAAGAAAACCTCTCTAATAAGTGCAAGAAGATGCTAGACAAGGATGTTGAGAATCTCTGCAAAGGAAACCAAGGTTTCCTAGAGACTGGGAGTGTAAGAGGCACAAGAAAAGCAAACTTGATCTAGGAGAAATCGAGTATAATGTCGATATCCTTCTTCTATTGTTCTCATTAGGCCCACCCAAGGGGTGTATATATACCACCTCAAATTGGTTATTTCATTTAAGCCATGGGCTCCTGTAGGTGGGCTCTCGGTAAAACCTATAAACCCCGCCGCTAAAAATAGCATTTTAATTTATTTTTTCATATTTTAAAATGTATACACGGGTATAGTATTATGGGACCCGCATATGTACGTGATTTTGTATGGGTAGAGTTGCGTATGGATTTTGAAATACCTTTTTTAGTATAAAGTCAAGTATGCATGTGAAAAGGGACTGCCTAGGGCCATAAAGGAGCATCAGGTCTACAGGAGTGTTAAATGATCCGATAACAAGAGAAACTACAACAAGAATATTTTGCAGGTAATAGGTTACATGTGTGATTTCCTTGTTGATATTTGAATGCATGGTGCATGCATTTGGTTTACATGATTACTTTGTTGTAATTGGCATGGGTTTTTCCTAGATTAATAGTGGTTACATACTTGCTTTCTCATTTCCTAGATAACCATGGTGTCTTGGGATTCATTCTTGTTTGAGATTTGGATTTCTAGAATATTTTGGATCCCAATGAGGTGGTATTTGGAAATACCCAAGAGGGGTGGAGATGGTTTTCTTTGGGAATCCCTTGACATTTGGGTGGAGACAGGAAAATTCCTCTGGGTATGGTGAAGAAATTTTGAGACATCTAATCTTGTGTTGGTTTGGTGATTTCTGGACTAGTTTAGGTGAAATCATTGTGGTTGAGTGTTAAGGTGGTTTAGCCTCTAGATTCTCTGGGTTTTTTTTTATCCCATGAGATCCCATATTCATGCTTGGAATACGGCACGAGGGTGATTGGTTGAAAGAGAGATTTGGTTCAACCCAATCTATGGTTGGGTGGTATGTGGAAGTCTCTGACTTGGTTGGATTTATTTATATGTTATTAAGTGTTATTTATTATTGAGGTAAAAGAGCATAGGTATTGGTTATTGTGTTGATTTTATGATTGGTTTGTCATGGCTTCATTCTTGTTAAATGTCGGTTATAGGCATGGTTAAATGATGCGCTCTTGTTATGGATCTTGTTCTTGATTTCATAATTCATTGAATGGTTATATGAATACATGAGCTAACAAGTGTTCTTGCAGCTATCTTGCGAGGGCAGTAAGCCTTCTTGATGGTGCTCCGGTGAAAGAAATGAGACAGTGGTCAGATATGCATTCATGACCTATTGCTACCATATTTAGAATATTTTTATCTAAATGTTTATAATGTGAATGCCATGTTTGGGAAATATCTAAGCTTAAGTATAGGTTATGCATACTTTTGATTATATTAGACTTGATTCTCGAGAGTTTTGGGCAGTTCTAAGTAGTGCTATGTAGGCTAGACCTGAAAATTTGGCAATGATTGCATAGTCATAGTCTCTTAACTAAGAAATATTGGTTTTAGCTGCAGAGACGAAGGCTTGTGCATGCGGATGGAGCCTTTTGGCCACATGGATGGCTTGGAAAATGTGCGGCTGAGCTATGAGGTCAGGTGAAAAGATAGGTCCAGCTTAGGGTAAGATCCTCAATAAATGTTGTTTGGCATCTAAGTGATCTAGTTTCCCTTGTAGAAATTTTGAATAATTTAACACATATTCAATGGAGATTATCCTGATCATGTACTATTGCAGAATACATACACAATACATAAGCTCCTCTACGTTGATCATCAATTTAGCAGCATAAATAACAATAAAACATCAAGAGCATGCACACATTAACACAGTATGTAACCTGGGGAAAGCTTACAGCTGAAAACCCCACACTATCTGTATATTAATGATTGAGAACATGTAACATTACAAAGTACAATGCTTATCACAAGCAATCCAGTACCAGCTCCACCTGTTACACACAATACAGCTCAGATCTGATCTCCAAATCTATTCCATTGCTTGCCTGCCTCCACTGCTCAATACCTGCTCAAGAATCAATGGGAATGGATTAACCAAACTCGTATTTACCTCCAAAGAATCGCTCACACTGGGAAAGACGTGAGCAGAGGCTATAATACTGGGCAATTACTGGGAAATACTCATTGGCATACTCAATCCCTTGATTGTGCAAATCCTCATGCACAATTATAGTCACAACTGATAGTAATTAATCCTCTAACACCTGTCGCTGCTGAACTAAACATGCACTGACATGCAACTGAGTTAACTGATGTATTCTATAGTTGCATTATGAGTTAATAATTATTTTAACAACTCATCATTAGTCTATTTGCAGTTAGACTAATTACAACAAGTTTAACCAAGTCAAACTGAACACAACTCCATCAACTCCACAACCAACTCCACCAAACTCATCTGATTGAGTTCTAACTGAAGTCATACGTGCAACAACTCAACTGACCCACAAAGAAAGCGTACTTCCTTCTGACAGCTGCATGTGCCACATCTGTAGCTCAAACTGAAGTGCTCCAAGAGAATAAGATCAAGTTTATAGTCCAAATATTATTATGAGACAATAATATTTGACTTTTCTATTTTTGACATCCAGTCTAAAAATAGACTTTGATCACTCCTGCTGTGATCACTCCTGCTATGATCACTCATGCTGTGATCACTCCTGCTATGATCATCCCTTCTATGGTCACTCCTGCTGTGATCATCCCTGTTGTGATCATCCCTGTTGTGATCATCCCTGCTGTGATCCAAAAATAGAACTTGCACCATAATTTGCTTGCGGGCCCACTTAGTGAAGGCAACTCTTTTCACTAAGCTCCATCATCTTGTTGCAATATCAACACTCTCTCTCGACAAGATATGGATTATCAGCAACCCCTATCCTGCCTCGGTGGTATTCGAATTTGCTCCTGGTGAGAGCCTTCGTCAGAATATTAGCATCCTGATCCTCTATTGGAATGTATGAAAGCAACATGATCCTCCGCTGCACACAATCTCTGATATGATGGTACCTGATGTCAATATGCTTAGATCTATCATGAAATACAGGATTAGCCAAGAGTTTAATGCAACTCTGGTTATCACATTAAATCACAGTAGGATCCAAATGAGAATCGAACAAACCAACCAGGATCTTCCTCATCCATATAACCTCGCATGCAGCCAAACTTGCTACCATATACTCAGCCTCTGCTGAACTGAGTGCCACGGATCTCTGCTTCCTGCTGTACCAAGAAACTGTTGTCGATCCAATACTGAAGACCCCTCCTGATGTGCTCTTTCTGTCCGTTGGGCTCCCTGCCCAATCTGCATCTATGAAGCCACATAGCTTCACTTCATCCTCCTGTCTGTACCACAATCCATATCCCGATGTGCCTCTCAAATAACACAATACATGCTTGCCCGCCTTCCAGAAGAGCTTGGTAGGCTTAAGCATAGCTTGTGAAAGCTGGTTAACTGCATAGCATATATCGGGTCGTGTATTGACCAAATACATCAGCAACCCCACCAACTGTCGATAAACAGTGGCATCCACTTCTTCTCCCGAAGTGGCATCCTCCCTCCTCCAACCTCAGGAAGAGAAGTATCAACAGGCTTGCAGCCATGCATGTTGAACTTCTCCAGTATCTCCTGAGCATACTTTCCCTAAGAAACAAACAGTCCACCATTACACTGCCATATTTCCAATCCTAGGAAATAGTGAAGGAGGCCCAAGTCCTTCATCTCAAACTCCCTAGCAAGATCATCCTTGCATGAATGTATCAACAACTCATCACCTGTTAGAATCAAATCATCAACATACAGTACAATGATAAGAAACTTACCCTCCACCACAATCTGGTATAGGCTAGGATCCGCCTTGCTCTTGGAGAATCCAAGTCTGTGAAATAGTTGTCTATCCATGTGTACAAGCACGTGTGCTTGCTTCAACCCATACAGCGCTCTCTTGAGCCTGCACACATGCGACTCGTTGCTGAAGACGTCAAAGCCTTCGGGCTGCTCAATGTACACCTCCTCCTCAATGACTCTGTTGAGGAACGCAGTCTTCACATCCATCTGATGAATGTGCCATCCCATCTGTGCTGAG
This sequence comes from Pinus tabuliformis, assembly GCA_031772625.1. Taxonomy (NCBI): domain Eukaryota; kingdom Viridiplantae; phylum Streptophyta; class Pinopsida; order Pinales; family Pinaceae; genus Pinus; species Pinus tabuliformis. The sequence goes on along the minus strand of CM062815.1, from coordinate 564,318,914 downwards.
AGAGCAAGAATCGTCCATATGGAAGAATACCTTGCGACAGGTGCAAAGGTCTCCTCATAATCGATCCCCTCTATCTGTGAAAAGCCTCGGGCAACAAATCTTGCCTTGTACTTCTCCACACTCCCGTCAGCTGCTTGCTTAACTTTGTAGATCCATCTCGAAACCACCACTGATTTCCCTTCCGGTCTAGGAATAATCTCCCATGCATTGTTTCTGACAATAGAATCATACTCTTCCACCATGGCGTCTACCCATGCGGGATCCTCCACAGCTTCCACGAAAGAGTATGGCTCAGTCACAACACACTTGCTCATAAGAGCCATGTATCCAGTGTACCGATCAGGTGACTGTCTCTACCTGCATTGGGCTGTAGGTGGTCTTACAACTTTCTCTGCATCTTGAGCTAGTCGCTCAACTTCTGTCAAGCACTTTCGCCCTCTGATGGTTGGCACTGCATGAGTGGTCTCTTCCACTCCATGAACCTCGTCCTGTGGCTGATCCACGTCCTGAAGCTCATCCTTAGGAACTAATAGCTCCTCATCTGCATGCAAGTGTAGCTCCCTCTCATGTGAACACTTCATGGCTTTCTCCTCCTGAAATTTTATATCCCGTCGCACAACAGTTTTACCACTGTCTAGCAAATACACACGATAGTTGTGGGGCGTATCAGTGTACCCCACAAATATCCCAACCTCTGCGGTCAGCTCCAACTTCTTCCTGGCATCCTTCGTCACATGCATGTAAATGTTAGCACCAAAAATCCTCAAATGAGAACGATCAGGCTTCTTACCAGAATAAGCCTCCTCAGGTGTACTCATGCCAAGTATCCTATGAGGACAACAGTTCTGCACATAAACTGTTGTATTGCATGCTTCCGCCCACAAGTGAAGGGGTAGGCCCTGATCATGCAACATTTCCCGTGCAGCACCCACAATCGTTCTGTTCTTCCGCTCAGCTACCCCATTCTGCTGTGGGTTATGGGGAGCTATGAGCTCTTTCGAATCCCTTCTGCCTTGTAGAAATCCTTGAACTCATCCGAGATGTATTCAACACCACAATCGCTCCTAAGAGCCTTCACCTTCTTCCCCGACTCCTTCTCGACCAGTGCTCTGAATTTACAGAACTTTGAATATGTCTCGTTCTTCTTCTGCATGAAGAAGATCCAGCACTTAGGAGAGAAATCATCAACAAAAATCACATAATACCTGTGTTTTGCTGTCGAAGCAACTGAGAAAGGTCCACACACATCTGTGTGAATTCTCTCAAGGATCGTCGTGGCGCGACTATCCTTCTCGTGAAAGGTAGCTTTCACAAACTTCCCCAAAGTACACCCCTTGCACTGATCTGACTGCACAAGAGTTCCTTTAGGAAGCCCTGTAGTGATCTGTTGTAGTATCTTCAAGGCTCCATGGTGAAGGTGACCCAATCTCCTGTGCCACAACTCGCCATCATCCCGGCTCACCAATCCTTCTGCCTTGCCTGCCATTGCTGCACATCCATCTACATGCAACTGATAAAGGTTCCTCACTCGAACCCTATCTTCGGGTCTCACCAGTTGTCTTGCTACGCAGGAAAGCCTTTCCCTCGCTGAAAACAACATCATACCCCTTGTCTTCTAACATCGCCACAGAGATAAGATTCTTCTTCAATCCTAGAACATGCATGACTTCCTTCAATACGAAGGGTTTACCAGACTCCCTCTCAAAGGAAATGGTACCGATACCGGTCGCACTGTATCTACCATCATTGCCCATCTCGATGTGCACTCCAAGATCTTTGTCCTCCAGATCATAAAAAAAATCTCGATCTCTCATCATGTGAAAAGACGCACCACTGTCCAAGAACCACACCGATCCCATCACACTTGAAACCAAGCATGCGATATCAAGCTCAAACTGCGAGGCTAGAGCCTCTCCTGCTATAGATCCAGCAGCCTGCTTGTTCTTCTTCTTCTGCAGACAATTAGTGGCATAGTGTCCGTGCTGGTGACAGTGAAAACACTTCACCTTGGACATGTCCTGCTTCTTGCCTTTCGCACCGGAATGAGAAGCTTTCTTGTTCTTCCCCTTCTTTGCTTTGGCAGCCAAAGCGCAATTCTCTTCATCAGATACCTGTGATGAAGATCCATTCTCACACTTATTGTTTCTGAGTTTATCCTTGAGCGTCAGGTCACTCTTGCTTTGGAATAACATTTGCAATCCGTTGAAAGACATTTCAACAACACTGCTGCAAATTCGGTTTCCACTAGCTCAAACTCAACTGCTTCCGATCTAAAATTCGCGAGACAAAATATTTCTCGTACAGAGATCGACTATATGGGCATTCACCGGATATCTCACCTTCCAAAAGAAGGATGAATCTAGAGGCTACCTGGCCGATTACAGACTCTGCCTGAAGAAATAGAATGTAAACACTTCCTGAATAGTAGATCTGATGATCAACAGCTATGATACCATGTAGAAGTTTTGAATAATTTAACACATATTCAATGGAGATTATCTGATCATGTACTATTGACAGAATACATACACAATACATAAGCTCCTCTATGTTGATCATCAATTTAGCAGCATCAATAACAATAAAACATCAAGAGCATGCACACATTAACACAGTATGTAACTCGGGAAAGCTTACAGCTGAAAAACCCACACTATCTGTATATTAATGATTGAGAACATGTAACATTACAAGTACAATGCTTATCACAAGCAATCCAGTACCAGCTCCACCTGTTACACACAATACAGCTCAGATCTGATCTCCAAATCTATTCCACTGCTTGCCTGCCTCCACTGCTCAATACCTACTCAAGAATCAATGAGAATGGATTAACCAAACTCATATTTACCTCCAAAGAATCACTCACACTGGGAAATACGTGAGCAGAGGCTATAATACTGGGCAATTACTGGGCAATACTCATTGGCATACTCAATCCCTTGATTGTGCAAATCCTCATGCACAACTATAGTCACAACTGATAGCAATCTGATCCTCTAACACTTGTCCTTGTTAACTGAACATGCACTGACATGAAACTGAGTAATGATGATGTATTCTATAGTTGCATTATGAGTTAATAATTAGCTTAAACAACTCATCATTAGTCTATTTGCAGTTAGACTAATTACAACTAGTTTAACCAAGTCAAACTGAACACAACTCCTTCAAACTCCACCAAACTCAACTGATTGAGTTCTAACTGAAGTCATGCATGCAA